>JARJLE010000012.1:1200000-1884097 GCA_029289555.1 Mycena latifolia | reverse complement strand
ATAGCAGTCAAATGTCTGCCATGTATGCACTCGGCACTTGCTGGTGTCACTGCTCCCTTACCAATTGGAGGGATTCTGGCAGCATGGAATACAGGCATATAGGGATGGACATGCTATTTACTGGATATCCTATCTAGAGCCCCGAATAGCTGCTAAAGCAACCTTAAAATGATTTTTTTGCCCAGGGGTGAGGTGTATATACCCAGTAGATAGTGATGATAGCTAGGCCCACCGTGGGCCAGGGAAGGGGCACAAAATGCAGCACGTGGAGGGCAAAAACCCCCAAAAATCCCCTGCGGGGCTGCAGATCCAAAAACCCCCAAAAAGCGCCCCAAATAGCTGCTATGGCAGCCCTGAAATCATTTTTTTCGCGGGGGATGGTGGGCATATACCCACTAAATAGCCTTGATAGCTAGACCCACCATGGGCCAGCCAGGGGGCACGAAAAGCAGCCTGTGGGGGGGGCAAAAATCCCAAAAAAATCCCCTGTGGGGCTGGTTCCGGGAGCACCCGCTGGGAGAAACCCGCTGGGAGCACCCGGTCAGACAGCTCTCTGGATGTTCCCATACAACAATGGGTGGATGCTCCCGCCCGCACGGGTGTCCCCCTATAGCTGGGACCCCTTTGGGGTAGTCATCTGGGAGGACACAACTACCCTACTATGGGTCAGGTATATGTCTGCCTGAAGTGGTATTGAACCGAGAAAGATATGTGTCGACCGGGCGCAGCCCACCACTAGCACGTAAATCAATACGGGACAGCGCGAAGCAGAACCGAAGTGGGCGAAAGAAGCCTTCCCAGCTGCGCTGTTCTTTCGTTGGGTAATCCACGGCCGTGAGGCGGCCAGAAATCGGATGCCGAGAGGTTAAATATTTATCTTGGAGATTTAAAGACCCCCCACCGAATGAGACTCAGAGATGAGGAAGCCGTTCGAGTAGCAGTGAGTGTTACTTGCACAACCTGCCGAAGAGCGCATCACGGTGCACCCCAGCATACACACATTTCGCAGGCTCAAATCAATCAGCGCAGGAGTCGAGTCGGCGGGGGCGCGTGCCTACATTACATTCAAGTCAGCGACGGAATTTAACCGCGAATGTGAGGAGGAAAAGAGAAATATGAACCGAAGTAGTAGCGTAGAATATTTTATTAGGTTGGTCGCTCGGAGGGATGCGGAGTTGGTTGTGATGGTTTAGGGCGCCAAGGCCATACAGCAGAGTGAAGACGTGCGGCAGATCTTGTGGACTAGGTGAGGCGAGGGAAGCAGAGACCCGAGATAGCGAAAGGGGAATCGGAATCGGAATCGAAATTACAGAGCCATAGTGAGGCGTCGTGAGGGCGAGGGCGATTCGTGTAGAGTACGGCAGCAGAAATGCAGAAATAAAGACCACCCCGAACAGACTTCCCGCACAGAATACAATGCGGCGTCAGAGTGCAGCGCGGAGTCGGACGGCGACCACATGCATTGTAACACGAGCGCGAGGATCTTCAAGTTGGCGCTATGGCAGAAGAGCAGTGTGTATCCGAAGTCGAGTGTCCGCCAGAGGTGACCGGCCGAGCGTCCCAAAGGAGGGAGAGAGAAGAGAAACTTGAACCTTGAAGCTTGAAAGGTCGCACCCCGCGGATTTGCACCGTGACGGGGATCTCCGGTCGGTCGTGTAGGGTGGTGGCAGAGGTCACGGAGGCGCGGTACGGGCATAGTACCGGGTTATTAATATAAAGAGCAAAAGCGAGCGATGTCAAGCGATACGAAAATAGGCAGCACTCGATGTGGTCCTGTGAGAAATCATCAAAGCCGATTATAAGAGCGGGGAAGATACAAGAAATACGCCGATGAAATGGGAAATTGAAAGAGTCGTCCCAGAGTGGGACGGGCATAGTTTCTGCCTCTCGAGCGAAGATCGGCGAGGCGGAGGGGCATGGTGATAGCGTAGGGCGGGAAGGGCGAGCGGTTTCAAGCGTGCGTTGAAGGGCGGTAATCGAAGCGAAGGGTATTAGTGAGAGGAGGCGAATAATTCCTGTAAAAACTCCAGCGAGTCACGGTGAGAAGGGTGCGTACGTGCGTCGTTTTAGATAGCTGTTGAGCATAGACAGTCGTAAGTGAACATAGCGTCGATGAAGCAGAGAGAAGCATGAGGAGGGAATGGGCGAGTGGCGGATGCGGGGAGGAATGAAGAATGGGCGGCCGCGCGGGGGTTCATATAGCTGAGAACGAATTATAAGGCGGTTTCAATGGGAGGCAGAAGAACGAGTTCCGCTGACAGCGGACAGACCTTGCGTGGAGGATCCGCTGGGAAATGGAATTCGCAGTATGTCGTGGAGCCATGGATTCGCGAGGAAGGCACGGCGGAGCGCGGAGGGAGTCGTACGATTCTTTGAGGAGCTTCCATGGGGAAATTTGGTCGGTGTTCCAACGAGGTTGAGGGCGAAGTGGGCGCGTGCCGCGGAATTCTCGACTTAGACAAAAGCGAACCAGCTTCCAAATTGAGGATTCCGCCTGAGGAAGGGAGGGTTTCGAGCAGGGGAGATCCTTTTAGAGATCTTGATTGTTATTGAACACACGAAATGTATATGATGAGGCCATACCGTGCATGCATGGAATGTATTGGGTCTGGGGGAAAGACATGAGTTGAGCGCAAACGCGGCGAACTCGACCACGCACCTTCTGAGGAAGTGGAAGCTTCCATCAAATGTACTTTTTGAGAATCCCAGAATCATCTATCACCCTTCCTCCGCCCCACTTCCCAATCTCCGCGTTGCAGATAAAATCGATTATCGCGCTCTTCTGCGCCCTTCTGCGGGTATCGTGGCTTCATTGGAGCGGCGTCGATACGACTTGAAGAGCTTTGACATGGAATAACTCCGTCGTTAGACTAAGGAGATCGCTTGTGCGCGGGAACATTGTTTGGCGAGCAAGAAACATCATTTTGGGAGCAAATGCCATTGAAGCATTTGTGGGCGCGAGAGGCAGAGAAACGAGGCCAGAGGAAGAATAAGGAGCCAGAGATGTCTTCCGTAAGATTTGAAGGTGGCCGACGCAGTGGGTTGAGCCCCCGCCAAAGTCGACATGGCGGTTCTCTGCAAGGGCCTGCCAAATTGGTCCCGGCGCCAAATTGGGATCCCGGCGATCACCGACCCCAGCACGTGGCACACCTTTCTCTCTTGCGCGCTCAACGTTTCTGCTTCTGTTTCGCCTCAAAAACAGTTGGGCGCGGTGTTTCCGGGTCTACAGCGTCTTTATAAACGCTCCAAACGATATTTTCCTCGCACCTGCGAAGGAGAAGCAACTCCAGTGCGTCCTTCATCCCAGCCGCCATTTAGTATCTTGACACACCGGTACCATTTGCAGCGTCTTTGCGGCCCTCCGAACGATCAGCACTTTCCTCAAACCTACGACGGAGAAGCAACTCCAGTGCGTGCTCCATCCCGACGGCTGTATGGAATGCTTACACGCGATCTACAGCGACCGGACCCGCATAACGCATCCCAGACGTGAAATCGCTGAAGCGCGATATCATTTCCTCGGGGGACGCCATCCGCACAAGAAGGCACCGCCCGAAGCCTCCAGTCCGATGCCAACGCGACGTTCTCGGCGCCCACCAGGACTGTCGCCGCCAAGTCCACCGTTCCGCCGCGCCCCGCCCGCCTCCGCCGTCCGCAAGCCCTCTTCCTTGCACCCTCATCAGCCTCGCATCGGCTCGAGTCCAAAGTCACGGCGTCGTCGAGCGCCTATGCGTCGAGGCGTACCTCCTCGCCGCACAGCTTGTGATCTTGGCAGGCGCGCGCAGCGTGCGCGTGAGGACGGCGATGCTGCGGCGCGCGCGCAGAGGCGCTCGCGCTCACGTCGGACTCGCAGCTGCCCGCGGGGAAGACAGTGCTTGCCTCCGCGCGCGATGACGCATACGAGCTGCGGCGCGTCCTCGCCCGCGAGCACAAGGAGGGCGATATCCGCGTGTGGCGCGGGGGGCGGCGGGGCTGCTGCGCTAGGCGCATGAGGAGGTGGAGGCGAAGGAGAAACGCGTGGGGACGCTGCGCGCGGAACTCGCGGGCGGGGCGGGCAGCGGGAAGAGCTGGACGATGGAGGGGGCGTACGTCTTTCTTCTCGTCCTCTTGCTCTGTTCCCCCGCACTGAGGCATTTGATCGACAGTAGGAGGAGACGTAGGGGATGATCCCGCGCGCGGTGGCGCAGGTCTTCGGTGCTCAAGGACAACGGTAACGCCTACACGATGGAGGGCCAGCTCCTCGAGATCGTGCGTCCCTCTCTCTCTACTCTTCTCTCCCCCACCCATGCCTTCGCTCACACGTACCCCGCAGTACAGCGAGACGATCACGGACGCGCCGGGGCCCACTGACTGAGCCGCCACGCAAGCACGGGATCCACCACCGCTGTCTCGGACGTGCGCAGACGTGCGCGGCTCGCGCAGGCGCGGGCATCGCGGCAACGCGCATGAACGCGCACTCGGTATTCACACTGCGCATCCGCGGGACGCACCGCCCTCGTGGACGTGCGCAGGTCTCGTCGCTGCTCGCGCACGCATGAACGAGCGCAGCTCGCGCGCACTCGGTGTCCGCTGCGCATCCGCGGGACGCTCGCTGCTCGCGCATCGGCCATCCACTCCGGTGCTGACTGACTCCCGTGCCCCCGGCGGGCAGCGCGGGGCGTCGGGCGCGTGAGCGTGAAGGCGCCGCAGCGCAGCGCATCAACCGGAATCCGAGTCTGCGCGCGCTGGGGGACGTCGTCGCGGCGCTGGCGCGCATGTCACGGTGCGCTGTCGGAAGGTAGGCGCTCGATGGTGCAAAGGACTCGACCTCGACGGCGCCCTATACTGGCAGGAAGCCGAGCACTCGACGGTGCGTCTCCGCTTCCTCTTTACTGTTCCTCTTCCTCTCCACTCTTCACACCCGCTGAAAGCTTTCGAGGCGCGAGCAGTTGCAGTTGACGTATACGTATGCACCTGCTCCGAAACTCGCTGAAGACGCTTGTGCGTATCCTATCTTTTGTGATACTTGTGTTGATTGATGGATGCTGTTATGTAGATGATGCTGAACCTGTCCCCGCTGAGTCGCGGTGCACCTGACGTCGTTGAGGTTCGCTACCAAGGTACGCAAGCGTCCCTTTCTTTATTCTTTATTTCTTGGCTAGATCTCCGTTCGTAATTGTAATCGAACGAGAAAGATATGCCGTCGCTTCGCTCCGACGGTTGCTGTACTAATATTGGACTAAAGTGCAACATTCTTACTTCAGTTCTTCGCAACCTTGAGCAACACCGGTACATAGAACGATTTGACAGTATTCAATATTCTTTAATTACATATGAACTTCGTCAGCTAGGGTGGGGAAATGCTTACACACATGTCCATTGCTGGAATCTCACAAAGGTCGGATGCGGAAGGGAAGAGAGTGGATTAGAACTGAGAGAAATAAATTATTTCGGTGGGCTCGTACGGATTTGAGCCATAACATTATTCGGACTTGATAAACGGGTAGCAGAGTACCCGCAGTGCGACGAGTGCATCAACCTCGGTAGCGTCGTGAAAGGGAAACTCTGAAACTGGGCCGCTAAGTTGAATCGATTCAAGGGGGGATATGGCGGCGCACCGTGGACTTGCGGAGGCTTATGATTATCATCAAGTGTGGAAACTCATCAGAACTTTATTACGGTCTACGGAGGGCACCACGCACGCTCCAGTCTAGAAACCGGTGCCGCCCATTCGGTTTTAGGAGGACAGCCAACTCAGACTCACTACATGAGAAAAATTGGGTGGTATGCCCTTGCATCGGATTTCACGAACTTTACCGAGCTGAGTGCAAGAAATAATGAATACAAGACGTAGGGAAATTCGAGCGTAGTCATTCGCGCGTCTCATGGAGAGACTACCAACGTGCCAAACAAGCTCGGCGTCTATTAGGCGTAGAATTGAACTACAGCGTAGCTGACCATGCGAGAGAGGTCTGTGGCAGCTTGATCATTGATTTCATATGGTTTGTGGTGTGTCTGGAGTCTGCACATGCAAAATCATCCATCCAGTAGTGTGTGTACATTGTACAGTGTTTCCACAAGGCAGAATGAGAGGAATGGAGCGCTAAACTGCTGGAGCGACACAAGCCGGATTGTGGAGCTGGTGTTTTAAATAAACACTGCGGCATTGTCCCGCAACTGTCCGAGGCCTGCACGAACTAGGATCATTGTGCCATGGACTTGTTGAATGCGGCGCGAAAAGATCACGCCCAGAATCGTGGGAAAATTCGTCAATGTACATACTTCTGTTTACTGGCCCATTGGTACAACCTGTTTGTACAGTTGAAATTTGTGTGAGCGGAGCTTGAATGCCTGACAACTGTCCTATGATGTCCTATGATAGACGGCTCAGCCTGGGCTATTGAAACGGCTTTGAGTATAAATAGCTTCCGACACACAGCTTCATGACAGCTTCCATCACACAGCCTCTTGATTTCCATCTTGCCCTCTGCCCTGGCATTTGGAACCGCTGACAGCTTCATGACAACACCCATTGCATAGCCTCTTGATTTCCATCTTGCCCTCTGCCCTCATGGCCGAAGCACTTGGCACCGTTGCCAGCGTCCTGCAGCTCGTCGACACCGTACTGAAGGCCCGCGAATACTTCAAGGACTTCCATGAGGCACCGAAGGAGCAGAAGAAGTTGTTCTCGGAGATGGAGGGACTCAAATCACTGCTCATCGAGCTCGACAAACGAGTGACGGGGAGTCCAGCCAGTGTAGCTTTCCAGCAGATGGTGGGACCATTGGCCACATTCAAAACCATGTTGGAAGATGTCACCAAGAAGTTGGGACCTGTTGATGGACTGTCGAAGGTTACCAAAAAGCTGAGTTGGACTCTGTGGAGCAAGAAGGAGAGCGCTGGATACTTGGATGAGCTCGAGCGCTTCAAGGTCTTGATTAATCTCTGGTTGAGCATGGATATTTGGTGTGCCTCTTATTCACTATCCTCGGAAGTTTCAGGTATTCATACAGTCCAGGGATGCGGGCCAGAAACAAATGACTTACCAAGACAGTGAGTGAAATTGAATAAGGCTCGGTCTGTACTTTAACTTGAATCCAGGTATTCTGAACATTGTCCAAGAGCAAAAAGACACCAGTCTTAAGGCTCAATTCACCAACGAAGCTGAGAAGCGGCAAAATATTCTTGATTGGATGTCACCATTAAACTTCCTCCAGCGACAGGCTGATGTCTTTGGTGCTCTACAGTCTGGAACTGGTGAATGGCTTCTTGGCAAGGCTGGGTTCCAGGAGTGGGAATCTGGGTCTGGCAAAGTGCTGTTCTGCCGTGGGATTCGTACGTGGATCTTGCCGGTTGCCTAGATTGATTCTAATATAAATATAGCTGGTGCTGGCAAGACTGTCCTTGCGTCTGTGATCATATTCAAAGCAAATGCATTTAGCTCACAATATCTTAGGTCACTTGTGGTAAATCACCTGGAGGCTCAAGCTTGCAACAGTGACATTGGCTTGGCATGTATCTATCTGAATCATAAAGAAACAGAAAGTCAAACCATCACCAATCTCCTTGGTGCCTTGGCTGCACAGCTCATGTTGGGGAAACACATTCCTCCTCCCTTGCATAGCCTATATGAGCACCATCTTGCCAGACGGACTAGGCCTAATATCGATGAATTTTGCAAGGTTTTGGACTTGGCAGTTGCTCTGTATCCAAAGGTCTACTTTATCATAGATGCACTGGATGAATACCCAGAGAATTACCGGCATCGCTTCCTCAAATATCTGGGCACACTGGGTCCTAAAGTCAATATCATGATGACTTCACGGCCCCACATCAATTTGGATGCCCAGTTCCCAAACATGAGGACCATAGAAATCTATGCAATTGAAGAAGACATCCACAAATACTTGGATACACAGATTCAAAATTCGGTCCGCCTCTCAAAGCATGTTCAGACACGCCCAGAATTGCAGGATGAAATACAGTCAAAAATTCTGGGGAATGTGAAAGGAATGTAAGTAATATATGTCCCTCATTTCCATACCCAATGCTTATTTTAGATGTTCATCAGGTTCTTACTTGCCAAGCTTCATATTGAATCTCTTGCCACAAAGAACACCATCAAGGCAGTCCGGGAGGCTCTGCAGCACCTACCAGAGGGTTTGCAGCAGACCTATGATGAAGCAATGGAACGGATCAACTATCAGACCGAAGAGGATAGAGAGCTGGGGCTACTTGCTTTGACTTGGGTGGCAAATGCAAAGCGGCCACTGTCTGCCGCAGAGCTACAAGAAGCATTGGCAATTGAACCTGAATCCACATTCCTTGATAGGGACAATCTTCTGGACATGGACATCATCTTGTCCGCTTGTGCTGGGTTGATAATTGTGGATGAAGCAGTGTCTGTCATCCGACTTATTCATTATACAACACAGGACTATTTGGACAGCATTCAATCTGTGCAATTTCCATTGGCTCATACCACCATTGTGTCCACTTGTCTGACATACCTATCCTTCCCAGAATTCAAAGTGCTACCAGGATACTGGGAAGAAGAAGAGCAGGAAAATGAAAATGAAGATGAAGAGGAAGATGGAGATGAAGAGGAAGAAGAAGAAGATGAAGAAGAAGAAGAGGAAGACCTCTTGGTGGCTCATCCATTCCTCAAATATGCCCAGTACTGCCTCATGCATGCCAAAGGAGAGCCTGAGCTTGTTCTTCAAGACAAACTCATGGACTTTCTCACTGGAGCCTCCAGATTTACTAGCG
Organism: Mycena latifolia; assembly: GCA_029289555.1. Taxonomy (NCBI): domain Eukaryota; kingdom Fungi; phylum Basidiomycota; class Agaricomycetes; order Agaricales; family Mycenaceae; genus Mycena; species Mycena latifolia. The sequence continues at coordinate 1,875,349 of JARJLE010000012.1, read as the reverse complement.
TCTGGCATGATACATTTCCATGGAAGCAGATTTGCGATGACTACTATCTCCCACCGCTATGCATCTCTGCAGGATGTGATTTGGAAGTAACAATGAGACAATTATTGGCCCAGGGAGTAGCACAAAAGGACATGGATGCTGCTCTATGTGCAGCCTCATCTAATGGTCACATTCACCTGGTTCAATTGTTAATTGATGCTGGTGCCACAATCAACTCCAATGGTGTTCATTATGGAAATGCTCTCTATGCTGCATCAGAGGCTGGCCATGACCCAGTGGTCCAACTCCTCATCGAGAATGGTGCAGATGTGAATGCACAGGGAGGGGACTACGGAAATGCCCTTCAGGCTGCCTCATCGAATGGCCACGAGTTGGTGGTTCAGCTCCTCATCAAGAAGGGCGCGGATGTGAATGCACAGGGAGGGGGCTACGAAAATCCCCTTCAGGCTGCATTAGTGAATGGTCATGAATCAGTGGTTCAGCTCCTGATCAAGAAGGGTGCGGATGTGAATGCACAAGGAGGGTTCTTTGGAAATGCTCTTCAGGCTGCCTCCATGGATGGCCACAAGTTGGTGGTTGAGCTCCTGATTGAGAAGGGTGCGGATGTGAATGCACAGGGAGGGTACTATGGAAATGCCCTTCACGCTGCATCTGCACATGGCCACGAGTCAGTGGTTCAGCTCCTCATTGAGAAGGGTGCAGATGTGAATGCTCAGGGAGGGGACTATGGAAATGCCCTTCAGGCTGCATCCGTGTATGGCCACAAGTCAGTGGTTCAGCTCCTCATCGAGAAGGGTGCGGATGTGAATGCACAGGGAGGGGACTATGGAAATGCCCTTGAGGCTGCATCCATGTGTGGCCGTGAGTCGGTGGTCAAGCTCCTCATTGATCATGGGGCTGAGGCTAGTGTCCTTAAGTGATACCGGCCTGTTTACCTCCCAGGTTTGGAATTCTAGCTGAGATAAAGTCATCGATTTATCTATCGAAATACGTGATACAAATGGTTACCTTTATGTCTTCCCAACTTTCTTAACTGTCACCATATCAGTCTATATGTAAAATTGTATTGAGCGAGGAATCCATAATAAGGTAAGCAGAGTCGGCATCCAGATGGATACCTTTTCTACATTTGAATGGTCCTTGAGCCTCCACACACATCTAGCTATATTTCCCGGCATGGTATACTCACCGAAATAATGAACAAAAAAAGAAAACATCATGAGAATCCCAGTGTTTCAAATGTTATCTGCTCACAGATATGTTCGTCAATTTTCGACAAAGCAAGGAATGCAGGTGCACACCCGGCACTTCTGGGCCTTCCTCCTGCTGTACTCACTTGCGTAGTTGTATTCAAAAATCAAACCACGCGAAAAAATGGTTGGAGGGAATTCATGGCCCAGGTTCGAGTCGAATGAACTCTCCCTACTTTCAGCTTTCTTTACACTGAGATATGGAGTGTAGGTGCACAACCACACCTCTGGGCCTTCCATCCTCCTCAATTCACCTGCTTAGGTAGATTGGGAAATTAAACTGCTCAAAAAAGATCTTGGCGGAGGTTGAATGGCCCAGGCTCGGCTCGAACGAGCTCTGTCTGCTTAATCACCTGTTGGCCATTTTAAGGACAGCGGATGCTCGCCGTGCGCCTCTCGCCCTTCCTTGCTATGGATTTCATTAAATCCCGCTACTTGAATCACTCATGCGAGTGCGAACGAAAAAGCTACAACAAGGAGAAGGGCCCAGGCTCGAGTCGAACGAGCTCCTATTTTAATCATCACCATGTCGACCACCAAGAGCACAGGTGCACACTGTGCGCCTCTGGGCCTCCCTTCCTCAGCAATGCACCTGCTTAAATCCCATCAGTTGACCCATAGGCGTGAGCGCGGATACGTAAACAATGGGTGAATATCAAACAGCCCAGGCTCGAGTCGAAAGTAATATAATACAAGCTTGGATCAGGGTGTAACATTCAACTTTCCTCCCCACGCACCCGCGCACCAGAATGATGGGCGATGGAAATCGTAGCAGGGCAGCAATTTCCATTATCGCGATGAAGGTGCGCTGAGTGACCGGCGGAAGATGTATTTTAGGATGCATTAAAGAGAAGAACTTAATTGAGCATTGAGAGTGTTGTGCATTTGCGATGTTGGTTAATTGGTGGATACCGCGTACGGTCAGTACCGGTGAGTAGCGGGAGGAGATCGGAGGAGATCGGGTTTCCTCCGGCCCGCGGTCCGGTTGACACGTCTCTTTTCTTCAATCGCCCTCTGCCCACCTAACTCATCCCCAGACGCGAAAGGCTTCGCGCCGTCGCTGAAGCGCAAAACCATCCCCCAGGAGGACGACATCGAAGAGCCGCACAAGAAGAGCACCGGCAGCAGCTTCCGCCCGAGGCCCCTCCAAGCCTCCAATGCCAACGCGATCGCCTCGACATCCACTCGTGCTGACGCCCCCAAATCCGCCGTCATGCTACACCCGCTGACACGCCACGGCCCGCCCATCGCCACGCACACCACGCGCGGGCGAGCGCCACCCGTCTCCACCGCTGGCGTCGGCCCAGCCCGCGTCCTGTCCTGCTCGGCGCTCGGGAAGACCTCCGCGTCGGGGTCTTCCATCGCCGCAGCCGCCGTCGCCACGCCCCATCACGTATCTGCGCAAGCACCTCCCCGCCCCTGGATCTGCGCACAGCCAGGATGCCGAGCGGCTCACCACGCGTCTCGAGTCCAAAGTCGTGTCGTCGTCGAGCACCTCCGCGTCGGGCGCGATCGCGGCGGACCTCCTTTCCGCGCAGGCGCCAATGCCCAGCTCGTGCCTGCACAGGTGCAGCGAGCGGCGCTGCAGGCCGAGCTCGACACCACGCTCCGTGCGCGTCGGGCACCCAGCAAGAAGAGGAGAACTCGACGATGTAGTGCGAGGGTGCGTCTTTTCTCTTTTTCTCTTTTCTTGCACTCCGCAGCGCGCAGTGTCAGCCCTGCCCCCGGCTCATCCCAAGCCTGTCCGCCCGTTCGCTCTCCCGTGCGACTGGCGCCGCCGTCCTTCCGCGCGTCTCACGGCGCCTCGTTTGCCCGTGTACCACACTGCGCTGCGGTCCCCACGCATCCTTCCTCACCCGCATCATTAATCCTACATACCCCTAGGGTGTACGATGCCCTAGCGACTACACCCAATACATCCCCGCCGCCAGTCCTTTCTCTTTCTGCTCGTGCGCGCGAGAATGCGAGACCGCGCCGTGTGCGCTACATACCGCCTCGATAGATGCCCCGCGGCTCTCGTCAGTGCATTCACTCTTCGCCGATCCCCGCCGCGTCGCGTACATTTCACAGCCACTCATCTTCGTGCACCAAGTTCTGCCGTGCCCCCGCCCTTCCCCGCTCGCTCCGAGTCCACACCCTCGCCTTCAGCGCTCACTTCGCCCCGGGCGTTCACTCATACTGCCCATACCTCACCCCGTGTCTTACCGAATGTAGTACATGTACTCACGCCAAAATATCCCCCGCAGCGAATGGAATTTCGAGCCTAATACCCTCATACGTCCAACTAAAGTACCCGCACGCTCAGATCCAGTAAATCATCACCAAATTAGACTCAATTGGACGCCGCGCGCGATAGACTGAGCGAACACAAATAAATCAGATCAAGATGCCCAGGGCAGACTGCTAAAGTAGCATAGAACACGACTCCGTCCTAGCAGAGTGGCTTGAGGAATAAGCGAAAGGAATCACGAACCAGAGAGACTAGATAGCGCAAGTAATATATCTCAAGTCCTCGGTGCGCGAACGGGGGCTTGCGAGCCCGAGCGAGTCTTGAGTAGCCAAACCTGACAAGCAAAGGTCGGTCATTCAGCTAATGTGAGCCGAATTGGGGCGCTTCACACGAACAAAGATGAACTGGACCACATAAACGAGCCCCCTCATTGAACCAAGAGGGATGTGTCCCGACCTTGGCGCAGCACCCCACGCGTATGTAAATCAATACGAGACAGCGCAAACCAGCGCCGAAGTGAGCGAAGTGAGCCTTCCAGCTGCGGTGCTCTTTGGTTAGCCAACCGGCGCGAGCCAGCCAGAGATTAGACGATGCGGATACCGAGAGTTTAAACATCTTGAAGATTTGAAGACCCTCCGCGGCCGAGTGAGACTCAGAGATGACTGTAGGAAGCCGATTCAGCAGTGTTACGTGCAAATCAACCCGCCAAAGAGCGCATCACGGTGCACCCCAGCATACACACATTTCGCAGGCTCAAATCAATCAGCGCAGGAGTCGAGTCGGCGGGGGCGCGTGCCTACATTACATTCAAGTCAGCGACGGAATTTAACCGCGAATGTGAGGAGGAAAAGAGAAATATGAACCGAAGTAGTAGCGTAGAATATTTTATTAGGTTGGTCGCTCGGAGGGATGCGGAGTTGGTTGTGATGGTTTAGGGCGCCAAGGCCATACAGCAGAGTGAAGACGTGCGGCAGATCTTGTGGACTAGGTGAGGCGAGGGAAGCAGAGACCCGAGATAGCGAAAGGGGAATCGGAATCGGAATCGAAATTACAGAGCCATAGTGAGGCGTCGTGAGGGCGAGGGCGATTCGTGTAAAGTACGGCAGCAGAAATGCAGAAATAAAGACCACCCCGAACAGACTTCCCGCACAGAATACAATGCGGCGTCAGAGTGCAGCGCGGAGTCGGACGGCGACCACATGCATTGTAACACGAGCGCGAGCATCTTCGTGTTGGCGCCGTGGCAACACAGTAGTGTGTATCCGCAGTTGGGCGTCCGCCAGAGGTGATCGACCGAGCGCCCAAAGCAGAGAGATAGAAGAGAAGCTTGAAGCTTGAAGGTCGAGCGCCAGCGGACTTGCATCGTAATGGGGATATCGAGGATCACAGTCCGGCGTGCGCATGGAATGTCGAGTCGGTCGAGCAGGGTGGCGGGAGAGGTCACGGAGGCGTCGTACGGGCATAATAATGGCTTCTAAATCGAGCGCGAAAGCGGGCGATGTCGAATGGCACGAGAATGGGCGGCGGATAATCCTGCAAGAGATCTTCAAAGCTGTACGGGCGAGGATACAAGGCGAACGCCGAGGAAATGGGAATTCTAAATTGAAAGAGTTGGACGGGCATATCTGTGGCCTCTAGAGCGAAGATCGGCGAGACGCAGGGGCATACAGTAATGAAGGCGTAGGGCGGGAAGGGCAGGAAATCTCAAGCGTGCGTTGAGGGGCGGTGATGGACGCGACGGGCGGTCAGGGAGATTCCGTGAAAGAAGGCGAATAATTCCTGTAACAACTTCAGCGTGTCCCGGTGAGGGTCAACCACGTACGATTGCAGCGGCGCAGAGCGATGATCTGGTCGGCGAGCAGCGGCAAACGAGCGTGATTCATTGCGGACAGCCGGCGCAGACAGCCGTGAGTAATCATAACGTCGGTGGAGTGGAGAGAAGCGTGAGGAGGGGATGGGCGAGAGGCAGATGGGGGAAGAAGTGAAGAATTCGGCGGCCGCGCGGGAGTTCATAATTTCCACGTCATCCAGAAGTAAGAATTCCGCGGACAGCGGACGATCCTTGCGTGGAGGATCCGCCGTGAAATAAAATTCGCAGTATGTCGTGTAGCCGCAGAATTCGTGAGGAAGGCAGAGGACAGAGCACGGAGGGAGTCGCGCAATTCCTTGAGGAGCTTCCGAGGATGAATTGGGTTGTTATTTCAAGGAGGTTGAGGTCAAGGTGAGTGCGTGCCGCGGAAGTCTTGATTTGGACGAACACGAACCATCTTTCAGATGGAGGATCCTGCCGGCGGAATGGAGAGTTGGGCGCCAATGGAGCTTCTTGAGGCAATATAGACGTTGGATAGGGAGTTAGTGTACACCCGAGAGGCCATACCATATTACCATGCAGGCATACAACATATCGTGTCTGGGGGAAACAAGAGTTGGGCGCAAACGCAGCGACTTGACCATACACCTTGTCAGGAATTCGAAGCGGAAGCTTCTATCAAATGTACGCTTCGCTGAGAATTCCAGACGCATCTATCGCCCTTCCTTCGCACCACGTCCCAATCTCCGCGTTGCAAATAAAATCGAATATCGCGCGATTCTGCGTTGTTCTGTGGGCATCGTGGTTCATTGGAGCGGAGGAGATACGAGTTGAAGAGCTTCAACATGAAATAATTGGGCCGAGGATATCGTCTGCGCGCGGGAATACCGTTTTGCAAGCAAGTGCGTTGGAGCATTTGTGGGCTCGAGAGGCGGAGAAATGAGGCCAGAAGAAGAATACGGAGGAGCCAGAGTTGTATTATATGAGATTTGAAGGCGGCCGATGCAGTGGGTAGAACCAAAATCGACATGGCGGTTCTCTGCAAAAGGCGCCTGCCGAATCGAGTTAGTGAAGTCTCGGCAACCACTCGGCCTACCGGCAATCACGGATATGGCCACGTGGCTCACCTGCTCCTTCATGTCGCGCCGCGCTGGCGCCTTGGCTGGCGCGTAATTCTCTGGATCTGCGCTGCTTTTTCGAGCAGCTCAATTTCTTCTAGGCTTTTCTAACAAGTAAATCTTCTCGGCTGTCTCTCTTCTGACCCCGGGTCACGAATCCCCCCATCAGAGCGCGCCGCGTGTAGCTCTATGTCTTGCCTTCTGTGCTCCTCTACACCTCAGCTGTAGTTCTCGGGCGACCTTGGGCTCTTTGCACTGATTAACTTTGGTGCTTCTGTGTTTCAAGATGATTGGGGTTCTCGTTTAAATTTGGGGACATCTGTTTCTTTCTCCGCGGTGTGAGCACTCTGTATGCAAGAATGGGATATCTTGCTCTCTATTAAGTGAGCTGGCGATTTCCCCTAGGCTGGAATTTTTGCGGTATACTTCCATTTGTTCCCGCGGAAGGCCTCTATGATTCTCAGCTCCCGCTCTACTGATTATGTTCTGAGCTTCTTTGGAAGGTGGTTGGTCGTCCGGCTTGCTGGCATCAACTCGGTTCGCGAGACCTCAATTATTTGGTGCCAAGAATTTCAAAGCGGCGGCGACGACTGCTTCTGGAAGTGTACCGTCGATGCCCGCTACTTTGGTCAAAGTTTTCCGACAAGAAGCGCGAAGAGTGCATATTACGTTCGCGACTTGCATGTTTCAAAGAGGTTTAACAATTCCAATCCTTGTTCTGGGTGTGACGGATTCCCAGTTGGACGAAACTGGGCAATGTCTCGAATTTTCCTGGTTCTGGAAACTGGCATGCAACTCGAACATTATCTCTTCTGTTTTTTTTTTCTGGATAAAGTTGATCCTCTGGGACGCTACGCTTCGGAACTACTTGACACAAAACTCGAAGTACCACGGTCTGCGCCTATTTTGATCTTCTCAATGTTGGCTTCCTTGGTCCTGGTGGCTCTCCTCGGATTGAGCCACCGACCCCATGCTATGCCCGGGAGAATTTTCAAGCTAATAATTCAGTTTGAACGCATGCAGAGTCTACACAAACCTCATGGCTTCTATTTCTGGCTTCGGCGCTTCAAGGTGCTTGGCTTGAGTGCTATTGTTACCGCAGTGCAATGCGCGAAACCCGTTGCTCCTGGTGAATATCTATGCTTTTCCGTAACGCCGCGGCTACATTCGTGGAGCCCATGGCTCGTGATTGTGCTGTCGCCGGAGACTCTCCACTTTGTAGGATACAGTTGGTCGGTCAAGACTTCAGCAAGACATTGTATAAGCCGCACATTGGACCCAAGTATCGATCGAAGGCCAAAATCCCGCAAATCTCACGATGCGGCTCTGGAACTCAGCTTCTATGATTTGCCTTGCACGATTAATATTTCAGCGTGGGCTCTTTCTAGACTTTCTCTCCTGTTTGGGAAGACAGAATTATGTTTTCATGAATGACGTACACGTTTCAAGGTGGATGGTTATCTCAATAAATGCCGACGCGTTCTTTGGCTGCTCTGCGGAGCTTATGTTCTTGTTCACTGGGTGCTTTATGCTGTATTTTTGCGCGTCAAAGCTCACTTGGCACGCTTTCTTGACGCGAAGCTGCGAAGCAACTGGGTGGCTCGCTTCTGGCACAACCACACCATCAACCAAGCTCGTTTTCTTCCTTCAACCACTACCACCTCTACCATTCCTCCCCGCGGCCCCCGTCCTTTTATTCGATTTTGGACGTCCCGAGGCTATGATTGATGCCTGCGCCAACTTAGCCCGCCATGTTCCCCCGCTCTTCTCCAGCGCTCAACAGCTATTTCTGGAGTCCTTGCTACTAACATTTTAGTTCTCCTCTGTTCCTTACTACATGCCGAACCTCAGCTGCCAACCTCCGAGACGACGTGCCGCGGATATTCGACAGCATATATCGGAGCCCCCCCGCGCTATCGACGCCGCACCCTTTCTCGGTGCTATTTCCCGCTACTCTCCCCTGAAAATCCCAAAAGAATTATACGCTATTCGGCCTACGCCGCTATTTTTCCGGTGCGTCCCTCGTTACTTCATACTTACTTTTAGTACGTGATTTATTAACCACAAATTAAGGGATTAAGATTGGAAGGAGGAAGAGAAGAGCAGAGTTAATTGAGGGCCGCGTGCATTTTTATTGGATGGATGCGATGCTGTACTTGCGACATCGAGCAGTTCGTGGATGGCGACCAGGTAAGTACGGTCAGTGACGGGAGGAGATCGGAGGAGATCGGCTTTCCTCCGGACTAAAAAAAAACGAATACGGCCGAGGAAGGCGAGCACATAGGGGCGGGGACGCGGCGCGGAGATGGCCACACCCCTTCCAACGATCAGTTCTTGCCCGGGCCTCACTCCAGTGCGTGCTCCATCCCGACAGCTGAATGGAATCCTGACACGCGATCTCAAGGCCATGTCTCGCCTCCCGAGTCCGCATAATGCATCCCAGAGGCGAAATCGCTGAAGCACGAAGTGCTTCTCGGCCGCGGGGGACATCCACACAAAACGGGTACCGCCCGAAGCCTCGAGTCCAATGCCAACGCGACGTCCTCGGCGCCCACCAGCACTGGCGCCCCCAACTTTGCCGTTACTCCGCGTCCCGCCCGCCTCCGCCCTCTGCAATCCCTCTTCCTCTGGCCCTTGCCAGCCTCACGTCTGCGTGCAGCGGGTCGAATCCAACTCACGACGTCGTCGAGCACCTCCGCGTCGAGGCGTACCTTCTCGCTACGTAGCCTGTGACCGCAGATGCGCGCAGCCTGCGCGCGAGGACGCCGGGGCTGCGGCGCGCGGGTAGGCGCTCGCGCTCAAGGCGGAAGTGCTCGCGGGCAGAACGGCGCGCGCCTCCGCGGGCGAGATGCGGCGCGCAGTCGGCCGCGAGCGCGATATCCGTGTACGGCGCGGGCAAAGGCTGGGCTGCTGTGCGAGGCGAAGGAGGAGGCGGAGAAGGAGAAGCGCGTAGGGGCGCTGCACACGGAGCTCGCGGGCGTGAGCAGCAGAAAGAGCTGAACGACGGAGGGCGGGGGCGTGAGTCTTTCTTCTCTTCCTTTGTACCCCCGCGCCGATGCATTTGATTGACAGCCGGAGGAGACGCAGGAGATGATCCCGCGCGCGGTGGCGCAGGTCTCCCATGCCACGGAATAGCTCAAGGACAAGGCCGTACCTACGCGATGGAGGGCCAACTCCTCGAGATCGTGGGCCGCTCTCTCCCTCTACTCTCGCCCTCTCGCACCTTTGTTCACATGTCGCACGCAATACGAAAGACGAACCCAGACGTGCCGGAGCCCACCGAGCTGCCGCGCGCGCACGAGATGCACCACCGCGCGACGCTGCGCCGCACCGCCGTCTCGGACGTGTGCGCCCCCGCGCTCACGGGGCCGCGCAGGTTCAGGCGTCACGGCAATGCTCATGAATGCGCGCACTCGGTGTCCCCTCTGCGCATCCGCGGGACGCACCGCCGTCGTGGACGTGCACAGGTCTCATCGCTGCTCGCGCGCGCAGTAAGTGTCCGCTGCGCCTCCGCGGGACGCTCGCTCCTCGCGCATCCGCCATCCACTCCGGCGCTGAATGACTCCTGTGCACGCACGGGGCGTCGGAGCGTGAGCGTGACGGCGCCGCAGCGCAGCGCATCAATCGGAATCCGAGCCTGCGCGCGCTGGGGGACGTCGTCGCGGCGCTGGCGCGCATGTCACAGTGCCCTGCCGGGAGGTAGGCACTTGATGGTGCAAAGGACTCGACCTCGACGGCGCCCTATACTGGTAGGAAGTTAAGCACTCGACGGGGCGTCTCCGCTTCCTCTTTACTGTTCCTCTTCCTCTCCACTCTTCACACCCGCTGAAAGCTTTCGAGGCGCGAGTAGTTGACGGATACGTATGTACCTGCTGCGAAACTCGCTGAAGACGCTTGTGCGTATCCTATCATTTACTTGGTACTTCCGTTGACTGATGGATGGTCTTATGTAGATGGTGCTTAACCTGTTCCCGCGCGCGGCGCACCTGAGGTCGTTGAGGTTCGCTACCAAGGTACACAACCCTCTCTTTCTTTACTCTTTCTTTCTTGGCTAGAAATCGTAGTCGACCGAGACAAAGACCAACAGGAAGAAGATAAAAATGAGGCTGGTAGAGACAGACGCATTCAATTTTCTTCTTTTTTTTTTTTTGATCTGTGTATTCTTTGTTGAACTGTGTACAAGACATGGCCATCGCTTCGCTCCGACGGTTGTTGTACTGGTGCTGAACTAAAGTGCAATATTCTTACTTCAGTTCTTCGCAATCTTGAGAGAAACACCGGTACAACGACCGATTTGATAGTATTCAATATTCTTTAATTACATATGAGCTTCGTCAGCTAGGGGGCTAAACGCTCACGCGCATATCCATTGCTCTACCAAGGACGGAATCTCAAAAAGGACAGATGCGGAAGGGAAGAGAGCGGATTAGAACTGGGAGAAATAAATTATTTCGGTGGGGCTCGTACCGATTTGAGCCATAACATTATTCGGACTTGATAAACGGGTAGCAGAGACCCCGCAGTGCGGTGAGTGCATCAACCTCGGTGGCGTCGTGGCAGGGAAACTCTGAAATTGCGCCGCTAGGTTAAATCGATTGAACGGGTGGATGGTGATGGCGGCGCACCGTGGACTCGCGGAGGCTTATGATTATTATCAAGTGTGGAAACTCATCAGAACTTTCTTACGGTGTACGGAGGCCACCACGCACATTCCAGTCTAGAAACCGGTGCTGCCCATTCGGTTTTGCGAGCACAGCCAACACAGACTCACTACATGAGAAAATTGGGTGGTATGCCCTTGGATCGGATTTCACGAACTTTACCGAGCTGAGTGCAAGAAATAATGAATACAAGACATAGGGCAATTTGAGCATAGTCATTCGCGTGTTTCATGGAGAGACTACCGACGTGCCAAACGAGCTCGACGTCTATTAGGCGTAGAATTGAACTACAGCGTAGCTGACCACGTGAGAGAGGTCTGTGGCAGCTTGATCGTTGATTTCATATGGTTTGTGGTGTGTCTGGAGTCTGCACATGCAAAATCATCCATCCAGGAGTGTGTTTACATTGTACAGTGTTTCCACAAGGCAGAATGAGAGGAATGGAGTACTAAACTGCTGGAGCGACACAAGCCGGATTGTGGAGCTGGTGTTTTAAATAAACACTGCGGCATTGTCCCGCAACTGTCCGAGGCCTGCGCGAACTAGGATCATTGTGCCATGGACTTGTTGAATGCGGCGCGAAAAGATCACGCCCAGAATCATGGGACAAAATCGTCAATGTACATACTTCTGTTTGCTGGCCCATTGGTAAAACCTGTTTGTACAGTTGAAATTTGTGTGAGGGGAGCTTGAATGCCTGACGGATGACTGTCCTATGATGTCCTATGATAGATGGCTCAGCCTGGGCTATTGAAAAGCTTTTGCGCGGGTTTGAGTATAAATAGCTTCCGACACACAGCTTCATGACAGCTTCCATCACACAGCCTCTTGATTTCCATCTTGCCCTCTGCCTAGGTTCGGAGCAAGCCTGTCTCCGGGCCGGCAAGCCGGCCAATCTCGGAGAGAGGCTTGGTACAAGCTGGGCCAAACAGTGAGGATCTTTGGGCTTCAATTGTGCGAAAACAATGCTCTTTCTCCTCTAGTTTTCGCGGAGGGATATGTTCTCTGTATGTCGTAGAATCATTTTCATAATATCTGATCTCTCTCAGGCCCCTGCGGGCTTCACTATTCGCGTGATTTCCACGCTATCTTGTCAACGGGAACCAGGTCACTCAGAAGCTTCGAGTGGTCTAAATTATGCATTCTATGGGCTCGATTGAATCTAGTGGTCAAATAGACAAATTGTGTCTCTTCAGATATTCCGTTACATATTTTTGACGCGTAGAAATAAAATTCCAAGTTCTCGCTAATTAGTGTCACACAGTGTCACACCGTGACTCGACTTGGGCCTGTCTTCAAATTCATTTCGTTCATGGCCTCCCGTAAGAATATTAGCCTTTTGACTGATGGAAACTGGTCTATTACATCCACACTTTAATTTGGGTAGTTAGAAAAAATATCCGAGCTCAAAATACATGAAGAGGAAGAAAATAAAAATGGAGTTCACAAGTTGAAGAAGGCTCTCTTTTCGGGCACACTGCATATCCTATGCACATCTAGATACCGAACCGAGTTGACCAATATCTAAGTTGATTGAAAATGAAGAACTTCGCCTACTTGACCGAGGCGATTGACACGCTTTTGCGGCCTCTAGAGCGCGACGAAGATCCCCCCCATTTCGCCCATCTTGGCACAAGCCCCTTCATTTGTTTGGGCTCCAAACTGATCGCATCATGATGTGATCACCAGACAATGAACGGCGGGCTTGATCCGAACCTACCCTCTGCCCTGGCAGTTGGAACCGCTGACAGCTTCATGACAACACCCATTGCATAGCCTCTTGATTTCCATCTTGCCCTCTGCCCTCATGGCCGAAGCACTTGGCACCGTTGCCAGCGTCCTGCAGCTCGTCGACACCGTACTGAAGGCCCGCGACTACTTCAAGGACTTCCATGAGGCACCGAAGGAGCAGAAGAAGTTGTTCTCGGAGATAGAGGGACTCAAATCACTGCTCATTGAGCTCGACAAATGAGTGACGGGGAGTCCAGCCAGTGTACAGTAGGGGACAGTCAAAAACATCAACTCGGCTAGTGGCTGGAGTTTTGTTTCAATTAAAAAACGGACTTCTGATTCAGATTCGGTACCCTAAAATAAGCCTATATACCATTTTTCTGATTGTTTTGACGAGGGATTACGTTTGGCCAAAATTTTGGCCGGTCGGAACAAAATTGTGTGTACCCCTTTTGGCCTCCGGTGACCTACCTACTCCCTGCTGACACTGCCGATGCATCCAAATTGGGGGCAGCCACTCCATCATCGGTTGGATCAACCTGTCGAGCAAGTGCTTTCATGCTTTCCAGCCCCTCTTCTTCATCCATGTCCCAGTCTGCATCAGAACCCAGCTCTGAGTCAATGTCTGAATTAGTTAGTGCCCTCTCCTCAGTTTCCCAGTCATTGTGAAGACTGTCAAACATGGTGGTGCACTGCTCTTCATCATCTGTAGCAGGTTCTGAGTTGCTCTGATCTGGAGTAGCACCAAATAAGGGTCCTGCAGGCTCCGGACTAGGAGATGGAGGGGCAGTGGAAGGAGCAGAGACAGGCTCAGACAGCTGGTGAGGATCTATTGGATCCCTGGTTTCTGAGGCCAGAGACATTGGTTCTCTTCTTGTGGGCAGGCATTTCGGAAGCAGCACCTATCGTTCCACCCATCGGGTATATGTAGGTCAGAACAGCAATAGATTCACGCAAGAATTCCGGGTGTAGCGCTGGCCAAAAATACGATACGGTAAAATATATTCTGAATATATTCAACTAAATACAAATACAATACGGCCTCTGAGGTCAACTGAGAATATGAATACATCTGAATATGAATATGATACAATATGAATATCATACGATACGAGCCCAATCGTATTCAAATATATTCGACTACGGTCGAAGTCGCCGGCCCGGAACATCGACCGGCACAGTTCGGAGCATGAAAGTCGACTGCCGAGCATCAAGCCTGGATCTGATTTGCGCTGGGCCGCCGCAGCGGCAAGCCATCGGTAACCTACCGAGCACTGAACCATCAAAAGTAGGTGACCCTTGATGTTGATGACAGTTGAACCTGCCGCCCACTAGGTTCCAAGTCCATATCCTTTGGTGAGAGATTCCGATACAAAAGAACATCCATGCTTCAGTCTTTGGGTCCCTTTAGGCACCCATCGAACCGAATCTTTCAACCAGGCTAGTGCTAAAATATATTTGGATATATTCAAAATATAATCATATTCATCCTCCAGAATACGAATATGATACACTAAAAATACAATGCGGCCTCTGAGAGGTGAATACGATGTGAATATGAATATGATACGCCATTTGCCGTATCGTATTCATATTTAGCCAGCACTATCCAGGTGAACATCGGACTTTGGTCATGTGTGACACCATGTGACTTTTGTATCCCGAATTTCTCCCGAACGGCTCGTGAATTTATTTTCAAACTCAGTCAGAAGACTCTCCTGGATGAGAGCTTTAAAATGAGCCGACTTTCGTCCAGATTGAAGCAGAACTGGAGAAGTTGGCCAAATGTTGAGACCTGTTTAACTTGCCATGTGATTTCCGGCCGAACGGCTCGTCAGAAAAATCTGGAAATATTTGGGAAAGGACTATTCGATGGGGTCTATCCATTGCCAAAGTTACGGAATTTTTGAAGAAAGTAAGTTTCAGTTGATGTTTTTGACTGTCCCCTACTGTAGCTTTCCAACAGATGGTGGGACCATTGGTCACATTCAAAACCATGTTGGAAGATGTCACTAAGAAGTTGGGACCTGTTGATAGACTGTCGAAGGTTACCAAAAAGCTGAGTTGGACTCTGTGGAGCAAGAAGGAGATTGCTGGATACTTGGATGAGCTCGAGCGCTTCAAGGTCTTGATTAATCTCTGGTTGAGCATGGATATTTGGTGTGCCTCTTATTCACTATGCTGGGAAGTTTCAGGTATTCATACAGTCTCGGGATGCGGGCCAGAAACAAATGACTTACCAGGACAGTGAGTGAAATTGAATAAGGCTTGGTCTGTACTTTAACTTGAATCCAGGTATTCTGAACATTGTCCAAGAGCAAAAAGACACCAGTCTTAAGGCTCAATTCACCAATGAAGCTGAGAAGCGGCAAAATATTCTTGATTGGATGTCACCATTGAACTTCCTCCAGCGACAGGCTGATGTCTTTGGTGCTCTACAGTCTGGAACAGGTGAATGGCTTCTTGGTGAGGCTGGGTTCCAGGAGTGGGAATCTGGGTCTGGCAAAGTGCTGTTCTGCCGTGGGATTCGTACGTGGATCTTGCCGGTTGCCTAGATTGATTCTAATATAAATATAGCTGGTGCTGGCAAGACTATACTCGCGCCAGCTCAGTCACTGTTAACATCGTTCAGCCGCTCTCTACACACTCGGTTCGCGTCAGTCACTGAACATACGTTTTCACACTCGCGCCAGCTCAGTCACTGTGCTAGCTTCTACGCCCCCTTCCCCACACTCATCGGCCCGAGTCCTATTTTAAAGTCCAATCTCTGGCGCGAGCCACTTCACTCGTAGACTTAAAACATCTACACCCCGTCGATAAGACATCTGGAGACACTGGTTATACAAAGGAGGATCTTCCACCCACTAAAGTACCTGTGGTCTTTCTATTGAAATTGAAGGGTCGATACGAGTACCCGTCGCCCCGAACTAAATAATGATAAAGCTGTTGGAGTGATTGATTGTTGGAGTTTAGTGTGATTAGAGGTAAGACTTACTGTCTTACTCTTTTTATATTAGATTTCACGGTTGCGCGCCACTGCACCGTTTCAATGGAACGAATCAACCACCAGACTGAGGAGGATAGACAAATGGGAATGCTTGCTTTGACCTGGGTAGCAAATGCAAAGCGGCCGCTTTCTGTTGCAGAGCTACGAGAAGCGTTGGCCATTGAACCTGAATCCTCATTCCTTGATATGGACAATCTTCTGGACATGGACATCATCTTGTCTGCTTGTGCTGGTTTGATCATTGTGATGAAGCAATGTCTGTGGTCCGCCTCATCCATTATACCACACAGGGCTATTTGGACAGCATCCAATCTAAGCAATTTCCATCTGCTCATACCACCATTGTGTCCACCTGTCTGACATACCTCTCCTTCCCCAAATTTGAGGTTCTACCCGCATACTGGAAACAACAAGAAAAGGAAGACCTCTTTCTGGCACATCCATTCCTCAAATATGCTCAGTACTGCCTCATACATGTGAAAGGAGAGCCTGAGCTTGTTCTCCAAGACAGACTCATGGCCTTTCTCACTGGAGCCTCCAGATTTACTAGTGTCTGGAATGATACAGTTCAATGGAAGAGGATTTACAGTGACTACTATCTCTCACCTCTATCCATCTCAGCAGTATATGGCTTGGACGTAACAATGAGACAATTGTTGGTACAGGGAGTAGCACCAGACGACATGGATGCTGCTCTACATGCAGCCTCATCTACTGGTCACATTCATCTGGTTCAATTGCTCATTGATGCAGGTGCCAAAATAAATTCCCAGGATTATTATTATGGGCATCCTCTGGCTGCGGCCTCTGAGAATGGGCATGAGCCCGTGGTTCAGCTTCTCATCGAGAAGGGTGCCAATGTGAATGCACAGGGTGGGATGTATGGAAATGCCCTCCAGGCTGCATCACGCACTGGCCACAAGTCAGGTGTCCAGCTCCTCATTGAGAAGGGTGCAGATGTGAATGCACAGGGAGGATCTTTTGGAAATGCCCTTCAGGCTGCCTCCTTGAATGGCCATGAGCCAGTGGTTCAGCTCCTCATCAAGAAGGGTGCGGATGTGAATACACAGGGAGGGCAGTATGGACATGCCCTTCATGCTGCATCATGGAATGGCCACAAGTCAGTGGTTCAGCTCCTCATCGAGAAGGGTGCAGATGTGAATGCACAGGGAGGGCATTTTGGAAATGCCCTTCAGGTTGCATCTGCGGATGGCAAAGAGTTGGTGGTCCAGCTCCTCATTGAGAAGGGTGCAGATGTCAATGCACAGGGAGGGTACTATGGAAATGCCCTTCAGGCTGCCTCCTTGAATGGCCATGAGCCAGTGGTTCAGCTCCTCATCAAGAAAGGTGCGGATGTGAATGCACAGGGAGGGCAGTATGGAAATGCCCTTCATGCTGCATCATGGAATGGCCACAAGTCAGTGGTTCAGCTCCTCATTGAGAAGGGTGCAGATGTGAATGCACAGGGAGGGTATTTTGGAAATGCACTTCAGGCTGCCTCCGTGAAAGGTCATGAGTCAGTGGCTCAGCTCCTGATCAGGAAGGGTGCAGATGTGAATGCACAGGGAGGGCATTTTGGAAATGTCCTTCAGGCTGCATCTGTGTTTGGTCATGAGTCTGTGGTTCAGCTCCTCATTGAGAAGGGTGCAGATGTGAATGCACAGGGAGGGCATTTTGGAAATGCCCTCCAGGCTGCATCCATAGATGGCCATGAGTCAGTGGTTCAGCTCCTCATTGAGAAGGGTGCAGATGTGAATGCACAGGGAGGGTACTATGCAAATTCCCTTCAGGCTGCATCACGGAATGGCCATGAGTCAGTGGTTCGGCTCCTCATTGATCATGGTGCCGAGGCTAGTGTCCTTCAGTGATACCAACCTGTTTTGCCTCCTAGGTTTGGAATTCTAGCCGAGATATGGCCATCAATTTATTTATTGAAATACATGATACAAATAGTTACCTTTCTGTTTTCCCGACTTTCGTGAATGTTGACCATATCAGTCTATATGTAAAATTGTATTGAGCAAGGAATCCACAGTAAGGTAAGCAGAGTCGGCATCCAGACGGATACCTTTCTACATTTGAACGGTCCTCGAGCCTCCACGCACATCTAGCGATATTTCCTGGCATGGTATACATATATTGAACTCGGCCGAAAGTAATGCATAAAAATGAATACATCATGAGTGCCAGTGGTTGAAATGTTGCCCGCTCACAGATATGTTTGTCAATTCTCAACAAAGCAAAGAATGCAGGTGCACACTACTCCCTTGCTTAGGTGCACTTAAAAATCGAACCGCACAAAAAAATGGTTGGAGGAAATTGATGGCCCAGGCCCGAGTCGAACGAGCTCTCCCTACTTTCAGCTTTTCACACATATATTCAGTGTAGGTGCACACACCGCGCCTCCGGGGCTCACTTTGTAAGAACTTAACTTCATTAAGTGTCTTCAAATTTAACAAGGGAAAAAACAGAGGGAGAGAGGATGGCCCAGGCTCGAGTTGAACAAGCACCTCCTGCTCCAGCCTTGCTCATTCTCTTTAAGTAATGGCAGGTGCGCGCCATGCGCTTCTGGGTCTAATTTGCTAGCCAGAAAGCTTGTTACGTGCGTTCAAAATCGACCGCGGGTACAAAAATACTTCACCCAACGGGAAGGGCCCAGGCTCGAGTCGACCGAATTTCTCCTGCATGTTCACCATCGCATCGAGAAGAGTACAAGCAATGCAGGTGTGCATCGTGCGCCTCTGGGCCTTCCATGCTTAGGAATGGACTTGGTTCAGTGGGTTGCAAATCAAATAGGGAAAAAACGATTGCCAGAGGTCTATTCCATGGCCCAGGCTCGAGCCGAACGAGCTCGGCCTGTTAAGTGGGTTCGAGAATAAATCAGAAATCACGAGGGCAAGAATACCCAACGCTGAAGCGGTTCACTCGCAAGAGCGTGATAGAGGTCCTGCGATTCAATCAGGGCGTAATATTCAATTTCCTGCGCACGCGGGCAGTAACGGTAGGTAACGGGAGGAGATCGGAGGAGATCGGGCTTCCTCCGGCCCCGCGGTCCGGTTGACATGTCTCGCTTGCACCCGTCTTTTCTTCGAATCGCCCTCTGACCACCTAACTCATCCCCAGACGCGAAAGGCTGAAGCGCAAAGTCGTCCCCGAGGAGGACAACATGGACAGTCGCACAAGATCTTGAAGGGCACCGGCAGCGGCTTCCGCTTGAGGCCCTTCCAAGCCTCCAATGCCACCGTGATCGCCTCGACATCCACTCGTGCTGGCGCCCCCAAATACCGCTGGCGTCGGCCCAGCCCGCGTCCTGTCCTCCTCGCGCTCGGGAGGACCTCCGCATCGGGGTCTTCCATCGCCGCAGCCGCCGTCGCCGCGCCCGACGTCATCACACACCCCTCCACAAGCACCTCCCCGCCCCTGGATCCGCGCACAGCCAGGACGCCGAGCGGCTCACCACGCGTCTCGAGTCCAGGGTGGCGTCGTCGAGCATCTCAGCGTCGGCCGCGGTCGAGGCGGACCTCCTCGCCGTGCAGGCGCATCTGATGGGCGCCAATGCCCAGCTTGTGACTGCGCAGGCGTAGGGCGCGGCGCTGTAGGCCAAGTTTGACACCGCGCTCCGTGCGCGTCGGGTGCTTAGCAAGAAGAGCTCGACGACGGAGTGTGTTCTCTTTTCTCGAACTCCACAGCGCGTGGTGTTGCCCTTGCCGCCGGCTCGTCCGCCCGCCCGCCCGTCCGCTCCCCCGTGCGACTTGCGCCGGCGTCCTTCCGCGTGTCTCAAGGCGCCTTTGCCCGTTGTGGAAGTGCCAATAGGCACGCACGTCGCTCATGCATATTATTGCTGAGTGTGCGTGTCCCTCCTCGGGCGTTAACAGCCACCACTCCGCTCTCTCTCTTCTCGAACACACTAATCGTCGTGAATCATCCTTCCCTCCATTCCATTCAGATTTTACGAGTTCCGACTCCACCATCGCTCGAATACCACCGCTACGCCCGCTCGACTCGCGCATCAAAGATTCACGTGACCGCGACATCAAGATTAGTTCACGCGCGTTCGCGATATACCCGCGTTAGAAGGACAACCGGCGAGTTATCTATTTATATACTCCATCTCATTCTTCTCTTCCATATCTCTCTACTCTCTCATATCTCTCCACACCATCCTCCCACATAATTCTGACAGCGAGCTTCGTACCGAGACTGTGTTTGGCTCGGCGCGCGCTGGGGATTGACACGTCGGAGACTTGGGCCATCTCTCGATAGCATTGTTCGGGGGCAATTGTGTCTCTCTATCACGTCTTTGCGCGCGTCCCGGTCAGATTAGCACTCGAGGGCGGAGTTAGCCAAGGTTTTATTTCTCTTTCTATTTTTATCACCACGGACTCTTACTTACACGCGACATTTGTATCACTTTGGCTCGTTTCTTACACGCGCAGGGCTCTGGTGACGCAAGAGCACGCGTTTCAGCCATCCCGATCATGTAGTTAATTAGGCTGTCATTGCGACGGAAAGGGACTTCCCTTCTCTTCCTCCCACTACATTCTCCCTAAGCTCACAATTGTCTCGAACGAGTCTGAAGGTCCTCCGAGTGGACCACGAGTTAACCGAGTAACGAGCCGAGTTCCCGAGCAAAGCTGAGTCCCATTTTACCTAATTGTTACGGCGCAACATTTCTCTGTTACCTACAGGCACCCGCACGACCCGCTCCTCTCTGTTCCTACCCCGGGGACAAACCGATCTTCTACACCGTGTACCGCGCTGCGCCGCGGGACGTCTCCCCACTCGCATTCTTGCTTCTACATTCGCCTAAGCCTCCGCTGTACTGCCTAGTACACTCAATATTCCCCTCCCTCCGATCCTTTCCCTCCCTCTCTGTGCGCGCGAGAATGCGGATCGCGCCATGTGAACCGCCGTCGCGCGATGCCCCGCGTGCCTCGTCAGTGCGCGCGCTCTTCGTCATTCCCCCGCCGCGTCGCGCACATTGCACGGCCGCTTATCTCAATTCTGCCGTGCCGGCGCCGCTTGCTTCCCGCCCTTCCCCGCTCGCTCCGAGTCCACACTCTCGCCCTCGCCGCTCACTCCGCCCCGCGGATGCGCCCGTGCGCTCACTCATACTGCCCATAACTACTCAATGTACTCATCCCAAAATATCCCCCGCGGCGAATGCAATGTCGAGCCTGATACCCCATACGTCCAACTAAACTCCCGCATGCTTAGATGGAGTAAGTCACCAATTAGACCCCGCGTGCGCCAGTCTTGTGTGCAACACTGACCACCCAAGTGAGTGCAAAGAAATCGGATCAAGGTGCGCAGACTGCGGATGTAAAATTAACCCAGAGCCCAAGTGCGCGCTCGGACGGAACGGATGCCTTGCTAACAGGGGTATTTGAGGAATATCTTGAAGTAAAATGAGCCGTGAGCTAGGCGCGTCGCCGAGAGACTGAATAACAACTGAATAGGACAAGTAACATATATCTCGACCTCGGCGCGCGGGCGGGGGACTTGCCCGTCGCAGCGAATCTTCGTGGAGGAACCTACAAAGTCTGGCCGCTCACGCGAGTCCTGTGAGCTGCGAAGACGAACTGAACCGCATGAACGAACTCCCGAAAAAACGGATTGAACCAAGAAAGATGGCTGTCGACCGGGCGTATCAATACGGGACAGCACGCCCCAGCCCCGAAGTGCGCGAAAGGAGCCTTCCAAGCTGCGGTGCGTGTTCCTTGGGTACTCAACGCGCCGCGAGCCAGCCAGAGATCGGAGGATGCGGATGCCGAGAGGTTAAATATCTATCATGATGAATTAAAGACCCTCCGTGGCCGAGTGAGACTCAGAGATGATCATAGGAAGCCGTTCGAGCAGCCACGTTCCATACCTGCAAATCACGCCGAAGATCGCGTCGCGGTGCTTCCGAGAATATACACCTCTTGCAGGCTCAAGCCAATCAACGCAGGAGTCGAGCCGACGGGGCACATGCCTGCCTACATTCAAGTCAGCGGCGAAATTTAACCGTGGATATGGGGAGAGAAGGAAAACACGCACCGAAGTAGTAGAGCTGAGCTTTATTAGGTTTATTGTCCCGGGGGAAGCGGAGTTGGTTGTGATATTTGCACTTGTGGTTGGCCGGAGGGACGACGTGCAGCCGAGTTTGCGGACGAGGCGACGCTAGAGAAGCAGAGGTCCGAGACAGCGGAACAGAGCCATGCCATGCAGCGCAGGAGTCGAAATCTAAATTACAGACAGAGCCATGGCCTGGGTGTCAAGCGTGCGCGAGGGCAATTGGTGTGGAGTAAGGCGGCGGAAATAAGGACCAACCCGAGCAGATTTCGCGTGGGGAATAGATATAACACGGCATCACAGTCCAGTACGGAGTCGAGAGGCAACAACAGGCACACAGGCGCGAGGATTCTGGCGTCATAAGAGGTCGCTAGCCGCAGTTACACCGCGGACTTGCGTGGAGACGGGGATCACAGTCCGGGGGTGCGCATGGAATGTCGAATCGGCCCAGCAGGGTGGCGGGGAGGTCACGGCGGCGTGAGATGGCAGCGTGAAGGTGCCGTGCCGGCACAGTAACGGCTTAGCGCGCGAGGGCGGGCGATGGTCGAACGGCACGAGAATGGGCGGCGGCTAATTCTGAAAGAGATGATCTACGCTGTAAGGGCGAGGAGGATACAAGACATATGGTGATGAACAGGGAAACGGAATGAGCCATTTCAGATTGGGAGGGGCATAGTTTCGGCCTCCAGCGCGAAGATCAGCGAGGCTGAGGGGCATGGTGACAGCGTAGGACCAGGCGGGCGGGCGATTTCGAACGGCAGTGATCGAACCGAAGGCCGGCGAGGAATATTTAGTGAGAGGAGGCGAATAAATCTTGTAAAAGATCATCGAGGGAGGTTGATTAGGGTTGAGCACGTACTACTGGTTGTCACAGCGGACGGAACTTGTGTGGAGGATCTGCTGGGAAATAGATTCCAGCATGTCGCATAGTCGTGGAGCTCTCCAGGAAGACACGGTGGAGCGCGGGGGGAGTCGTACGATTCCTCGAGGAGCTCAATATATCTTGTCTGGGGGAAACACATGAGGTAGGCGCAAACGCGCCGACTTGACCACGCACCTTGTCAGGAAGCGGAAGCCTCGATCAAATGCAAGCTTTCTTGAGAATCCCAGAGTCATCTATTACCCTTCCTCCACACCGCTTCTCCATCTCCGCGGTACGAATAAAATTGATTATCGCGCGACTCTGCGCAGTTCTGCCTACTTCTGCGAGCATCGTGGCTTCACCGGAGCGGCGGAGATACGAGTTGGAGAGTTTTAACACGCATCACTCCATCATTGGGCCGAGGAGATCGCTTGCGCGCGGAAATACCGTTTTGTGGGCAAGTTCCGTTTGAGCAGCTCTGGGCGCGAGAGGCGGAGAAATGAGGCCAGAAATGAAGAAGAGAGCAGCCAGAGATGTGCTATGTAAGATTTCAAGGCGGCCGACGCAGCGGGTGAAGATCCCGCCCAATCGACATGGCGGTTCTCTGCAAAGGGCGCCTGCCGAATCGGGATGTCGAAGTCCCAGCGCCAAATTGGGATACTGGCAATCACCGGCCTGGCCACGTGTCTTGCTCCTTTCACGATGCGCCCATGTCGCGCCGCGCTGGCGCGTACTTCTCTGGATTTCTGCTGCTTTTTCGAGCCCACCCTCGCGTCACCCTCGTAATTCGATCTCCTGGGTTTTTCTAACCAGTAAATCCTCTCGGCATATATTCTGACCCCGGGTCGCACCAAAGCGCGCCGCGTGTATTCCGTCGGAAATAGCTTTTATGTCTTGCCTTCTGTGCTCCTCTACAACTCAGCTGTGGTTCATGGGCGAGCTTGGGTTCGTTGCACCGCTTACGTTTAGGGATTCTGTGTTTCAAGGTGGATGGGATTCTCGTTTCAATTTGGGTACATCTGTTTCTTTCTCCGCGGCGCGAGCACTCTGTCTGTCAGACTGTGATATCTCGCTCTCTAAGTGAACCTCGCTGTGACGCTCTCTCTGCCTCTGCCAGGAATTTTTGCGGTATGCTTCCATTTGTTCTTGTGAAAGGCCTTCGTGATTCTTAGCTCCAGTTCTTCTGATTACGTTCTTAGCTTTTGGGTTTCAAGATGGTTGGTCTTCCGGCTCAATGCCCCTTCGGTTCGCGAGCCCTCAATTATTTTGCGTCCAGAATTTGAAAGCGGCGGCGACGACTGCTTGTCAGAGAACCTGGAAGTGCAGCGTTGATGCCCGCTTTCTTTGGTCCAAGGTTTCAGACAAGAACCGTGAAGAGTGCGCAAGACGTTCGCGATTTGCGTGTTTCAAACAGGTTGAACAATTCCAATCCTTGTTCTGGGTGTGATGGATTCCCAGTTGGACGAAACTGGGCAATGTCTCGAGTTTTCCTGGTTCTGGAAACTGGCATGCAACTCGAACATCATCTCTGCTGATTTTCTTCTGGATAAAATGGATCCTCTGGGACACGACGCTTCGGAACTATTTGACAGGAAGCTCGAAGTACCACGTTACGTTGCTGGCCAGCTCCCACGTTTCAAGGAGGTTGGATTTGGATTTCCCGCGCGAAAACGATTCCATCGAGTTAGCCCTACTCTGCAATTTTCTTTCTGCTCCGCGTGCGGATCCCACAGCGCCCAGGCCCGCTTGCTCTGCGCCTCAATTTCCCACCTTGGATTTCTCTCCCAAATCAATACGTGGCCTCCAACTCTGTTGGTACGGAGTATCAATTACAGCTAGTTGCGGAACTTAGGGCGCGGCCCATTTTTATTTTATTTTAGATGTTTCGGAGATTTCAGCTCTACTGAGCTCAGTTCTTCACCGATTCCCTTGAAACTATGATCAATAGATTTGCCTTGCGATTCCGGAGGGAGTGACATTCGAAAATATGTTAGAAGCGTGGGAATTGCCTTTTTCGGCAAATTGTGAGGCATCTTCTCCTATCAGCTCTAGCATTAAATATACTGATCCAATTGACTTAGTTTTTGGATATATCATACTTACATGCATTACCTGGGATTTGTCGTGCCCAGATGAGGATTAAAATGTTTTGTTCACATCTGGCATGGAACTTAAAAATGATTGAAATTGAATACTGTAAGGCTTTTGAATAATGAGGTATTTTGACAATCTGGGCACGACAAACCCTAGATAATGCATGTAAGTATGATATATCCAAAAACTAAGTCAATTGGATCAGTATATTTAATGCTAGAGCTGATAGGAGAAGATGCCTCACAATTTGCCGAAAAAGGCAATTCCCACGCTTCTAACATATTTTCGAATGTCACTCCCTCCGGAATCGCAAGGCAAATCTATTGATCATAGTTTCAAGGGAATCGGTGAAGAACTGAGCTCAGTAGAGCTGAAATCTCCGAAACATCTAAAATAAAATAAAAATGGGCCGCGCCCTAAGTTCCGCAACTAGCTGTAACATCGCTCGGAATTTTGTCTATTTCCGCGCCCTGGGCTTCCCCTTTCATCAAAGGAAGCCCGAGTACAATACATTACGTTTGCGAGCTTTTGCGCTTCACGGTCGGCTGATCTCTTGGGTCCTGAAATGGTTCTGTCTTCATCCTGGTATTCCGCTCCGGTGGTTGGTCAAGCTCGGAATTCAAAATTTCATGGCTCAGAGGCTGTGGCGGAACATTGGCTTGTCCATGCTCAGCGCTCTGAACTGCCCGGCCGAATTCAGTTCCCTTCGGCCGTGTTCTTACTTATTACGTCGAGTACTGGACGTATAACGTGTTGCGTGCGCAAGCCTTGTGTCTCAGAAGAACTGTCATACCACACTTTTCCTCCGCCTGTTCTCGCTAAAGTTTCTTCTGCCTCATAGGTTCGAAGAAGCGTAGGCAACACTGTTCCATGTTTGCTTCGGCATTTCAGGGTGGTTGGTTTGCGCGCTATTTTGACCTTCTCAATGTTGGCTTCTGGTGCCTCTCCTCGGATTGAGGCACCGACTCCATACTCTGCCCGGGAGAATTTTCAAGCTACAGTAGTAATTCAGTTTGAACGCATGCAGAGTCTACAACCTCGTGGCTTTTATTTCTGGCTTCGACGCTTCAAGGTGTTTGGCTTGAGTGCTATTGTTCCCACAGTGCAATGCGCGAAACTCGTTGCTCCTGGTGAACATCTATTCTTTTCCGTAGCGCCGCGGCTAAATTCGTGGACCCCGGGGCTCGGGATTGTGCTATCGCCGGAGACTCCACCTTGAAGGATCCAGGTTCTCGGTCAAGACTCCAGCAGGACATTTTCAAGCCGTACATTGGACCCAAGCATCGATCGAAGGCCAAAATCCCGCAAATCTCACGATACGGCTCTGGAACTCGGATTCTATGATTTGCCTTGCACGATTAATATTTCAGCGTGGGCTCTTTCTAGACTTTCTCTCCTGTTTGGGAAGATAGATTCTCAATCTAGGCGTGTTCTGTTGGCTGCTCCGCGTGTCTTGTTCGGCGGGTGTTTTGTGCTGTATTTTTGCGCGCTTGGCGCATCTTCTGGGCCTTTGTATCTGCTCCTCTGAAATTAACGCCCTGTGAACTCACACGTCACTGGCTCACCTCGCTCGTACGGCGACCACCTGAACTCTTTCTCTCGAGGTCCTGTGTCTTCCTCTCTGGATCTAGATATTTCTCGTGAAGACACCGTTACGTCTCGCTGTGCATTGTTTGAAGCTAGTTTGGACGGAGGGATTTCTTTCGGCGAAGAACCCAGCTCGTCCAGCTGAGTCCTATGCATTGATTACATGCTCGGCTTCCGCGTTTCAAGGATCCGCATTTGGGCCGCGCAGCTCTCCTCCCCCGCAGCGTGGGCCCTTCCGGATTCCAATCTCCAATGTTTTCCACTGCCGCGCGGCAGCTCTCCGCTATTCTGCACGGCCCGCCCTCTGACTATTATGGCGAGTCTTGTCCAGGAAGGCCGCAGTTTCTTCTTCTGAGAGAACTCGGACGCCAATATATTTTTGCCGGCAATTTCCGCGCAACTGATCCAGCTCGCTTCTCTTGGTGCCTTACGTTTCAAACTTCGGTGTCCGGAAGCGCATTAACACCCTGCATTATATTTTCGTCGGTGTTTCAAGGCGGTTGAGTTTGGTTTCGTTCTGCCCAGTGGATTCCTGTAACACCGAAGGCCTAAAACCTTGGCTGTTTGTCTCCGCCTCCTGAATAGATTCTGCGGCGTAGCGTTTCCCAGTCCGGCTCCAGGCCGAATAATGCCAAAGTCTTACGTTGTCCCCCTCAAGGGTGTATTTATTGCTGCACGCGGCTTTTTTCCCTATACAGGTGCGCTGCTTTGAATTTTCGCAGCAGTGTTATTCGACTCGTCTGGATTTCCAACTTCGCCGTCGAGACCTCATTTGGAGGCGAGAATTCTGATCAATGTGTTGTGCGGGGGCGGAGATAGATTGATGGCCGTAATTTGACATGAAGCAACGAAGCCTGGATGGCTCGCTTCTGGCACAACCACACAAGTTCGTTTTCTCCCTTCAACGACTACCACCCCTGCCATTCCTCCCGCCCCCGTCCTTTTATTCAATTTTTGGACGTCCCGAGGCTATGGTGCCTGCGCCAGCCCAGCGCTCTCCTCCACCGCCACCAGCGCTCAACAGCTATATGCAATTTCTAGAGTCCTTGCTACTAGCATTTTAACTCTCCTCTCTTCTTTACTACATGCCGAACCTCAGCTGCCAACCTCCGAGACGCCGTGCCGCGGATACTCGACAGCATATATCGGAGCCCCCCCGCGCTATCGATGCCGCACTCTTTTTTGGTGCTATTTCCCGCTACTCTCCCCCTAAAAAGCCCCAAAATTGTCCGCTATTCGGCCTACTCCGCGATTTTTTCGGTGCGTCCCTGTTCTGCTGCTCGTTACTCCATACTTACTTTTAGCACGCGATTTCAATTAAACCACAAATCAAGGGACCAAGATTGGAAGAAGGGGGAAGAGAAGAGCAGAGTTGATTGAGGGTCGCGTGTATTTTTATTGTACGATGTTGTACAATTGTGCGCTTGCGAGCTTGCGACATCACAGATGGCGACCACATAAGTACGGTCAGCGACGGGAGGAGATCGGGTTTCCTCCGGCCCGGGTGACACTGCCACTGATGTGCCCGTGCCTATTCCAATCGCTGACGTCCGCCCGTGCCCGCGTCCGACATCCATGTTTACTCGACGCTATTTTGCATGCAACGAACGAGGCTGGTCGTAAATGCGCGCACAAGACGGACCAGATTCACTAGCGCGCATCAGCATTGACCTCGTCAACTTTCCGTACGCATCCATCTCTTTTACGGGACTGCCGCGAATACGGCCGAGGAAGGCGAGCACGGGGGCGGGTACGCGGCGCCGAGTGTGAGCGCGGGGATGGCCACACCCCTAGTAAACTGGCAGTTCCAATTGTGGGACCGCGTCAGTATAATATATCCTCCTCCTCCTCCCCTTCAAACGATCAGTTCTTGCCCGGGCCTCACTCGAGTGCGTGCTCCATCCCGACGGCTAAATGGAATCCTTATACAGCCACCCATGTCTCGCCTTCCGGGCCCGCATAACGCATCCCAGATGCGAAATCGCTGAAGCGCATAGTCATTCCCGCGGGGGACGCCATCCGCACAAGATGGCACCGCCCGAAGCCTCGAGTCCAGTGCCAACGCAACGTCCTCGGCGTCTACCAGTCCTGGTGTCCCAAGTCCGCCGTCACGCCCTTACGCCGCGCCCCGCCCGCCTCCGCCGTTCGCACACCCTCTTCCTCACGCCCTCATCAGCCTTGCGTCTGCGCGCAGCGGCGCGAATCCAAAGTCGCGGCGTCGTCGAGCACCTCCGCGTCGCGCAGCTTGTGATCCTAGGCGCGCGCAGCGTGCCCGCCCTCTACGCGGGGGGGCTCGCGCTCACGCCGGACTCGCTGCTGCCCGCGGGGAAGCCGGCGTCCGCGTCCGCGGGCGAGATGCCGCGTGCAGTCGCGAGCGCGACGAGGGCGAGATTCGCGCACGGCGCAGACAGGCTGGGCTGCTGCTCGAGGCGACGGAAGAGGCGGAGAAGAAGGGGAAGCGCGTGGGCGCGGTGGGCAGCCGGAAGAGCTGGACGACGGACAGCGGGGGCGTACGTCTTTCTTCTCGTCCTCTCGCTCTGTCGCCCCGTGGTGATGCATTTGATTGCCAGTCGAAGGAAACTCAGGCCATGATTCCGCGCGCGGGGGCACAGGTCTTCCGCTCGCGGAAGAGCTCAAGGAAGTGCCGTATACACGATGGAGGGCCCGTTCCTCCAGATCGTGCGTCCCTCTCTCTCTTCTCCTCTCATACTCTCCCCCACCCGCGCCTTCGCTCACATGTAGCCCGCAGCACAACAAGACGATCACGGGGGCGCCGCGCAAGCACGAGGTCCACCACCACCGACGACGCACCTCACCGCACTACCGTCTCGGACGTGCGCTGGCGCGCGCTATGGGCCCCGCGCAGATGCGCTCGCGGCTCGCGCAGGCGCAGGCGGCGCGGCGTTGTGCATGAGCGAGCGCAGCTCGCGCTCGGTGTCCACACGGCGCATCCGCGGGACGCACCGCCATCGTGAACGTTGATAGGGCGTGCACACAAGCACGCATGAAAATCCCAATTTTCATTCATTTTATGGACCTATTACAACCCTAGTGAGGCGAAGTAATCAGAGTATACATTCCCCTCGGAATGGTATACTACACTATTGAAGGCCGAAAGCCAATGGGCCACTACGTATTCATGAACACAAGGATAATCTGGAACGGTTGAATTGTGACTTGGATCTTACCGTTGGGCGCCGGCCGCCGGTTGACTGCTGGGCGGCTTGCGTGCTGGAAGTGAACCACTCAGAGGAACTACAAATTTAACTGGACTTGCTTGCTAGCGCAGCACTCTGAAGGACTTGACACGGAATGTTGAAAGATTAGATTGAACCGCCGGGCCGACTTGGACTCAACTGGCGGTTCAACGATTGAACTTGATGATGAACTGATGATTAGTCTGACCTCCCGGCGGACTTGAATAAGATGAGATGTTTGAATACAAAACTGGATGCGGCCTCGATTGAATTCTAGATGAAGTCTGAGCACTCTCTTAATTGAGACCAGGCATAATGAAGTATAAGATGGTTTTGGCTATTTTAAGACCCGACCGCCGGGCCATCGGAATGATGACTTGTAAGGGATTAGTCCGACCGGCCGCCGCTCCTGATAGATGAGCCAGATGACCTTGGAACACCACTTCAAGTTGGATACAAGTCAAACGAAGGACTGTATTTTCATACCAGTGGTTCAGAAGATAACTGTTAGTTTATGCCGCCGGGCAGGTCCACTCAAGTTGCTGGGGCAAGATGGCTCTAGTAATTCGACTCACCCGGCCGTCGGATAAACGGAGTCTTGGCTCAGTAATAATCATTACGAGTCTTGGCTAGAAGCTTGAAGGAAAAGCCGACGGGCCGTCCAGAATACCCACGGGCAGTGAAATCTGCTTAATACTATTGGACCGCCGGGCGCATCTGATTTACTTACCACATGGACCGCTGACTCACTGCTGACTCAACCAGTTTCTATTATCTCCGTTTGTAATCTTGTACTTGTATAAAAGGTGTAGTGTACTTCATGTAAAGGTAGTCAATTCGACCCCCGTGATTTGGGACTAGAGTTAGCTCGAGAATAGAAAAGACGAGATTTGATTTGCAAGAAGATTGAAGTTTGAGACGCATACAACTAAGATTGTGACCGCCCGCCCGTCTAAGTGCTTAGTGCTGCTAGCCACTTGAAGCCATCGGACCGCCATCCCTTCTGACTCTGCTTTTCCATTGAGCCTTGCTCTGGCCTAACGTCGAGCATTGCTCCGTTCTGATAGTGTTGAGCGTTGCTCCACGGCAGTTTGAAGTTGATATACCTCCTAGTCTTTCGGCGTACCGCTGCTACGTTCCTCAGTGACAAGGGTTACTAGAGCACGATAGTTAGCCAAGGCATTGCATTGATTTTCGAAGTCCTAGTATATTACTCGCAATACAAATTGAAGTGATTAGAAGTGCCATTTTGAGATTATTCGAGTGCGACTAGGTTATTGACCGCCCGTCCGCCGAATCTATTGAAGTCACAGAAGTCTTGAAGGACGATACGCCTGTCCTACCTCCCCGAACACACACACGATTGACATTAGAGTTGGAGTTTGTGATATATTTTGATTTTGGATTTAGTTAGAGTTTAGTTGAGTTCGCTCACTAGATTCGCTGAGTTTGAGTCTTGATTTCACGGCTGCACTCAAGTGCACCGTTTCAACGTGCGCAGGCTCGTCGCTGCTCGCGCGCGCACTCGGTGTCCGCTGCACATCCGCGGGACGCTCGCTGCCCGCGCATCCGCAATCCACTCCGGTGCTGAATGCCTCCCGTGCACCCGGCGGGCAGCACGCGCCGGCTCGGGCGTCGGGCGGGTGAAGGAGCCGCAGCGCAGCGCATCAATCGGAATCCGAATCTGCGCACGCTGGGGGACGTCGTCGCGGCGCTGGCGCGCATGCCACGGTGCCCTCTCGGAAGGTAGGCGCTCGATAGTGCAAAGGACTCGACCTCGACGGCGCCCTATGCTTGTAGGACCTTAAGCACTCGACGGTGCGTCTCCGCTTCCTCTGCTGTTCCTCTTCCTCTCTACTCTTCACACCCGCTGAAAGCTTTCGAGGCGCGAGCAGTTGACGTATACGCATGTACCTGCTGCGAAACTCGCTGAAGACGCTCGTGCGTATCCTATCTTTTACTTGATACTTGTGTTGACTGATGGGTGCTGTTATGTAGATGGTGCTTAACCTGTCCTTGCTCGCAGAGCACCTGAACGAGTCGCTGCCGTCATTGGGTTCGCTACCAAGGTGCGCGCGCGGTCTCTTCATTCTGTATTCTTTAAAATTATTCCTCGAGTTCTATGTATTTTGGGACGTGAATATCATTCGTCCGGAGCAGCGGGAAGCCCTAAGCTTAGATCTGGGGGAACTCGTCGTCGGAAATCACGGAGCACTCTTACTCGAACACAGAAAGACAAAGAACAGAGATGAAGATTAAGACGACGACACGTTGAGGCCAGGCGGATGTTCATTTTATAGTGACCGGGATGTGGCGCGTATGTATGGATTTTGGTGTCTTATTGTAAGTACATATGTTCCGACAACTCAGTTGATGGAGAGTTCGGTGGGCGTTGGAAGGTATTGACGGAAAGTGTAAGTCTGCGGAGTGCCCGAGTCTGCAGACGACAGGGAGATGCTCGACTTATTGGAGGATGCTTTGTATTCAAGCGCCAACAATTTATTTACATCCGGTGGGGAACCCGCCTGAGTCAGTGGAATCCTTAATAATAATTGGCACATAATGATACTCTTGCCATGACCCGAGTCATGTATATACAATCTCACCGCCAGGCAATTTGTCCCGCAACTGTCCGAGCCCTGCGCAAACAAGAATTATTGGACCGTGGGCTTGTGACTGCCAGTGAACGTGAAGAGATCAGTACCAGAATGTGCCCCATAAATACTGTGCACAGTTGACATTTGCCTAGGCAGCTGATAGAAGACCAGGTATAGGCCAGTGTGGAGTTGGTACAACTCCGATCAAATCTCGGAAGTTTGAATGGCTGATGCCGGCAGCTGCCGACCCTTTTGGGGTTGTTTCCCTCTGAGGTGAAAACTTGGAAACATCTTCTGGGATCTAGTCCTCCTGAACTTACACCAAAACTTGGCCACTGTGTGAAATGGCCACAAGGAAAGATGGGGAAAAGCGGGCCATGGCGGCCATCACTCTGCCGATGTCACAGCCGCCCATCATCAAAAAGTTGATCTTGATTGAAATTTCAGTCAGACACCCTGCTTCACTGAAAGGATTTCTTGGAGACTGATGAGACTGGCTTTACTGAATATGTGTCCTCTCCAGATGCCGAAAAGACAACCAAGCCCGGTCTTTAAGTCTTTTGGGGCGCTGAAGCCGAATCTGACGTTGGTTTTTTTTCTCGCTCAAAATTGGCGGAGAAAAAAGATAATTCTTCGATTTTGAGTGAGATCGGCCTCGAAAATTTTCGGAAAAATCAGAATCAGAAAGCTGGACCCAGAAAGTGGACGTGTAAGGAAAGGTCCGAAGGCACTCCGAGGAGTATTCGAAGCGCTAGAGGCGATTCCGGTGGGCTGTGTTTTGCTTAGTTTTTTTTTTTTTTTTTTTTTTTTTTTTTTTTTTTCCTTTTTTGGGGGCCTTGTCAAGGAGGTCTCGTTCCCCCGGGAATTGCCGCGTGCCTCTTGGCGAAGCGGGATTGGAACTGTCACCTGCAGAGAATGACGCGCTGCGCCGCCGTTCATCATCATTCTACCATTTATTTGAGAAGGCGGACAGATGGTTTCTCACAAGTTTTGAGCTCAGAGAAGATTGTTTTTTCAATTTTCCAGCTCATAGGTAAGTTGTCGGCAGCTGTCGGCATCTGCCCCCCAACGTTTCCGAGATTGATCGGAGATCTATGCAACTCAGTTCGGACATAAATAGCTTCCGGCATCCCGGCATACAGCATCAAGACAGCTTCTCTTGCACAGCCTCTTGATTCTCATCTTGCCCTCCGCCCTCATGGCCGAAGCACTTGGCACCCTTGCCAGTGTCCTCCAGCTTGTCGACACCATACTGAAGGCCTGAGAATACTTCAAGGACTTCCATGAGGCACCAAAGGACCAAAAGAAGCTGTTCTCGGAGATGGAGGGACTCAAGGCACTCCTCGTGGAGCTCGACAAACGGGTGACGGGGAACCCGTCAAGCGAGGCTTTCTCGCAGATGGTGGGACCATTGGCCACATTGAAAACCATGATGGAACATGTCACCGAGAAGTTGGGACCTGTTGATGGACTGTCAAAGCTTACCAAAAGGCTGAGTTGGACTCTGTGGAGCAAGAAGGAGATGGCTGGATACCTGGAGGAGCTCGAACGCATTAAGGTCTTGATCAATCTCTGGTTAACAATGGACATCTGGTATGCCTATTCAGTTGATCAGAAAGCTTTGTGTGTTTATCCGTTCCAGGGATGTGGGCCAGAAACAAATGTCCAACCAGGACAGTGAGTGGAATTGAATAAGACTTGTGGGGTACTTTAATTTGACTCTAGGTATTCTGAACACTGTCCAAGAGCAAAGGGACACCATTGATGGTGAGTTCAGGACTTCCCGTGTCTCCTCCTTCAGGCTCAATTCATTGCCAAAGCCGAGAAGCGGCAAAACATCCTTGATTGGATGTCACCATTAAACTTCCTCCAGCGACAGGCTGATATCTATGGTACTCTTCAGCCAGGAACCGGTGAATGGCTTCTCGGAGAGGCCCAATTCCAGGATTGGGAATCTGGTCCTGGCAAAGTCTTGTTCTGCCATGGGATTCGTATGTGGATCTTGCATGTTGTCTAAATTGATTCTGATGTAAATATAGCTGGAGCTGGCAAGACTGTCCTTGTGTATGTGATGGTTCTTCAAGCTAAATTGATTTAGCTCACAATGTATTAGGTCACTTGTAGTACATCACCTGGAGACTCGTGCTCGGACTACTGACATTGGCTTGGTCTGCATCTATCTGAACCACAAAGAAACAGAAACTCAAACCATCACTAATCTCCTTGGTGGCTTGTGGAGACAGCTCATGTTGGGAAAACCCATTTCTGCTACAGTGCAGAACTTGTATGACTACCACCATGAAAGACAGACT
Organism: Mycena latifolia; assembly: GCA_029289555.1. Lineage (NCBI taxonomy): Eukaryota > Fungi > Basidiomycota > Agaricomycetes > Agaricales > Mycenaceae > Mycena > Mycena latifolia. The sequence continues at coordinate 1,840,839 of JARJLE010000012.1, read as the reverse complement.
AGGCCCCAGCTAGAGGAAGTCTGCAAAGCATTGGAATCTGCTGTTGCCCAATACTGCAAGGTTTTCATTGTCATTGATGCACTGGATGAATACCCAGAAAATTACCGGCATCGTTTCCTCAAATATCTGGGCACACTGGGTCCTAATGTCAATATCATGATGACTTCATGGCCTCACATCAATCTGGATTCCCAGTTTCCAAACTTGAAGACCATTGAGATCCGTGCAACTGAGGATGATATTCACAAATATGTGAATGCACAGATTCAAAATTCAGTTCGTCTCTCAAAGCATATTCACACCTGCCCTGAATTGTGCAATGAAATACAAGCTAAAATCGGTGAAAATGCGAAGGGAATGTGAGTGACCCAATTTTTTCATTTCAAAACTCTCATTAACATTCATCGGGGCAGGTTCTTACTTGCCAAGCTTCATATTGAATCTCTTGCAACAAAGAATACCATCAAGGCAGTCCGAGAGACTCTGCAGCACCTACCAAAGGATTTAAAGCATACCTATGACGAAGCAATGGAACGGATCAACCACCAGACTGAGGAGGATAGACAAATGGGAATGCTTGCTGTGACATCAGGAAAATCCGAAATTGCTTTATAGACCTGGAGAGACCAAAAAGACAAGGAAGACTCCATAGCAGATGGTCGTCTATATAGAAAGGTGGGAGGGGCGGTTTTGGCTGCATAGACCATCATAGACACCACCTGCTCTATATAGTTGCATAGACCAGATAGGCCGCATAGACCACATGGTGATCATAGTAACGATAGATCTTATAGCTGTTGTAGCTCTTATAGCTTTCAACGATGGATAGAGGACGTAACAAAATATATTGGAGCAAAAGAATACACACAACACAACAACGCAACATAGTACAACATCGAAATATCATTGTGGCGAACTTACCAAGGGGTGGTGGGCATTGAAAATAGACTGAGATTGCGAGCATGAAATCATAGTCAAGAAATGAAGGTGAGTCCAACTTGACGCTTCGAGAAGAAATACATCTTGAGTGTCAGCAAGGTGGCAAAGATGGTCCGAGGGGCCAGGAGACTTTTAAAGCTAGCGGTTGGAGACTTTGTGTGACTTGCGCAAACTTGAGGAAAGTTGGAGTGCTTGAAATCAAGTAGATGGGTGAACTCTTGGAAATTTGGCAGCACGGATTCGAGAGTTGGGGGGCCAGATGGCAACACTGGTATTTGATACCTTGATGAGCCGAAGACCATTGAAGCTTGCAAGTGTTGGCACATGGCGAGAATCTTGACAACTGCGGGCAATGGGGTTCCTGTCTGGCGGCTGGGGGGAATGCTTAACAGTTCAACTGTGGGGCTGAGGACAGTAAGGAGTGTGCGTGGAATCCTCCGGTGAAGAACAAGTGGGTGCAGTGGGGAAAAGGATGAGGGGAGAAAGAGAGATGCGACGTGGCAAGATCAAACATTTGGTCATGTCGCCGCTGGGCGGTGTTTCGAAGGCTGTAGCCGATCGGCAATCTTCTCTAAATCCCACGACGTTCAAAGTTGTTACGGCCAGCGGCTACAAGCGATGTCTTGCACTTGTCGTGTTTTTTATTCCTCTCCCTAACGGGCATTAAGCAGGCATCACGACAATAATTGTCCTCCAGACAACGGTTAAGTAATATGACCCAGACTCGAGAGTATGACTTGCGAAAATTATATTCGGTCACGGTGCCAATTACTCGACGCATAATCAGCTAGGCCAGCAGCCTAAGATATTCATGATAACTACAGCAACTATGCCGATAGACAGTGACAGTTATAGAAGGAGCTTGGAAGGAACTCAACTCTGGAGTTCATGATAGACAATCATAGCAAACCCTATAGATTCATAGACACCGGAAGTGCATCAAAGACCCATATAGATTGACGGCATGTCTTTATAGACCACCGTAGACCTGAAAAGACCAAGAAAATGGCCGATGTGTCTTTATAGAATTTCAAATTTTCCTGATGGACCTGGGTAGCAAATGCAAAGCGGCCGCTTTCTGTTGCAGAGCTACGGGAAGCATTGGGCATTGAACCTGACTCTACATTCCTGGATCTTGACAATCTTCTTGACATGGACATCATCTTGTCTGCTTGTGCTGGCTTGATCATTGTGGATGAAGCAGTGTCTGTGGTCCGACTCATCCATTATACCACACAGAGCTATTTGGACAGCATCCAATCTAAGCAATTTCCATGGGCTCATACCACAATTGTGTCCACCTGTCTGACATACCTGTCCTTCCCACAATTTGAAGTTCTGCCAAAACACCGACAAGAACAGAGAGACATGCTTGTGGCCCACCCATTCCTCAAATATGCTGAGTACTGCCTCATACATGCCAAAGGAGAGCCTGAGCTTCATCTTCAAGACAAACTCATGGCCTTTCTCACTGGAGCCTCCAGATTTCTTGATATCTGGTATGAGACGATCCCATGGAAGGGGATCCCCGAGGACTACTATTTCCCACCTCTATGCATCTCAGCAGCGTGTGACTTGGAAGTAACAATGAGACAATTGTTGGCCCAGGGAATAGCACCAGAGGACATGGTTGCTGCTCTATGTGCAGCCTCATCTAATGGTCACATTAACCTGGTTCAATTATCAATTGATGCTGGTGCCACAATCAACTCCAATGATGTTCATTATGGAAATGCTCTGTATGCTGCATCCCTAAATGGCCACGACTCAGTAGCCCAGCTCCTCATCGAGAAGGGTGCGGATGTGAATGCACAGGGTGGGATGTATGGAAATGCCCTCCAGGCTGCATCACGGATGGGCCATGAGTCAGTGGTTCAGCTCCTCATCGAGAAGGGTGGGATATATGGAAATGCCCTCCAGGCTGCATCATGGAATGGCCATGAGTCAGTGGTTCAGCTCTTAATTGAGAAGGGTGCAGATGTGAATGCACAGGGAGGAAATGCCCTTCAGGCTGCATCATCGAATGGCCACAAGTCAGTGGTTCAGCTCCTCATCAAGAACGGCACAGATGTGAATGCACAGGGAGGGCACTATGGAAATGCCCTTCAAGTTGCATCTCGTGAAGGACACAAGTTGGTGGTCCAGCTCCTCATTGAGAAGGGTGCAGATGTGAATGCACAGGGAGGGTACTGTGGAAATGCCCTTCAGGCTGCATCTGTGTATGGCGACAAGTTGGTGGTTCAGCTCCTCATCGAGAAGGGTGCAGATGTGAATGCACAGGGAGGGCACTATGGAAATGCCCTTCAGGCTGCATTGGAGAACGGTCATGAATCGGTGGCTCAGCTCCTCATTGAGAAGGGTGCAGATGTGAATGCACAGGGAGGGGACTATGGAAATGCCCTTCAGGCTGCCTCAGAGAATGGCCATGAGTCGGTGGTTCGGCTCCTCTTTGATCATGGTGCCGAGGCTAGTGTCCTTCAGTGATACCGGCCTGTTTGCCTCCCAGGTTTGGAATTCTAGCCGAGATAGGGTCATCGATGAAATATGTGATACAAATAGTTACCTTTCTGTTTTCCCAACTTTCTTAAATGTCACCATATCAGTCTATATGTAAAATTGTATTGAGTGAGAAATCGACAATAAGGTAAGCAGAGTTGACATCCAGATGGATACCTTTTCTACATTTGAACGGTCCTCGAGCCTCCATGCACATCTAGCTATATTTCCCGGCATGGTATACTCGCCGAAATAATGAACAAAAAAGAAAACATCATGAGAATCCCAGTGTTTCAAATGTTGTCTGCTCACAGATATGTTCGTTAATTCTCGACAAAGCAAGGGATGTAGGTGTGCACCCCATGCCTCTGGGCCTTCCTTCCTGCTGTACTCACTTGAATAGGTGTATTCAAAAATCAACCCGTGCAAAAAAAATGGTTGGAGGGAATTGATGGCCCAGGCTCGAGTCAAACGTGCTCTCCCTACTTTCTGCTTTCTTTACACTAAGATATGGAGTTTAGGTGCACAATCTCCCTCTTCCTTGACTCATCTGCTCAGGTAGATTGGGAAATTAAACGGCCCAAAAAGATCTTGGCAGAGGTTGAATGGCCCAGGCTCGAGTCGAACGAGCCCCATCTGCTTAATTACCTGTTTGCCTTAAGGACAGCGGATGCTCGCCTTGAGCCTCTGGGCTTTCTTTGCTATGGAGTCAACATGATCAAATCCCGCCAGTTGAATCACTCCGAGTGTGAATGACAAAGCTGCAACAAGGAGAAGGGCCCAGGCTCAAGTCGAACGAGCTCCTATTTAAATCACCACCATGGTGACCCCAAAGAGCGCAGGTGCGCGCCGTGCACCTCTGGGCCGAAATGCGCCTGCTTTAAATTAAATCCCGTCAGTTGACTCATAGGCGTGAAAGCGGATACGAAAACAATGGGTGAATATTGAACAGCCCAGGCTCAAGTCGAAAATAATATAATACAAGCTTGGATCAGGGTGCAATATTCAACTTTCCTCCCCGCGCACCCGCACACCAGGATGATAGGCGATGGAAATCGTAGCAGGGCAGCAATTTCCATTATTGCGATGAAGGTGCGCTGAGTGACCGGCGGAAGATGTATTTCAGGGCGCGTTAGAAGAGAAGAACTTAATTGAGCATTGAGAGCGTCATGCATTCGCGACGTTGGTTAATTGGCGGGTACTGCGTACGGTCAGTAACGGGAGTATATCGGAGGAGATCGGGTTTCCTCCGGCCCCGCGGTCCGGTTGACACGTCTCGCTTGCACCCGTCTTCTCCCTCTGCCCACCTAACTCATCCCGAGAGGCGAAATGCTGAAGCGCAAAGTCGTCCCCGAGGGGGACGACATGGAGGAGCATCCGCGCAAGAAGGGTGCCGGCAGTGGCTTCCGCTCGAGGCCCTTCCAAGCCTCTAATGCCACCGCGATCACCTCGACATCCGCTCGTGCTGACGCCCGGAACTCCTCCGTCATGCCGCACCGCTGACGCGGCCCCGCCCACCCGTCGCCACGTGCACCACGCGCGGGCGAGCGCCACCCGTCTCCACCGCTGGCATCGGCCCAGCCCGCGTCCTGTCCTGCTCGGTGCTCAGGAAGACCTCCGCGTCGGGGTCTTCCATCGCCGCAGCCGCCGTCGCCACGCCCATCACGTATCTGCACAAGCACCTCCCCGCCCCTGGATCCGCGCACAGCCAGGACGCCGAACGGCTCACCACGCGTCTCGAGTCCAAAGTGGCGTCATCGTCAAGCACCTCCGCATTGGCCGCAGTCGAGGCGGACCTCCTCTCCGCGCAGGTGCAGCTGGCGGGCAGTGACTGTACAGGCGCAGGCGCCGGCGCTGCAGGCCGAACTCGACACCTCCGCCGAGCAAGAAGGGGAGAGCTCGACGATGGAGTGCGAGGGTATGTCTGTTCTCTTCTCTTCTCTCGCACTCCGCAGTGCGTGGTGTCACCCTTGCCGCCAAGCTCGTCCGCCCGTCCGCTCCCCCGTGCGACTGGCGCCGGCATCCTTCCGCGCGTCTAAGGCGCCTCGTTTGCCCGTGTACCACGCCGCGCCGCGGGCCATCTCCCCACTCTCATTCTTACGCCTAAGGCCTCCGCTGTACTGCCTAGTACACTCAATACATCCCCTCCTCCGGTCCTTCCTTCCCTCTCCGTGCGCGCGAGAATGTGAGATCGCGCCGTGTGCGCTACATACCGACTCGAGCGATGGCCCGCGGTCCTCGTCAGTGCATGCGCTCTTCGTCATTCCCCCGCCACGGCGCGCACATTGGCCAGCCGCTCATCTTTGCGCACCTTACGTGCCGGCGCCGCTTGCTTCCCGCCCTTCCCCGCTCGCTCCGAGTCCACACCCTCGCCTCGCCGCTGACTCCGCCCCGGGCGTTCACTCATACTGCCCATACATCACTCTATGTACTACTGAATGTACTCACCCCAAGATATCCCCCCGGCGAATGGAATTTCGAGCCTAGTACCCCCATAGGTCCAACTAAACTCCCCACATGCTCAGATGGAGTAAACCACGACCAAAACAGACTCAATTAGACGCCGCGTGCGCGTCTTGTGCGCAACACCGATAAACTGAGCGAGCACAAAGAAATCGGCTCCAGATGGGCAAGGCAGACTGCGAACATAAATTTATCTCAGAGCCCAGGTGTGCGGTCGAAATGAACGGACTCCAACCTAGCAGGGTTACTTGAGGAATAAGTGAAATTGGGAGCCGGAGAGACTGAATAGGTCAAGTAATCATATCTCGACCTCGGCGCGCGCGCGAGAGGGGACTTGCGCGCCCGAGCAAGCCTTAAGTACCTAAAAAGCCAAGGTCGCTCATCCTACTAATGGCAACCGAATTGGGCGCTCCATGCGAACAAACATGAACTGGACCATCAAAAGGAGCCCCCAAAAAACGGGGATTTAAACAAGACAGCTGTTTGTCGGTAGCCCCCCACGCGTATATAAATCAATACGGGACAGCGCGAACCAGCGCCGAAGTGAGCGAAAGAAGCCTTCCCAGCGCGGTGTTCGTTCCTCGGGTACTTAACGGGCGCGAGCCAGCCAGAGATCGGATGCCAAGAGTTTGAATATCTTGAAGATTTGCAGACCTCGGCGGCCGAGTAAGACTCAGAGATGATCATAGACCGCCGTTCCAACAGCAGCGTTACCTGAAAATAGACCCGCGTCGCAGTGCACCCGAGCATATACACGCATCTTGCACGCTCAAGCCAATCAGCGCAGGAGTCCAGTCAGCGGGGGCGTGTGGCTATTACATTCGAATCAGCGGCGGAATTTACTGTAAACGGGAGTATGGGGAGAGAAGGAAAACACGCACCGACGTAGCAGCGTGGAATATTCATGCTCCGCGGGATGCGGAGTTGGTTGTGACAGTTGCTCTTGTGGTCGACCAGAGCGAAGACGTGCACCAGACCTTGCGGACTAGGCGGGCCGAGGGAAGTAGAGGCGAGACAGCAGAGGGGGGCCTCCAACGCAGGAATCCAAGTCTAAATTGCAGAGCCATAGTGAAGTGTCTTGAGGGGAGTCGTGCGAAGTAGGGCGCGCAAGAGGACCTCGACTCGAACAGACTTCGCGCGCGGAATACGGAATACACCGTGGCGTCAGAGTCTAGTACGGAGTCGAGAGGCAACGACAGGCACATGAGCGCGAGGATTCTGGCGTCATAAGAGAATCTTGCAAGTCGCGCACCACAGTTTCGCCGCGGACTTGCGTGGGGACGGGGATATCGAGGAGTCACAACTTAGGCCGGGCGCGGGAGATCACAGAGGCCTGGAGGCGCGGGTGAGCGACGCGTACACGGCAGATTAGCGCCTTAGAGCGCGTGGGCGGGCGGTGCGAGACTGGGCGGCGAATAACCCTGTAAGGCATCCCTAAAGCTGTACGGGCGAGGAGGATACAAGACATATGCCGATGAAATGGAAATGCGAAATGGAATGAGTCCTCTGGGAGTGGGATGAGCATACTTTTCTGCCTCTTGAGCGAAGATCGGCCAGGCGGAGGGGCATGGCGTAGGGCAAGAAGGGCGGGCGATTTCGAGCGTGAGTTGAAGGGCGGTGATGGACGCGAAGGCCGGTGAGGGAGATTTAATGAAAGGAGGCGAATAATTTCTGTAAAAGATCATCAAAGGAGTCGGGCTGAAGAGGGTTGAGCGCATACTACTGGTTGTGACAGCGGACGGACCTTGCGTGGAGGATCCGCCGGGGAATAAAATTTGTAGTATGTTGTGTAGCGGCGTTATGTGTCAGGCAGACACGGAGGAGCGCGGAGGGAGTCGTACAATTCTTCGGGCAGCTTAATATATTGTGTCTGGGAAACATATGAGTTGGGCACAAACACGGCAAGCTCGACCACGCACCTTCTCAGGAGGTGGAAGCTTCCATCAAATATAAGCTTCCTTGTGAGTCCCAGACTCATCTATCTCCCTTTCTCCTCACCACTTCCCAATCTCCGCGTTGCAGATAAAATCGATGTCGCGCGATTCTGCGCTGTTCTGGGGGCATCGTGGGTTCATTGGAGCGGAGGAGATACGAGTTGAAGATCTTCAACACGAAATAACTCCGTAATTGGGCCGAGGATATCGCTTGCGCATGGAAATATTGCTTTGTGAGCAAGTTCCGTTTGAGCAGCTCTGTAAGCGAGAGGTGGAGAAACGAAGCCAGAGATTGAGAAGAGACACGCGAGAGACATATTGCATAAGAGATGATAGGCCCAGGGTGCCGCAGCGCAGAGGCCACCGAAAACGACATGGCGCTTCTCTGCAAAAAAGGCGCCTGCGTTACATACCTGCAAACCAACCCGCCAAAGAGCGCGTCGCAGTGCGCCCAACAATATATATACGCACCTTGCAAACTCAAATCAATCAGTGCAGGAGTCGAGTCGGCGGGGGCGCATGCCTACATTCGAGTCAGCAGCGGAATTTACTGTAAACGCGAGTGTGGGGAGAAAAGAAAAACACGCACCGACGTAGCAGCGTGGAATATTCATGCCCCGAGGGATGCGGAGTCGGTTGTGGCAGTTGCTCTTGCGGTCGTACTACGTGGAGCTCCGCAGCAGAGCGAGGCCCCAGACGCAGTAATGGTTTAGCTGGCAGAGTGATGACATGCAGCGGATCTTGCGCACGAGGTGAGGCGAGAGAAGCAGAGGCGAGACAGCGGAAGTGGAGCCATGCAGGAAATCGTAGAGTCGTAGTCTCGGCGTGTTGAGCGTGCACGAGGGCGAGTCATGCGGAGTAGGGCGCGCAAGAGGACCTCGACCTGAACCGACTTCACGCACGGAATACAGCACGGCGTCACAGTCCAGCGCGGAGTCGAAAGGCAACCAACGGCGCTGCAACACGAGCGCGAGCATCTTCGTGTTGGCGCCGTGGCAACACAGTAGTGTGTATCCGCAGTTGGGCGTCCGCCAGAGGTGATCGACCGAGCGCCCAAAGCAGAGAGATAGAAGAGAAGCTTGAAGCTTGAAGGTCGAGCGCCAGCGGACTTGCATCGTAATGGGGATATCGAGGATCGTAGTGCCGGAGTCAGCATGGAATGTCGCGTCGGCCGAGCAGGGTGGCGGGAGAGGTCACGGCGGCGTAGAGGCGCAGTACGGGCATAGTAACAGCTTAGCGCGCGAGGGCGGGCGATGTCGAACGGCACGAGAATGGGCGGCGCCGAATAATCCCGCAAGAGATCATAAAAGCTGTGAGCGAGGAGAATACAACACGTACGCCGAGGGAATGGGAAATCGAAATGAAATGAGTCGTCCCGGAGTGGGACGGGTAATAGTTTCGGCCTCTCGAGGGAAAATTGGCGCGGGACGGCGAGGCGAGGGGCATGGTGACGGCATACCACGAGGTGAGTGGGCGATTTCGAACGCGCGTTGAAGGGCGGTGATCGAAGCGAAGGCCGGTGAGGGAGATTTAGTGAGAGGAGGTGAATAATTCCTATAAAAAAACCAGTGAGTCACGGTGAGGAGGGTTAAACACGGATGGATGATTGTAGAGGCAGCGGCGCAGACCGATGGTCGCGGCAAAGGTACGTAGTCCGTATTAGACAGTTGAGCGTGGACAGTCTCGAGTCAAAATAGCGAGCTGAGTGAGGAGGGGACGGGCGAGAGGCAGATGGGGGAGGAATGAAGAACGGGCGGCCGCGCGCGAGTTCATATAGCCTGAAAACGAATTAGAAGGCGAGTTTCCGTGGGAGTAAGAAGAACGAGTTCCGCTGACAGCGGATGGACCTTGCATGCAGGATCCCCCGTGAAATGAGGTTCTCAATAGATTGCCCCACAGTGAAATTCACGCAGGATTCACGGCGGAGTGCGAAATGAGTCGCACGATTCCTTGAGGAGCTTCTGCGGCCAAACTGAGTCAGTGTTTCAAGGAGGTCGAGGGCGAAGTGGGCGCGTGCCGCGGAATTCTCGATTTGGAGGAAAACGAATCATGTTCCAAATGGAGGATGTAGCCCCCGTGATGGAGGGTTTGGGGCCATTAGAGATTCCCTTGGCAAATTAGACGTTTGGTCTGAAGATAGTGTACACTGGCATCCGAGAGGCCATATCATGCAGGGATATATATCTTGTCTAGGAGAAACGCGTAAGTTGGGCGCAAACACGGGAAACTTAACCACGCACCTCCTCAGAAAGCGGAAGCTGCCATCAAGTGTAAGCTTCCCTGCGAATCCAAAACTCACCTATCCTTCCTCCGTACCACTTCCCAATCTCTGCGTTGTAAATACAATCGATATCGCGCGATTCTGCACATTTCTGCAGCTAGTGTGGGTTCACTAGAGTGGCGGAGATACGAGTTTGAGAGCTTCAAGATGTAATGACTCCGTCATTTGAGCCGAGGACATCGTTTGCGCGCGCAAATACCGGTTGCGAGCAAGTGTCGTTGGAGCAGCTCTGGGTGCGAGAGGCGGAGAAACGAGGCCAGAGGAAGAATACGGAGGAGCCAGAGTTGTGTTGCGTAAGATTTGAAGGTGGCCGATGCAGTAGGTAGAGCCATCGCCAAAATCGACATGGTGGTTCTCTGCAACGGGCGCCTGCCAAATTGGTCCCGGCGCCAAATTGGGATACCGGCGATCACCGACCCTAGCACGTGGCACACCTTTCTTTTTTTTTTTTTTTTTTTTTTTTTTTGGAGCGTTTGGGATAATGAGATTCAGTCTGCAGAAGCATTCCAAAAGTCATCCGCTGGGTCTACCAGAAAATTCTAGTTAATGCCGGGGAAGTTGTCCAGGGAGGAAATGCCATTACGCACAGATACCATAGTGTGGGACTCCAGCCTTCATAAAGTTATCCTATCCCATTTTTTGAATCATTCAATCTCAGCGGCTGTATACCCACTAAAACCCCCACTGTGTATGTCCAGTCATCCGGCAGCGAATCTTCATTCATTAGTAGACCACTCCATGTCCTTAAGACGAGATCCTTATTTAGCGCAAGATTATTGAATTTCAGTTTATTAGTGAGGATTCGATCTCGTCCTAGTGCAGAATTAACAGACTTAAGCCATCTATTATGAATCTCAACATCTGTCACGTTTCGGTACGGATTCTTTAAAACTTTGTCATTTCGAATATTCCAGATTGTGTGCCATGCAGTGGATACCAGAATGGCAAACAGTCTTCCCATTTCAGGGCTAATTTTACCATTTGGGTGTTTGAATTTAACGAGATTACAGCCTAAAATGAGCCCCCAGCTGAGAGGAGGCCACTTGGGATATTTCATGGTCCAGAGTTTCTCAGTCAGTCCCCAAATCAACTTTGCGCCAGAGACATCACAGTCCATCGCTATGTGCTCAAGGTTTTCAGGGACGCCACAGGTTTGGCAGATTGCAATCACTTCAAGATTATCAATATGGGTCCAGAAATCACCGACTCTGAAAATATTGTGGATTGACTTCCAGAATAATTCACGGTGGAGCCGTCTCAAATTTGTTGAACGTATAGATTTCCAAATCATTTCGTCGGTTGGGGTGTAACCAGAAATTTCATGCACTGAGCAGCGGATACGGTCCAAATTAATAAATGTTGATTTCCTAAGTGGCTCTGGATAGGTATGCTTGATGATTCTTGTAAAGATTCGTTGGGAGCCTTGTGAGATTAGAATGCCGGGACAATTGAACATTACATCTATTTGAGTATCAACCTCGAGCGAAGGGCATCGGTCCGCATTTAAAGTAACAGGGAAAACATTGGTTGTCTTCTTGAACTGTGTCCGCGCAATTCGCTCATTTAGCGCTGCAAAGACTGCCTTGAAAAGCAGGAAGCTTGGGTCTAACATATTATTTTCTGATCTTGTTCGCTCCTTAATCAGAGTCTTGAGCAAGAAATCGGATGTGGAGCATACTAGTAAGGGGGCAGTCTTAGGGAATTTCTGGAATAGGACGAGGGCAGCACCCAGTATTCCCGATTTGAAGGTCAAATCTATACTTGAATTGTCAAATGTGAGGCACACAGTTTCATCTTCCTGTAGGTCGCGTGAAACAATCTTAAATCTGGCGATAACTTGAGGGTCATACTGGCCGGCCCGTAAAACCTTTATATGGATAAAGGCTGTTATTAACTCAGGGGGGGAGCCTGGTTGGACTTGTCGTCTTGCAGCAATTTCAGTTAATGAATCGTCACCGGCAAAAATCCGGAAGCCATTTTTGGCACTAAGCAATCTGAAGTTCGGATCATAGGTCATTGGTTTGTCGATTTCAATCTCACGATGGTTAGTATCCATCTCCTCAGCCGTTAGGTCAAGATCGTCGCAAAGGTCAGTCATTGGAATCAGTGGATTCCATTTAGGCATAATACAGTCAATTAGCAGTTGAGCAGTGTCAATACACTTGCCGGGGTTTGGGCAGCCAAGCTCATTCCGATCTCTGTTACATGGTGGGCACCCACAATTTTTCCGCCCAATCCCACTGGGGTTAATAGTGTGTGGTCGTCTTACCACTGTGGTTCGCCTTGTAGCAATTACAAGGGCATCTCGAACAGTCCGAACATCATGTTGGGTTCTGAGGCAAGTTGCAGCATCGCGAAGGCAGGCATTTTTGTAGGCTGGGTAGCGGGCAGAGGGGTGTTTCCACATTGGCATATCAAGCTGCACTTCACGGTCGATTGAGAGTGCTGTAAATTTGAGATTAAACTCATGGGCTACAGATATCATGCGCTTGAGGTCGTCAGGTATTGCATTTGACCTGGGGATAGGGAAATGGATGCTGTGTAAGAAAATGTTGATGATTTGACCAGGTCTGATATTTAGGTAGCTGGTCTCTAGGTAATTTTTGAGTATGTAGTCAACGAAATAGCACCACAGCGGTCGATCTTTCCCTTGCATGAGATAGCATTGTAGGTTCCAAAGATCAATTGCTTTATTTCGGGAGGATATATCTAAGATTCCTTTCCCTCCTCGATTAACTGGGAGGATCATTGTCTCGAGCGCTACTCTGGCTGTCTTTCCGTCCCACAAGAAGGATCGTATCAGTTTTCCAAGGGCTTCCTCAATGTCCTTTGGCATTCCTTGGACTCTAGTCAGATACTGTGTTCGACCTCCAATTACCATACTAATGATATGGCGCTTCCCTTCTAATGTAGGGTGTGTTGTTTGCCAGCGCATGATATCTGTATTAATTTTCTCCAAGACAGAGGGCCATGGTGTCATATAAGGAATTTTGTTTCCAACCCATGCACCTAGCATACGGCAGCTTTCGCCATCAGGTACAATTCGAATAGATCTGTTTATTGCTCCAATCGGGCATTGAGTGTTAATTCGTCTTTCGTTGATGACTTTCTCACGATAGGAGGGGCTTCCAAAGGGAAGGAGTACTGTTTTGTGTTCATTGAATTTCGCAGTTGATGCTGCACACCAGAGGCGTAGAATGCCCCACAAAGTCTCCATGGAGTCGGTTGATTTCAAGTAAATTGTTGTATCATCAGCAAAAAGTGATAACACCAGATTCTTGTTTGTTCCAGGAATAATTATTCCCTTGATATCAGATTTACGGAGTAGACATGCCAGGGGCTCAATGGCTAGGTTGAATAATAAGCAGGAAAGAGGATCTCCCTGTCTTACACCGCGGGTAACAATATATGGTTTGCTGAGTTCGCCGTTGACCATGACAACTGTTTTAGCATCAGTGTACAGGCTTTTAATTGTCTTTGAAAATTTGGGAGGGAAGCGCATATGGTCGAGCACACGCAGGAGATAGTCGTGGTTAATTCGGTCGTATGCCTTTTCTTGGTCGAGGGCAATAAGTATTCCATCTTCTTCCGCCACTTCGGCATAGTTCAATAGGAATTTGGCTAATTTGACCTGATCCTCAATTTTTCGCCCTTTCATGAACCCAGCTTGGTCTGATCGTATCAGAGAGGGGGCAACATTCATTAATCGCATTGAGTAGGCTTTCGTCATAAGTTTATAGTCCGTATTCAATAGTGTAATCGGCCTGTAGTTGCTAATGAGACATGTGTCTCCTTTCTTAAACACTGGGCATAACCATCCCATATTAAAGTTACACCCGTCTGCTATTCCAAATTGTTCAATGTCGCAGTATAAGTCTGCCAGGAACCCGAGGATATTGAAAGCCCCGCCCGGTTTGTCTTTTGACTTTCTGTATTCAATGTCCATTAATTTGAAGAATTCGTATCGGATGCCATTTACACCAGGGGCCCTGCCATTACTGGATAGTTTGAGAGCACTTCGTACATCCTCTTCTGTCAGAATTTTGTCCAATTCATTGTACTCCTCCTCGGATAATCGTGCATCACAACTTTCAAGCACTTCTTCAGTGCACATAACTCGACCATAGTTGTCCTCTTCCGAGATATCGGCATGTTGGACAAACTCGTGGTAATTACGCGCCATTTCCGCCATTTGTTTCGGTCGGGTTTCAAAGCGCGGTGTAGTTGAATCATTGTCCGTTGTTCTGAATTCACCTTTCTCTCTTTTACGCTCAGCGTTTCTGTTTCTGTTTCACCTCAAAAATGGTTGGGCGGTTCCGGATCTACAGCGTCTTTATCGACGCTCTCTCCATCCCGATGGCTGAATGGAATCCTTATACAGCCCCCCATGTCTCGCCTTCCGGGCCCGCATAATGCATCCCAGACGTGAAATCGCTGAAGCGTAGAGTAATTCCCTCGGGGGACGACATCCGCACAAGAAGGGCACCGCCCGACGCCTCGAGTCCAACGCCAAACGCAACGTCCGCGGCGTCTACAAGTGCTGACGCCCCCAAGTCCGCCATTGCGCCGCGCCCCGCCCGCCTCCGCCGTCCGCACATCCTCTTCCTCACACCTCACCAGCCTCGCGTCTGCGTGCAGCGGCTCGAGTCCAAGTCGCGGCGTCGTCGAGCACCTCCGCGTCGAGGCGTACCTTCTCGCTACGTAGCTTGTGACCGCAGGCGCACGCAGCGCACGCGTGAGGGCGGCGAGGCTGCGGCGCGCGCAGCGTACGCTCCGTGCGCGCGGAGGTGCTCGCGCTCATGGCGGACTCGCAGGTGCTCGCGGGATGCCGGCGCGCGCCTCCGCGGACGAGCTGCGGTGCGCACTCGCTCGCGAGTGCGAGGAGGGCGAGGGCCGCGTACGATGCGAGGCGAAGGAGAAGGATAAGCGCGTGGGGGCGCTGCGCATGGAGCTCGCGGGCGCGATGGACGCGGAGTGGGGGCTGCGGGGGCGGTACCGCGCGCTCAGCGGGCGCGTGGAGGGGCTGAGCGGGGACGTCGCAGGTCTTTTGCGGGAGAAGGAGGTGCTAGGAGGCGCAGGGCATGATCCCGCGCGCAGTGGCGCAGGTCTTCCGCGTCGCGGAGGAGCTCGGGGAAGGGCCGCACCTCTACGATGGCGGGCCAGTACCTCGCGTCGTGCGTCCATCTCTCTCTCTACTCTCCTCTCACCCACTCACGTTTTCGCTCACCCTTCCACACCTTCGCTCACATGTACTTAACCCGCAGTACAAGAGACCATCACGGACGCACCGGGACCCACCGAGCTGCCGCGCACGCACGAGATCTACCACCACCCGGCGACGCACCGCACCGCCGTCACGGACGTGCGCGTGCTCGCACTACGGCCCTGCGCAGGTGGGCTCGCTGCGCGCGCACTCGGTCTTCACACGCTGCGCATCCGCAGGCCGCGCGCGCGTAGGGGTGCTGAATCTCGTCGATCTAGCGGGCAGCGCGCGCCGGCTCGGGGCGTCGGCGTCGGGCGCGTGAAGGAGCCGCAGCGCATCAACCGGAGTCGGCGCGCGCTGGGGGCGTCGGTCGGGGGCAGGGAGCGCCTGAAAGCGACGCAGCGCATCCGCATCCGCATCCGCAACCCACCACGGTGCTGAATCGCGTGGACCCTTCGGGGAGCGCGCTCGGGTGTGTGCATGAAGGAGACGCAGCGCAGCGCATCACTCAGTCTTCACGCTGTGCATCCGCGGGCCGCACGCGAGCGGGGCGGACGAGCGGTTCGACTTGGGCTTGGGGCGTCGGTCCGGCGCGTGAGAGCGCAACGCATCAACCGTTGGTCGCGGAAGAAGACGGCGTCGGCGCTCGGGGGTGCAGGTAGGCACTCGGGGTGCCTTATAGGAATTCGAACTCGACGGTGCATCTCTGCTTCCTCTTTACTCTTCACTGTTCATACCCGCCTTCGAGGCGCGAGCAGTTGACGAATATACGTACCTGCCTTCGCCGTGCGTGTCTTACCATTTATTTACTTGACACCTTACTTGTCATCTGTTTGATAACTTGCTTGCGTTTCTTGGAATGACGATGGCTGGAAGATGGGGCGGACGGTGAACCTGTCAGATCCCCGCGCAGCGCAGCGCACCTGAACGAGTCGAGATTCGCGACCAAGGTACGCAAGCGTCTCTTTCTTTATTCCTTACTTCTTGGCTAGATCTCCGTTCCCACTGCTCATTTATTCGCAGGTGAACAGAACCACGCTAAGGACGGCGAAGAAGTCGACCGAGGAAAAGACGAAGACGAAGCCCAGGAGGAAGACAAAAATGAGGCTGGTAGAGACGAATTCGAATTTCTTTTCTTCTTCTTTTGATTGTGTATTTATGTGACTGGCAATCGGCTTGAGTACGTATTTTGGTCGTTTTTTTTTTTTTTCATTTCTCGCCACCTCGGCGCATTAAAATCGCAAAATATCCTCTGTGCGCGCTCCGACACCATGCATTGATGCCCCGCGAGCGCCGATTCGGAATCGCCACCATCTACTCCATTTCCCGCCCTTCGCACGCTTCTGAATCGCGAAAGTACCCCGTTCCCACGCCGAGCAAGATCGGTGCTCCGTACTTTTAAATTCCATGCTCTGTCTCTGCAGCTCGCTTATTTTGGAACCCAAGAGCACGCTTATTTTTTCTTCCGCTGTGCGGCGCTCAAATCGAAGCCAACTCCTTATATCACGGACATTGGCCTGCCCAACAAGTGATATATCATAACACCACGTGTTTCTCGTAATAATTTCCTCAACCTTGAATTTTCGACGTACCGTGGCAGTGAGAATGACACGCACCGGTTCTAGCCATAAACGAAAGTACTGAGAAGCACCACGTCGTGCTGAATTAAAACTGTTGCCTATTGCTTCCCCATCACTGATTCAATAAGCCCTGGATTTATTCCATGAGCGGCAATGCGCAGCTGACTTTTAGTATATTTACCACCGCTCACTAACTCCTTTCCACATTGAATTGGTTCTCCCCTCTGCACGACTTCATGTTGAGTGCTTTCCCATCGGAGCCTGCTGGGTATGCGTCTCCTCGAACTATTCGTCAGAACCCACTGCCGCGGCGTCTGCCGCCACTGGGTAATTATCCGAGACAAAAACAAAGCTTCTTTATCAACACGCCCCTGTCATTGCCAGGGTTACTCGGTCGACAGCGTGTCGCCGCTTAAATCCTCTTTTCGTGTGTTCAATCTAGATGGACACTCAATCCGTGACAGTCACATAATAACACAATTTACCATTTCAGATCTGAGCATGGCCGAAGGCCGAGCTGTCAAGGATCAAGGAGATTCTGTCAGTCCGTCTCGGCACAAGCATAGGTTGGAACCGCTGACAGAAGACCGCCCTATGATAGGTTCGGGCGTACATGGCTTCCGACATCAGCTTCAAGACAGCTGCCATGGCACAGCCTCTTGATTTCCATCTTGCTCTCTTCCCTCATGGCCGAAGCACTTGGGACCATTGCCAGTGTCCTGCAGCTTGTGGATACTGTCTTGAAGGCCCGGGAATACATAAAGGACTTCCACGAGGCACCAAAGGACCAAAAGAAGCTGTTCTCGGAGATGGAGGGACTCAAGGCACTCCTCGTGGAGCTCGACACACGGGTGACCAGCAGTCCGTCCAGTGAAGCTTTCCAGCACATGGTGGGACCATTGGCTGCATTCAAAACCACAATGGACCACGTCACTGAGAAGTTGGGACCTGTTGAAGGGCTGTTGAAGTTTACTAAAAGGCTGAGCTGGACTCTGTGGAGCAAAAAGGAGGTTGCTGGATACTTGGATGACCTCGAGCGTTTCAAGGTCTTGATTAATCTCTGGTTGACCATGGACATCTGGTATGCATATTGAGCTGATCAGAAAGCTTTGTGTATTTATCCACTCTAGGGATGTGGGCCAGAAACAAATATCTAACCAAGACAGTGAGTCCAATTGCACTGGATCTATTCTGGATCTGAATGTGCCGAAGCTGAAAGGCGGCAAAAGATCTTTGATTGGATGTCGCCATTAAACTTCTTCCAGCGGCAGGCTGATGTCTTTGGTGCTCTACAATCAGGGACTGGTGAATGGCTTCTCAGGAATGCTGTGTTCCAGGACTGGGAAGCTGATTCTAGCAAAGTGCTGTTCTGCCATGGGATTCGTACGTGGATCCTACCTGTTGTCTAGATTGATTCTGATGTAAATATAGCTGGAGCTGGCAAGACTGTCCTTGTGTATGTGATGGCATTTCAAGCTAAATTGAACTAGCTCACAATATATTAGGTCACTTGTAGTACATCATCTGGAGACCCGTGCTCGGACTACTGACATTGGCTTGGCCTGCATCTATCTGAACCACAAAGAAACAGAAACTCAAACCATCACTAATCTCCTTGGTGGCTTGTGGAGACAGCTCATGTTGGGAAAACCCATTTCTGCTACAGTGCAGAACTTGTATTACTACCACCATGAAAGGCAGACTAGGCCCCAGCTAGAGGAAGTCTGCAAAGCATTGGAATCTGCTGTTGCCCAATACTCCAAGGTTTTCATTGTCATTGATGCACTGGATGAATACCCAGAGAATTATCGGCATCGCTTCCTCAAATATCTGGGCACACTTGGGCCTACAGTCAATATCATGATGACTTCACGGCCTCACATCAATCTGGATTCCCAGTTTCCAAACTTGAAGACCATTGAGATCTGTGCAACTGAGGATGATATTCAGAAGTATGTGGATGCACAGATTCAAGATTCAGCTCGTCTCTCAAAGCATATTCACACCCGCCCTGAATTGTGCAATGAAATACAAGCTAAAATTGGTGAAAATGCAAAGGGAATGTGAGTAACCCAATTTTATCATTTCAAAACTCTCATTAACATTCATCTGGGCAGGTTCTTACTTGCTAAACTTCACATTGAATCTCTTGCCACAAAGAATACCATCAAGGCAGTCCGAGAGGCTCTGCAGCACCTACCAAAAGATTTGCAGCATACCTATGATGAAGCAATGGAACGGATCAACCACCAGACTGAGGAGGATAGAAAATTGGGGATTCTTGCTCTGACCTGGGTGTCAAATGCAAAGCGGCTGCTTTCTGTTGCAGAGCTACGAGAAGCATTGGCCATTGAACCTGAATCATCATTCCTTGATACAGACAATCTTCTGGACATGGACATCATCCTATCTGCCTGTGCTGGTCTAATGATTGTGGATGACACAGTGTCTGTGATCCGACTTATTCATTATACAACACAGGACTACTTGGACAGCATTCGATCTGAGCGATTTCCATTGGCTCATACCATCATTGTATCCACCTGTCTCACATACCTATCCTTCCCAGAATTTGAAGTTCTACCAAAAGACTGGGAACAACAGGACAACATGCTTGTGACACACCCATTCCTCAAATATGCTCAGTATTGTTTGATGCATGCCAAAGGAGAACCAGAAGACTCTCTTCAAGAGAAACTTATGGCCTTTCTCACTGGAGCCTCCAGATTTACCAGTGTCTGGAGAGATGCAGTTCCATGGAAGGGGATCTACGGGGGCTACTATTTTCCCCCTCTATGCCTCTCAGCAGCATCTGACTTGGAAGTAACAATGAGACAATTGTTGGGGCAGGGAATAGCACCAGAGGACATGGTTGCCGCTCTATGTGCAGCCTCATCTAATGGTCACATTCACCTGGTTGAATTACTCATTGATGCAGGTGCCAAAATAAATTCTGAGGATGTTCATTATGGAAATGCTCTGTATGCTGCAGCAGAGGCTGGCCATGAGCCAGTGGTCCAACTCCTCATTGAGAAGGGTGCAGATGTGAATGCACAGGGAGGACATTTTGGAAATGCCCTTCAGGCGGCATCAGTTAATGAGAATGAGTCAATGGTTCAGCTCCTCATCAAGAAGGGTGCGGATGTGAATGCACAGGGAGGGCCCTATGGAAATGCCCTTCAGGCTGCATCATGGAATGGCCATGAGTCAGTGGTTCAGCTCCTCATCGAGAAGGGTGCAGATGTGAATGCACAGGGAGGAGATTTTGGAAATGCCCTTCAGGCGGCATTATTTAATGGGAATGAGTCAGTGGTTCTGTTCCTCATCAAGAAGGGTGCGGATGTGAGTGCACAGGGAGAGGGCTATGGAAATGCCCTTCGGGCGGCATCACAGAATGGCCATGAGTCAGTGGTTCAGCTCCTCATTGAGAAGGGTGCGGATGTGAATGCACAGGGAGGACAATATGGAAATGCCCTTCAGGCTGCATCATGGAATGGCCATGAGTCAGTGGTTCAGCTCCTCATCAAGAAGGGTGCAGATGTGAATGCACAGGGAGGACAATATGGAAATGCCCTTCAGGCTGCATCATGGAATGGCCATGAGTCAGTGGTTCAGCTCCTCATCGAGAAGGGTGTGGATGTGAATGCACAGGGAGAGGGCCATGGAAATGCCCTTCAGGCTGCATCATGTAATGGGAATGAGTCAGTGGTTCAGCTCCTCATCAAGAAGGGTGCGGATGTGAATGCACAGGGAGGGCACTATGGAAATGCCCTTCAGGCTGCATCATGGAATGGCAACAAGTTGGTGGTTCAGCTCCTCGTTGAGAAGGGTGCAGATGTGAATGCACAGGGAGGGTACTATGGAAATTCCCTTCAGGCTGCATCACAGAATGGCCATGAGGCAGTGGTTCAGCTCCTCATTGAGAAGGGTGCAGATGTGAATGCACAGGGAAGGCACTTTGGAAATGCCCTTCAGGCTGCATCGGAAGAAGGACATACACCAATAGTTCAGCTCCTTCTCAACAAAGGTGCTGATGTCAACTCCCAGGGAGGACAATATGGACAATATGGAAGTGCCCTTGAAGCCACCTCTGATAATGGACACACTGCCGTGGTTCAACTCCTCATTGACCATGGTGCCGAGGCTAGTGTCCTTCAGTGATACCGGCCTGTTTGCCTGGTTTGGAATTCTAGTCGAGATATGGTCATCGATTTATTTGTCAAAATATGTGATACAAATAGTTACCTTTCTGTTTTCCCAACTTTCCTGAACGCTGACCATACCAGTCTATATGCAAAACTGTATTGAGCAAGGAATCCACAATAAGGTAAGCAGAGTTGGCATCCAGACGGATACCTTTTCTACATTTGAATGGTCCTTGAGCCTCCACACACATCTAGCCATATTTCCCGGTATGGTATACTCACGGAAATAATGAACAAAAAAGAAAACATCATGAGAATCCCAGTGTTTCAAATGTTGTCGGCTCACAGATATGTTCATCAATTCTTGACAAAGCAAGGAATGCAGGTGTGCACCCGGCGCTTCTGGGCCTTCCTTCCCGCTGTACTCACTTGCGTAAGTGTATTCAAAAAATTAAACCGCGCAAAAAATGGTTGGAGGGAATTGGCAGCCCAGGCTCAAGTCGAACGAACTCTCCCTATTTCCATCGTCGTCCTGTTGTTATGGAGGGTAGATGCACACCCCATGCCTCTGGGACTTCTCTCCTCGATTCAGCTGCCTAGGTAAGTTGGGAAATTAAACTGCTCGAAACAGATCTTGGCAGAGGTTGAATGGCCCAGGCTCGAGTCAAATGAGCACCGTCTGCTTGATCACCTGTTTGCCATTTCAAGAACAGCGGATGCTCACTGTGTGCCTCTGGCCCTTCCTTGCTGTAGAGTCAATGTGATTAAATTCTGCTAGTTGAATCACTCATGCGAGTGTGAACGAAAAAGCTACAACAATAAGAAGGGCCCAGGCTCGAGTCGAACGAACTCCTATTTCAATCATCACCATGTCGACCACAAAGAGCGCAGGTGTGCACTGTGTGCCTCTTGGCTTCCCTTCCTCAGCAATGTGTGAGCGCGGATACGAAAACAATGGGTGAATATCGAACAGCCTAGGCTCGAGTCGAAAATAATATAATACAAGCTTGGATCAGGGTGTAATACTCAACTTTCCTCCCCATGCACCCGCGCACCAGGATGATGGGTGATGGAAATCGTAGCAGGGCAGCAATTTCCATTATCACGATGAAGGGGGGGGGGTTTATTATACTCGCGTGGTCCAAATGTCTGAACAACAAGTCTACTGAATACAAACATGTAGCAATGCCAGGGTGGTTATCCTTACATATAACTACAAGATGCAAACGGAGCACACACCATTCCAGGGGGTCGATCAAACGAGACGCTGACTTACTGTGAACTGGCCGGCCCTTCAAGGCAGGACCTCCGGCTAAAAGCTGTGCACCAGTTCGGAGTTCTCTCCTCCCCAGCATAAATCCCCGGAGTCCACCAGTCACTGCAAGCTGTCGAATGTCTTTCCCTTTGCAGAATGCATGCACGGGACAACCACAAATTAGCGTGTTCAACTTCCGAGGAAGGTTCACAGCTAAGCGAGTCAGCATGAACATGACTGAGTCAAGACAATGCCGTAGGCTCGTTCACGAGAAGCATAGGGCTGGCGTCAAAGATTTTGAGGATATCATAAGCCAGCTTTCCCAGGAGTGGTGTGACTTCTCTTCGAGCCAAGAGACCTTTGAATGTCTGCAGTGCATCAGGACACTGGTTCACAACGCCTGGAATCAACTTCTCGACACACTCTAGAAATGTTGCACGAATGGGCACCAGTTCAGGGTTCTGGCAGACAAACATAGCGTGCGCGGGATCCTCGATATAGACATAACAAAACCGGCAGAGTCTCCACTGTTGCGGAACAATCTTCTTCCTGCGCTCAGTCCATCGCCGCCGTTCTATGGCAAGACTATGGCTCGAAAGAAACATTTGTGTAAGTGCTTGGCGGTGAGATGGTGAGGCGATTCGCAAGTAGTGCCGGAAAGCTAGCGATTTCTTGACTAACTTTTTGGTCTCCGAGTCCATCTCAAGACGACCAACCAGAAGATCCCGGACTCTTGATGAGGACTCGATCTCGTCATCGATCCAGGCCTCCATAGATTTTTCAACGCACTTCGTGGCCGCTTCGACAGTTTTTACGTCCAAATCCGTGGAAATGTCAAGGCTAACGGGCACGTGAAGACGAGAGAGCACAATCCGAAGATCATTCAGCCAGCTTAGGCGCTGCGCGCGGGCCAGTGCGATTGATTCGTGGAGTGCATTCGATGCTGGCCGTTTTTTGTCGAGTTTGAGCAGATAGCAGAGGTATTTCAGAGCCAAGTATACCCTGCGATACTTGATGGGCCAAATACCGGTCTCTGAGAATAAGACAGCCCTCAGACTTCGACGTCCAACACCCAACATGCGGCGTAAGAACTTGAGTTGAACCCGTTCCAACGAGGCGAGACTCTTCAGGTTCACATCTAAGCAAACATCGCAGCCCGCCGTCAGGTATGAGTCAACACGGGCCATGTACAGAGTTCTCGTATCCCATGCAGGCAAAGTGCCAACGAAACGGTCAAGTCCCAGTAGAACATTTGCCACTGTGGTCGCTTTTTTAGCCTTGACCCTTTACTGTTCGGTCCACATGAATTTTATTCCGGTTTCAAACCACACTCCAAGGTAGCAGGCCTTTTGAACTTGGAGTATCTGTTTACCCCTGAGATGGAATGTAGGGCAAGTCTTTTGCTTTGGCCCGTAGACCTGGTACAAGCATTTGGGGATAGACGTCTCACAGCCATTGTTATTTGCCCAGCCTTGAGCTCCATTGAGATGGCTCTGAAACCCTGAGGGTGCGCCCGATGCAGTCATAATATCATCTGCATGTTCAACATTTGTGATTGGGACCCCATTCAATTCAATGTCCGCTGGATGCCAAGCCAGAATAAAATCAGACATGAAAAGATTCCATAGATGAGGAGAGCCCGGATCACCAGTAAGGATGCCCAGAAGAGACCTGAAAGCCGGCGCAAACCGCCCATCAAGGCGAACAAGGTAGCGGATGCGGTCGTACAGCTTCTTAAGCCATTCGATCATTGGACCCGAGATTCCCATGGTCGCGAGTTTAACCCAAAGTGTGGACCGATCTGTCCCCGGGAAAGCATTCTTGAGGTCAAGATATGCAACATAAAGTGGTTTTCCAAGTGCGTCGGCCTTGTCAATTAGGCACAAGAGCACAAAAACATTGTCATTCGTCCGCAGATTATCCTGGAAGCCATTCTGGGTCACAGGAATTACTCCCAGATCCTCAGCACCTTCTCGAATCCTCCGATCGATAATAAGGGTGAGCATCTTCAACATACAGCACTCCAGTGCTATAAGTCGGTAACTCGAAGGCTCGGTTGGATCTTTATCCTTCTTGAGGATGCCGATCAGGAGGGACGTTAACCAATACTTTGCTCGCACGGTCCGCAGTCAACCGCTCAGGCCCAGGAGCGGCCAGTGCCATGTTTGATGCAGAATCGGGTCCGAAAAATAGTCCAGCACCAGCGGGACCATTTTTCTTGCCTTTCGCGGCGGTTCCCTCGACGTAAATATGTGTTGGGAGACAATCTGCGACTATGGGCCCCCACAATGAGTCTAGTGCTTCATCGGGAGTCTGTTTCGCATCCATAGTAGCTTGGTAAAGTTCGTCGATCTCGGCCGAGCCTCTAAAGTCAGGCCGTTCCTGACGCTCGCGAGATTCAGCAGACGTCTGCGTGAAAACAGTCACATCAAGGGTTAAGCAAATGCGCATGTGATCCGCCCAATCATCGTCCTCATTGGGAGTAGGGCAAGCAATGTCAAAGTTACGAACCAGGGGCAGCAGGCTTTCTGATACAATGGCATAGTCAATTACAGACTCGCCAGCAGTTTGCCAGGAGGTCAGACGACCAGGTGAGTGACTCTCGAGAGAGGTACCATTTAGTATGCAAAGGCCGTAAAGATCGCATGCCTGTACCACGGCCCGTCCTCGCGAATTGATTTTCTCGTCTGGGTCTGCTGAGCAACGCACTCAGTGTTTTGCCCACTCGAGCGAGACTTGCAAAGAGCCAGTTCGAGCATTGATATCAGTAAGTAATGCAACATGCTTGTCTTCACTTTGTGTACAGAGTGCGGTTGTCTCCCATAGCTTTTGAAGTGGCTCAACATCTGTCCAGCCCGCCCAACGAGAAGACTCAGGAGGAATATATGCACCGATGAACCAGATAGTGCCCATATCAAGCACAAGAATGTCGGGGGAGCTGAGTTCCGACTTTTTAAAAGTGAACGTGTCTCGGATTAGTAACGCAACACCTCCGCCTCGGCGGGAGCTTTCAAGTCGTGGTTTGCGGGGTAGGGAAACCAATGTATAGCCCAGCGGGACATCAGCGGCTTCATCCTCTCCAGGAAGCATGTCCGTTTCAGCAAAGAACATGATATCGTACTCGCGCAATAGCTCGTGGAACTCAGGACTGGTAAGTTTCAGTGTAAAATCATGAAAAATATTCCAGTACATGATTTTGACTACGGCAGAAGAGTCACCAAGCTGGCTAGTGTTGCCGCGACTCGTTAAGTCGGAAGTCGACTTGGCTAAGTCGACTTGTGGCAACTTTCGACTCGACTTGACTTGACTTGGTCAGCTCAAGTCACTTGAAGTCACTTGAGTCGACTCAAGTCGGTTGAGTCACACCAATATTAACTCACAAGGGTGGATGGCACTTGGTACACAAATCTGGACGTTAAATAGCAGTCAAACTGTGGCAAGATATAAATTCAACTACTCGTCATTCTCCTCTGGCATTTCCGTAAATATGATCCCATCTGCTGAGTCGCAACTGTCAACAATCTCGCGCCAAATCACATCCCTGTCTTTGTCGTGTGTGTCGGCCAGAGTTCGAAGCCAGTCTTCATCGTCGTCGGCAACAGGGACAGTCTGCCAGTCAGACATAAAGTTGAGCCTCGATTTCTTGTAATTAAACTTGAGCATTTGCAGAGCCTCCATCAGCACGGCACTGGTGCGGTTTCGGCGTTTAGTATCTGTCTCAGCCGAGGACGAGAATACTCGTTCCGAAGGCACTGAGGTGGCTTGAATAGGAGCGTAATCAGCAAAGAGACGAAATATTTTTGGCCAGGTTGCTTTGCCGTGATTCTGCAGATTGTTCAGGTGCGGTTAAAAATCAACAATTGGGACACCGAACCATCCAATACCCAACGATATCCGTCGACTTCCTTGCGGGGAGGGAGCTGGTCATATAATGGTTCATCTCATCTTCAATTGATTGATCGGCCGAACTCCCGCTCGCCGAGGTGAAATCAAGTGTGAGGGCGGCATTCCGAAATCGCTTCGCCGCCTGCGTAATGCCGGTCAGTGTTGGAGGAGCTGGGCGGGATCTGGAATGAGGCCGAGATGGGGGCCGAGAATCGGATCCAGAACCGCTGCGGCCTGGAGAACTGGACCTGGTTGGGGACCGAGCATCCGCAGCGACAGGTGATGTCTCGTATGATCGAAGCTTGACATGAATTAAAATCGAGGGTACACAGCTCATGTTTCACTTGCCTTGTCGACAATTATTTTCTTGGCTCTCTCTTGGTCAGTGTGTGACCAGTTTTTCCGAATCCATTCAAAACGAATTGAAGGATTGATAACTGAGGTGTGAGTTCAAAGGTATTTCAGACGCCGAGGAACCAACTCACACATGGCGATAATGTAGGCATCCGTATCTCCCATTTTGTTGTAATATGTGTTGGCAACCGCCAGACCCGGGTCAATGAATTTTGAAATGTTCTCCTCTTTGAGGTCCGCATCAGCAAGCATTGCGTTCCACGCGGCCATCAACAACTCGAATGCAGGGATGGAACCGGCGAGAATGGGGGTACTTTCGGCTGACATTGTTGCTTGCACCGTGTGTGGTTGCTATTGGAAAGGTCAGCCGGGACTGGACAGTATTTCTTCAATCGCACTTGAAGAATTAATTCCATGAGTTGAAGTCGACTCCAGTGCCTGTTTTCCAGCGGGTGCCGAAACTTATGGGCGTCCCGGTTCATTGCAAAAAAGCGAACTATAGGCTAAAATAATAACATGACTAATGAAATTTCCGACAGAATTTGGGCGTACCTGCTGCAAGTATCGCAGGCGACGTAGCATATACAGTCGCCTCTGTTATAATGCATACCGGGGGTAACACATACTCTGCGGTAAGGCATGATTTTTGGCCTCCGTGATGATGGTTCCCAGCCAAATGGTGCCCTCTCTGGGATACCCCATAACACATACCTTTTTCGGGGTTCTGTAAGGCATACTTTACGTATACCTATTACCGGTTCGCGCTGTCGCATCAAACATCAAACATATTAATATACAGTTCCTTGGGGATATTGTGCCAGCTCATCATGCCACCAAATCCCACACTCGAAATCCTGAAGAAAGGGCTGGCAGCCCTCAAGAATCAGGTCAAAAAACGCAAGGATCAACTGCAGGAGCGTCTCAGAAAGGAGGAAAAGATTTCGGCCGCGGACGAAGCGTGGCTGGATGATGGTGCCAATCATATTGAAGAAGATGCACTTCTTGACAAGCTTGAGACGGCCTCGGACTTCGAACACGGCCTTGCATGTCTGGACTCAAAGGAGAAGGGTTTACTGTAAAAGTTGAAAGCAGCTGGAAAGGGAACGGCACTGGCAGTTTCAAACAAGCATAAAAGTGAAGCACCGAAGATTACGCGCAAGGAGGCTCTTGGAGCTGTCTTGGCGCTGCGCAGCTATCTGGCCGACATTGATGGATTGTTTGCCCGCCAGCTTGAGGTTGGCCTTGCTAAATTTGGACGTGAGACTTGCTTAGAGGAAACTAACAGTCTCGTACCTACAGGTAGATAGACGTAGCACAGCCAGTTTCTACCGAAACACAGTCTACATCAAGCACTTAGATAAGCAGATAAGATAAGAGGAAATTTCCCATGCCTCCCAAAATGCATACTCTGTAGTAACGCATACCTTGAGGTGTCTACCGACAGGTATGCCTTATGACAGAGGCGACTGTAGGTCCAGCCTTGCGCGTGTAGTGTGTTGCACGTGGTCCCGAATCGGAGCCCGTGCTCGACTCTGTGGCGGGATCTGTTTCGGAGTCTGAATACTGGTCGTCAACGTCGTCCTTCTCCATGACCCGGATTACAGCTAGAGAATACCACGAATATATATTCGCGAATATGAATATTCACCAAAACCTTGAAACTGATATTCGCATTCGTACGAGTATTGATGGCAATTATTCGTTGCTTAGTAAGCAATATTTGCGAATATTTGCGAATATCAACTATTCAGATTCAACGACTTGAAATATTCACTATTTGCAAATTATTCACGAGTAAATCATCTAATCAACACCATCATCAGCAATTACAACAACCTTTGGGGCGGACTGCCCCTCAGCTGGAATATCAGCTTTCCTATTCTTTTTCCATGACCAGCCCTCGACAAGTTGGGCTTCAAACTCCTTGGCTGGAATGAGATCTGGGTTGCCTGCCCATTGACCGACCATAACAGCAACATGTGCAGAATCCTCGGACAGTTGATTGTGCAGCTTTGAAACAGTACCTCCTGAGAAGGAGAACATTCTCTCAGCATCAACAGAGGTTGCTATACAACAATATGAGTGCAAAACATGAGAGGGAAGACATTATCTTACCAGGTGCAGACAAATAATCAAGACACATTTGCGCAAATGCTTCACCTTCCAAATTTTGCCCTGCTTTTGCCACTTCATGCTGCCTGGAATGATGTCCAATTGGGTCATTTTCGTAGTGAAGTGCCGGGGATGCAAGCCATGCTTCAAGAGTGTCAGCTGCTGAAGGGTCTGTTTGCCCGTAGTCAATCATGACTTCAAATTTTAGAATGCTAATAAAGGTATTAGAGTCAGAAGGACACAAGGAAGCAGGCATACACGAGAGCCAGGTTGGGTTTGGGATGTGCTTGCTACAGCAGATGGACCAGTGAGACTCCGGAGAAATATTGAGAAGTCTCCGAAGAATGTGAACAGCTTGCCGCAAATGTAAACTGCAGGCTTCTGCAGCATGCTGAGCTCGTGGTAACTGTGTTCAGTGATAGTTAACATGTCTTACCATATTGGGAATAGCCCCTAACAACTTTCTTTATCTTATCCTTACTTCCCCACGTCACACATTCCGTTGCCGTTCTCTCATCACAACCTGTAACTAGGCCATCCCCCCGGTGATTAGCCGACGAATATTCAACGAATATTCAGAGGTCTTGGGGACCATATTCGCATTCGTGCGAATAGCACTGCCACAGCCATTCGCGAATATAAGTATTTGTTATTCGCGAATGTATACTCGCGAATATTCGCGATATCTGTTATTCGTGGTATTCTCTAATTACAGCCTGTGAGCAGAGGTTGATGACGTGGGCGAAACATCGAATATAATTCTGTTTCTCATCGAAATCGTGGACCCCAATTTCCTGTAGCAGGATGCCGAGATGCAATAAAAAAGTGGCATTATTGGAGGCGTTGTCCAACGTAAAATGTCCGATCTAAAATTCAACAAGTGAGATTGTGATTGCACTTTAAAGAATGACATCAAGGTAAATAATCACATTACAGACGATCCCAGCATTCTCGAGGATGTTGAAAACTATACGTGCAATTCGCTGCCCGCTATGTGCACCGCGGATACGGTGAAATGCCAACAAAGCTTGGCGCAAAACCACCTGCTCATCGTCCCCCTTGGGGCCGAGCCAGTGAGCCGTGATTGCCAGGTAGGAATCCATCCCTTTGCTACTCCATATGTCGGCGGTGAAACTAATTTTTCCAATAGAAGCCTTCCAGTCTGAAGTCAGCACCGAGAAAATTAACTCGAGTCTCACTCACATGAAAGGCGGCCTTCAAATCAACATAGTATTGGTCCCAGGCTTCGAGAACAAGCTTGGTGAGCTTTGTGCGGTGAGGGATCTCCTTATCTGTGAGAGATTCACGAAGAAGGAGTAACAGATCACGAAAGTCACGACTTTCGATCAGATGGATCGACTATGAAACGAAGTCAGAGTGGAAACACGGCCAGGAAGTAACATACGAGGTCATTTGACACGAAGACTTTGACCAATTGCTCCCGGAATGCCGCCATAGAGAATGGCACTCTTTGCGCATTAACGATACGTTGTTCCTCCGCCTGCTGTTGAAGACATTCCGGGAGCTTGTTTGTAAACCCATATTTCTGAACTGCGGCAAGGTACGCTTCCATGTGGCCTTCAGTATTCTGAAGATGAAGGCGGCGGGTGGTAAGACTTGAACCAGTTCCATATTCTTGCCTATGGACGAACTCAGTATATTGTGAACCTCAAATAAGGGAGAGAAAACGGACGGGCAAAGTCGGCATTTAAATCCTTTATCAATTGCGCGGCGTCCAAAGAAATAATCTGAATCCGCCGATTTCTTTGTTTTGACGAGAGTTTCCGGATCGATGAAGACGTAGGCACTGCCGGCCTCATCATCGTCAGCGGTTTCGGCATGAGTGGGCGCAGCGGCGGCTCCACGACCACGACGGCGTCCAGATGCTTTTTTGTGAACAGCAGCCTTCCTAGGTGGTGGGTTCTCGTCATCAGATTCGGCGGCAGACGACAGGGCCGGTGTGCGAAGGGGCCGCTGGCGTGGAACAACAACAGGGAATTCCTCAGAGCCGTCGGAGTCCTCAACATCGGAACTGGCATGAATGAGGTCGCAGAGACGAGGACCTGGGCTCGCCATAGCGGCTTGCTGCGCGAGTTGGTCAACGAGCCCGTGTACAGCACGACGTGCCGGGGTTTGTGGAAGGATCTATCACAAGGGATTATTAATTGTAGCGAATGCAGCGCAATATTTAGCATACCGTCTGAGGAGCTGACCTTGCTCCAGCGGGGGCTTGGGCTGAAAGCGGTTGAGTGAAGACACATGTGGTGGCTGGAACACAAACCTGGGTTAACAACTGGAAGCTTGGGAGCGCCCGTGGATCTCCCCGGTCGGGTGGCCTGGTTGCCTTTTTTTCAAGTTAGCAAATGATGAAAACCATGAACGAAAATCATACCGGAGAGTCCGGCAAAACCACGTGCTTGATCTCCCGAGCTAGCAGTGCGTGCAGCGGTGGGCGGGGGAGGTATGTCGGAGGGACTGGCCCCAGCATTGCGACCTGCCTGACGAGTGCGCATGCCCAGGACAGGATCCTCGGGGGCAGGTGGTGTCTCTTGTGCGGTGTTTCTCTGACGAGATCGAGGAGGCATTTGCCTTTGCGATTCAAAGCTGTTTCGTCTGGTCCAATTTAAAGAATCTGCCTGGGAAGAATATACAAGTACCGATACATTCGCCGAGCGTGCCAGTCTCGGCAATCATCTAGGTTCAGTGTCAGGAACTCGATAGTAATTTTAGCTGGGAGGGAAGATACCGAATTGTATTGCACAAAGCCGCTTGCAGGTCGGACATGAATTGAGATGTTGATACATTAAATGTTCCACGCGGTTTGTGACTTGAAAGTCGGGTTTTTTTCAGTCGAAATTGGATCTCCAAACTTCGTTACTCACAGTGATTCAGCGCTGACAAAGGAAGGCGTGATTATTGGTAAATTCTTGGGACCTTGATAAGTTGATATGAAGAAGTACGCTCTGGAAATGAAATCAATCTGAAACCGTTGTTTAAACAAGGGATTCTTGCTCACAGAGAATTTCTCACCAGTCCCACAAACCTTCGTCGCCACATGGTGAGCTTGTCATTGGTATCTTAGGGATGGACACGGGATCGGATCCCCGCCGGGTTTCGGGGGACGGGATCAACGGGGCCAGGGACCGGGTTGGCCATCAGCCAGACCCGTAAAAACCCGTCCCCGCCCCGTGGGGCTTGCAGCTTGATACTGATGTCGTAAACATCTCGAAGCCCATCCAGACGCCATGTCGCATCATGTCTGGTGCAATTGAG
The DNA here is from genome assembly GCA_029289555.1 of Mycena latifolia. Classification (NCBI taxonomy): domain Eukaryota; kingdom Fungi; phylum Basidiomycota; class Agaricomycetes; order Agaricales; family Mycenaceae; genus Mycena; species Mycena latifolia. Next base: position 1,808,919 of record JARJLE010000012.1, on the reverse strand, counting down.
ATCCTTACCCAGTTTGGTACAGTAGCCCCGACTGATGTTCTGAACTTGTCCTGACTTCATGTAGGTGGATTTGAAGAGGACATGGAATGGACTGGGAGGTATCTATTGGGTGTACAGGCCATATTGCTCAATGGCCGAACCGAGGGAGGATGCCAGAGGAAGCTAGAGGAAGATGTACCAAATCCACCAAATGGTGGATTTGGTGCCAAATTTCAAACTCCGCTCAGTATCGAAAAATACAAACTTTTTGTTACATGGCTACACTGTGCCCAATAAATCCAACAATATTTTGGGTAAGTCGCATTTATGGACACTGATCTGGTGCTAAATTTTCGATGCAGCTACGTCTACAGCCGTTGAGTGCCTCTTTTCTCAAGGACGCCACTTGCTTGTCTTCACACGCAGCCGTCTCTCCGGCATCACCATCCGGAAATTCTTATGCCTGGGTGCATAGAGTCGACACGACTTGATTCATACTGAACTTTTGGCGAAGAAGGGCCGAGCACCAAGAAATCTCGCAAGTAATAGATGTTATTCTTTTGCTACATGTTGATTTGATCTTTTACTACACACTATTATTCTTCTACCATACATTTATACCAGTATTGTCTCTTCAACGGCCTTCAATATTACCTATTTCACTCCATTTTGGATTGGACACATGTCACAGTGTCAGCCCCACGGGTTACCCCGTCCCCGCAGACCCGGGAATGGGTCCGGGTCCGGGTTTCTCGGGTCCGGGTCCGGGATCGAGTTTCTATCCCCGAACCCGTCCCCGTGTTCATCACTACACAGCCAGAAGCTCGGATGTGCGGGAGTTGTATCGATCACGATCAAACGGCGCTTGATCCGAAATATGACCCACACGCAAATTTTTTGTAACCTAGATATCATTTATTTCACATTTGTGGAGCGCAAAACCTGAGTCCGCCCAGGCACACTTTCAGTGGAATCTGAACTCCTGCTTAAAATCCTCGTTCATTCTCGGCGCATTCGAGCTCGGCTGTCCATTGATGGCCGGCAATTCCGGTGACCCATTCTGTACGTCACCCAATATCTTCCCAATTTGGACGCGAATCCAAGTCATTTCTGCCAGCGACCGTTTGGGATGTTCGCGCGGATGCCAATGGAAAAACAACTGCCTTCTGCCTGATTTGCAAGACCGCTCTTATCGGAGCCTCAGATAGCCACCGTAAACGGCATGAGAATAATGCTAGCCACCAGCAACTTCTAGAGCATATCCGTACCAGCGAAGCAGCTTCAAGTTCTCACCACGGAGAGGAGCCTACATCGGTTAGCCCGACTGATGCGGGTGTGTCCGAGGATGCTCTTCGAAATCTGCTTTCCTCCTTGACTGGAGGTACTGTCCCGCCTTATCCAGAGGCCATTTCTAGCAACTCCCAGGCTCCACTGCCCAACTTGGGGATTAACTGGAACTTGATGGAAGCAAATGATGAGGGGCATCTAGATATGTCCGCTGATGAAAAGGCTGTTGCTTCTATTGCGGAGGCCATACTCCACAGGTTTCAAGACTTGCCCATGTCGGACGAGGAATTTGATGAACGTTCCGAGGCCGAGGAATCCGAGTCGGAACATGAACCTGAAGCTCCTGGTAAGCTGCAGCTGAAAATATTGAACAGTAGACTGAAAATTTAATCAGATTTCCAAGAGCCTGGCCAAGAGAGCTCACAGGTACCGCCTCAGAAACGTGCTCGAAACCAAGATGAAGCAGCAACCAATCGCTTCTGGTACCCCTGGCCCGACCGCATTGTATGTAAATTTTAAAGCTTCTTGAATTCAAACAGTAGCTGGATTCTGAATGCAGACATGTACTCTCGACATCCTTATGCACTTGCCACGTTCCGTCTTTTCCCAGCGTCAGCTGGACCTATTTCTGTGGCTTCTCAAGGTCAATAATGTCGATGATGTACCGAGCATCAAACAAATGCAGAAGATCAATTTGGCGTTGCAAAAGATTTGCGGCATTGAAAGTATTCCGTACAATGGGGCACTTGGCCACAAATATTTCGTTAACAGTTTAGCCCAGATCATCGCACAGGTAAGAATTTGGATCATCCCAGTCCATCATGTTTGCTAAATAATATTCGCAGGAAATGGCTAACCCCCGAGTTCGACCTCATCTCTCTTTCTATCCGGAAGACAGTGGTTCTAGACTGTCGGAAGCCCGTCAAGGCCAACGTTGGCTCAAGGAGCTTCCTGACGAGCAGACGACACCCATGCTACGCATTGCCGGACATGATTATTTTGTATACGAGCCTGCAATGCTCGACGATGGTGATTTCTGCATTCCGACCCGATGGTTTGTCCGTGGTGGAGAGTACTTCGCCAAGTGTTGGAAGCTCTTAGCAGTCTCAAATGACAAAGGCTCAGGCTGGCGTGTCCTGAAATCAAATGATTACGAAGTCTCTGCACGACGATTCCTCAAAGACTTTGTACAATTTCAGAATGACGCTGAACTTTACGGTGTTCCTCATCCATCCTATATCATCGGTTAGCTTCATTCTCGCACATTTATTGCGTTTTTTATTCATCTATATACCAGATGTTGTTGACTCGGTCACAAAGCAAAGTGCACCTTGGAAATATACAAATCCAGTTGTCGGGAATCGTTGGCGCGCCAAGGCTCAGGGCTCACGAGTTGTCACCTTCCCGCTGTGGATGTATTGTGATGACACTTCAGGAAATGTCTCGAAGAAATGGAATGAGCATAACAGCTTCCTGATGACGCCAGCTGGGCTGCCACGAGAAGAGAGCCAGAAAGAGTACAATATCCACTTCCTCTGCACCTCCAACCTCGCTCGACCCTTGGAAATGCTCGACGGGATTGTTGAACAACTCGAGTGAGTTTCTGATATATTTCTGATTTGATTTTCCATCCTGATCCAGTCACAGAGAGGCCCAGGGTGAAGGGATCTGGGCCTGGGACGTCGAACTTAACGAACCAGTCCTCGTCATTCCAGAGGTGTTAGCTCTGCTCGGGGATAATCCCATGCAAAGTGAATTTGCGTGCCATATTGGGTTGCGAGGCAAACTGTTTTGTCGAGCGTGTTGGGTCAAAGGGACAGATGCGATGGATGGGGATGATGATCAGGACGTCCCTCATACCCGAGGAACTGCAGCAAACAGTGACGGTGGAAGTGCAGCCGGCAGCCAGGCTGGTAGCGACACGGAAAGTGTTATTGGGAGTGACGGGGGAAGTGTTGCCGGGAGTGAAAACTCTCAGCCTGCTGTGCCAAAACCGAAGGGGCGCAAGAAAATCCAAGAGACCATGGCTCAAATGGTGATCCGTGTCAAGGCTTTTATGACGGTGATGCTTTACAGGTTCAGCGAGTCCTTTGACACTGATAATACACAGATTGGTCGACTGCGCCGTAAGGAAGAGACGACTGACAAGCTTCGATCATTTTTTACGCTTGCATCGACTCAGCTGGATACCAAGACCAAGGTCAAAGATTTACGCACAGAGACTGGACTCAAGGACAAGTTCCAATTAGTGTTTATCGAGAAGCTTTTCGACTCATACAAAGGCAAACGAGGGGCTGCTACGAAGCGAGCTTCACTGGAGGCGAAGCTGGCCACTCTTCCCGAGAATACAATGAGCCCGGTCTGGCGAATAAGAGGTGAGTAGGTATGATTTGTACGTCTGCCGGCGATTTATCAGCTTCAAGGTCTTGATCCGCATCAAGATACCCCCGTCGAAATTCTTCATGTTGTCCTTCTTGGTTTTGTCAAATATCTTTGGCGCGATCTGATCCAGCAGCTCAAGACAAAGGATGACAAGAAACAGCTACTGGTAACCCGGCTTTCTTCACTCGACGTCTCGGGTCTTGGAATTTCGCCTCTTGCGGGCAAAACCCTAGTCCAATATTCGGGCTCCTTAACTGGACGGGACTTTCGTGCGATTGCACAAGTCGCCCCGTTTGTTGTTTATGACCTGGTTTCAAAGGACTGCTTTGAAACTTGGCAAGCGCTCTCAAAAATTGTGCCTCTCATCTGGCAACCGGAAATTACAGACCTGGACTCACATATGGTACGTCAACTCAAGTCTTAATATTGCATGCTCACCGATTATTTCAGGCTCTTTTAACCAAGGAAATTGATCATTTTTTGTTGTGCGCAGCACGTTGGACCAGCCGCTGGTTTAATAAGCCAAAATTCCACATTTTTCTTCATCTGCCCGCCCATATTCGTCGATTCGGACCAGCTATCCTCTTTGCAACGGAGGCTTTTGAGTCTTTCAATGCTATAATCCGGGCTAAAAGTGTCCATTCGAATCGCCATGCCCCATCACGAGATATCGCTCAAGCATTTGCCCAGGGCAACCGTGTCCGCCACCTTCTGAGCGGCGGACTTTTCCTCCCAACCACTGCAACCGCCACTACGGACACTTCTGGGGTACCTGAACAGCCGTTTTCCCGTGACAGCTCGTCGTGGCACCGGATCGGAGAAGGTCCTGCATTACTTGTTTCGGGACAAAGCACTGTAACCCACTACCTCGGACTCGATAAAAGCCAGTTGGAGGTAAGGATTTGATCAGTCTCACCTTCTGTTCTCACCACAATTATTCCAGGTGTTTGCGTTGCCGATAATTCACGTCCCCGCGAGATTTCCCATACTCTCACAGGGACGCATGTTCTAGATTGGTCCACAAAAGCGGGCCGATTTAGAACTAATAAACAGGTGCATCTCTACAACGGTGATCCTTGTCAACCGGGCAGCTTTGTGGTTGTACGAGATCCTGACCCTGCTGCTATGGGAGATACCTTTGTTGCCCGTGTAGAAGAAATCATCCAGGAAATCGGTTCAGTTGCCAGCTTCTCTTCCCAGCCCGATGGCATCCTTGTCCAAAAGGCTGACATTGACCGCACCCGAGCGCGCTATGGAATGCCTTCAATAAAACTTTCCGGCCAGTGGTCTATGCAGACCACAAAGGTATGACTTACTTCGCTTCATTTGCAATATTTTCTAATCAATACACCCTTAGGACTTGCTCTGTACCGTAAATGTGCAGCACAATTGCATCGACAACAAATGTGAAGCAACTGGTTCTGTACCTGTGTACCAAGAGCGCACGCAAACAACCCAGACTATTGCACGCATTGCACACACACGAAATGCAGGAGACGTTGTATTAAATACGGCACAAATGCGGGATGCTGTACATGTGCAGCATTTCCGTCTCGACTCAGTTCCCATGGACTTCGAAACCGTGGTGCATCAGAGCGCAGCCAATGAGATCGGTGCTCGCAAAGTCCGGGCTTCGGCTGCCGCAAAGGAATCACCTCGACCTCAAGCCCAAACAAGACCACCACCCATAGGATCTTCCTCTCAGGCTGGTTCGCTTCGCCTTCCCAGACCTTCTGCCCTTCAAAGTGTTACCCATTCCAACCACATCCCGTAGAATATTTTCGCAAATTTTCTGTAATCTATTTTCCATATAGACTCAAACACTGCTATAAAATACTTGGACATATATAATGTATTCTCATGATATTCACTCCCTCTCCATGTAATTTTGATTGATAAAAGAATGTGTCCGAATACAGAAACTGAAGTCGTACGGCCTAATTAGGTTACTTGCCAAACACTGCACAGGACAATAGCTAATAAGAGGGAGGTCTAATGCTGAGAACAGCATGATTAAAAACCTCCTTCCTAGTCACACAAATAATTTCAGACCTCCAAGAGGGAGCCCCCATGTTTGCGAGCTAGATCTATTAAATGTCTCGGGTGAAGTGACCCTAACCAGAAAGGGGCGCACTCCAAGATAAGGACAGCTGTTCACTCCGTAGAAACTAGTTCAGAAACTCCTCACAGCCTCCCCCTACTCAGGTGAGAAGTCTCAAATAAATCCACGAGACCCCCCGTTCAGTTCATCCAGATCCGTGCACACATCAACAAAAGGGCAAGGAATCCACCCAATGGTGGATTTGTCACAATATTTTCTAGTGCCCGAAACAGCTAGAGAAAGCTATTTTAGCAACTTTCTGGCGCAAAAAAGTTCTGGAATATGAGGAATCGGAGGTGTGGACTGCAAAAAAGCCAGCCAACGCGTATCGTCACGCGTTTGTCACGCGTTTGTCACACTGTGACTGAGCGCGTCGACACTTTAAATGTCCATTCAAGGGAGGTTTTGCGCGTTACAATGAGAATATTAAATAACATAATAGCTATAGTGTACCACAAACAGCTATAATCTGCTCAATACGAGCTGTAAGGTCTAAATTTTCCTGCTCGATGGCACGAGTTTCGGATTGAAGAGCTCGCAACTCATATAAATCAGACTCTGAAGTCGCCTGCGTCTGCCGAATGGTCTTCACAAGCCATGTCTCGAACTCAGTCAACTGAGAGAGAGTGCTGGCAGTCAAAGGCTCGCACTGGGTGACATTACCCGAGGTAGATGGACCGCCGGTCATTGCAGCAGGATCTTCGGGGAGATCAGGCTCCATCTTAATGTCAAGAACATGTCGCTCCTGAAGAGGGACAGGTTCGGGGACTTTATGGATGAGGAGAGTGTAAGAAAAAGGTCGTGAATATAAAGAATGCGGTGACGCACTATGATATGGACTCTGTGTTACATTGTCCATCGGTTTGTCCACAGGGGCTTGAAAGCTAAAAGCGGGAATGGGCTCATTCCAGTCCATACGCTGATGCTCCCACAACGATTTGCGGCGAACCATGCCATAACTGTTAACCTCGAAGCCGCGCTTAATCTGAGGATATCCACTGGCAACGAGCGGCGGTGAAGATGGAGGAGAAGAGGGAGGAGATGGTGAGGGGGAGTACATCTCTGCACCAGATTGAGCAGAATATGGATCCGAGTCTTCAATTGATTGAGCAGAGACGTCCAGGCCAGCTATGAAAAGTTTCATGAGGACAGAATGAAGGAAGAGGGAACTGAACGAACACTGAGCAAAGTATTGTGTTTCAGAGACTTGGCTGGATAAAGCGCCATTCCCAGACGAAGGTCCCTCAGCTTCGATCATGTCTGACGCGAAGAGTCTTGAAAATAAAGTCAATGTCCTGTCTCACAAGATAAAAGCTAATACCTCGACGTAGCCTTGAGAGTGGACTCCGACACGCGCCTGGGGTGGCTCAAGGATGGTATATTCACATCGCGGACAGAGAAAGGAGAGAAGCGCTGCTGCTGCTTTACGTTGTCCCTGTTTGCGGGCATGATGGGGGCGAAAGTGGGCTTTCTGCATTCCGCATCAGTCCTTTTATACCTTTTTCAAATGCCTGAAACGCGCCGAACGCGTCGTGCTCCTATCTCTTGCATCAACAAAGTCGCGTCCCCCACGTGAAAGGCACCTGGAAAGATATAAAACCGGGGATCATGCTGCGCGCTTGGCCCTCATACCTCGCTTCAGCATGAACTTCAATCCGACTACACCTGTTCAGCAGACACCGCTGCCCCCTCCACCTGACTCCTCGGATCGGTGGGGCCCTCCCATCGGTCCTGGTAGCCATGGGTCTTCCTCTCCACCGGGCAGCTCACCACCGCACACTCCGCCAACACCGAGTGCACCAATCTTAAGCCCAGTTCTGGTCGACAAAATTGCACGAGACTTCCAGCTCGAGCCTAAGCAACATCAGAATCTGCGGCTTTTTGTTCAGGTAAAGTTGTATCTACCTCGCTGCAGACCAAAGCTTAATCCCGCTTTCAGTTTGGTTCCCTTGGTCCAGGGCTGTCAGTGCCGGACTTGGCGACGCGACTTTTCATGCTGGCTTCCCAATATGGAGAAGCAGCTGAGAAACGCCGCCTCGAGAAGGCTGAGGAAGCCCTGGATTGGAAACGCATCTGGAAAGACTTGAAGATTCGGCTGGATGAGACTTTCTGTTTTACCCGAGAGCAAAAGGTGCGCACCTTCACTCAATTCCTAAATGGCAGATTGCTAACCTAATCATCAGAAAAACATTCGGGGTGTCGTTCAAGAGATGATCTATGAAGGAAACCGTACAAAATTCTTGACAATGCATGTCGATGTGCTGGTATGATTCTGCGAAGCTTCTCGTGAACTGATCGAGCCTTTTCACAGGCTGAATTAGAGAAGCGGAAGACCAAGCTGAGCTTGGAGAATATCTATGGGGTACCGGGTCGCGAGAAGAATCTTTCACAAATTACCAAACGTCAATGCTCAAGTGTTCGTAATGCCTGGCGGGCAGATGTGAGTCAATTAACTTCTTTCGATCTGCTGGTGTGCTTACAAATAATATACAGATCATCAGCAGCATCGACCCCAAGAATTTCGTTGCTTTGCAGGACTTCGTTTATGCGTCTGCAACGAAGTACAAGCCAGGCGGACCCGGTGAAAACTTACCTCAGATTTACACAGTACATGCAGTTCTCCTGGTGCGTTGTTGCTCTGTGCTCTATATTTTCTTTTTAAAAACAGTCATTCTAGCGTCGTTTCGTGTTTGATCACCCCTCCCTCAAGGCTGCACCAGTCGAGGAAGAAGTCCCCGACAGCGACGTCGAATATGATGAAGCTGAATCCGCACGACCAAGAAGAAGCCGAAGAAGACCCCAGTTAAAAGGGGCGGCAAAGTGGCGAAAGGAGAGAACTTTTGGGGGCAGATAGATGAGTGGTTTAAACGGGAAGTTGCTGTTCGTGGGTTGTCGTTGACCGGTGCCCAGTGGAAAACGTAAGGCTTCTTGTCGCTGTCAGATCCAGACTGATGATCTTTCAGTTATGTCGACCAGCTGATATTTGACGATACCAGCAGATTCATGGGGATGACTCCAGGGGCACCCTTCCAGACACTAGAAACATTTTCACCGCTGGAGCAGGAAGAAGTGGGAGGTGTCGGACCGGGTGTAAGTCAGACACAGAATCTTCCCGGGTATTATCCACCCTCAGGAGACGAAGCGTCACTGCTGGCGATGATGGCAGGAAATTCTTTTAATCAATAATTACTGGTACTCTGACATTCCTTCCTTGAATCCGAGAAATGCTTTATTTTAGAGCCATTTTGGGATGCGACGCGTCGGTCGGTATGTCGTTGTTTGGTCGGATATTGGACTTGTTTTGACCAAGTTGATGTCGTCTTTTCTCACCTTTCCCCCTCTCCCTCCATGTCCCTTCTCTGTCCTGTCTGCCCCCTTTCCTCGTATCACCTCCTCGACCCTCTCTGTGGGTGGCCTCATTGGTTGAGGTCGCAGTGTGCACTAAACCCGTTCTGTGGGGTGCCACTGCCAGCAAATCCTGTATCTTGCCCTCTTCGTCTCATTGTTGCCCCTACTGTGGGGGGCCTCATTGGTTGAGGTCGCTATGTGCGCACATGCCCGTTCTGTGGGTTGCCACTGCCAACAAGCACGTATCTGGTTTTGGCCATTGCGTACTGACGTTATCCTTTTTCAGACTGTTTTTCATCGGAGTCTCGCGGCCTTGGGAAACAAAAGGTGAGTCCCTTATTCATTCCCCGGGTTGGCTCCTGATCTATAAGCAGATGTCCTTGCATATGGCTTTTGGGTTTGGGTCGTCTGACAATGGTGAGCTGTATTGCGCAAGGATCATCTATCGTCATCTAAGACACCGCAGATTCTCTTATTTCGGGAATTTAATGTGACCTGCGGTCGTTCTACAGCAATGTGATGCTGAGGAGCAGTACCAGGTATGTGGGCAGCGCACCTGTTATGAGCATCCACTGATTGCCTTTTATTCTCGGTCTGGTGCAGCCCTAATCATGCCGCCACTGTCGGCCTAGTCCGTATGTGCCACCTGTCAGTCCCTTGGCACGACTCCCTCTGGTATGTCCCCTTCTTGTTCCCAACCAGCACCTTGCCCACCGCTGTTGTCCGCACCAGCCTTGTCCCCACCCATCCTGTTCTCCGCGGCAGCTCTATGCTGTCAGCATACTCATACCACATACCCCCTACCCGACCAACACATACCCTATCTCCTGGCTGTCCCTTTCTCGGGCCTCGCCGCCGCAGCTGTGCACAACCATCGTCGATGATTTGTGTGCTCCATGCGTCGTCTTCACCCGTTTGGGTTGGAATTAGTACACACATGTATTATATCATGACCTCTATACATTGCTGCCTTCGCCACTGCTCTCATGGTCCCTATGTATTGAATAATCCAGATCCTGGAGGCCGAAAAGGCGCCCGGATCGGGGTATTTACAGGCCGGCCCAGGCACAGCACGTGATTATTATGCACCCGGCACAAAACCAAGATACAACCACGGCGCAAAATAGGTTGCGCCAGAGTTAAACTCTGTGAAAGCGAGCGACGATGAAGCGTAACATTCTTCCATCTAGAGCAAGTTTTTTTTGTCTCATGTACATACCGGCGAAAATTAACTTTTATTCAAAAGTTTGAACTACCTGTGTAGGTAGATTCTTTGCCCATGTGGAGTGGCTGTGAAACCTCAAAGTCCGCGCCAAAATCACTGATTCAATCAGGTAAACAGATTATTGTATCTGAATCGATCGAATAGGGAGTCTTCAATCTACTCTACCACCATTTGTTTCAACGGGCAGCTCACGAAGCGGCGATCTTTGCCTCATTTTCAGAGGTCAGAGTCGGACCTCCCTCCCGCCGATTGCTTGGGCTGGTGAGTTTCAGCTGCGACGGTTGGGACACTTGGCATCTCTCATCGCCTGTGGAAGCTGATTCGGATGAGCTCATTGATTTCGATATGTAGTCGTCCGTTGGTCGTTAAGACAGAGCTGTGCATCATTGACACATGATTGGTCCGTTGGTTGAATGATTGATCGTCCATCACTATCGAATTACCCGAACGGCCATTGTCAGTTGCAAATGTGGCACATTCTGCTGCTGTAGATTGGCTGTAGAGCTAGTACAAGGTTGTAGGAGATTCTCAGTTCTGAGACCCGACTTAAGTCTACTCAAGTGACTCCGAGTCGACTTGCACTGACTTGCAAGTCAAGTCAAGTCTCAGTTCCGACTCGACTTAACTTGACTCAAGTCGCATCAGCGAAGTCAACTTAAGGACAGCCAAGTCCAAGTCGCGGCAACACTAAAGCTGGCTCGGTATCACGGATTGACCGTGTCCGCGGAGATCATTATCACTAGGGCGAGATGGCGACTCGTCCCTATCATCGCGACCACGATTGGGGCGGGCATTGGCGGTAGAAACCCGGGTCGAGCGGCGAAGGGAGCCAGACATGCTAATAGCCCCACTGTTGCCGATGTTTGAGACACTCTGTGCATAATCAGCAGCGATCACATCGAGGATGCCAAGGCCGGCACGAGGGGAGGGTGATTTTCGAGGCCAGTCTCAGAGGCATCTGGACCAGAGCAAACAAACCCAAGAGCAGCGCCAGGGAGTCGGCGTACATGACTGAGTAAACGACGACTCACGGCGGGGACTAAATTGATGGGGGACGAAGCTAGACGAAGATTTTCGGTGGCTTTGAACATAAGCAAGGCCCGAGCCAAGACCAGCCAGAGGAGCGCCACGAAGATAGCGAGCAGCGAACACTTGGAGGAGGCGGACGCTGTCCCAGTCATCAAATTATGGCCTGAAGCAAGGGGGCGCGAGGATTAAAATCCTCGAGGACAACGCTACCCCCCGGTGGGGTGGGTGGGTCGTCAGATTTGGTGAAATTGAAATTTTCTCCTCGGTAGAAAAAAATTATCCTGGCACCCAAATTGCTCTATTTTAAATGTGTTTTTGACCGGAAATATCAATTCTCGGTTAAAAATCATAGGAAAGAACGATAAAAATAATATCTTCATGCCAAAACAGGATGATTTGATCGTCATAGCTACCACCACTTACCCCAACCTAGATACTCTAGAGTACTGCTGTATAGTCCTTATGGCCAGGTATAGCAACCAATAGAACTTCAGTTCAGTTCAGTTCAGTTCAGATCGTTGATTTGGGGTGGGGTGGGTCCCCGAGCCTCAGAAATAATTCCTGACAAGAAAAAATCTGGGGGGGTGGGTCCCAAAATTTGGGGGATATTGGAAAAGGTAGCGTTGTCCTCTGAAATTTGATCCTCGCGCCCCCTTGGCCTGAAGGGGAAGCGCGGGGCAACACGGATGACAACCTGGTAGATCCGAGTTCTGTGGATGATCCGTGCGCGGCAAAAAGTTGAGGGTCAGCGGTGCCAACGCACGGGCTTGCCCCGGCAGTGCTCGCTAGGGCTCTGTTTATAATTCCCCGGCCAATTATAAACAGTTTTTAATTCCTCGTTTATAAACAGGGTGTTTATAAACGTGTTTAAAAACAGTCCCGCAAAGTCCATGAGAAACACCTGAACAGCGCGATTTTGGGTGATTTTTCGCGCTCTTGCCCTCGGAGGACCTGGGCCAGCACACGGAGTCCGTCATTTATGGATTCAACCATGAGTATACTGCTTGATCGACCAAGTAATGCCTATCCTTGGGTAAATGGGTACCATCCGGTCCATTCCAGCCAGATTCTAGGCCATACTGACCGAATAATTTGTTATAACCACCAGACTTAGGTCAGAGGAAACTCAAAAGCTGAGGATACTCGCCTCGCCGAGCACAGCCACATTGAATTAAAAACAGGGAGTTCTGGCCTGACCATATAAAAACCGGTTTATAAACACCTGTTTATAAACATGTTTATAAACCAGGATAAAAAACAGAGCCCTAGTGCTCGCGATGCCCGACAGGCAAGCGACACACGCGCCCTTCTCGGCGGGGTCCCAGGTGCCATCCAGCCAGCCGGCGCTCGGAAATAGCCTGCTTGAGGGAGGGCCGCAAGGGAGAGACTCGAAAGGGACTGCGGTGCCAACGCACGGGCATGCCCTGGCAGTGGTCGCGATGCCTGACAGGCAGCAAGCGACACATGTGCCCTTCTCGACGGGGTCCCAGGTGCCATCAAGCCAGCGGGCGCTCGGAAACATCCTGCTTGAGGGAGGGCCGCGAGGGAGAGACTCGAAACAGACTGGTACGTCCCTGTCTTGGCCTTCGCTGCGGGTACTACACGTGCGGACGTCTTGGAGGTCCACCCCCACAGGCGAGGCTGCGGTTTCCGCAGCAGGAGGAGGACGGGCACGCAGAGGTGCGCCTGGCAGGACCGCATCGAGACACGAGAAATCTCCGTCTTGGGCTCGACTGCTGGTATTCCATGCGGTGGCATCTTGTAAGCCAACACTCACGGGCAGTGTTGGTGTGCTAAGTGATCGGTGGAAGATGCATTTCAGGGCGTGTTAGAAGAGAAGAACTTATTAATTGAGCATTGAGAGCGTCGTGCATACGCGATGTTGGTTAATTGGTGGGTACCGCGTACGGTCAGTACCGGTGAGTAACGGGAGGAGATCGGAGGAGATCGGTTCCCTCCGGCCCCGCGGCCCGGTTGACACGTCTCGCTTGCACCTGTTCCTTTCAATCGCCCTCTGCCCACCTAACTCATCGCCAGAGGCGAAAGGCTCCGTGCTGTCGCTGAAGCGGAAAGTCGTCCACGAGGAGGACAACATCGAGGAGCATCCGCGCAAGGAGGGTACCGGCAGTAGCTTCCGCTCGAGGCCCCTCCAATGCGACCGCCTCGGCGTCCAGCAGTAATGGCGCCCCGAACTGCGCCGTCTTGCCAAGCCCGCTGACGCGGCCCCGCCCACCCGTCGCCACGCGCACCATGCGTGGCGAACGCCACCCGTCTCCACCGCTGGCGTCGACCCAGCCCGTGTCCTGTCCTGCTCGGCGCTCGGGAAGACCTCCGCGTCGGGGTCTTCCATCGCCGCAGCCGCCGTCGCCGCGCCCGACATCATCACACATCTGCACAAGCGCCTCACCGCCCTCGACTCCGCGCGCAGCCAGGACGCCGAGCGGCTCGCCACGCGTCTCGAGTCCAAAGTCGTGTCGTCGTCGAGCACCTCCGCGTCGGCCGCGATCGCGCCAGACCTCCTTTCCGCGCAGGTGCAGTTAGCGGGCGCCAATGCGCAGCTCGTGACTGCACAGGCGGCGCTGCAGGCCGAGCTCGACACCGCGCTCCGTGCGCGTCGGGCGCCCAGCAAGAAGGGGAGAGCTCGACCGTGGAGTGCATTCCATTCTCTTTTCTCGCACTCCGCAGCCCGTGGTCTCACTCTTGCCGCCAACTCGACGCCAAGCCCGTCCGCCTGTCCGCTCCCCCCGTGTGACTTGCGCCGGCGTCCTTCCGCGCGTCTCAAGGCGCCTGGTTTGCCCGTGTACCGTGCCGCGCCGCGGGACATCTCCCCACTCACATTCCTACTTCTACATACCCGCTGTACTGCCTAGTACACTCAATCGACCCCCTCCGGTCCTTCCCTCCCTGTCCGTGCGCGCGAGAATGCGAGATCGCGCCGTGTGAGCTACATACCGCCTCGAGGGATGCCCCGCGGCTCTCATCAGTGCATTCACTCTTCGCCGATCCCCGCCGCGTCGCGTACATTTCACAGCCACTCATCTTCGTGCACCAAGTTCTGCCGTGCCCCCGCCCTTCCCCGCTCGCTCCGAGTCCACACCCTCGCCTTCAGCGCTCACTTCGCCCCGGGCGTTCACTCATACTGCCCATAGCTCACCCCGTATACTACTTAATGTACTCACCCAAACATATCCCCCGCGGCGAATGTCAAACCTGATACGTATCCTCATCCTTGCAACTAAACTCCCCGCATGCCTAGATGGAGTCGACCCCGACTCAATTGGACGCCGCGCGCGCGTCTTGTGCGCAACACTGACCATCTAAGCGAGTGCAGAGAAATCGGATCAAGGTAGGCAAGGCAGACTGCAAAGGTAAATTTAACCCAGAGCCCAAGTGCGCGGTCGAAAGGAACGGATGCCTTGCTAACAGGGGTATTTGAGGAATATCTTGAAGTAAAATGAGCCGTGAGCTAGGCGCGTCGCCGAGAGATTGAATAGTAACTAAATAGGTCAAGTAACGTATATCTCGAAGCCTCAAGTCCTCGACGGATTGCGAGCCACAGCGAGTCTTCGTGCAAGTCGGAGTAGCGGAACCTACAATGTCTGGCCGCTCACGCGGGGCCTGTGAGCCGCGAAGACGAACTGAACCGCATAAACGAGCTCCCGAAAAAAAGGATTGAACCAAGAAAGACGTGTCGACCTCGGTGCAGCCCCACCACACCTAAATAAATCAATACGGGACAGCGACCCAGCGCCGAAGCGAGCCAAAGAAGGCTTTCTAGCGGCGCTGTGTATTCCTTTGGTACTCAATGGGCGCCAGCCAGCCAGAGAGTAGACGATGCGGATGCCGAGAGGTTAAATATCTTGAAGACCCTCCGCGACTGAGCGAGTTCGAGCAGCAGTAGATGTTACCTGAAAACTACCCCGCCAAAGAGCGCGTCGCGGTGCGCATCTTGCACGCTAAAGCCAATCAACGCAGGAGTCGAGTCGGCGGGCGCGTGCCTACATTACATTCAGGTCAGGGACGGAATCTACTGCAAACGGGAGTAGGGGAAGGAAAGCACGCACCGACGTGGCAGAGCAGAATATTCATGCCCCGAGGGATGCGGAGTTGGTTGTGATAGTTGCTCTTGCGGTCGTACTGCGTGGAGCCCCGCAGCAGAGTGAGACCCGAGACACAGCCATGGTTTAGCTGGCAGAGGAGTGAAGACGTGGAGCAGAGCTTGCGTACGAGGCGGGCCGACGGAAGCAGAGGCCCGAGACAGCGGAAGCGGAGCCATGCAGCGGAGGAGTCCAAATCCAAATTGTAGGGCTAGTCTCGGCTTGAGTGCGAGTCGTGCGGAGTACGGCGGCATAAACAAGTAAGGACCAACCCGAGCAGACTTCCCGCGCGGAACACAGCGCGGCGTCAGAGTCCGGCAATGAGTCGAACGGCAACCACAGGCATGCGAGTGCGAGGATTCTGAGGTCAGCAGAGAATCTTGAAGGTCGCGCACCGCAGTTTCGAGTCCCGGCGCGGACGTGGAATGTCGACGCTGCCGGGCAGGGTGGCGGGGAAGGTTACGGCGGTGAGATGGCGGCGTGGAGGCGCGGTACGGGCATAATAATAATAACGGCTTATTAGTAGAGCGCGAGGACGAGCGATGTCGAGCGGTACGAGAATGGGCGGCGAATAATTCTGAAAGAGATCATCTACGCTGTAAGGACGAGGAGGGTGTAAGAAGTGTGGCGATGAAATGGGATTTTGAAATGGAATGAGTCGTCCCGGAGTGGGACGGGCATATGCCGCATATCTATGGCCTCTAGAGCGAAGACCAGCATTGGACGGCGAGGCGGAGGGCACGGTGACGGTGCAGGACGGACGGGCGGGCAGTTTAGAGCGCGCGTTGAAGGGCGGTGATCGAATCGAAGGCCGTCGAGGGAAATTTAGTGAGCAAAGGCGAATAATTCGTGTAAAAGATCATCGAGGGAGTCAGGTTGATTAGGGTTGAGCACGTACTACTGGCTGTCACAGCGGACGGAACTTGTGTGGAGGATCTGCCGGGAAATAAAATTCGCAGTATGTCGCGTAGCCGTGGAGTTCGCCCGGACACGGTGGAGCGCGGAGGGAGTCGTGCGATTCCTCGAGGAGCTTAATATGTTGTGTCTGAGGGAAATACATGAGTTGGGCGCAAACGCGGCGAACCTTCGCAGGAAGCAGAAGCATCCATCAATTTTAGGCCTCCTTGTGAGTCCCAGACTCATCTATCACCCTTCCATCGCACCACTTCTCAATCTCCGTACTGCAAATAAAATCGATTATCGCGCTCTTCTGCGGGAATCGTGTTCATCGGAGCGGCAGAGATCCGAGTTAAAGAGCTCCAACCCGAAATAACTTCGTCATTTGGGCCAAGGAGATCGCTTGCGCGCGGAAACATCGTTTTGCGAGCAAGTGCCGTTTGAGCAGCTCTGGGCGGGCGAGGCAGAGAAATGAGCCCAGAGGAAGAATACGGAGGAGCCAGAGTTGTATTATATGAGATTTGAAGGTAGCCGACGAAGTGGATAAAGCTACCGCCAAAACCGACATGACGGTTCTCTGCAAAGGGCGCCTGCCGAATCGGGATGTCGAAGCCCCTACGGCCAAATTGGGATACCGGCAATCACCGGCCTGGCCACGTGGCTCATCTGCTCCTTTCACGACGCGCCCATGTCGCGCCTCGCTGACGCGTAATTCTCTGGATCTGTACTGCTTTTTCGAGCCAAAGGTCAATTCTTCTGAGCTTTTCTAACAAATAAATCTTCTCGACTGTCTCTCTTCTGACCCTGGGTCGCGAATCCCGCATCAGAGCGCGCCGCGTGTATAGCTCTATGTCTTACCTTCTGTGCTCCTCTACACCTCAGCTGTAGTTCTCGGGCGACCTTGGGCTCTTTGCACCGATTAAATTTGGTTCTTCTGTGTTTCAGTTGGTCGGGATTCTCGTTTAAATTTGGGTACATCTGTTTCTTTCTCCGCGGCGTGAGCACTCTGTCCGCCAGATTGGAATCTCTCGCTCTCTAAGTGACCCTCGCCGTCTATTTTCCTTAGGCTGACACTCTCTCTGTCTCTGCCAGGCATTTTTGCGGTATACTTCCATTTGTTCCCGCGGAAGGCCACTATGATTCTCAGCTCCAGTTCTTCTGATTACGTTCTGAGCTTTTGGGTTTCAAGGTGGTCGGTCTTCCGGCTCGCTTATTTCGTGCGCAGAATTTGAAAGCCGCGGCGACGACTGCTTCTCAGAGAACCTGGAAGTGCACCGTCGATACCCCCTATTTTGGTCAAATTTTTGTGACAAAGAAGCGCAAAGAGTGCGTATTGCATTCGCGACTTTCATCTTTCAAGGAGGTTGATCAATTCCAATCCTTAGTTCTTGGGTGACGGATTTCCAGTTGGACGAAATCTGGCTGGCATGCAGCTCGCATATTATCTCCGCTGGTTTTTCTTATATAAAACTCATTCTCTGGCACGCTGCGCTTCGGGAGTACGTGACAGGAAGCTCGAAATACCACGTTGCGTTTCTGGCCAGCTCCGTTGAAATTGGATTTTCCGCGGAGGAACGATTCCATCCGAATTAGCCCTACTCTGTCATTTCCCTTCTGCTTCACGCTCGGATCCCAAAGCGTCCAGCCCCGATTCCTCTACACCTCAATTGCCCACCTTAGATTTCTTTGCAAATTAATGCGTAGCCTGCAACTCTAGAGTATGGAGAGATCAATTGACTTCCCGGCTGGTCCATTTGCCGGGATCCTCTGCGTCCGTTCTGCGCTTCACGGTTGGCTTGATCTTTAGGTCCTGCAATGGCTCTGTATTCAGCCTGATATTCCACTGTGGTTAGGCGAGCTCCGGATTCAAAACTTCAGAGGCTGTAGCGGACCGTTGGCTTGTCTCACGGCCAGCGCTCTGAAGCGCCGGGCCGAATTCAGTTCCCTTCGGCGTTGATCTTACTTGTTACATCGAGCACTGGACGTTTCAGCATCAGATCAAAGAGGTTGGGTGGGACTCCACTTCTTTCTCGGGCCGCGCGACTTTCTATTTCCCCAACTTTGCTGTGTTCATACTAGTTTCCTCAACAATCCTGTGCGCATCCCATTCATTCTGGGCTCAGACTCGCGGGGGCTGTCCGCATTTTGGCGGAAAGTCTTAGCGATCGTTGCACCGACTACGTTCTACATTCATATTTGGTGCGCACAACGCACAACACATTGCGTGCGTGAACATCCATTTCCTGAAGGGCGTGCGCTCCGTAGAAATCCATCCGTCCTAACGCAATACGAGCGCCGGACTGGAGGAGCGCGACCGAACGCCACCGCACTTTCGTGTGAAATGACCAGCTCCACGGTCCGTATATGGGGTGCATGTGTCCTCAAAATGTCGAGGATGACCTGCGGAAATTCCGGAGACGATTTGGTAATGATGAAATCCACATCTAGCCCGCAAGTGTGCGCAATGAAGCTATTCAGCGTACGGAGGAGTGGACTGAACTGCCTGGCTGTACAGCCTGAGCTGAAATCGACACGGTATTTGGTCCAGAGCCGGGGCTGTTGTATGCGACACTCCGGAAAAGTTTAGAGAGGTAGGCGCAGGGAGCAGCGTGGTGGGCGGTTTTGACGTCGCGAGCGGAAGTTTGAAGGGGTGAGGGGGAATGACGGACATTTTCTGAGATATATACAGATTGCGTCCCCACAGTGCAATGGAAGTGGATACAGTGAATGCCGGCCACGCACCCGGGAGGGAACAAAGAGTCGGAGTGATCTTTCTTTGAAAGCAGTAAAAGAACGGCCGATGGGTGACAACGCCGGAGCTTTCGCGCAATTCGTTGGTGGATAGAACACGAACGAGGTCTAAGTAGAGCTGTGCGGATCAGCAAACGAAAGGCCAGCCGAGTTGTTCAAGTTGAATTCCTCTGTCTGTTTAAGGGTGATCAGATCCCTGATAATGGCCACTGCCGGAATCTGCTTTTTGCTCTTTATAGTGCATCGCAGGAGCAGCTCGCTTTTAGAGGGCTATATTTGCCGAAGAAGGAGGCAACCTGTGGGCACCGAGAATCACCGGTGGGTTTAAACATTTAATTCCTGGGTGGCGATGTAATTACTCTCCGCCCAACATTAATGTCAGGGGCGATGAATTTTCACTGAATGAGGCATGTATTTTTGCTAGCCATATTAAGCCAAGCGAAAAATGCATGTCTCCGCTTGTGGATATTTGGCTTTCTGATCAGACGCGTCTTAGACACGTGACATGCTCCCACTGTTATCCATCCCGCACCATGAGTGTCAGTCGCACTCCTCCCCTTCTTACCCGTCGCAAAAGGGGACGCATCGGCGCAGATGTGCACCAGCAGAACGGGAACGCGCACCTGTCCCAGCCGAATGGTACGCAAAACGAGAATGAGAGCGCCAGCGGCTCGCCCCCGCCACGCCCACGCCCATGCCTCTCTCGAGCGGTACTGGCCGCGCATCCTCCAACGAGAATGCGAGCGGGCAGGCGAGCCCGCATCTGCATGACCAGCGGCGCTCCGCATCCCAGGAGAACAAGCGGACCCGGCGGGAGGGCGCCAGTCGTGCTTCCCCCGTACTTGATTCCTCACTCACCACTCCCACTCGCCCCTTCCCCACCTTCGACGCGCGGAATCTACCCCGGAAACTCTTTCCGTCCCGGTCGTTCATCCATCGCCTCATTTTCTTTGTCCCAGCGTCTCATTTACGCTCGCTCCCTCAGTCCGCCCGCAGTCCTATCGACCCCCCACCACCGGCTTCGTTCGAAACACACACTCACCAACCTTGCGTCTGCGCGGAGCGGCTCGAATGCAAATTCGCGGCGTCGTCGAGCACCTCCGCACCGCGCAGCTTGTCATTGCACGCGCGCTCAACGCGGAGGTGTGCGCTGAGGTGCTCGCGCTCAAGGCGGAAGTGCTCGCGGGCCAGACGGCACTCGCCTCCGCGGACGAGATGCGGCGCGCAGTCGTCCACGAGCGCGATATTCGCGTACGGCGCGGGGGGCGGCGGGGCTGTTGCGCGAGGAGGAAGGGGTGCAGAAGCGCGTGGGGGCGCTGCGCTCAGAGCTCGCGGGTGCGGTGGGCAGCAGGAAGAGCTGGACGATGGAGGGCGGGATGTGCGTCTGTCTTCTCTTCCTCTCGCTCTGTCCCCCCGCGCTGATACATTTGATTGACAGTCGGAGGAGACGCAGGGGACTATTCCGCGCGCGATGGCGCAGGTCTTCGGAGTTGAAGGACAACGGCCACACCTACACGATGGAGCGCCAGGTCCTCGAGATCGTGCGTCCTCTCTCTACTCTACTCTCCTGCCACCCTCCCACCCCTTCCCTCACATGTACTTCACCCGCAGTACAAGAGCCGACCACGGACGCGCCGGGACCTACCGAGCCGCCGTGCAAGCACGAGATGCTCCACCCCCGCCAACGCTCCGCCGTCGCGGGCGCGCGCACGCTCGCGCAGGTGCTCGCGCAGGCGCAGGGCCGGCGGCGCATCGCGGTGCCGCTCATGAACAAGCGCTCATCGCGTGCGCACTCAGTGTTCACGTTGCGCATCCGCGGGACGCACGCATGCGGGGCGTGCGCGCGCGGGCGCGCGGAACCGCATGGACGTGGCTGGAAGCGCGTGCCGGCTCGGGGCGTCGGCGTCGGGCGCGTGAAGGAGACGCAGCGCTTCAATCGGAGTCTGCCTGCGCCGGGGGACGTCGTCGTGTATGTGCCCTGTCGGAAGTTAGGCACTCGAAGGTGCGTCTCCGCTTCCTCTTCCTATTCATACATACTCGCTTTCGCGACGGCGCTGATTTCGAGCAGTTAACGTATACGTATCTGCTGCAAAACTCGGAGCGGGAACTCCAAGACGCTTGTAAGTGTCTTATCATTTATTTGATAACTTACTTGTGTTGATTGACGGATGCTCTTAGGTAGATCGTACTGAACCTGTCCCCGCTCGTGGGGCACCCGACGTCGCCGAGGCTCGATATGAAGGTATGCACTCCTCTCTTTCTTTATTCCTTACTTCTTGGCTAGATCTACGTTCCCACTGCTCATTTATTCGCAGGTGAATAACGCGACCATCGGGATGGCGAATAACGCAAAAATGAGGTTGGTAGACACGCATTCGATTTTCTTTTCTTCTTTTTTTGATCTGTGTATTCTCTTTCGAACTGTGTGTTTGCATAGCTTGCAGTCGGCTTGAGTATGTATATGTACTATTTTTGCCCCTGAAATGCAAGATGATGGGGAAGTGTAAAAATTCGATTTTCCGGCCACAATGAGCCTCAGATTGCTTAGAAAAAAAATCGGGCACTACGCTATGTCACCCAAGGTGGGATGTATAAGGTCAGAAAAGCCATGAGCGAAGATTTGAGGCCACGCAAAAACCAATACTCAATTTTTGATGGCTTGCACTTCCGTGTAAAATCCTCAATCAAAATTAGACCTTCCTCGGCATCTTCACTACGGCCTCAGTCCTGGCTCAAAGATTAAGCCACTTCGGATTCAGCATTTCCAGATGTTAAGAATGCTCTGTATAAAAGCCGAGGGTGCAATTGTATGATCATTTGTCTGAAATAATCCCATCACAAATTTCTTGCGCTTCAGGGCGAAAGATAGTTAAATATTCCAATTACTTTGTTGGAAATGCGGTCTATGCAGGGCTTTTCAAGTCCCTGTGGCGCATGAAATGGGGGCTTGCAGGAATCGGCGGCCAAGTGCTCATGCGACCGCCGGCGCGGAGAGCCATGCCGGACGTGGTTCTTTGCCTGGTTCATGTCTGCATGAATTGCGTGGGGCTTACTGAATTTGTGAGGCATGCACATGAATGGTAAGTTACATGGTCCATGAATCTACTGAGAGGCCGTGAAGTATTCAGTCTACCGCCTCATGTGATTCCTCGAGCGAATCCCCTGGGACGGACACTGAGACTGACGGACAGTTGGTCTGCCTCGAGGTCGCCCTAGGTATGTTTATCCGGTCTGTTGGGCGATCTTTTGAAACGGTTCCGGAACAAGATACTTAATATTATTAACGGGGATGATCCGTATCTTGTCGATTTGAGCCTCTGCGGATCGCGATGATGCGTCGCAAGGCACTCAGTCAATGAAAGAGAAGTGTCAATCACAAAATGCGGACGCCATTGCACCACATTTGCGTGGTATACGGTGGCCCATCGTCCTACACCTCGATTACGAGCTGGCTCCTCGCATGCGCCGTCAGCATCCAGCGCTGCAACTCATGGACCAAATCAGCGATTTGCACTGGGCCCTCCTGCGCGGGGGATTTGAACCGCCACTGGAGGTGTGGGGTTGCGGGCTGGGCTGCGAGCGTGGTGTCCAGCGCGCAGCCAGCTGCTGCGCTGAGGAGGCCCCGCGGCGCCGGAAGTACCATGAGGGCGACGGTGAGATCTATGAGTGCTGGAGACGAGCTGGGTGCGAGGACGCGGGTAAGTCAGGTGCAAAGCCGGCGGCGCGTTGCAGCGCCGCTCATGTCATGAAGCACGCGCACTCGGTCTTGACGCCGCACATCCGCGAGCCGCACGCGCTCGGGGCGGGGGCGCTGGATCGCGTCGATCTAGCGGGCAGCGCGCGCCGGCTCGGGGTGTCGGCGTCGGGCGGGTGAAGGAGACGCTGCGCATCACTCGGAGTCCGAGTCTGCGCGTGCTGCCGGGGGGACATCGTCACGGTGTGCCCTATCGGAAGTTAGGCACCCGAGGTGCGTCTCCGCTTCGTCTTCCTCTTTATATCTTCATACCCGCTTTCGAGGCGCCGCTGACTTGGCGGAGTGGACGTACGATACCTGCTACAAAACTCGGTGAGCGGGAACTCGAAGACGTTCGTAAGTGTCTTATCGTTCATTTGATACTTCCTTAGATTCCTTTGATTGATAATCGCTTGTAGATGGTGCTAAACCTGGCCCCGCTCGCGGCGCACCTGAACGAGTCGCTGAGGTCACGGATATTGTTCCTCGAGTTCTGTGTATCTTCGGACGTGAATCTCATTCGTTCGCAGGTGAGCGACGCACGGATTGGGACGGCGGATAAGGGGCAGGCCCCGCGCGGCGGGAAGTAAAGGCCTAAGTCTTAGATCCCGGGCTCTTACTCGGAAATCGCAGTGCACGAAAGACAAAGGACAGGGACGAAGATCAAGACGATGAGACTTGAGGAGCGTCCAACACGAACAAGTTCAATTGATTTAAAAAGGAACTTGGTCGTAATTGGGGGTGTGTGGGTATACTTATGTATGTATTTTGATGTCTTTTGACTGTGTGTGCCGAGAACGTCGTTTTTGATCCTTGAGTTGGTCGCCAACAATTTATTTCCATTCGGTGGGGAATCTGCTTGAATCGGCAGAATCCATTATAATAATTGGCACATTATGATGCTCTTGCTGAGCCGAGTAGTGTTTCTACAGTTTTGCCGCCAGCCAATTTGTCCCGCAACTGTCCGAGGCCTGCGCAAAGTGGAATTATTGCATCGTGGGCTTGTGACTGTAAATGCGAAGAGATCGCTACTAGCATGGTGAGAAGAAAATCTACAGTCATCTCTTCCTACGTATGTGCCCCATACAATGCTGTGCACAGTTGACATTTGTCTAGGTAGCTGACAGAAGACCAGGCTCAGGTCAGTGTGGAGTTGGTACAACTCCGATCAAATCTCGGAAGTTTGAATGGCGGATGCCGGCAGCTGCCGACCATTTTGGGATTGTTTCCCGCTGAGGTGAAAACATGGAAACATCTTCTGGGGCCTGCATAGTCCTTGTGAACTACAATCTTGGCCACTGTGTGGAAACAAAAATGGCCACGAGGAAAGACGGGGGAAAGCGGCGCATGGCGGCCATCACTCTGCAGATGCCAAAGCCGCGCCCATCAAAAAGTTGAATCTTGACTGAAATTTCAGTCAAACACCCGGCTTCACTGAAAGAATTTCTCGGAGACTGATTTATGTGTCCTCTCCAAAAAATCAGCACAGAAAACAATGGAAAAGGGAAGTTACGGGAGTCTACGGTGCGAAGAGGGGTTGGAACTGTTACCTGCAGAGAATGATGTGCCGCACCGCCGTTCCTCATTATTTTTTTCTAGCATTTGTTTAAGAAGGTGGACAGATGGTTTGTCACAGGTTTTGGGCTCAGGAGTTTTTCAATTTCCAGCTCAGAGGTAAGTCGTCAGCAGCTGTCGGCATCTGCCGCTCAACGTTTCCGAGATTGATTGGAGATGTACCCATTCGCTACGCACTCGGTTTGGGCATAAATAGCTTCCGGCATCCCGGCACACAGCTTCAAGACAGCTTCTATTGCACAGCCTCTTGATTCTCATCTTGCCCTCTGCCCTCATGGCCGAAGCACTTGGCACTCTTGCCAGCATCCTCCAGCTTGTCGACACCATACTGAAGGCCCAAGAATACTTCAAGGACTTCCATGAGGCACCAAAGGACCAAAAGAAGCTGTTCTCGGAGATGGAGGGACTCAGGGCACTCCTCGTGGAGCTTGACAAACGGGTGACGGAGAACCCATCCAGCGAGGCTTTCTCGCAGATGGTGGGACCATTGGCCACATTGGAAACCATGATGGAACATGTCACAGAGAAGTTGGGGCCGATTGATGGGCAGTTGAAGTTTACCAAAAGGATGAGTTGGACTCTGTGGAGCAAGAAGGAGGTTGCTGGATACATAGAGGAGCTCGAGCGCATCAAGGGCTTGATCAACCTCTGGTTGACCATGGACATCTGGTATGCCTATTCAGTTGATCAGAAAGCTTTGTGTATTTATCCACTCTAGGGATTTGGGCCAGAAACAAATATCTAACCAAGACAGTGAGTGAAATGAAATAAGGATTGTTAGGTACTTTAGCTTGACTCCAGATATTCTGTACACTGTTCAAGAGCAAAAGGACACCATTGATGGTGAGATCAGGACTGTCTGTGTCTCGTCCTTCAGGCTCAATTCACCACCAAAGCTGAGAAGCGGCAAAAGATCCTTGATTGGATGTCACCATTGAACTTCCTCCAGCGACAGGCTGATGTCTTTGGTGCTCTACAATCAGGGACTGGGGAATGGCTTCTCAGCAACACTGTGTTCAAGGACTGGGAATCTGGTTCTGGAAAAGTGTTGTTCTGCCGTGGGATTCGTATGTGGATCTTGCCTGTTGCCTAGATTGATTCTGATGTAAATATAGCTGGTGCTGGCAAGACTGTCCTTGCGTATGTGATGGCATTTCGAGCCAAATTGATTTAGCTCATGATATATTAGGTCACTCGTAGTACATCAACTGGAGACTCGGGCTCGGACTACTGACATTGGCTTGGCATGCATCTATCTGAACCACAAAGAAACAGAAAGTGAAACGATCTCCAATCTCCTCGGTGCCTTGGCTACACAGCTCATGTTGGGGAAATACATTCCTCCCTTGGTGCATAGCCTATATGAGCATCACCTTGCCAGACGCACTAGGCCTGATATCAATGAATTCCACAAGGCTTTGGACTTGGTAGTTGCCCTGTATCCGAAGGTCTACTTTATCATAGATGCACTGGATGAATACCCAGAGAATTACCGGCATCGCTTCCTCAAATATTTGGGCACACTGGGTCCTAAAGTCAATATCATGATGACTTCACGGCCCCACATCAATCTGGATGCCCAGTTCCCAAACATGAGGACCATAGAAATCCATGCAACCAAAGAAGACATTCACAAATACTTGGATACACAGATTCAAAATTCGGTCCGCCTCTCAAAGCATGTTCGGACCCGCCCAGAATTGCAGGATGAAATACAGTCGAAAATTCTGGGGAATGTCAAAGGAATGTAAGTAATATCTGTCCCTCATTTCCATACACAATGCTTATTTAAGCTGTCCATCAGGTTCTTACTTGCCAAGCTTCATATTGAATCTCTTGCCACAAAGAATACCATCAAGGCAGTCCGAGAGGCTCTGCAGCACCTACCAAAGGATTTGCAGCATACCTATGATGAAGCAATGGAACGGATCAATCATCAGACTGAGGAGGATAGACAAATGGGGATGCTTGCTTTGACCTGGGTGTCAAATGCAAAGCGGCCACTGTCTGTTGCAGAGCTGCAGGAAGCATTGGCCATTGAACCTGACTCCACATTCCTAGATGTTGACAATCTTCTGGACATGGACATCATCCTATCTGCCTGTGCTGGCTTAATGATTGTGGATGACACAGTGTCTGTGGTCCGACTTATTCATTATACAACACAGGACTATTTGGACAGAATCCAATCAGAGCAATTTCCATTGGCACATACCACAATTGTGTCCACTTGTCTGACATACCTATCCTTCCCTGAATTTGAAGTTCTACCAGAAAGCTGGGAGGAACGGAGAGATCTCTTTGTGGCACATCCATTCCTCAAATATGCCCAGTATTGTCTGATGCATGCCAAAGGAGAACCAGAAGACTCTCTTCAAGACAAACTCATGGTCTTTCTCACTGGAGCCTCCAGATTTATAGGTGTCTGGGATGAAACAGTTCCATGGGAGGGGATCTCCAACGACCACTATTTCCCCCCTCTATGCCTCTCAGCAGCATCTGACATGGAAGTAACAGTGAGACAGTTGTTGGCCCAGGGAATAGCACCAGGGGACATGGATGCTGCTCTATGTGTAGCCTCATCTAATGGTCACATTCAACTGGTTCAATTGCTCATTGATGCAGGTGCCAAAGTAAATGCCCAGAATGATTATTATGGGGATCCTCTGGCTACTGCCTCCGTGAATGGTCATGAATCAGTGGTTCAGCTCCTGATCAAGAAGGGTGCGGATGTGAATGCACAAGGAGGGTTCTTTGGAAATGCTCTTCAGGCTGCCTCCATGGATGGCCACAAATCGGTGGTTCAGCTCCTGATTGAGAAGGGTGCGGATGTGAATGCACAGGGAGGGCGCTATGGAAATGCCCTTCTGGCTGCATCTGTTGATGGCCACGAGTCAGTGGTTCAGCTCCTCATCGAGAAGGGTGCAGATGTGAATGCACAGGGAGAGTATTTTGGAAATGCCCTTCAGGCTGCATCATGGAATGGCCATGAGTCGGTGGTTAAGCTCCTCATTGAGAAGGGTGCAGATGTGAATGCACAGGGAGGAATTTTTGGAAATGCTCTTCAGGCTGCATCATGGAATGGCCACAAATCAGTGGTTCAGCTCCTCATCGAGAAGGGTGCGGATGTGAATGCCCAGGGATGGGAGTATGAAAATGCCCTTCAGGCTGCATCATAGAATGGCCATGAGTTGGTGGTTCAGCTCCTCATTGATCATGGTGCCGAGGCTAGTGTCCTTCAGTGATACCGGCCTGTTTGCCTCCCAGGTTTGGAATTCTAGCCGAGATAAAGTCATCAATTTATTTGTTGAAATACATGATAAAATAGTTACCTTTATGCCTTCTGAATTTTCCTGAATGTTGACCATACTAGTCTATATGTAAACTTGTATTGAGTGAGGAGTCCACAATAAGGTAAGCAGAGTTGGCATCCGGATGGATACCTTTTCTACATTTGAACATTTCTCGAGCTTCCACACACATCTAGCCATATTTCCTGGCATGGTATACATATACTGAACCTGGCCGAAAGTAATGAACAAAAATGAACACGTTATGAATGCCCGTAGTTCAAATGTTGCCTGCTCACAGATATGTTTGTCAATTCTTGACAAAACAAGGAATTCAGGTACACACCCCGTGCCTCTGGACCTTCCTTCCTGCTGTACTCACTTGCTTAGGTGCATTCAAAAATCAAACCAGACGAAAAAATTGTCGGCGGAAATTGATGGTCTAGGCTCGAGTCTCCCTACTTTCAGCTTTTCACGCACATATTCAGTGTAGGTGCGCACCCTGCGCCTCTGGACCTCACTTTCTATGAAATGAACTTGATTAGGTGCATTCAATATTTAACAAGGGGAAAATACAGGTGGCAGAGAGGATGACTCAGGCTCGAGTAGAACAAACTCCCCTGCCTCCCTCACATGTCCTCTTGCATTGAATGCAGATGTGCACCAAGCGCCTCCGTGCCTCATTTCCTCCGAGGTGAACTTGGGCTACGTGGGTTTGAAAATGAACTTGAGAAAACTAGATTGGAGGAGACTGATGGAATAACTCAGGCTCGAGTCGAATGAGCTCCTCCTGCTTCAATTTCCTTTGTACCTTCCACAAGAAATGTAGGTGCAGGCCCCGCACCTCTGGGCCTCGTTTCCTGCGAAATCAACCTGGTTAGGTGAGTTCAAAATTAAAGCACGCGAAAAGAAAAGATGGATAAGGAGACGGGCCTAAGCTCGAGTTGAACAAGTTACTCCTGCTTCAGGGAATAACAAGAGTTGTAAGAGAAGGCAGGTACACACCGTGTGCCTCTGGGCCTTCCTTGTTTAGGGATGGACTTAGTTAAGCGGGTTCCAAATCAAACAGGGGAAAAAGGATCACTAGAAGTCCCTTCCATGGCACAGGCTCAAGTCGAACGAGCTTGTTCTGTTCAGTGGGTTTGAGAATAAATTAGGAATCACGAGAGCAAGAATACCCAACGCTGAAGTGGTTCACTCGCAAGAGCGTGATGGAGGTTCTGCGGTTCAATCAGGGCGTAATATTCAATTCCCTACGCACGCGGGCAGTAACGGTAGGTAACGGGAGGAGATCGGGCTTCCTCCGGCCCCGCGGTCCGGTTGACACGTCTCGCTTGCACCCGTCTTCTTCCAATCGCCGCCCTCTGCCCACCTAACTCATCCCCAGAGGCGAAAGGCTTCGCACCGTCGCTGAAGTGCAAAGTTGTCCCCGAGGAGGACAACATGGAGGAGCAGTCGCACAAGAAGGGCACCGGCAGCGGCTTCCGCTCAAGGCCCTCCAAGCCTCCAATGCCACCGCCATCGCCTCGACATCCACTCGTGCTGACGCCCCCAAATCCTCCGTCGTGCCGCACCCGCTGACGCGGCCCCGCCCACCCGTCGCCACGTGCACCACGCGCGGGCGAGCACCACCCGTCTCCACCGCTGGCGTCGGCCCAGCCCGCGTCCTGTCCTGCTCGGCGCTCGGGAAGACCTCCGCGTCAGGGTCTTCCATCGCTGCAGCCGCCGTCGCCACGCCCGAGGTCATCACACATCTGCGCAAGCACCTCCCCGCCCCTGGATCCGCGCACAGCCAGGACGCCGAGCGACTTGCCACGCTCCTCGAGTCCAAAGTGGCGTCGCCGTCGAGCATCTCAGCGTCGGCCGCGGTCGAGGCGGACCGCCTCGCCGCGCAGGTGCAGTTGGCGAGCGCCACTGCCCAGCTCCTGAACAGGCGCAGCCGGCGGCGCTGCAGGCCGAGTTTGACACCGCTCCGTGCGTGCCGGGCGCCCAGCAAGAAGGGGGGGAGCTCGAGGATGGAGTGCGAGGGTGTGTCTCCTCTCTTCTCTTTTCTCGCACTCCGCAGCGCGTGTTGTCACCCTTGCCGCCCGCTCGTCCCAATCCCGTCCGCCTGACCGCTCCCCCGTGCGACTGGCGCCGGCATCCTTCCGTGCCTCTCAAGGCGCCTCGTTTGCCCGTGTGCCACGCCGCGCCGCGGGACATTTCCCCACTCGCATTCTTATTTCTCCATACGCCTAAGGCCTCCGCTGTACGGCCTAGTACACTCAATACATCCCCTCCTCCGGTCCTTTCTCTCCCTGTCCGTGCACGCGAGAATGCGAGATCGCGCCGTGTGAGCTACATACCGACTCGAGCGATGTCCTGCGGTCCTCGTCAGTCCGCGCGCTCTTCGTTATTCCCCGCCGCGACGCACACATTGCACAGCCGCTCATCTTCGCGCACTAAGGTCTGCCGTGCCCCCGCCCTTCCCCGTTCGCTCCGAGTCCAAACCCTCGCCTTCAGCGCTCACTCCGCCCCGGGCGTTCACTCATACTGTCCATAGCTCACCCCGTGCACTACTGAATGTACTCACCCCAAAATATCCCCCGCGGCGGATGGAATTTCGAGTCTAATACCCTCATACGTCCAACTAAACTCCCGCATGCTCAGAGCGAGTAAGTTACCACCAATTGGACGCCGCGCGCGCCAGTCTTGTGCACAACGCTGACCACCTAAGTGAGTGCAAAGAAATCAGATCAGGGTGCCTGCGAACGCAAATTTAATCCAGAGCCCAAGTGCGCGAGTGCGCGAGAGGAAAGCATTCCGTCCTCGCAGGGTTAGGTGGGATAAGTTAGATGAGCCGTGAGCCACAGCGACTGAATAGCGCAAGTAATGTATCTCGACCTCGGCGCGCGAGCGGGGGACTTGCACGCCGCAACGAGTCTTCGTGCAAGTCGGAGCAGCGGAACCTGCAAAGTCTGGCCGCTCACGCGAGTCCTGTGAGCCATAAGGATCGACTGTACCACGAAAACGAGCCAAAGAAACTGGGATTGAACTAAGAAAGATGGGGCGTAGCCCACCAGGAGGTTGTAAATCAATACGAGACAGCGTCGAAGTGAGCGAAAGGTAGCTGCCGTGTTTGTTCGTTGGGGACTTAACGGGCGCGAGCCGCCCAGAGATCAGACGATGCGGATGCCGAGAGTTCAAATATCTATCTTGAAGACTCGAAGACCCTCCGCGGCTGAGCGAGTTTGAGCAGCAGTGAGTGTTACCTCCAAATCAACCCGCGTCGCGGTGCAGCTGAGAATAAATGTACTGCGCATCTTGCACGCTCAAGTCAATCAGTGGAGGAGTCGAATCGCCGAGGGCGTGTGCCTACGTTCAAGCCAGCGGCGAAATTTAACAGCGAGTATGGGGAGAAAAAGAAGAAAAAAAAATTCACCGAAGTAGTAGAGCAGAATATTTAGTAGGTTTATTGCCCCGAGAGATGCGGATGGGCACTGAGTTGGTTGTGATAGTCGTTGCTCTTGTGGTTGACCAGAGCGAAGACGTGCAGCGCATCTTGCGGACTAGGCAGGCCGAGGGAAGCAGAGGCAAGGGGAGCCATGACATCCAAATTGCAGTGCCATAGCATGCGCGAGGGCGATTAGTGTGGGGTAAGGCGGCAGAAATGAAGTAAGGACCTAGATCCGAACAGACTTCGCGCGCGGAATAAAGTGCGGCGTCAGAGTCCAGCACTGAGTCGAGAGGCAACCACAGGCATGCGAGCGCGAGGATCTTCGAATTGCCGCCATAGCAGAAGAGCGGTGTGCATCCGCAGTCGAGCGTCCCGTCAGAGGTGACCGACCAAGCGTCCCAAAGCAGAGAGAGAAGAGAAGCTTGAAAGTCGCGCACCGCGGACTTACACCGCAACGGGGATATCGAGGGTCATAACCTAGTCCCGGCATGCGTGTGGAGTGTCGACTCGGCCGAGCAGGGTGGCGGGAGAGGTCACGGCGGGGTAGAGGCGTGGTACGGGCATAATAACGGCTTATTAAGAGAGCGTGAGGGCGGCCGATGGTCGAACGGTACGAGAATGCACGGCGAATAATGCTGCACGAGATCATCAAAGCTGTAAAGGCAACAAGGATTCGGGGTGTACGCCGAGGAAATGGGAATTCTAAATTGAAAGAGTTGGACGGGCATATCTGTGGCCTCTAGAGCGAAGATCGGCGAGACGCAGGGGCATACAGTAATGAAGGCGTAGGGCGGGAAGGGCGGGAAATTTCGAGCGTGCGTTGAGGGGCGGTGATGGACGCGACGGGCGGTGAGGGAGATTCAGTGAAAAAAGGCGAATAATTCCTGTAAAAACTTCAGCGAGTCCCGGTGAGGAGGGTCAACCACGTACGATTGCAGCGGCGCAGAGCGATGATCTGGTCGGCGAGCAGCGGCAAACGTGCGTGATTCATTGCGGACAGTCGAGCGCGGACAGCCGGCGCAGACAGCCGTGAGTAATCATAACGTCGGTGGAGTGGAGAGAAGCGTGAGGAGGGGATGGGCGAGAGGCAGATGCGGGAAGAAGTGAAGAATTCGGCGGCCGCGCGGGAGTTCATAATTTCCACGTCATCCAGAAGTAAGAATTCCGCGGACAGCGGACGATCCTTGCGAAATAAAATTCGCAGTATGTCGTGTAGCCGCAGAATTCGTGAGGAAGGCAGAGGACAGAGCGCGGAGGGAGTCGCGCAATTCCTTGAGGAGCTTCCGAGGATGAATTGGGTTGGTATTTCAAGGAGGTTGAGGTCAAGGTGAGTGCGTGCCGCGGAAGTCTTGATTTGGACGAACACGAACCATCTTTCAGATGGAGGATCCTGCCGGCGGAATGGAGAGTTGGGGGACAATAGAGCTTCTTGAGGCAATATAGACCTTGGATAGGGAGTTAGTGTACACCCGAGAGGCCATACCATATTACCATACAGGCATACAACATATCGTGTCTGGGGGAAACAAGAGTTGGGCGCAAGCGCAGCGACTTGACCATACACCTTGTCAGGAATTCGAAGCGGAAGCTTCTATCAAATGTACGCTTCGTTGAGAATTCCAGACGCATCTATCGCCCTTCCTTCGCACCACGTCCCAATCTCCGCGTTGCAAATAAAATCGAGTATCGCGCGATTCTGCGCTGTTCTGCGGGCATCGTGGGTTCATTGGAGCGGAGGAGAAACGAGTTGAAGAGCTTCAACATGAAATAATTGGGCCGAGGATATCGTCTGCGCGCGGGAATACCGTTTTGCAAGCAAGTGCGTTGGAGCATTTGTGGGCTCGAGAGGCGGAGAAATGAGGCCAGAAGAAGAATACGGAGGAGCCAGAGTTGTATTATATGAGATTTGAAGGCGGCCGATGCAGTGGGTAGAACCAAAATCGACATGGCGGTTCTCTGCAAAAGGCGCCTGCCGAATCGAGTTAGTGAAGTCTCGGCAACCACTCGGCCTACCGGCAATCACGGATATGGCCACGTGGCTCATCTGCTCCTTCATGTCGCGCTGCGCTGGCGCCTTGGCTGGCGCGTAATTCTCTGGATCTGCGCTGCTTTTTCGAGCAGCTCAATTCTTCTGGGCTTTTCTAACAAGTAAATCTTCTCGGCTGTCTCTCTTCTGACCCCGGGTCACGAATCCCCCATCAGAGCGCGCCGCGTGTAGCTCCATGTCTTGCCTTCTGTGCTCCTCTACACCTCAGCTGTAGTTCTCGGGCGACCTTGGGCTCTTTGCACTGATTAACTTTGGTGCTTCTGTGTTTCAAGATGATTGGGGTTCTCGTTTAAATTTGGGGACATCTGTTTCTTTCTCCGCGGTGTGAGCACTCTGTATGCAAGAATGGGATATCTTGCTCTCTATTAAGTGACCTGGCGATTTCCCCTAGGCTGGAATTTTTGCGGTATACTTCCATTTGTTCCAGCGGAAGGCCTCTATGATTCTCAGCTCCCGCTCTACTGATTATGTTCTGAGCTTCTTTGGAAGGTGGTTGGTCGTCCGGCTTGCTGGCATCAACTCGGTTCGCGAGACCTCAATTATTTCGTGCCAAGAATTTCAAAGCGGCGGCGACGACTGCTTCTGGAAGTGTACCGTCGATGCCCGCTACTTTGGTCAAAGTTTTCCGACAAGAAGCGCGAAGAGTGCGTATTACGTTCGCGACTTGCATGTTTCAAAGAGGTTTAACAATTCCAATCCTTGTTCTGGGTGTGACGGATTCCCAGTTGGACGAAACTGGGCAATGTCTTGCGTTTTCCTGTTTCTGGAAACTGGCATTCAACTCGAACATTATCTCTTCTGGTTTCCTTCTGGATAAAGTTGATCCTCTGGGATGCTACGCTTCGGAACTACTTGACACAAAGCTCGAAGTACTACGGTCTGCGCGCTATTTTGGTCCTATCAATGTTGGTTTCCTTTCTCCTAGTAGCTCACCTCGGGATTGAGGCTCCAAAGCCCATATTCTGCCCGGGAGAATTTTCAAGCTAATAATTCAGTTTGAACGGATGCAGAGTTTACACAAACCTCGTGGCTTTTATTTCTGGCTTCGGCGCTTCAAGGTGCTTGGCTTGAGTGCTATTGTTACCACAGTGCAATGCGCGAAACCCGTTGCTCCTGGTGAACATCTATGCTTTTCCGTAGCGCCGCGGCTAAATTCGTGGAGCCCAGGGCTCGTGATTGTGCTGTCGCCGGGGACTCTCCACCTTGGAGGACCCAGTTTCTCGTTCAAGACTCCAGTAGACATTTTGAAGCCGCCAATTGGACCCAAGTATCAGTGTGTCGAATCGAAGGCCAAATCCTGTGAACCGAGGATGAGGCTCTGGAGCGGCTTCTATCATGTGCCTTCTATTAATGCTTCGGCGTGGGCTCTGTTTAGACTTTCTCTCCTGCTCGGGAAGACAGAATTACGTTTTCATGAACGACTTACGCGTTTCAAGGTGCATGGTTGTCTCAATAAATGCCGACGCGTTCTTTGGCCGCTCTACGGAGCTTATGTCCTTGTTCACTGGGTACTTTATACGTATTTTTGCGCGTCAAAGTTCACTTGGCACGCTTTCTTGATCTTCTGTCTGCTCCTTTGGAATAACGCCGTGTGACCTCACGCGCTGCTGACTCGCTTCGCTCGTATGGCGACCACATGAACTCTTTCTCTCGAGGTTCTGCGTCTTCCTTTCTGGATCCAGATATTTCTCGTGAAGACATCATTACGTATACATCTCTGGTTCGGTGTTTCAAGGTGGTTTGGTGGCGGGATTTCTGCTCGCGGAACTGCGCTGTTCTCGGCCAGGCGAGTCCTATGCCCCGATTACGTGCTCGCCATCCGCGTTCCAAAGTGGTTGTGATTTTCGTTTGGGCCGCGCAGTTCTCCTCCCGCAGCGTGGGCCCTTCCGGTCGAATCTCCAATGTTTTACACCGCCGCGCGGCACCTCTCCGCTATTCTGCACGGCCTGCCCCCCTCTGACTATTCCGGCGAGTCTTGTGCAGGAAGGCCGTGGCTTTTTCTTCTAAGAGAACTCGGAAGCCATTTTTTTTTTGCCGGCGATTTCCGCGACCCGATCCAGCTCGCTTCTCTTGGACAGGGAGTGCCTTACGTTTCGAACTTCGGTGTCCGGAAGCGCATTAACACCGTTCTGCGTCGGTGCTTCAAGGGGGCTGATTTTGGTTTCCCTTTGCTCGTGGATTCCTGCAACACCGGAGTCTGACGCCTTGGCTGTTTGTCTCCTGGGCGTAATAGACTCTCCGGCGTAGCTTTTTCCAGTCCGGCTCCAGGCCGAATGCCAAAGTCTTACGTCGATGCCTTGAAGGGTGTCTTGCTTGCTACACGCGGCTTATTTTTCTATACAGGTGCGCTGCGTGAATTTTCACAGGGATGTTATTCGACTCGTCTGGACTTCCGATTTTGACACAGCTTCTTGTCGAGAATTCTGATCAATGTGTTGCGCGGGCACGCGGCGGGGGCGGCGATAAAATGAAGGCCATAATTTGGCACGAAGCTGCGAAGCAACTGGATAGCTCGCTTCTGGCACAACCACACAAGTTTGCTTTCTCTCTTCAGCCACTACCATTCCTCCCCGCCGCCCCCGACCTTTTATTCGATTTTTCAATGTCCCGAGGCTATGGTCCCTGCGCCAACCTAGCATATTCCAGCGCTCTTCTCCACCGCGACCAGTGCTCAACAACTATATGTGATTTCTGGAGTCCTTGCTACTAGTATTTTAACTCTCCTCTCTTCCTTAGTATATGCTGAACCTTAGCTGCCGCCCTCCGAGACGACGTGCCGCGGATATTCGACAGCATATATATATATCGGAGCCCCCCCGCGCTATTGACGCCGCACCCTTTCTCGGTGCTATTTCCCGCTACTCTCCCCCTGAAAATCCCCAAAAGTTGTCCGCTATTCGGCCTACCTTGCGATTTTCCCGGTGCGTCCCTATTCTGCTGCGCGTTACTTCATGATTACTTTTAGCACGCGATTTCAATTAACCACAAATTATGGGACCAAGATTGGGAGGAGGAGGAGAAGAGCAGAGTTGATTGAGCGTCGCGTGCTTTTTTATTGTACGGATGCGATATTGTATAATTGTGCGCTTGCGAGCTTGCGACATCGAGCGGGAGGAAGTCCGAGCCGGAAGAGATCGGATTTCCTCCGGCCCGGGTGACACTGCCACTGATGTGCCCGTGCCTCTTCCAATCGCCCCTCGACGTGCGGCGTCCGCCCGTGTCCCCGTCCGACGTCTCTGTGTACCCGGGGCGCTCACTCCATGCGACGAGAACGAGGCTGGTCGCAAGTGCGTGCACGAGACGGACCAGAAATCTTTTACCACTACAGTAACACGCATCAGCTTCGACCTCGTCAACTTTCCGTACGCATCCACCTCTTCTACGGGACCGCCGCGAATACGGCCGAGGAAGGCGAGCACGGGGGGCGGGTACGCGGCCCCCAGTGTGAGCGCGGGGATGGCCACACCCCTTCAAACGATTAGTTCTTGCCCGGGCCTCACTCCAGTGCGTGCTCCATCCCGACGACTGTACGGAATGCTTACACGCGATCTCAAGCCCATGTCATAACGCATCCCAGACGCGAAATCGCTGAAGCACGAAGTGCTTCTCTCGGCCGCGGGGGACATCCACACAAGAAGGGAACCGCCCGACGCCTCGAGTCCAATGCCAACGCGACGTCCTCGGCGCCCACCAGGACTGGCGCCCCCAAGTCCGCCGTTACGCCGCGCCCCGCCCGCCTCCGCCCTCATCAGCCTCGCGTCTGCGCGCAGCGGCGCGAATCCAAAGCCTCGGCGTCGTCGAGCACCTCCGCGCCGAGGCGTACCTCCGCGCCGCGCAGCTTGGGATCGCAGATGCGCGCAGCCTGCGCGCGAGGACGCCGGGGCTGCGGCGCGCGGGTAGGCGCTCGCGCTCAAGGCGGAAGTGCTCGCGGGCAGAACGGCGCGCGCCTCCGCGGACGAGATGCGGCGCGCAGTCGGCCGCGAGCGCGATATCCGCGTACGGCACGGGGAACGACTGGGCTGCTGCGCGAGGCGACGGAGGAGGTGGAGAAGAAGGCGAAGCGCGTGGGGGCGCTGCGCGCGCTCAGAGCTCGCGGGCGGGGTGGGCAGCGGGACCAGCTGGACGATGGAGGGCGGGGACGGTGCGTCTTCCTTCTCCTCTCGCTCTGTCCCCCCGCGCTGATGCGTTTTATCAACAGTCGGAGGAGACGCAGCGCATGATCCCGCGCGCCGTGGCGCAGGTCTTCGGTGCTCAAGGACAACGGCAACGCCTACACGATGGAGGGCCAGCTCCTTCGTGCGTCCCTCTCTTCCCTATTCTTCTCTCGCACTCCTACACTTCGCTCACATGTACTTCACCCGCAGTACAAGAGCCGATCAC
Organism: Mycena latifolia; assembly: GCA_029289555.1. Taxonomy (NCBI): domain Eukaryota; kingdom Fungi; phylum Basidiomycota; class Agaricomycetes; order Agaricales; family Mycenaceae; genus Mycena; species Mycena latifolia. The sequence continues at coordinate 1,771,362 of JARJLE010000012.1, read as the reverse complement.
GGACGCGCTGGGGCCCGCCGAGCCGCCCCGCGCGCACGAGATCCGCACTACTGTCTCGGACACGCCCGCGTTCACGGGGCCTGCGCATCGCGGCGACGCGCATGAGCGCGCGCACTCGGTGTCCACGCGGCACATCCGCGAGCCGCACGCGGGCGGGGTCGCTGAATCGCGTGGACGCGGCGGATAGCGAGCGGCTCGCGATGCTCGAGCTCCAGGCGTCGGTTGTAGGAAGTTAGGCACTCGAAGGTACGTCTCCGATTCCTCTTCATACCCGCTCTCGAGGCGCCGCTGACATCGAGCAGTTGACGTATGTCCTGTATGATCCGCTGAAAAACTCGCTCAGCGAGACCTCGAAGACGCTCGTATGTATCCCCTTCGACTGAATGCTTCCTTATATTCCTTTGATTGACAATCACTTGTGATGGTGCTGAACCTGTCCAGGGTCGCGGCGCACCTGACGTCGCTGAGGTTCGCTACCAAGGTACGCAATCGTCTCTTTCTTTATTCTTTACTTCTTGGCTGGATCTCCGCTCGCGATGCTCATCTATGCGCAGGTGAACACGACCATCGGGACGGCGAAGAAGGTGCAGGCGCCGAGCGGGAAATCGTAATCGACCGAGGCAAAGACGAAGACTACGTCAAGAAAAGAGACAAAAATGAGGCTGGTAGAGACGAATTCGATTTTCTTTTCTTCTTTTGATCTGTGTATTGTGACTCAAAGCCAGTTTGAGTACGTATTTGGGTCGCTTTTTTTTCCCCCATTTCTCGCCACCTCGGCACATTAAAATCGCAAAATATCCGCTGTGCGTGCTCCGACACCATGCATTGATGCCCCGCGAGCGCCGATTCGGAATCGCCACCGTCTACTCCATTTCCTGCCCTTCGCACGCTTCAGAATCGCAGATGTACCCCGTTTCCGCGCCGAAAAGTACTGAGAAGCACAACGTCGTGGTGAATTAGAACCTGCCTATACTCTGATTCAATAACTCCTGGATCTATTCTATGACATGTGCGCCATGCGCGGCTGACTTTTAGTACATTTACCACCGCTCACTGATTCCTTTCCGCATCAAATTGGTTCTTCTCCCCTCTGCACGACTTCATGTTGAGTGCTTCCAATTGGAGCCTGCTGCGTATGCATCTCCTCAAACTATTCGTCGGAACCCACTGCCGTCACGGTGGCGTCTGCCGCCACTGGTTAATCCGAGACAAAATAAAGCTTCTCACACGTCCCTGTCATCCACAGGGGTACTCGGTCGAGTGTGTCGCCGCTTAAATCCTTTTTTCGTGCGTTCAATGCGTGTCCTGTCTAGATGGACACTAAATCCGTGACAGTCATATAATAACACAGCAATTTACCATGTCAGATCTGAGCATGGCCGAATGCCGAGCTGTCAAGGATCAAGGAGATTCCGTCAGTCCGTCTCTCGGCGCAAGCATACATTGCCGAGTTGGAACCGCTGACAGAAGACTGCCCCATGATAGGTTCGGGCGTAAATAGCTTCCGACATCAGCTTCAAGACAGCTGTCATGGCACAGCCTCTTGATTTCCATCTTGCCCTCTGCCCTCATGGCCGAAGCACTTGGCACCCTTGCCAGCGTCCTGCAGCTTGTCGACACCGTATTGAAGGCCCGGGAATACTTCAAGGACTTCCATGAGGCACCGAAGGAGCAAAAGAAGCTGTTCTCGGAGATGGAGGGACTCAAAGCCCTCCTCGTGGAGCTTGACAAACGGGCTGTAGGGAACCCATCCAGCGAGGCTTTCTCACAGATGGTAGAACCACTGGCAACATTCAAAACCACACTGGAACTTGTCACCAAGAAGTTGGGCCCTGTTGATGGACTGGTGAAAGTTTCCAAAAAGCTGAGCTGGACTTTGTGGAGCAAGAAGGAGGTTGCTGGATACCTGGAGGAGCTCGAGCGGATTAAGGCCTTAATCAACCTCTGGTTGACCATGGACATTTGGTATGCCTATTCAGTTGATCAGAAAGCTTTGTGTATTTATCCACCCTAGGGATGTGAGCCAAAAACAAATATCTAACCAAGACAGTGAGTCCAATTGCGCTATATCTACTCTGAATCTAAATGTGCCGAAGCTGAGAGGCAGCGAAAGCTCCTTGATTGGATGTCACCATTAAACTTCTTCCAGCGACAGGCTGATGTCCTCAGTGCTCTACAGCCAGGAACTGGTGAATGGCTTCTCAGCAACACTGTGTTCCAGGACTGGGAATCTGGTTCTGGCAAAGTGCTGTTCTGTCGTGGGATTCGTATGTGGTTCTTGTCTGTTGCTGAGATTGATCTGATATAAAGATAGCTGGTGCTGGCAAGACTGTCCTTGCGTATGTGGTCATATTCCACACAAGATTCATTTAGTTCATAATATCTTAGGTCACTGGTGGTAAATCACCTGGAGGCTCAGGCTCGGAACATTGACATTGGCCTGGCATGCATATATCTAAACCACAAAGAAACAGAAACTCAAACCATCACTAATCTCCTTGGTGGCTTGTGGAGACAGCTCATGTTGGGAAAACCGATTTCTGCTACAGTGCAGAACTTGTATGACTACCACCATGAAAGACAGACAAGGCCCCAGCCAGGGGAAGTCTGCAAAGCATTGGACTCTGCTGTTGCCCAATACTCCCAGGTTTTCATTGTCATTGATGCACTGGATGAATACCCAGAGAATTACCGGCATCGCTTCCTCAAATATCTGGGCACACTGGGTCCTAATGTCAATATCATGATGACTTCACGGCCTCACATCAATCTGGATTTCCAGTTACCAAACTTGAAGACCATTGAAATCTGTGCAACTGAAGAAGACATTCACAAGTATGTGGATGCACAGATTCAAAATTCAGTTCGTCTCTCAAAGCATATTCACACCCGCCCTGAATTGTGCAATGAAATACAAGCGAAAATTAGTGAAAATGCAAAGGGAATGTGAGTAACCCAATTTTATCATTCAAAACTCTTACTAACATTCATCTGGGCAGGTTCTTACTTGCTAAGCTTCACATTGAATCTCTTGCCACAAAGAATACCATCAAGGCAGTCCGAGAGGCTCTGCAGCACCTACCAAAGGATTTGCAGCATACCTATGATGATGCAATGGAACGGATTCACTATCAGACTAAAGAGGATAGAGAGCTGGGGCTACTTGCTTTGACTTGGGTGGCAAATGCAAAGCGGCCACTTTCTGCTGCAGAGCTACAAGAAGCCTTGGCCATTGAACCTGAATCATCATTCCTTGATACAGACAATCTTCTGGACATGGACATCATCCTATCTGCCTGTGCTGGTCTAATGATTGTGGATGACACAGTGTCTGTGGTCCGACTTATTCATTATACAACACAGGACTACTTGGACAGCATTCGATCTGAGCAATTTCCATTGGCTCATACCACCATTGTATCCACCTGTCTCACATACCTATCCTTCCCAGAATTTGAAGTTCTACCAGAAGACTGGGAACAACAGGACAACATGCTTGTGACACACCCATTCCTCAAATATGCTCAGTATTGTCTGATGCATGCCAAAGGAGAACCAGAAGACTCTCTTCAAGAGAAACTCGTGGCCTTTCTCACCAGAGCCTCCAGATTTACCAGTGTCTGGAGAGATGCAGTTCCATGGAAGGGGATCTACAGGGACTACTATTTCCCCCCTCTATGCCTCTCAGCAGCATCTGACTTGGAAGTAACAATGAGACAATTGTTGGGGCGGGGAATAGCACCAGAGGACATGGATGCTGCTCTATGTGCAGCCTCATCTAATGGTCACATTCACCTGGTTCAATTGCTCATTGATGCAGGTGCCAAAATAAATGCCCAGGATGATTATTATGGGCATCCTCTGGCTGCTGCCTCTCAGAATGGGCATGAGCCCGTGGTCCAACTCCTCATCAAGAAGGGTGCAGATGTGAATGCACAGGGAGGGCGCTTTGGAAATGCCCTTCAGGCTGCCTCTATGGATGGCCACAAGTCGGTGGTTCAGCTCCTCATCGAGAAGGGTGCGGAAGTGAATGCACAGGGAGGGCGTTTTGGAAATGCCCTTCAAGCTGCATCACAGAATGGCCACAAATCAGTGGTCCAACTCCTCATCGAGAAGGGTGCAGATGTGAATGCACAGGGAGGCCATTTTGGAAATGCCCTTCAGGCTGCATCACAGAATGACCATGAGTTGGTTCAGCTCCTCATCGAGAAGGGTGCAGATGTGAATGCACAGGGCGGGCATTTTGGAAATGCCCTTCAGGCTGCATCATGGAATGGCCTTGAGTCAGTGGTTCAGCTCCTCATTGAGAAGGGTGCAGATGTGAATGCACAGGGAGGATACTATGGAACTGCCCTTCAGGCTACATCTATGCATGGCCACAAGTCAGTGGTCCAGCTTCTCATTGAGAAAGGGGCAGATGTGAATGTACAGGGAGGGCATTTTGGAAATGCCCTTCAGGCTACATCTATGCATGGCCACAAGTCAGTGGTCCAGCTTCTCATCGAGAAAGGGGCAGATGTGAATGCACAGGGAGGGTATTTTGGAAATGCTCTTCAGGCTGCATCATGGAATGGCCATGAGTCAGTGGTTCAGCTCCTCATTGAGAAGGGTGCGGATGTGAATGCACAGGCAGGGCACTACGGAAATGCCCTTCAGGCTGCATCAAAGGCTGGCAATCAGTTGGTCATTCAACTCCTCATCAAAACAGGTGTGGATGTGAATGCACAGGGAGGGTACTATGGAAATGCCCTTCAGGCTGCATCAGCAAATGGACACATATCCATGGCTCAGCTCCTCATTGAGAAGGGTGCAAATGTGAATGCACAGGGAGGGCACTATGGAAATGCCCTTCAGGCAGCATCAGTGAATGGCCATGAGTCAGTGGTTCAGCTTCTCATTGATCATGGTGCCGAGGCTAGTGTCCTTCAGTGATACCGGCCTGTTTGCCTCCCAGCTTCGGAATTCTACCCGAGATATGGTCATCGATTTATTTGTCGAAATACATGACACAAATAGTTGCCTTTCTGTTTCCCCAACTTTCATGAATGTAGACCATGTCAGTCTACATGTAAAATTGTATTGAGTGAAGAATCCACAATAAGGTAAGCAGAGTCGGCATCCAGATGGATACCTTTTCTACATTTGAACGGTCCTCAAGCCTCCGCGCACATCTAGCCATATTTCCCGGCATGGTATACTCGGCCGAAAGTAATAAATAAAACAGAAAATGTTATGAGTGCCAGTGGTTCGAATATTGCCCGCTCACAGATATGTTCATCAATTCTCGACAAAGCAAGGAATGCAGGTATGCACCCTGTGCCTCTGGGCTTCCCACTTCCTCAATCCCCCGGCTTAGATGTGTCAAAAATTAAATGGTAGGGAAAAAATCTTAGCAGAGTTTGAATGGCCCAGGCTCGAGTCAAATGATTGTATCTACACCATACTATGGAGTGTAGGTGCACACCTTGCACCTCTGGACCTTTCTTCCTCCTCAATTCACCGGCTAAGGTAGGTTCAAAGTTAGTCCTGAAGCGCACGTGTGAGAGAGACTAGTTCAATGTCAATTTGAGCGAAAAAGCTAGTTAGATGAAGAAAACATGGCCCAGGCTCCAGTCAAACAAGCGCCCCCAGCTATCGGTCAACTTTAACGTCGAACTCATGGAGTGTAGCTGCGCACCGTGCGCCCCTATGTCTTGTTTCCCACCTTGTTAGGTGAGTTCAAACTTACACAGGTGATGGTCGCTCTTGATCAGGAGAAAGCGTATGATAGAATCAACCACACATACCTATTGAGTGTCCTGCAACACATGGGATTCCCGCCGAAATTCTGCAACACAATTAAAAGTCTCTAAACAAATGCTGAAACAGTAGTAATGATCAATGGAGAGATGAGCGAACCTTTCATAGTTACCCGGGGTGTTAGACAAGGAGATCCTCTCTCCTGCTTACTTTTTAACTTGGCTATCGAACCCCTAGCTTGTTTGATTCGGAATTCGGGCCTTAAAGGGGTCAAAGTGCCTGGAATAGACAAGGACCTCGTCATCTCACTATTTGCAGATGATACAACAGTATATCTATCTTCTATAGATTCAATTGAAGCTCTCTGGGAAATCCTGCACCTATGGCGTGCAGCATCAACAGCAAAATTCAACGAACACAAGACAATATTATTGCCCTTTGGACGAGCGGACTACCGTGCAAGATTGTTGCGAGAAAGACGGTTAAATAATCAGATGCGAATCGGAGAGATAGCAGAAAACATCAGGATACTTCCGGACGGCCAAACATGCCGTATGTTGGGTGCATGGATCGGCAACAATGTACCATTTATTACCCCATGGCCTTCAGTGGTTCAAAAGATTAAGAGCGACTTAGATCGATGGCACGCATCGAAACCCACTCTTGAGGGAAAACGTCATATTATAAACATGGTCATTGGGGGCAGAACACAGTACTTGACTAGAGTACAGGGTATGCCAAAAGAGATCGAGACTATGCTGATCAAGGCAGAACATGTATTCCTTTGGAATGATGAAAAGGCCAGAGTGGCACATGAAACTATGATCCTTGACATCAATGATGGAGGAAAACAGATCTTGGATATACCTGCTAGGAACGAAGCAATTGATCTGTGGAATCTACAAGCATACCTAACACAGGGACATAAACAAGCATCCTGGTGCTATTTTGTGGACTACATCTTGGCTAAATTCCTAGAGATGAGCTACCTCGATGTCCGACCCGGGGCAAATACTGAATGTTTTTATTCAACACACAACCTAAAATTCACAGGTTTGTCGATCAGTGACAACATAAAATTACAGATGCCCATGTGGAAACATCCTGCAACGTTATCAGCAGGCTTGTCGTCGAGATGCTGCAAAGTGTCTCAGGTTGAATCATCAAATGTGAACAGTCAACGATACACTTACTATTGCGACTCGGAAAACAATAAACCCGAGAAAAATTCATCAAGTAAACTCATCAGGAATAGGTCGCAGAAACTGTGGCTGCCTATTATGCCATCGAGACAAAAACCAATTTGGCTGTGAACATCCCGGGCTTTGTATTGAAACAGCCAAAATTTTGATAGACAGCATCCTAGGAAAATGGAACCCAACCGTTAAGAATCCTGATTTATGTGAAGAACTAAGTCTCACAGACGACGAGCTGGAATGCAATCAACGGCCAATAGAAACTGACCAAATAATGATCTTTGATCCAAATTTCACTCTATCTGACATGGGGAGCGGTTTCCGTATCTTTGCTTTCGAGGAATCACTCAATGAGCTCCCAGCAAGAAGGACTAAAATACCTGGACCAGAACAAGGCCTGACAACTATTTTCCTCCACGCATATATACATCATCCCGGAGAGTTTGAACCAAGCATGGACGTGATGATCAAGAAAATAACCAACATTGAGGAGACAAATGAAAGACTGTTCTTGACCTTTGAGAGACAGGAGATACCGTCAACATTTTCATCAGCATTGTTGGGAGGCCTACTATTTGTGTTACAGAATATTGAGCGAAATGTACCACTATTGATCTGCTCATCCTCAGATTTCCTGTTGCGAGCGCTGGTTAGCGAAAGACAGAAATTCGAGAACAACATATTGGACCCCCAGTTCCACCTGATAAGATCAGCGGTAGCAATGTTGAATGAGAGAACAGCACGGATTAAATTCAAAAAAGTATCTGATAACCTGGCTGAATCCTTAAGGAATGAACAAATGCGTGCAGTTCAGATCGACTCAGCAATTGATCTCACATTCGAATGCCCTAGAGTCCTTTTATCCTGTGGTTCACAAAGATTTTTCACCAAGGTTATAAAAATGCGACGACCGAGACCCCACCGAAAATCCACTTTTACCAATCTAGATCGCATCCGATGCTCAGTTGAAGAAATTTCTGAATACACTCCCTCCAATGAAATGATTTGGAGATCCATACGTTCGGTGACGTTGAGACGCATATCACGAGAATTCTTCTGGAAATGCATACACAACACATTTAGAGTGGGAGATTTCTGGACCCGCATTGATATGTTAGAGATACAAGGGAGATGTCGTATTTGCGGGGTAACTGAGACACTCGAACACATCGCTCTGGTTTTAGTGGGTATACGGCCCATGACAGATAGACATGGTGTAGGATAAAATTTCAGGCCGGAGACCCACACTAGTTGAACACTGTGCGTAATGGCATTTCCTCCTGGACAACCTTCCCCAGCAATAACTGGCTAATAACCAGTAACACAAGCGGATGACCTTGGAATGCTTCTGCAGACTGAGTCTCATTATCCCAAACGCTCCAAAAAAAAAAAGAAAGGGAGAACTCGACGATGGAGTGCGAGGGTACGTTTTTCTCTTCTTCTCTTTCCTCGCACTGGTGCTACCCTTGCCGCCGACATGTCCCAAGCCCATCCGCCCGTCCGCTCCCCCGTGCGGCGTGCGCCAGCCTCCTTCCGCGCGTCTAAGGTGCCTGGTTTGCCCGTGTACCACGCCGCGCCGCGGGACATCTCCCCACTCGCATTCTTGCTTGTACATGCGCTAAGGCCTCCGCTGTACTGCCTGGTACACTCAATAAACCCCCTCCTCTGACCCTTTCCATCCCTGTCCGTGGGCGCGAGAATGCGAGATTGCGCAGCGCGTACATACCGACTCGAGTCATGCCCCGCGGTCCACGTCAGTGCACGCACTCTTCGTCATCCCCCCGCCGCGCCATAAAAATGGCCCAGCCGCTCATCTTCGCGCACCAAGTTCTGTCGTGCCCCCGCCCTTCTCCGCTCGCTCCGAGTCCACACCCCCGCCATCGTCGCTCACTGCGCTCCGGGCGTTCACTCATACTGCCCATCCTTCACCCGGCGTACTACCGAATGTACTCTGCCGAGAATATCCGCCGCGGCGAATGGAATCTCGAGCCTAGTACCCCCATATGTCCAACTTGTTGGAATTTGGCAAGCGGCAGCGAAGCCGGAGTTGCCAGGAACCAGGAACACGATGGAGTTGATCGACAAGTCCCGGAGTCCGTGTGACGCGAGTAAACTCCGGTACGGAGTTTCCCAGGGTATCGTTCAAGTGTGAACCGGAGTTTCCTAAAGGAGGAATTTGGTTCAAGTCCGTTAGTAGATGAGTAAATTATATTCAAGTCCGACCGGAGTTGTGTGCCTGGCACGGAGTTCTCTATTCGAGTCATTGTGGCTGTACATACGGAGTAGGAAACATATATAAGGGCCTGTAAATTATGTAGAATTATCAGTTCGGTTCCCCCGCTCCAACCGTTCTCACCTTTCCTCCCCTTTCCCACAATCCAAGGCCCCTCGGGCGCACCCATATTCCAACACAACTATACTCCCCGCATGCTCAGATCGAGTAAGTCACCACCAGTTGGACGCCGCGCGCCAGTCTTGGGCGCAACAGCGATACACTGAGCGAGCACAACAAAGCGGATCCAGGTGCCCGAGGCAGACTGCAAACATAAATTTAACTCAGAGCCCAAGTGCGGGAGAAGAAAGGACTCCATCCTAGCAGGGGTAAGAGGGATAAGTGAAATGGGCCGCGAGCCAGGCCCAGCCGCGTCGCCGAGAGACTGAATTGGTCAAGTAATATATCTTGACCTCAGCGTGCGAGCGGGGGACCTGCGAGCCCGAGCAAGCCTTGAGTAGCGGAGCCTGACAAGCCAAGGTCGGTTATCCAACTGATGGGAACCGAATTGGGGCGCTCCACGCGAGTCCTGTGAGAATCTCCAGCACATGTTTCATCCAATTCGACCCATGCCTCCCGTCGGGACGCTCGGCGATGGAGTCCGAGGGTGTGTCTTTCTTCTCTTCTCTGCCTTTCTCCCTGCACTCCGTGGCTCACGCGGAGGAGCTCAAAGGTACGGCTTGCACCTGTACCTTCAGGACCAAAGGTTAGTTCCATCTTCGAGATGGTGCGTATCTCGCAGCTTCCGCACCCACACCCGCACCGCCACGCATACGGACATGCGACAGCACAGCGAAGACTCATCCCACGGATTCCCACCTCACCGCCGGCTCCGGAAGTGCGCACGCCTGCGCGGGTCTTATCGCGGCTCCGGCAGGCGGAGGCACGAAAATGTACTCGCACTCAGTGTGTATGAAGGAGACTCGGACGCAGTGCATAGATCTCAGTCTGATCGTGCTGGAGCCTTGGGGGCCTGGCGCGCGTGCGTGGGTGCGGTATGATAACTCGAGTGCGTCCGAGTCTGCCCCCTCCCTTTTCATATTAACCGCCTTATTCGCTGAGAGAGTGGACCTGGTTTTCGTTTTACAGTATTAGCGGCAGTTGACGTACCGTTGACGTACCTGCTGCAAGACTCTGAGCGGGAACTCGTAAATATCCTATTACCCCCGCATTTAATCGATTGATACTTCCGTTCGCTGATGATGCAGATTGTCCTCAGGCTGAACCTTCCCCCGCTTGCGGCGTATCTGATCGCGCTGGGGCCTTGGGGACATGGTCGCGGCGCTTGGACCGTGCGTGTCCGAAGGCGCGTTCTCGTCCCCCTCTCCTTTTCCATATTAGTCACCATATTCGCGGAGGGAGTGGAGTTGATTCTCATTCTGCAGTATCAGTATTAGGGCCAGTTGATGTCCCTGCTGCAAAACTCGCTGAGCGAGAACTCAGAAGTATCCTATTACCTCTCTATTTAATCGATTGATATTTCCGTTCACTGATGATAGAGATGGTCCTGAGCCTGCCCCGCGCGCAGCGCACCTGAATGAGTCACTGAAATCGACAAGGTTCGCTGCTGAAGTATGTGTGCACACTTCTCTTGATCCTTTGTTTTCTTTAAATTATTTTTCGAGTTCTGTGGATTTTCAGACGTAAATCTCATTCGTTCGCAGGTGAGCCACGCACGGATCGGGATGGCGAACAAAGTGCAGATCCCGAGCGCGGGATCCGGAAGCCCTAACTCTTAGATCCGGGGAAACTCGTCCTCGGAAATCGCGGAGCGCTGGTACTCATACACCGACAGATGAAGGACAGAGATGAAGCTCAGGACGTGACACACTGAGGCTGTTAGGCGGGTATCTTGATCTTGATTCGGCGCGTACGCATGGATTTTGGTGTCTTATTGTACAACTCAGTTGATGAAGAGTTCGGTGGGCTAGGGTCTTGTATATAATTCTCTGGAGGAATATATCACGTGGTTCCGTATTGATACATTCGCGACAAAAGATTTAAGGTTCGGCACAAGTCAAGGCCAATTTATCGTCTCAATATCTGGCGTCGAATCTACCTTTATCCAAACCAAGGACAACATGTTTTAAATGAGCCGGCAGGCGATGGTCCTTCAAAGGCCTCTACCTCGTGCGCATTTGTGTCGTTGTGTGAATTGTGAATGAAGGAATCACCAAATCTCGGTTCAAAATAGATTCAACGAAAGGTAGGTCCCGCGGCCAGATACATCGTTGGTTCAACTATTGGAAGACGGTATATACTAACACAGTCAATAACGCTTACCGGCTGTAGAAGATATAAAGGATCAGAAGCCAGGCGCGCAGTTTTGAAGAGCGATAGAAGATGAGCCGCTGCGCATGTAGCAGATTCGTGCGGCCTCACACGTCGAGTTACACGGCGTGTTGAAGGGAGACTGCTTGGTCAGGAAGTTGTTGAAGGACTGTAAGTGGACAAGATCATCAGCATTCCGTATTTGATCGGAAATGGCCGGCGTACTGAAATTAGGGTTGAGTTCGTCTCCATGGCCTCCGTCACAAGGTGCCACCACGTCGCGTTGAGCGGGTCGTTCGGCCCCCATCCCGGCACGGCAGAGCCATAAGTTTCACGCGTATTGTACTCCAAGCTATATGTTGGTCCAAACTCAACTTGGGAGTCGAGCTCGGGGAATGACGAAACATCGCTCGTCCAGCTTCAAAAGGTCATTGTCAGAGGTGGGAAGAGGGACGGAGACAGTCTAAGGTTCACGTGTATGCATCCAGAACCTCAAATGTCTGCCGATAAGAGACAGTGAGTGAGCGGAAGAGGGATGGATCACCTGAGTTCACTTACGTTGGAGTCCACCTCGTACATCCGGAAACCCGAGTTCAAGTCGGTGAGAGGGGTAATTGACGGGCCAATCTGCGAGAGAAGTCTTTCAGCTCACAACCAAAATTCCCTCCATGAACGAATACTGACCCATGATACGGCCTGCGCGGTCTCAGCGGACATGTTTGTTCCGTTGTTTGAGTAGTAGATCTAGGCGCGAAGGTAAGTGAGCATTCCTGCATGAGATGTTCGATTATTCGCGACAGACTTGGAAATGATCCATATGCGAATGTCCCCAGAAAATATCTAGTCGGATATCAAGTCTAATGGAAGAACGGGTAACGTGCAGCTTACTGGCAATGACATGAGGCGAGAAACGATCAACGCTGCATGGCATGATTAGTTTCGATTCATATTTCAGGTAAGTTCATTGACATTTGATAGACTAGAATCATGGTTTCAGCATGATCGTTCGCAATGGATCTAAACCATGAGGTTGAACTCACAGAGATCGGTAGGGTTTTCAATGCCATCTTGACCAGCGAAACCACTCAAGACATGGCCCAGAATCCAGACTGTGTCAGGAGACAACTCAATCCTGATGTCAGGAAGAGTGTTTTCGACACGTGCCTCGGTCACCAGCGTCCTCTGCATCTTGGAGCTCGTCTGTCAAGAAGCGGAGCATGCCCGAGTTGTCCGGATTTGTCATGTTGAAGTAGTTGAACACATTCGATCTTTCCAGTTGTATAAGTCTAGATATCTCACTTATAAAACGGTTTGCAAAAGACTCACGCGTACCAGAAATCCGTATTGAGCGTGATAACCCTAAGGCCGTCCCCGCGCTGCACCATATATGCCCCATAATTGGCACGAGCGAGTTGAGCGGCGGTCTCGTCGATCCAACCCTCGAGTTCCCAGAGCCCTGCGACATGGTCATAATTCCAGCTAAATTGATCCGTCAGGTTTCCGCCTAGCGAGTGCGGAGAGTCCTGGGCGCTACATGATGTTAGTGCGAAGCTCGATTGCTTTGAGATCATGGAGCTCACGATTGCTGCGTGTCGTGATTCCCGAGTGCCGCGTACACCGGACCGGAACCGAGAGTTCTCTTGAAGAGCTCGTAGACGATGGTCTGTGGCAGGCTCAGCAAAACCAAGAGAGAGAAGAATTCGCAGACTGACCTCCGTGTACAAGACATAATCTCTAGAAAGCTCATTCATTGGGTCGTGCGAGACCAAGTCTCCGGTATAAATCATGAAGTTGAATCCGGTACCCTGAGTGCCGGCAAGCACAGGGATTGACTCCAGAGCAGCAAGAGCCAGAGCGTATGGTGTGTCACTTGAGGAATAGTTAGGATATGCGGAAAGGCAAAGGCTCGGGAACTCACCAAAGATAGGACCCAAAACGCGGGGCAGGCACCAGAGTTGCATTGGGGCTTGATTGCGCGAAAGCATTCTCACGGCAGCACAGACCTGATGAGCAATTTGCTTCTGCGCCAGTCTTGAATCCTGAAGGATTGTTATATGTGCAATCTTGTAAATCATAGCAAAGGGCCGACGCACGAGGGTCAATATGGAAGTCCGATAGGTGCAACACCTTGAGGCGTTTTCCACTCGGCGTACGAAGTGCCGGCAGTGGATCCGGCTTTGGTTTTGCAAACCAACCAGTCAAGTTCAATGGAGTAGTAGGCGGCCTCGGACAAGCGCCATTCCCAAACTCGAAGCAGATCGCCTGACCGTCATAGCCACCCACGTCAGCATTCGAGATAACCTGCGTGAGGACGTTCGCAAGGCCGAATTGACCAAGCCCCACTTCGCATGCTTCCGTAGAGCCCTGAAAACCCAGAGCTTCACAAAGCGCGACGGAGATGCTGGCTCCTTGGGATGGCGCGGCGAGCAATGCGATCTTTGCCGGGAGAAGTGCAGCTTGGCATGTCGCACACGGATCGTTGATGAAGGGAGAGGAAGGTGAATTTGGAGAGGTGATGAGCTGAATCTGACGGATCGCGGCAGCGGCGATAGCGTCAGCGGATGCCGGTGGAGGAAAAAGTGTCGGATCCGTGGTATCGATTAGAGGGATGGTATCGGGACTTGTCAGACTCAGAGGGTAGACCACATTCTGTGTCGCATCTTCGTCAGCTTTGACTTCTGTGTAGTCAAACCAAGCAAGACTTACAGTGACAGGGTCTGAGATGACCGGCTGGACTTGAGAGCTCGTCTGCGTCGGGTCATTGTAGTACGAATCAAAGATCGAGGTTGGGAATGCTCCCGGCGCGGTAAAAGTCGATGGGCCCAGTGCTACGCTCATCGCGAACGACACGCAGTCAGTGGCAGCGGTGGGAGCGAAAGAAGGTCACGGAACGATTCAATGCCCTTTTATATCTCCAGCGTCATCGCTTTTTCCCCCCAGTAGATCGAATCTATTTTCGACTGACAGTGTGCTCCCTGCGGCTACTCGGCCGCTTTGCGGCATCGCATCTTCTTCCGTTATGCGGGATGTGAATTTCAACTTTGAAAAGGCAAATTTATTGTTGGCACTCAACCTGAGATGGACTGCGCATCTCCTGGGTTTACCGACGGATCAGCTGGGTCCACATAACGGTTATGTGCCACAGCCACTGATGGCACATAACTTGCGGCCATAATCCTCTACTGGGACTTCCTCTGTAATTCACCAAAATATTCCTGAATATCTTTACACCTTCCCTCAGTAGCCTCCGACACTTTAATTGTTAATTTTTGGGGTTGTAGCCACGAACTAAGTGGCCCGGAGCAAGCCGAGTGACAGTCACTGATAGTAACGTCACTGGCACATAACTGTTATGTGCCATCCTACATCATCTTCCTCGCTACATGCCTCCTTGGCCTCGTTTCCTGTGGCTAACATTGTAATTCCTTGACTCCTCATAATCTAAAGCCTCTGGCTACCTTAAATCACATTTTCCCTGGCAACAGCAAGCAGACAGCACAAAGAAAGTTGACGTGCTTTTTGTACGGTCTCTTCAGCACGAGCGGTAATTGGCCAGCACCATGTCTCAGAAATCATCCACATATGTTACTTGAACCCTTATCAGCTTTTCCAAGCTCCACCGAACATCTACATTTGTAATATGCAATTTTTGTGGGCACTTCCTGCCTGCCATGGCCGCTCTTGAGTCTTCAAGTTGTCGGTCTACACTACAGCCTGTGTATTGCACCATTTATTTTACTGGATAGCCAGATACACAATACTATACATATTCAGCTCATGATTGGCTCAATGTAGCTGTGCACTTCGGGCATCAATTTTTTGTCATGTATCTTTGAATGGTGTACTGTTGAAAAGTGGAACTGAGCGGAAGGAGCGGAAGCATCTTTTGAAGATTTTTCAAGCCAAATAAATTTCCATTGAAGCCCCTGAGTCTCTTTCTTTCTTTCCCTTTTTGATTTCTTTTTCGCACTTTTCCCCTTTTGGGGACCCAGTACAATGGTCGGTAAACCATCTCCTGACCCACAAAGCGAATCCTCATGACTTTAATGAACGGAAGCTATGGAAGTTGATGAAAGGTGATTGCGCGGGAGCGGCGAATTGCGGCATGCATTCCGAACCACTGCGAACTCTTCGCCTCGCCGGGTGAGCCGACGGCCCGGCATGATATGAGCACAGACATTCAGATGGACAGACTCAACTTATAATCTGTGTTGCGGCAGAACCCGCTATTTATCTCCACAATTTTTCATAATCGCGAGAGCGAGAATACCGGACGCTGAAGTGGTTCACTCGTAAGAAATGGTCGGAGCTCGAGTGAGTCCTGATCAGGGCGTACTGTACCATTTCAACCGAGTGTTCGGCCTATGTCACACGTCACCTAAGGTGTTCACTTTTTCAAGTGTTCATTCTGACAAATCCCATCAAAAATTACCATAATGGCAGGCCGGCAGATGCCGGTCCATTTTTTTTTGGTGTTTTTTGAGCCTATTTGGGCCAGAAAACCCAATGTCACTGTCACCGGTACCCAAAGTGTTCAGTTCAGAGGCCTGCGTCACACGTCACTTGAACACTCGGTCGAAATGGTACAGTAATATTCAATTTCCTATTCACGCGGGCGGAGGAGATCGGGTTTCCTCCGGGCCGGTCCAGTTGACACGCCCTCTGCCGTTGACGTGCCGTGTCCGTGTCCGACGTCAATGTGTACTCGAGGCGCTGTCTTTCATGCCATGAGAACACGGCTCAAGAGGTGGGCGATCGCTGGATCGCTTACACAAATCAACACACGTGACTTGGGACCCTTCCAAATCGGGAACTCTTGCTCAACGTCGTTCAGCACCCGGTAGCAAGTGCAGAATAGTATACATGGTCTCAAATGCGTGTTTAAGTTATGTGTAGTACCATACAACGGGCGAAAAGCAGAATTATAGCAGGTTTTGATGAGGATGCCTCGTTGGTGCGGCACGTGCCTCGCCCTTCTGCCATTCGGGTCGTTGTTTTCTTTCCTTCTGTGGGTCCCGGGAGACTTCTACGCTTATAATAAGACCTTTTGACCCGGATTTGTTCTTCAGTTGAATGTGCTGAAGGGTCGCCGAGCGCAGGAGGGAGTTCCCGATTTGGAAGGGTCCCAAGTCACGTGTGTTGATTTGTGTAAGCGATCCAGAGATCGCCCACCTCTTGACACGGCTGGTCGTAGGTACCGAATCCACCGCCCGCAAGCCCTCTGCTGGCGTCAGTGGCAGTCTCCTCTCTGGCATCCCGTCCTCCCCGGCGCTCGGGAAGCGCACCGTGTAGTCCGCCACCGCGGCATCGGCCTCCGTCACCGCGGCTCACCATCCTCGAGGCTGCCCGCAGCCAGGATGCCTAGCGGCTCACCACGCGTCTCGAGTCCAAAGTAGCGTCGTTGTCGAGCACCTCAGCGTCGGCCGCGGTCACGGACCTCCTCGCCTTGCAGGCGCAGCTGGTGGGCGCCAATGCCCAGCTCGTGACCGCACAGGCGCAGGCGGCAGTGCTGCAGCGGCGAGCTCGACATCGCGCAGCGTGCACTCCGTGCGAGAATGGCGAGGCTGCGGCGCGCGCGGAGGCGCTCGCGTTCAAGGCGGAGGTCCTCGCAGGAAAGACGGCACTCGTCCGCGGGCGCGAGGAGGGCGAGATCCGTGCGGCGCGGGGAAAGGCTGCTGCACGAGGCGAAGGAAGAAGTGGAGGAGAAGGAAAAGTGCGTGGGAGCGCTGCATGCGGTGGGCAGCGGGAAGCGCTGGACGATGGACGGCGGGGGCGTGCGTCTTTCCTTTCTTCCTCTCGCTCTGCCTGCCCCCCCGCGCGGTGGCGTAGGTCTTCCGCGTCGCGGAGGAGCTCAGGGGCAAGGGCAATGCCTGCACGACGCAGCGCCAATTCCTCGAGATCGTGCGTCCCTCTCTGAGTCTCTCCTGAGTCTCCTCTCACCCTCCTACACCTTCGCTCACATGTACCCCGCAGTACAAGAGACGATCACGGACGCGTCGGGCCCACCGAGCTGCCGCGCACGCACGAGATCCACCACAACCCGACGACGCACTTCACCACCGTCTGGGACGTGCAGACGCCCGCGCTCACGGGGCCCGTGCAGGTCTCATCGCTGCTCGCACAGTCGCAGGTGTCGCGGCGACGCGCATAAACGCGCGCACTCGGTGTCCACGCCGCGCCTCCGCGGGCCGCACGCGGGGGCACTGGATCGCGTGGACCTGGCGGGCAGCGCGCGCCGGCTCGGGCGTCGGTCGCGTGAAGGCGACGCCGCGCATTGCTCGGAGTCCGAGTCTGCGCGCGCTGCCGGGCAGACGTCGTCGCGGTGTGCCCTATATGAAGTTTGGCACTCGAAAGCATGTCTCCCTTTCCGCTTCATATCTTCATACCCGCTTTCGAGGCGCGAACAGTTGGCGTATGTACCTGCTGCAAAGTTCTCGATGACGCTCGTGCGTGTCTTATCATTTATTTAATACTTGCGTTGACTGATGGGTGCTGTTATGTAGATGGTTTTGGATCTGTCCCCGCTCGCGGCGCACCTCAACGAGTCGCTGACGTCGTTCAGGCTCGCTACTAAGGTAGCTATCTCCTTCCATCCATCTCTCCGCTCCCACTGCTCGCCGCTGCTCAAGATTTTTTTTAAAAAACAATTAACTTAAACGGGAGAAGTCCAGTGTATTATTAAAATAATGTATTTCGACAGATCTAATGATGAGACACGTTACAGAAGGGGCTACGTGGGTGGTGTGGGCCAGGATGAGGAGAAGTACATACTTTCTGTGGAGCTGGAATGTTGATGATCGGGAGGAATTTGACAGTCGAAAGGTGTGTGACAAAATGTGTTTGAAATTGAGCCGCCGGAGTTATGGAAACAAGACTATAAACTGTCCAGGAGGTCAGATACGGAGACAAGAGTGTAGAGCGCAAGGAGACACACGGATACGTCCACTCAGCATCATTTTCTCCGGGCACTCATGACTACAAGCCCGTCCCCG
Source organism: Mycena latifolia (assembly GCA_029289555.1). Classification (NCBI taxonomy): domain Eukaryota; kingdom Fungi; phylum Basidiomycota; class Agaricomycetes; order Agaricales; family Mycenaceae; genus Mycena; species Mycena latifolia. The sequence goes on along the minus strand of JARJLE010000012.1, from coordinate 1,752,892 downwards.
ACGAACTCTTCGATCTGGGAAACCACTTGATCCAGCGCGGCGGCTAGTTTCAACTCCAGTCGGACAGCTTCCTCGGTCCAAAACGCTAGTTCGGCTTTCAAGGCGGCGGTCTCCTCTTGCAGGGCTGCCAATCTCGGATCCTGATCGCCATGCCGCCGCACCCGATCCATCCTGCTTTGGAGTTGAGAGCGCTTCGAAGGGAACCCGTCGACGACGGCGCCAACTTCCTTTTCGTCGTATGAATCATCGTCATCGAGTGTCGTCTTGGTGTCAAGGCCCAATTCGTTCGCCCGGCCCAATTCGTCCTTCGAAAGGCCGCCAAAGATTTCTTCGAGCGCAGCGCACACCACAGTCGCGGAGCGGTCGATAGTCATGTCTTTCAAGTTCGGCTTCCGCTCGCTGACGAGCTGTGCGAGGGCCAGGATATCCATGATCGTGGGCGCCGCGCGCGGGCCGCCGGGAGGGAAGCTCAGACTGCGACACTCGAGGTGGGCTTCGCCAATGAGGTGCGCGTGCGAGTCGGTCGTCATAATGCTCAGCTTTAGCACGGCATTGGGCCTTGGAGCACTCGAGGCATTGGATGGGAGCTGTCGGTCGGAGCCCATGGCCAGCATTAGCGATATCCTGAACCGCGGGGCGTCCGGGTGCCTGAGATGGCAGACCAGGAACGCAGGATCGGCATCCTCTTCGCCTTCCCCAACGACATCACTGTGTGTTGCCCGAGTCGCGCAGCGGTAGAAAATCACGGATTCGACAACGGCCTCCGGTAAGGCGAGTTCCTCGCGGTATCCACAGAGCAGGATGTCGACAAAGTCCTCCACGGCGAAGCGGGGTGCGGTTCCGAGTCCGCGGAAGCCGTCGAGCTCGTCCAAGAGCGCGGTCGGCAGAGGAGTGTATCCGAAATGGAGCGTGAAAGCTTTTTGTATGCGATAGCTGAAGCGGGCGAGCGCGCTGCGTCGGGTTGGCGGATGGCTGGCGTACTGGGCGGTGTCGATGGATGGTAAGAAACACATAGGACCGAGCGGCGGGATGGGGCAGGAAGGAATCCGGAAGCTGTGGGCTGTCAGGAGGTATTCCCACGCTGTAGATGCCGGATTGCCGAGCGGTTTGAGTGACCAAATCTTGCTGCACGTTTTCAGAACACATCACCCCGGAACAACAATGATTTAAGGACCAAAGTTGTCTGGAATATGATTCTCCTGGGAATCTTTGAAGGGAATCCCGAATTGTTCAAAGTTGACTCAGATATGGCAAAAATGCCCACTAAAATGGATGATTCGTATATCTAATGTGCCCCGATCGACGATTCCTTTCATAATTCTCTGGGTATGGATCATCAAATCATCCTCCCACGGGCATTGACTCGAAAAATGTCTGCAACCTGGAGAACGTGTTGCGAGCTGTACATGCGTAGATTTTACACTTGCTTGAATTGTCCATCAAAACAACAATTTGACGGTTCTGGGTCCCCCAAAAAGTCATAAAAAGCGTAATACACCTAAGATAGTATGTGGCAGTGCTACGGCGTCCGAATAAATATTTCATTCTTTTTCCATGTTTTGTCCTCCCCCAGATTTTGGCTCGCTGGACGAAGTCCGGTCCTCGGCAGACTCTGGGGCCCTCAATTCCTCAGAAAAATATTCGGTGGCTGGCAGAGCATGTATTTCAGATACAGATACATTTTGAGGATCTTTCCTCGAAAAAGATGCCGAATTGTGCATAGGGCACAGCGTCTCGTGTATGATCAATCGGGATTGCCCACCACCAAAGGAAGAGCCAATTCCTGGAGCACTTTCCAAGCCGACTGTGATTGAAAGTACATCATCAGCTGCCAACTATGTTTGCGCATTGTCGCTGAGATGCATGCCGGCTGAGTTGACTACTGGTCAGCTCAACATCGCGGTCACCACAGTGGTAGACTTGAACCGTGGAACCTGTCCTCGAGAAATGAAAAATTATGTGGATGTGCGCACCACGCGCCGGTGGTCCATGGCATCTACAGAGGAATTTGTTGCATTTGAAAATTGAGAGAAAAAAGGTACAAGAGGATGCGAATGACCCAGGCTCGAGTCGAATGAGCTAATCCTGCGTGCATATTACGAGCTAATCCTCCAGGGCATATGAGATTCAGGTACGCACCCCGTGCCGTCTTTCCTCCTGAATTCACCGACTTAGATGCGGTCCAGAACCAAATGATCAAGCGGTGGGCAAAAAAGCGGTAGCCCAAATTGCAATGGCCCAGGCTCGAGTCGAACGAGCTCCTGTTACTGTATTATTTCGCAAAGTCAGACTGACTGCAGGTGCGCACCCCACGCTTCTGGCTCTTTCTTGCTGTGAAATGCGCCTGATTAAATATTTTCAATTCAACCACTGGCGCCGGCGCAAACGAAAAAAGCTACAGGCTCCTCGAAATTGAATGGCCTAGGCTTGAGTCGAACGAGTACCTCCTGCTTAAGTTGTCTTCGTCGCCAACACAAGCTGCAGGTGCGCAACGTGCACCTCTGAGTCGTATTGGCTAAGAAAAGGCCTTGGTTGGGCGGGTTCAATTTCACCACTTGCATCAGTGTGAGCCAAAGCGAGATTCTTGTGGCACATGGCCCAGGCTCGAGTCGAACGAGCTGATCCTACATTAATTGTGTAATTCTCGTCAAATCACCGGGTGAAGGTGCGCACCTTGGGCCTTCTCTGTGATGGAATGAACTACCTTAGGGGCTAAAAGAATTAAAAATCGGCGGGAAAAAACTGAGGGTGAGAGCAGCGGATGGCGCAGGCTGGGAAGAGGGAACTCTCCTTCCGTTCCTTTCGGCATGATGTGGAGTGGATATACACACCGTGCGCCTCCGGGCTTTTCTTGCTACGAATTTCACTCTCGAGTGGGTTTAAAAATCATAAGGCAGGAAAACGTTGGCGGCGACCGATGCATGGCCCAGGCTCGAGTCGAACGCATCACATATTTTCAGCTCCGTAAAACTCGGCGAGATGGACTGCACGGTATGTGCGCACCGTGCGCCCCCGGGCCTTATTTCTTGTTTCTTGTGAAGTGACCTCGTTTAGGCAAAAGAAACAAAACGATTGCAGGATGGCGATGGCCCATGCTAGAGTCGACTGAATCACATCAAAGCACAAAGGGATGCCGGTGCGCACCCCGCGCCTCCGGGCCCTGCATACTACAAAGTGAACTCGGCTAGGTCCACCCATGTCGAATTTTTGGGGCGTTCACCAACAGAATATACTGGGGCAAGACGGAAGAACTTGCGGAAGAATGTAAACAGCGGCCATCAGTCTGCATGATGATCCGAAGGGTCAGGAGAAATTGACGCGGTGACGCGCCGTTGACGCGGCACTGACGCGCCATTGACGCGCCATTTCCCACACTATGCCCAGCATACATTTTATCATCGTGGGTCATCTAAGATCATTCCTCGAAGATCCTAACGGGTTGGGAGCCTCTCAAACGTCATGCAGGCAGTTAAATACATCGTGATAATGATATTACGCAGTGAACTTGGGCTGTTACAGAAGCTACTTCGGTTCAATCGCGAATTGTGCCTTGCAAAGGACTGTGGGGATAACATATAATGTTCCAAGGCTCTTAATTATTAGTCCTGCCGAGTTAGAACAATATACACATTCCACGTCGGGTCTGCATCAATGCACGCTGCTACCGCGTCAATGCGCGCCACTGCCACATCAGTGCGCGTCAGTGCCGCGTCAACACAGCCACCGCTGCATCAATGACACAGCCACCACCGCGTCAATGCAGCCTATACCCTCAGATGTATATTCATTTCATTGGGTCAAAAATTGAGGGGATTTCATGATATATGGACAGTATTGTGTTCTAGATGCTCTACACCTCAACATATTGCAATTCAGACTCGCCAGGACAGTGCGAGATTCCGAGTCAACCTCACTGAGGGGAATGTGGTTAACTTACAGTGACCATGGCTATAGCATTGATTTGGGTGCCTCTGTATACGGCAGGGTCATTCCAGGATGGTAGTCTTAGGTGTACTGTTAAACTGTGCAGTCTTTGTGAAGTGAGAATCTTCCAGTGTTTATCTCATGTAAACTCATATGTTCAGGATTCGGTTTCTGAGGACTAAGCAGAAACTATCATGTGCAAAATAGGAGAACCTTAATCATTGTGGTGTTTAGCTAGGATTGTCCATTACAAAAGTCCATGTTGAATAAACTTGTGGTGAAACTCTGAATACGTCACACAGCATTAAATAGGGAAGGTACGGGGATCTACGTAGAGTTGGTGTCGGCCTCCTTCAGAATTTTTTCCTCTGCAATTCACCCAGAATTCAACTAGAAATTGAGTTAGAACAAACAGGTCTAGACAAGTCCGATACATGTCTAGTCATTTTCTCCTACATTGGACTTGCATATAGAAGGCCAATCAACTAGCACTCAATGCGGGAAACCGGATTGTGAGTCTATGAAGGAAGTTGTCCATTCAGAACTGGAATAAAATCCTTGCCTTCCCAACTTTGTTGGAATTTCTATGGTGTTTCCCGCTCCCAATTTTTTTGAGTGATCCGAGAAGAATATGATGGTGTTATGTTCAACTTCCGAGTTCGTTCGGGTTCCATAATGTGAGACTTGCAGCAGAATAGCATTGCAAGACTTCAGCTTTGTGGCACATTGGTATATTCAACATGAGTCATTTACTAGTCTATATCGAGATCGTCTGCAGTCTCCCTGGAAACCCCTTTCACGTCCTCCAGGGCCACGGAACATGTGGGCTTGTAATTGTACATTTCTTCAAGCTTCCATTATGCTTCAAGCAGCATAGTAGTTCTTTTCCTCCGGCTCCCGCTGAACTTGTTGAACATACTGCTTCGCACCGGCTCAAGGCTGGGCAGCGGTTCCCGGACCTAGCTTGTATTCGGCCAACTTGGCCAGCCAAAATTGTTAAGTCTCGGTCTCTTTATATACATACAGCTACATATACAACTTACAAGAGAGTGAAGGCATGGCTTGTGGACTATGAACTCAAACATCCGGCTTCAGAAAGTTGAAATTCCAGTTGTTCCAAGGCTTTGGATCTGTTTCCAGTATGCATCTCTGAAAAGCTGGCATACTCGAACTCCAATTAGCATGCAGGGAGTGTGCATTGACTTATAGGCTGCGCGCCTCAGTGTGCACTGACGCAGTAGTGGTGTGCTCCCCAAGTCAGAGCATAGCACTGAAACTGCAGATGTCTCAGGCCTGAACTGCCATCCCTTTTCAGTGTCTCTCCCCCTCTGCATTTATGCCTTTCCTTGGGGCATCTCACCACAATCTTGGCTTTGATATGAGGATGCTGAATCAGTGAAATGCAACATCATGAATATCCAGGGTTGGTCATCATGAATTCACAACTGGTAGAATTTCTTGAGTGCATGTCCCACCGACTTTGCACATGCAGGTCATTCTCATCCCAATTCTATCAGGGTCCTGGAGTTCCAATTAAGAATACACTGGCTACGCGGAAAGATATATGTGTGACTTATAGATTTGGCAAACAAGACTGGGCAATATTCCAGTTTCGTACATATCCCTTTCCTCTCCTCGATAATATGTGAGTGTGGCATCTTCCTCAGTTCAACCGGTTGAGGAGCAGGGTCCAAAAATAGTCCAGGGTTTAAAGTTCTGTCCTGAATCTCGATCGCCTCTCATTGAACCTCAACCACGGAGAAGGGGCCGAGCTCCTGGTTTGCTACGCACTGGGAAGGATATATGTTGGAGAACAACATGAATTACCGTTGGGGAACTCAGGGTCATCGGATAACTTTGTTCATGGTGGTCTGTTGACCGAGCGAAGACCGGCCAGAGTTCAAACAAGTAAGAACCATTGTTGTTTTGTTAAGGTGACCAAAATTTGGGGTTGATTTTTTTATGCTCAGACAATGTATTGGGGCGTAAAAAGGTTGCTCGCACTCAAAATTTGCTTGAAGGAGCGTTGGATGGTAGCTATAGGCGGCGCGCCGCTGCACGTCAATCGCACAGCCACCGCCGCGTCACACCGCGTCACTGCCGCGTCAATGCGCGTCAGTGCCGCGTCATTTTTACCAGACCCCCTGAAGAGCTATCCGGGAATGATACTGGACTATCTGCGCGTTGCTGGCTTCAAGCGCGCGAAGAAGGGAAGATGGGGTGGCGGGTGGGGAATAACGAAGCCGGGTGTTCTCCGCTAGAATTCGGTTTGTCTTCTGTTTCCGAGCTGGAAAAGATGGATTCCCAACTAGCGCGGGGATTTCCGGAGAGGCCGTTCGAGTGGCCACTTGCTTGGCTTGCTGCTCCCGCCACCGCACAAGGAACTCAAAGCGGCCAGGATTGAATGGATAAATGCCTGCTCGCTCAAAGCCGTCAACGATCCGCGCTCGCGTGAACGCCTCCTTGCGTGCCGATGGGAGAATTCTGTGCAAATATCAGATTGCTCAAGGGTAAGCGACGGATCGGCAATCTTACCGTATAAAACCAGTTTTCGTCATACGAACGCGACCCGCAGTCTGTTCCTCAACGGCCTTGCCGTATGACTGCTGCAACGGACGGAAGCAAGACACATCCAGAGGCTGCAGAACCCCGCTCGTCTTCGAGGGCAGTGTACAGCAAACAATCTTGTGCTGCAAGTAAAACTTAACCGTGGGATAGTCGACATGGGACTTCAAGTTGTCGAAAACGAGTCCCATCCATTCCCCATTCGGGCACAAGTGCCGAGTGCGCGGGTCAAAAACCTCCTTCAGCCACGCGAGATTGTGCATATGAGTTGTCCAGTCATTTTGGGAGCAAGAATAGTAGGCCGCAGGGAGCTGCGAGTCGCGAGACCATGAGAATGAAAGCTGCTTGCCCTTGTAGCTGATAAGCGGTGGCAAATCGTCACCGCCCGCGGAGATGCAGTCAACGACGGTGATTAATTCACGGTTACCGTCCTGCGGTACCGTCGCGCGGCTGGCATGCGCATCGTCATCCCATCCGCGGCGGAAGATGACAACATTGTGTCGGTTTGTAATGCCGAGCATGAATCCCTTCTCGTCGACATTGAAAAGGCGCTCGGGCGTGATGATGTACTCGGTGAACAGACGTTCAAACTGAGGGAAGAATAAGAGAGGATGATTAGACAGAGTAGAACACACGCACATTTTTGAATGCTTTGTCAAATCGAGCCGGATCTTTCTCTGCATCCGAGCGTGAAATGTCCTTCCGCTCGCTGAGCTGGGTCTTGAGGTCCGGATATCGTGCTCGAAACTTCTTGTACCACGATAGAGTGATCGTATCATTACTCCCTCGCTCATCGAGAATGTCCTGGGCGCGTGCCATGATAAATTCGCGGTCAAAATTTAAGCCCCAGCTTTCCAGTTCTTTCAGCAGCTTCACAATCTCCTCCTCCATAGTAGACGCTTTCTTCTGCCCCTCGTGCCAATCGCGTCTGTTCTTGCGCCCATGCTCACGATGCCAGAGCGAGCTCAGAGGCACGTCGTGTAGTTCCGCGGCGGTCGCGTACATCCCGCCAGGAGCGTGAAGATCTTCTTTGGCGTGTTCATAGTTGGTTTCAAGCTGTTTCTCTGCCCATTTCTCCTGCTGGCGACGTGTTCCACGCGGTCGGCCCCTGGGGTGCATGAGGGAGGCATCTGTGCGTGTGTGGTTGGTGGGTGGTGCGTTAGACGTCACTGTGATCTCGCAGCACTGGCATTTTTCGGATCTAGGTCAAACTCAGAATTCGGTCAAACAAGTGCAGGCGCCGTGCCATACAACTGCTCAATCAAAAATCTTGAAAATATTTGAGGGTACACTTCAGGCTATATACTGTACCCTTACCCACTCGGAACTTTGAAATTACCTCTCACGGCCGTAGAACAGGGGGTCAACTTTTTTTTCTCGGATCCAGGTTTTGGCACTGTATTTGACTTGGGCACAGACAGTTCATTTTTCATTCAGGTCAGTGCGGCATCCGTAGCTAGCGTAACTAACGTCGATTTCCGCCGAATTTCGAAACCGCCTGTGTGACGCTCTCGCGCAACAACCTTGCAACCATGAACCAGTTCTTCCGTCGCGGTAGCGATTTCGACTCTTCGGCGCTTTTGTCAATCTCGGAGCCCTTCTCCCTGTGCGCGGTTTTCTGCACATAGATCTGATACGCATCCTCAAGATACTTCTGTTTATTCCCGGTGAGACCGCGAACGGTGTACAGAGGCTGATACTCGGTGAGTGGATGATCTGGGCAGAAGACAGGATCTTTCTCTAAATCCTTCATCCACTCGTTGCGAACCTGTTGCCAATCAGGGGAGTTGATGTCGGGCACAAAGTTGTGTTCCAGGAAACGGGTGAGCTCGGGCGCAACGGAGCCTCCACCATCACGGAATACGAGTATTCTGCGACTATGAGCGAATCTCCCGGAGGTCGAATTGACGACTCCTCCATTGCCAGTGGCGGAGGTTTTCTGTTTGGAGGCTTCATCTCTGGAATTTAAGACAACCCTCAGCACACCACCCAATGCCAGTCTTGTCACAACATGTGTCCCGTAATCCGCAAAGAACTGCATATATTGCTTCTCTGATAGCGGAGAAAAAGGTGGTAAGCCGGAGATTATATTCCGCATTTCTGCAGATAGCTCCACCCGATCAGGATCAACGGTCGCGAGCTGGATGATATGGTGCAAGCTATATTGCTGCGAATCTGTTGAAACTGCGGACCGGAGGGCCCAACTACTGGAGTAATGATCTCGCAGTCGCTCTTCGCGGCGCATGGAGAGTTCGGAGGCCTGCTGGCGATGTGTTTTTGTCTTTTGCTCGAATTCGTCGTTCTGGTTCGGGGGCGCCGTGTATTGGATGGGGAGATCAACCATACTGAGGACACTCTTACGACCATATGTGCCATGATTAATGTCGTAGGTATATCCTAAATACGAACCAGTAAGCTGGCGTATTCTCTCTTCGAGGGGTTCCGTTTCAATCGTTTCTTGGTCCTATCACCGACATGAATTTCAGACGACACGAATGCATTTAAGCTCACAGCAATTTCTTCCGGTGACTGCTCGACCAAGTTCTCAACTTCTGCCGTGGACGATGGACTCAGAGGCTCGGCACCTGTGAGTACCTGCAAGGCTTGTATTCCAACGAGATCGCGGCACCCATCCAAACCTGGGCCGTTGCGTTCCATGATGGCGCTAATCGCCTCGAATAGATTCTGATGGCTTTGCTTTCCGTCGGGCAAGATTGGATACGTTGCGCTCATATCTCTGCCTCCGCCGTTTTCGATGAAGACGATTGCCCATGGCGATGATTTGGGAAAGATTTTGCGCTGGAGGTCAGTGATGATCCCTTTACGTCGGCCCGCTTCGAGTCGCCATTGTGCATTCTTCTCCTTCTGCGTTTTGAAATCGTCGAATTGGTCCCAAGACGACAAGGATTTCGTGATAACCACGAGCACATTTGTGCGATCGCCATCCACCAAGCCGGACAGAAAGAGATTATACATTGACCTGCCGATAGCGGACGTGAAATGAGAGGCTTTGTTGTGCGCGTCCGCCATTATAGAGTCCCACGATGCCACAAGCAAGATAACGTTGGGGAAGATATCCTGGAAATATTTCTCCTTATATCTGTGCATGAGCGCTGCGTTGGTCTTTCGATCGAGGTACGTCGTATCCTCGAGTCCCGGCGTGTCATCAAACGCCACTGTGACAGTGGTAGATGTGGTCTTGCTGGTACTGACGACTTTGACTCGTTGGATAGCCTATCGGAGACTTCAACATGGTTGCTCGCCCGTCAAACCTAATTTACAAACCTTTGTAGTCGATCCCAACGTACTCTGTCCGATGCGCAGAAGGTCTTGGCCAATGAGACGGTTTATCGTCTTCGATTTCCCGTGCCCGCTTTGACCCACAAGAAGGATAACGGCTTGGCAGCGATCCCTCTTGATTACAGCTGCCGCTCGGGTATATGCCTCGTGAACGTTGGCTGACAGCATAACCGTGCTATGGGCAGGGGATTTGCTGGATAGCGATGATGAGTCGTCCAATATCTGACGCAGAAGAGCCTCCGGTTGGCTTTCCAATCGAAGAATATGCATTCCTTCGTCCACCAAGTCGCTCCAGCGCCCTTCCAGATCTTGGCTCGGGGATGGTGAAACAACGAAGAGTTTCTCGAATAAATTAGGCCCAGAAAATCCGAGCAAGGAAGTGGTACTGGTGAACGGAAAATGGGAACAATTGCCGAGTTGACTGCTGTACATAAACGCGATTCCTGCAACATCATTCGTTGTTCCTCCCCTGATGGTACAATCAATAAATAGCGGGATTTTTGAGGAGAAACCGCACAATTGTTCGATTTGATACTTGACATTTCCCTCGATTCCCGAGAGATTCGCGGGTCCTAGGAACCCAGCAGGAAGGAGAGAGGATGAGTAACCTTCCACAAGTGCAAGCCGTCGGTCTGTAATATGGCTAGCGGCTGCGACGAGCTTTCAAAATGTGAATTGGCTTAATCTGGATTTGCAGGAGAGTCCCGCATACCTTTCTACCCGCCTTCCGAGAACCAAGTACCCTGCGATCACGATAAGGAGTGGTGATGAAGAAGAGTTAAGTAGCAGCATACACGATGATTGCGAGATCCTTTGACATGAAAGTGGAATGCTAGAAACTTTGCTACTGCAAGTATTGTGAGGCAAACTGCACACATGCGGATTTCGGTCTCGTTCGTTTTTAACCGCCAAACACATATTGGCGAGCCCCCATTGACAGGCCTGTCTTCACACAATGAGGCATAGTGCGCACTGAAGTGGCATGTTCAACTGCCCTTCCACACGTGTCATTCGAGGGCCACCGATTGGGTTGCAAATTTAGTCCGCAGCTCGATGAAGACGTAGATCGGCGATCCGATTCGATCCCAAAATAGATGGGAAAATGCATCCCGCTCGTTTCATCCCTTGAATGCATCGTGCGACGTTGAAGTTTACATATATTGGTCTCAGTCCGAGAGTCCGAGTCAGTCGTCGGAGGGAAATTGGTATGGATTCAACTTCAAAGATCGACTCTGATCTGTGAACGTATTAACATTTCTTCTTGAAGGGGAATTGAGCGCCTAGATTTGATCACTGACACTTTTTGACTCAGACCACAACGTAGCCGCTTCAAAGGTTGTAACGGATCTTAATGTGGCCGCTGGCTCTTTCAGGATATATTCAGTTTGTCAGAAGATTTTGGTTATTTCCGGCAAGACTCCCAAGAAGAATCATATGATCTTGACGACGACTGTGGGTACTCGGAATGTGGGAATCCTTGCTCAGATTTGGCTCATATATCCTGTCACCCGCAAGAAGTCCGCAAGGAATCAATTGTATTTGACAGCTGGAATGTTCCGAAGGGGCAACGTGGATCGCATCGAGGCTGGCTCCTTCCGTAAAGCTGCGTGATCTTATCCTCGCGCATTCCTGCAGCAACAGGCTTCTTACCGCTCCACAATTCTGGGGTATATAGAAACCTCTTTCGTATGCGTCGCGGCTGCTTTTCAGCGTTTTTTCATCGAGCCACCATGTCAATCGGCAAAGTTGTCATGTATGCTTCTACCTTCGATACATTCCATTTTTCCTGATCTCACGTACTCAGTATCCTCGGCTCAAGCGACCCGGGCAAGAGGGTATGTTTATGCGCTGAAGTCAATCATCTGCTCACGTGAATGGACGAATAGCTTGCAGATGCGGCCCGTCGAGCGGATGCAGAGGTCGTTGAAATCTACTCTTCCAAGCATCACCGTTTCACCTCTCAAGGTCCCGAAGCGCTTCTGGAGGTCGAGAACGTTATCGCGCAGCAGCTCAAGAAAACGCAGTAATTTCTTTTATAAATCTTTCGCAACGTGAAATTTCTAAGGATATCCGCAGCCGCGGAACGTCCGTTGACGTCGCCGCCATCGTCTTTATCCACGGCAAAGATCTCCACAAATCAAAAAGCTTTCCGTTCACGCATGAAAGCCATTTTCTCAGCCTCGAAGGCGAAGCCCTGTTTCGGAAACTTGTTGTCGTTCAAGCAGCAGCAGAGAACACTCTAGAAGCGGGCTGGAGCAGCCTCCTCAACGCAGGGATGCGTGTCCTCAGCGACAATGGACAGCCGCAGGAGCTCCTGGAGCAGATATTGGGCAACGAGGCTCCGGGTTCAAACATCAGTGCCAGCGCTGACAGAGGCCCTGAGACGTTGCCTGCGTCCGGAAACAAAAAGCTCGACGAGCAGGCAAGACTTCTCCAGCTGTACAAGAATTGGGCCCGGGAGACGGGTCGACATTATGACCAAGCCGTTATCCTCCTAGTCGGTCACAGCGGCCACGGCAAATCCAAGACAATCAATAGGCTCATCGGTCATAATCTGCTCGAGGTGAGACGAGCAAATAAGCTTGGATCGACGACCAAGGTACGGCAAACCTCTATTCCTTGGCCTTGTTTATTCGCTAAACGCTTGAGTAGGTCGTTCAAAGGGTCAAAATGCCCGTTCCTGCTTCAAACACAGAACCGGCGGTAACTCTTGCCCTGGATGATACCCCGGGATATGCAGATAACACATACGACGATCGGGGCGCAAATTTGGCTCTCATCCAGATCTATCAGGAACGTTATTTTTCGGAAAACGCTACACTACCGTGGCGCAGATATCCCAACGTCATCTTGCTGGTATCGTCGTGGAATGCGATCACAGTTGATGCCCACAACACACCGGAATATTTTACGTCTCACCTCGGCCAAACGATGTTCAAACTATCTCATGCGGGACTCGTCGACCTCCACCGGACGAACGTTATTGTCGTTGTGACAAAATGCTTGTCTTTCATGTCCGAGTTCGACGATTACAAGACTCAGCCCGAGAAAGATCAGCAGTGGAATATCGAGGCCGGGAGACGGAGGGGAATTATCAAGGACCTTCAACGGAAGGTGTTCCCAAAGTCGATCCACTGGCCGATAGTTTTTATCGAGAACGGCGGTGGGCAGCACGTACATCAGCCGTACCCCACACTGCCCAATGGCGAACTGAGTCATCAGAATTTATTCGACGCGATTCGAGGCGTCATCGTGAACCAAGAGCGGGAAGGAGCGAGTGATCTTGCGGGAATTCAGGCACTTCAGCTGATTACAGGAGCTGAACCCCTCGGAGTATCGTGCCAGCCGCAAAAAGAGATTCTCATCGACAAGACGGCGGAAGACATGTCACCTGTGATAGAGGTATCTGTCCCATTTCCCCCCCTATCTTCATCTCTGTCCTGAATACTGCGCGACCCAGGATTCGGACAAATCCTGGACTAGACCACCGCCTTCCAGAAGAAGCAGAGAGCTGGCGGATCAATTTTTGGGAGTTACGTACGATCCCATTTCGGGTTCCTATGGTCGTACATGCGTGCTCAAGCTGGGTCCCGCGGACGTCGAATTCAGGAGGAGATCCGGCGCCGAGACGTACTTCATGCAGGCGGAGGATGTGCAGGAGGACAACACATCCGTCGCCACTCGCCTTCGTTGCGACTTTGATGTGTCCCAGCTCGCACGACTCAGCGCGCATTATTCTACTTCGGACGGCGTCAAGCATGCATGGAACAGCGGTTCGCAGTTGTATGTGGCCCAGCATTTAATGGAGGAGGTCGCTGTGGATCCTCTATGTCCGGAGCTATCAAAAGATATGCTCAAGATTATATCCAAGTTACCTCCTTGGTCCGAAGAGTCGAAGCCGCAATACAACGACTTTTTCAATAGCCATGGAACGCACGTTGTGCTACGTCTGGCATTAGGAGGAAATATACGCGTTGTGGTCAGAAATGCGCGCGCCGTAGATGAACACAACCGTGGGCGACAAGGCCAGGCTGGAACGAAATTGCCGGTGCTCAGTGACTTCGGGACTAAAGTCGGCGGTGATGTAAGCCGGGAAACCAAGCGCACGGCTGTGGACACTGTGGGAAGGCAGGAGATCAGGATTTTCGTAGACGGAGGAGGATCCATTGCTCGTGAGCTCACAGGAAAGCTGGAGGATCACTTCAGGCGGCTATCTCCGGTTCTCCCTGACGAATGCGCCTGGCCCGATGCTAAAGTACGCACGAAGTGGATAAATGGGCTGGAAAGCGATCCCGCCTTCTGTCCAGATCACATTTCGACTGAATATCGGTGGTTGCATACTCTTGGCGGTCTGAGCTCTGATCAACAACGGGACCTGGGAATAGCTGCTGAGTTGTATCTGACGACACGCCCAGAGAGGAAACCGGATACCACACAGCGCGACTCAAGCGGAAGAAAACCCGTGAAAGATCTACCTCGAAAATCTAATTTGGAGAAGGTGAAAGGCATATTCAGGAATATTATTTTTTGGCGGAGGAAGTAGGTTGAGATATTCACTTGTAGTGTGCAGGGAACTAGCACTATGTAGTTTATTCTCACCTGGTAGAATATATGCCTGGTATCCGGTGAACAGAGGGGAAATGCGCCGACAGTGTGCCTCAACAGCGGCGGCGTTCTGGGGGAATGGGCGTAGTACGAGCCAAGATGAGTGACCCTCGGGATCTCAGGATCCAGGTCAACGTACCGGAAGACACAATTTACAGCACCGTCCGGGCAAATCGGATTGCGAGCGACTTGAGCATTTTTTCAACAATACGACGGAGGGAGGGCAGATGAGAGTGAGTAAGACTCGACGCTCCGCGCCCTGCGGTCAGGTCCGTCCCGCCTGCTACCTTCGTGTTCTCCGCTTCAGGACCCCGCGTCTGAATTTGCACTGGCCCGCTCGCACCCTACGGATGGCCCAAAGCAGCCTGAAGCAGCTGCGTCCCTCACAAGATCGGCGCCGAGCTGGAGAGTGGGAATGTGAGCGGGGCGCGGAATCGCGGAATCTCCCCCTCCATCGTTAATGTCCAGCACACGGCAGCGTCGCGTGGGCATCGTAGCAGAAGTGAGAATGACGAAAGGAGGGCAGCGCGGCAGCAGTCCGCAATGTCGATGATTCCAGAAGCGCAGCGGAGGCCGCGGGGGCGGCGAGGACGGCACGGGAGGGGGAAGGGAGAGGGAAGGGATAAAGACCGAGTTATTGGAGGTGCGGCACTTCGATACAGGGATACTGGCGCATGTCGCTCCATCTTCGTGGGGAAATAAACTACTGCCGCGAGGCGTGCACGTGCGCCATGCAGCTTCGAATCGAGTGCGTGAAAAGTAACTTATCTCTCTCTTTATAAAATTAACCGTGTCTGAAGCCTTTTACACTCCGCCTTTGGCTGATCAGCCCCGAAACTGTGGAATATCAGCTTTAAACTTCGGAAGGATTGAATCTTTGCGCAGCACGTGAAAGTCGCGTCGCGTCGTCTGGACATCAATAGTGCATCTGAGCAAAGTTCCCGCCTGTATTTGATTTTGTAAGGAACCACTTACAAAATCAAACTCCTCTGCTAAATTTACAAACAATTCTCTCTGGCTTCATATATTGAAGGTTGCAGAGTCAAATGATAATAATAATAATGTGCTGAGCGCGTTTGAAGCGTCGCAACGTTAGGATTCGCAACGCTAGGATAAGCACACTTTAGAAAATCCCAGATGTTCGTTGAATCGCTAAGAGGTAAACCTCAGGACTATGAAACCCGTTCCGTCTGGCTTAATCGGGGCCCGTCACAACAGGATGCCCGATTAATCGGGCTCCAGATTATTACACTACAGAAAACTGTAATTCTGAATACAAATTCTCAATTCTTACATTAATCTGACTGAATTCCGTCCCAAGACAAGTCCTCGGATTAATCCGACCTCCAGATTAATCCGGCCCCCCAATCAATCCCGCCACCCGATTCATCCAATCGTGAAATTAGGATCGGGGCACTCTGCGTCGCATGAGCAGTGCCACTCGACCGGGTAGACAGCACCAGGACATGGCACGGGAAAAAAGAAAAGAAAATCACCGGCACTGATCATATTTATAAACTGTGCCAGATGCACCCGGGATTACTGGGAAGTCTGCGATGAGGAAGCGACCTGAATTCAGTCGATGTCGTCAGCCGGAGTCCGGGACAGCTTAACGCAGTGGACGAACAGCGCTGTCAGGGAATTGAAGTGCCGGTGCCGGTATAGCGACAGTGCCGCCAAGATGGCTCCGAGTCGGATGGGCCAGCGAAGCACGACTGGGTTCGTGGATGATGGTCAGCGGGACTCTTCGAGGAATGCTCGGTATGTTGAAGTTTGCTATTGGGTGGGAGTCGTAGTGGTGGGAGCAGACAAAGCGGAAGTTCAAGTTGAACCAAAGTCGAACAAAGGAACACGCGAGTCCCGTGATCTGTGCCACCTTGTCTTTCTCCTCCACCACCTGGCACCACGACGCCCGGCAGTAGACTCCTGCGCATATGACACACATAGCTGAAGGTTATATTGACCTACGAGTCTCAGTTAGATTTCTCCACAGGCCCCGCCCCCCCTCGTGTTTGCTGTTGACACGGTCACCGGGGATTTGGTGGTACAGCCGTTCTCTCCTTTCCCCCGCTCCTGTCATTTTCTGACTTCGCTGGATGGATTCTGCTGTCATCCTCACTCTATCCTTTGCAACTTTGGGTGCCCTCCGGGACCACCGAAGTCAGTGTTCAAATGACCTCCCGGTGAGTTACCACACTTCTTTAAAAATAACCACGGTCTTTTACTGGTGGGTACACATGTAACGGCTCCGGCAGTACTGCGGCCTGCGCAAGCGAAGTTGAAGTTCGCAGTGGCTGAATCCGGCCGCCGGATTATTAGGGCACCTGGCTTAATCAGGCGGCTAGATTAATCGGGCGGTCAGATTGATCGGACTGTATTGGGGACGTTGATACTGTAGAGTGAACTTGGGGTTTCAGCTAGTGTATCTGACTGTAAAGTACTGCAAGTTTTAGGTAGCAGATTAAGCTGACCCTAGATTAAACAGCCGTCCTGTTGAGACGGCCCCCGATTAAGCCAGACGGAACGCACGACAGCAGGACTTCAGAAAGGGGTGGGCGGACCGCGGAGCGGTCCGTCCGCCGCTTGTGTGAGCTAACTTTAACTTTACGTGCCCGTGCCGTACGCTAACCTAAGTTTTCCCACGCGTGGGGAATTTAACTTATTTAGAACTCCGCACGTACGGCTATCGCGGCTACACAAGGAATCCGCATCCCAGACCATCACATTTCAGTGGGGCAGAGGTAATGCCTATGCCATCTAACTACTCCAAATACGTGCTATGTTGTAAGGCACATCCAAATATACTTACGTGCCTCTGAGAGAAATCGACTTTACCTTGATTGCTAGGTTTTTATAATGGCCAGGATTCGCCAGGGAAATCTCAAATTATTTGGACAGCTTCTTGAGGATGTATACTTACCAAAAGTATCATCCTGAGCACCAGACACCGGGAAAACGGCTGCGAAGGAACTCAAGACATGGTTATATTGAAGTTCTGACACCGTAGATTATCTCAGGGAAGCTAACCATCCTCGAGAATATACAAGTTGATGAAAAAGAAAATGGTCATTGAACATATGCACTGAGTATCGCTGTTCAAAAGCATAAACCCAATATAGCAGTTGTCAGTGTTCAACTATATTCCTTGTTCGACCTTCAAATTCCATGTCTTGAGCCAAAATGCTCTGGAGGACCACATATAGGCTATCTCTACCCTTCGGGACGATTTATATCGTTCGAAGAGCAGCAGAGCGTCCCGGCCACGTGTTTTTTTTTGGCCCAGGTTTGGTGAAAATGGCCGTTTGAGCGATTAGGCGTGGCGTGTCTACAATGTTTCGGGGGGCTAGAACCGATTTGATAGCAGAAAAATTGCAGAAAAATATCTATCATGTTCCTAGCCAATGTGTTTCGGGTACACATTCACGTTACTATTTGAGACCCCTTACCTGGCCACCCCACCTAGTTGGCCATTTGGAGTCTAGCATGCCGAGATTTTGTTGTTCACTCCCAGGGATAATGGGGGATGGGAGTACGATCTATAACAAAGGTCTGAACCGAATTTGGAGCCGGAGTGATGAGTTGATCGAAAGTTACGACATCTCGGATCAAGACCCGCAACGTGTGAACATCAATTTCTTATGCCGACGCGGCTTGGTTTTCTTGTCTCAACTGGCTCTCCGCCAATTCTTAGCCGTTCCGGGACTTTGCAGGCTCAATCTGCTCCCCTGATTCGGGGGAATCACCTGCCACCGTCCCCGCCACTGAGAAGTCAAAATCCTCCCCGCTATGCCCCCATGAACGCGCCGCTACTTTTTTGAGTCGCTCCCCTTGGAGGCTTGGCCGATGTTGTATCAGACAACACCGTGGGGCTACCACTCTGGAATTGCCTACGATACTTTTTGGCGTCCAATGGCTCAACGCTGACAGTACGCTGGAATTTTATCTGCCCAACTCCCTTCTCACTGTAATGCTTTACCGCCACCCACCCAATTTTGGTGTTACCAACACCGGGAATTTTCTGGGGAGCTGTGAAGACTTTACTACGGAGTTAGGGATGTAAATAAGTTGTAGACCTTCCTTCTAAGCTATGTGCATCTTAATTTGGGTCATATTATGGTTCCATCGTCCAATAAACGTGCTATTGCTCCAGAGACCTTGTTTCGGGGCTTTCCCACATCTGAGGAGCAGTCATTTACACGCCTCATATGGGTTGCACGTGGAGTATTATGTGTTCAAATTGTCACTATATACCCTAGTTAACATTTCCGATGGATCCGGGTGCCGGATTCAAGTCTCGCGACTTGATTTGACTGGGTGGCCAACTAGCCTGTTATTTGGTCCTGTTGAACTGCTGGCCGAAATAAATTCACTGTAATGGCAAATCTTTAGATATTTGGGTGGGAGTGGTCCTGAACTCTTCGTAGGATGCCTGCACTCATTCTGACACAGTTGGGCGCGCGTAGGGTGAGCGGACAGATTGAGATTGAGGGATGAATGCTTAGGTGGCCATGTAAGGGGTCTCAAATAGTATGGTGGAGAAATAGTTGAAACTTGGGACACATCTTTCAATTTTTATGGGAGGCATTTAAGCCCTGAGTGAGACTTTATCATCTTGGGGAGTTGTATTTACAATTCATGGACCCGATTATTGCCACTGTTTAGCAAGCGGTGATGGGAAAGGGGCGGGGCCCCGTGCCAAAGGAGCTGGCAGCCTCATTTCGTGAGTAAATGCCCAGCGGTCGTGTCAAACACGACTCAAGCAGTGCGCATGCCCAATCTGGGTATACCGTCACGTCCACACTCGAAAAGAACGCGTGGAAACGCGTGGCAGCGCGCGGAGCCGAGCGCAATGCGAGAAGAGGTGAGAAGCACGTGACCGCCGGATGAAGCGCGGGCGCGGCGATGGCGGGCACCCCAAAGGCAGAGGGGCAAACAAGGGCGAATGAGGCATAATATTCGAAGGCTAAGCACCCTGAGGCAAAGCCCACGCGAGCCGGAGGGCGGGAATGGCGTGCGGCATGCCGGCCGCGGGGACAGCTGGACCGTAGATCAGCACGACGGCGATTGGGGCTGTGCCGTAATCCGCAAATGTTAACCAGGGAAGCCATGTATCGTGCTTGAAGCGGGGGCGGGAGCGGTGAGGAAGCAGCGGGAATAGGGTCAGCCCTGCAATGAAAAGGGGGTTAGTGACGTTGATATGGGTTGGGAATGGGTGCAGAGCTATATCCTAGCTCTAAGTGGGCCGCGCTTTGCCCCAAACAAGCGGGGCGGGGCGGGGCGGGGGCGGCGGGGCCGGGTAAGGCCGAGGGATTGATTACTAATAACGATAAATACCACCTGATTGGGAACGTGCACGAACCAAGAAGCGGCGCGGGGAGCGCGCGCGCCATTGATGGGTGCGCTCGATCGCTTGATGGGCGCACACACCAGGTGCCCATGTGTGGGTGGGACCGCTATGCTAATATCTGCAGTGATGCATCAGGACGGATCGCTCATTTAACGTCCAGATGCATCGTGACGCATCGCTCACCACAAGTGGTATGATTGATCAGATCCCCACATAGGCCTGCTTTTCTGTTTTTACTGCTCTTCTGCTTACCTGCCACCTCCTCCAGGACCTTTCTAGGCCTTTAGATCGGGATGGGGACCATGAGGGTCATAATCGAGTACGCGATGGGGCTCGTAAGACTTAGATATAATACTCGCATTGCCTGTATTGTAGCGTGAATTATGTTCGATGTATAAACCGTATTGAGAGCTCACATTTCATGCCAGTGGCGAATGGCTCACATTTGTCCACAAAATGTCAGAGTTGTACACTTTTTTCAGCACTGAAAAATTCTGCCATTTTGACAATTTTGAAAAAAATCGGAGTAATGTTGAGAACTTTCAATGACTCTAGGAACTTTCCGCCAAATGTTGAGGGGGGATTTTTCTGATGAAAATATTTACCTGGGGGCAGTGTGCACTCCGTTGAAAGCACTAAACTGCCCGGGGAGTGATTTCACTTTAAACTGATGTATTTCAACGTGAAGGAGTATCGATTTCAATGTTCAGTCGACAATCGGGGTGAGCGCGGCACTGCCGCGGGCCCGCGGCAATGCCACGGTAGTTGGGGGCTTTTTTCCTGGCCCCACGCCTGTCACAGGTCGAGGGCCCAGTGGCTACTTGCTGCTTGCCTTCAGCATTCGCGTTGTCGAGGCACCAGGATTCTCCATGCGGCACGGCATGGACTTCGACCTTCTTCTGCCTTGAGATTTCAAAAATGCGGGGCGGCTCGAAATTCACGAGATCATATTTAATTGCAATTTTTCATTGGCAGCTATGAGCCTGTGCAGGATGCGCATATATCCCAGTAGCAGCTTCAATTCATTGGCGCCAATCTCCGGTATAGTCTCGTTTGGGTTCTTACATCCGCACACGACACGATACATTCAGTTCCCACTCAGACTCAAGCTGCCGCGCTCAAGCCTCGCGGCGGGATCGGTGCTCATTTTGAATAGACGCCGCAGCGGCTTCGATAATTTCAGCAAGCTCTCTCATGCTTACCATGCGGGGACGATAGGAGGGCTTGTGGGTTTCGGCATGCATCTGCGTGGGAGATACACTCGGCACGCCGTAGTGGTGAGACCAACACGTTGACTTTGAATTCGACAAGTCAGATCGCCAGAGTTCGGTAATAATGGCCAAGCAGGCTCTCTCGTATTTCACGTGCCGCGACGATCGGAGGGCATGTGGCTTTCGACACGCGTCTGTGTGATGGACACACTCGACATGCCGTAGCGGTGAGGCCAACACGTGCACTTTCGAATTTGACATGCCAGCTCGCCAGATGTTGCAATAATAGCCGGCATGCGAAGACCTGCTGGCTGCCATCTTCTGGGCGTGCCTTCGCGGGCCCGTGTAAGGGAATTCATTCCTCCCGTTGCGCGCGATGCCGGCTCCTAGAGCTTAAAAGGTCTTCGTGGTGAAATCCCCACAAGTTTCTTCTTCTTGTTTGCGCTCTACAAGAATTTCAATCAATAAACATGGCCGAGAATAATACGATCATCGTGTATGTTCCCTGAAATTAGCTGCGCATCAAAGGCCAACCTTTCTGATTCAGTGTCCTTGGGTCGCGGAGGGCGGGCGAGCGGGTAGGAGATTTATTGTGCCTTGTGTCCCATATACCGTTGACTCGTCCGTCCAAAGCTTTTAACATCCCATAACTCTGCTTTGAATTCGACGGAGACTGGAACCTTCTTTCAGAAGGGACGGCCAGCCCTGAGAAGCGTGCAACTCTTGTCTGGCTACTCGCCGAAACGTCGCTTCCTTCTTCATACACTCGAAACCCCCACAACACTCAACGAAATTGAGCAGAAGGTCACAGCGGATATACAAAGCCTGTAACTCCAGTTCTCTCAACGCCTTTCCCGCCACCTTCTGACTGAAAAAATAGGGGTGCAATTAATGCAAATGTCGGGGGAATCGTTTTCATGTGCAACGAGAAATATTCCGACCCCAGGGCCTTTCCCTTCCATGACGACACCAGGTTTCTCGACTTGTCGGGGAACAGCTTGTTCGAGAAACTTATGGTCGTTCCTCTGATATCTGGCCTCGCTTCAACACCGCATTTCGTCCATCTTTCCCAGAAAGGGATGCGTATTGTTGACGTCAGTGAGCCGAGCGTAGTTCTGCCCCGGCTTCTGACCTGGGTTGCCCAAGGCGAAGGCGCGCGACGGATTGAGATCCAGGAGATTTACAGGGAAGCAGCGAAGAGTGTTAGAAGAAATGGTCAGCAAGCCGTTATTCTGCTCTTCGGTCCCACCGGGCAGGGGAAGTCGAAGACGATAAATCGGCTTATAGGAAAAGACCTCCTTGATGTCGGGAGGGGGACATTGGGATCGACCACGAAGGTGGGACTTTCATCAGCTGTGTGATCGAAGATAACACCTGATTCAATAGGCTATTCGGCGAGTACAAGTACACGGTAGCAGGAAGGAACTATCCTCCGAGATCACTGTTGCCTTTGACGACACTCCTACGCTTGGAGATACAACATTCGAGGATCGAGAGTTGAATGCCTCTCTCCTCCACACATACAAACTCCAACATTTCCCGGACATCTATCCCAATGTCATCCTTCTCGTTGCAGCCTGGGAATCCATTACGCCGGATGCGCACGAACCTGCTCATTTTACGACCGCTCTCGGCAAAACAATATACGCCCTATATCGGTCGAATCTGGTGGATGACCAACGCGCCAACATTGTCGTCGCTGTCACGAAATCCCTGTCTTATTTACACGAGTTCGACAGTTGCAAGACCATGAAGGAGAAACATACGCAATGGCGAATTGAGGAGGGCAGACGCAGGGGGATTATCACCGACCTCCAACGGAAAATGTTCCCCAGATCGTCGCCTTGGGAAATCGTGTTCATCGAGAATGGCGGGGGCAAAGATATGAGCGCGAAGTTTCCGGTTTTGCCTGATGGCGTGCGAAGCCATCAGAATCTATACGACGCAATTCACAATATTATCAAACGTCCCAGTTCAGATGGAAGTCTTGATTTGGTGGGGATCCAAGCACTTCAAGTACTTACCGGTGCTGCGCCATTGGGTTCATTGGCTGGAGCACGAGACGAGGTTTTGGTTGACGCATCGATGCGAGAGCTGATGGTAAGTCAATATGATTATTTTCCGAAGCGGCAATAACGTCCGGCCTACAGAATCTTGAAGAAATCACAACGAAGCCCCTTCCTCAGTCTTGCGACGTAATTAAAACTCTCGCGAGTACTTATTTCGGGGTGACGTATAACAACGCCCTGGGGACGTTTGGCAGCACCAATGTCCTGGAAACACAGGGAATCGTCTTCTCCTCTGCTTCCGAACCGGGCGACTTTAGGAGGACGACCAACCCATTCAAGCCGCCACGTCAGAACGGCGAACCAGAGAATGATTGCTTACGGAGCCTTTACTCCAGCGATTGGGCTTTCCGCGCTGCGGTCTCCAAAAATTCTCAATGCTGGATCCTGCACTGGGAAACTCAAATGGTCGTGGCTGGTCATCAGCAGCTATCGGAAGATATGCAGAAGCTAATAGGGCGTCTACCACCCTGGACTCCTGGGGAGCAACCGAAGTACACGCAGTTCTTCACGAATTACGGGACTCACGTCATTACTCGACTGGTTTTGGGAGGGACTGTTCGAGCCATCGTAGATTCAACCAGTGACGGGGGACAAAGCGTTATGATTTTCCGCGACGGCGGAGCTTCAGTCGCAGCGGAGCTTACGGTTCATCTGGAAAAGAATTTCCCCCCTTCACCGTCTTCCTCCTCGTGGAAAGAGACTCGTGACAAGTGGATCCAGGCGCTGGAAACAGAGCCAGTCTTCTGTCCCGACCATGAACTCACCAGATATACACCCATATACAGGCTTCATGGTCTCACTCATGCGCAGCAGACATATCTGGAAAGCGGATACCAGTCATACATCGCTTCACAATCTCAGAACGATAAGCCTTCGGGTCGAAAGGTTTCTCGAACCGGGCAAGACTCGCTCCAACGCGAGTTCAACATGGCAGAAGCCATCAAACTCCTGCGGGACGCCGTGACACAAGCGCTTTATAGATTCCGGCAAGGACGATAGTTTACAAATGTTCGGCTGGCCTGTACACAAGAACCTTCTGTGCATTTTGAGCATTCCAATATATTGGTCTGAGAACTGGCCTGTACATAAGAACCTTCTGTGCATGGAGCATTCCGACATACTGGTCTGAGGACAAATCATATTCCTGCACCTTGATGGGAATGAAATTCTTCTCACATTATCGGTGTAGGTTTCACGCACGGAGCCAAACTCGGAAATGCAAGATTTGAGAGCCGCATGAGTGCAGGTATATGTATGCACATATATGGGCGATATACTGTTCAAAAATTCAGGGTATTTTATGGGGTTTCCGAGGACAACTTATAGCTGGTTTGCATTTGCAGGTTACAACTCAAATTTCTGGCTAACTCACATGGCTTACATATTGGACTGGCTAACATCCTCGAACTGAATGACATCTTGAGGTTCAATTGCCGGAAGGTGGCGGATCACCTCGGCTCCCAGCAGTACTCGACACCCCTCGGTGACTCTTGGGATTTGAGTATGGTCACTCGCCAGGAGCCTAGATGGACTCCAGCATCGAATGGCTGTCTGATGAGATTCTCATGACGATCTCCTGCATTTGTGAAGTCCATCCCAGGGAAGACTGCTCTGAACAGCTCCTAAATAGTTCGACGTGTCTCCGTGTTTTTGCTGCTCATGAATCTCTTGATGCTTTGAATTTACAGATGAAAAACAGTCAGATTAATCAGTGAAGAAATATTAAGGACCTCCTAGTAGACTTCTGCCCACAATATAGGCCAGGAATAAAGATGATTTCCATTTTGGGACGCGGCAAAAGCCTTAGCATCAATGTTCTAATCAGCGGCTGCAATTGGAGAAAATCAGCCTTGATGCAATGACCCTCCAAGATGTATTGAGGGTTGAAAGAAGTGGAGAGCTACCTGCTGTAGACCTCAGACACAGTTGTATCCATCTCCCGAGTTGCCAGCAATTTAAGAATTGAACCAAAGTTGTTAGCTAAAACCCTGTTATGAGTACTTATGTAATCGTTCTTTTAACCAATCAACATGAGGTTTTCGTGCACCTCTTCACATCTTGTCCACACTTAAGTGTGTAATGAAAATAGTGGTGGTGCTAATGAAACTAGTGGTTGTGTTGAAGTCTAATTAGTGGCTATGCTTAAAACACTTCAAGTTTTGTGACTACTTTAGTGGCTGTGCTGGCTAGTGTAATAACGTCGCCGATCAGCTGATGGTTCGAATCTGATGCTCCCCATCTTTTGTGCATTTTATTTTATGGACCATTGAGGGTATCATCAGAGTCAGGCTTGTAGCACCATACCAATATACAATTTTTCATTGTGATTTTAATTCCTCCGCTTCACGCTGTATATTACTATGTACCTTCATGATGGCTCATTCGGGTGTTGCCCAGTCATGTGACAGTCCTGCCTCATTCACATGCTGTCAAGAGCGCTGTTGGGGCTCAAAGTCCCCAGTGACCAATTCGCAATTGGCCTTGGCCTTCCCATTCAATTTTTTGTTCCGATGGACGAATTAGTGTGCTGCGTAAAGCTCTTGTTATATTCGACTCGAATATTCCCCACAACCACCCATTACCTCCCTTGATGCATTGGGCTTCAATTTGAACATGCCTTATTGTGTCCTGTGTCCACTACGTGGGCTTGTTAATAAAGTAGGTAGGGTCCTATTATAATTATCGGTGATGATCCTGTCATCATGTGATGATTCGGAAATCGTCATTGTAAATTAAGTGATTACTATAATCCTTATTCTGGCTC
The DNA here is from genome assembly GCA_029289555.1 of Mycena latifolia. Taxonomy (NCBI): domain Eukaryota; kingdom Fungi; phylum Basidiomycota; class Agaricomycetes; order Agaricales; family Mycenaceae; genus Mycena; species Mycena latifolia. The sequence continues at coordinate 1,727,107 of JARJLE010000012.1, read as the reverse complement.
CTGTTTCTTCTGCTTGACCTTCACTAACTCTTTCCTTCTACGCCGCGGCATCTCAGAGTCAGATCTCCATATGACCCGAGTACTCCAAGGTATGTAGATATTTGCTCTCTGTACCCTCGGCCTCGCCTCGAGGCCACATTACAGTGATGCATACCCCTATTTTCCTCGGGGAATCTGGCTCTGGCGGAATCGTTGATGCATCCTACAGCGATGCTGGTATCTCCGGATGCTCCTCAGGTAACCAATTAGCGCAGTTTCCGAGACTCTCATTGACCCATCTGTTCTCGCAAAGTACGCCGCGGTTCTTCTACCACTGTGGAACTCAGAGAAAGGGAAATTCACCCTGATTTTCACCAGGAAAGCGGGAGAAATTCACCCTAAGATCACATGAATTTCACGGTGAGAAAGTGAATTTCACGTACAATATGACGCTTTTCACCCTGACCATTCACGTACTTTCTGGGTGAACTTCACGGCCTTCTGGGGTGAACGTTGGACAAAAGGTTTTCTTTACCCACCACCAAATGCCTGGTCTACCACTACTACTAAGTGCTTTAACTTGCCATACTTGGAACTGACTACTTGTATTACAAACTCCCAACGCTTTATGTTTTACTTAGTAACTTAATGTACTTAATAATGAGGGTCCAGGGCGTGGTTACGCCGTGGCATTTTTGCTAGTCCTCCGAGGGCAGGCGAAATCTTCCGGAGCAATTGTGTTCGATTACCATCTGAATTCAACATTGTCTCTATGTTGGCCGAATTCAACACTGTCTCTATTTTGGCCAAAGCTCAAGTGTCAGTTAGAGTGTTTGATTTGTCGGCGGCATTAATAGACAGCCTTCACTCCTTCCAGTGTGTAGTGTTAACATAAGCATGGTTAAAATCTCCCCGTGGGTCCAAGTCGGGAGGGGTTCGATCTGCAGTAATAACCGTTTCGGGAGTATCTCTCTGGAACCCAGAGTTCAGGAACCCATTGAGATTGTGAACCCATGCAACGGGCCCGCATTGGACATTCAGTGGAAACATTGACAGTAAACAAAACGGAGTTCATATTATTACTCGACCAGAATAAGTCTCCAAATAAGGTCACATGATGTTTCCAACTTAGCTGGGAGAAACGTTGCCGGCGAGGCGGCTGATTGGAGGTTTGAACTGGACTACAGGCAGCCGGTAGGCGGATAGGAGCCGGCATAACCACTCCATTTGCCATTTGTAAGTCCACTCACCTGTTTAATTTTGGGGCAACCAATGCTTCCATAAATCAGGCTGGACAGTTTGGCTAAGAAGTAGAAGGAAAATCTGAACACATGTGCGTGACTGGTGAACCAAAGTCAAAACAAAAAGCACTTAAGTGCAAGTTTTGCTGGGCGATGCCACGGCCTTCACCCCCAAGTTTCTAGGTGAGAGATGTCAGCTAATAATTTTTGGGCAGTATATGTATGGGCAATATACTGTCCAAAAATTCAGGTCATTTTACGGGGTTTCTGAGGACAACTTACAGCTGGCTTGGATTTTCTGGATACAATTTAAGTTTCTGGCTGACAACTCAGATGGCTTACATCTCGGAATAGTTAACATCCTCGAACTGAATGACATCTTCAGATTTGATTGCCGGAAGCCAGTGGATCACGTCGTCTCCCGGCATTACTCGGCATACCTCGGTGATTCTTGGGCCAGGGGCCTGGATGCGCTTTGGCATAGAATTACTACCTGATGAGATTCTCGTGAGGATCCCTTGCCATTTGCAAGTAGGTCCCAGGGAAGACTGCTCTGAACGGCTCCTAAATAGTCCAAGGTGGCTCAATGTTTTTGCTGCTCTTGAACCTGTTTATGCTTTAAGTTTACAGATGAACAAGAGTCAGGTTAATCAGTGCAGAGGTATTGAACTGGTATGGAGGACCTTCTACCAACAATATAGACCCGGAATAGGATGGCTTCCATTTTGAAACTCGGCAAAAGACATGGCATCAATGTTGTCATCAGCGGGATCAATTTGAAGGAACTGGCCTTGATATAAAGACCCTCGAAGATGTACCGAGGTTTGAATGTATTTCAGAACTACCTGGTCTGAGGTGGGGTGACAGTTGTAGTCCAGTCCGAAGTTGTCAGCAATTTCAAGAATTCACCCAAAGCTGCGAGTAAAAACCATGTTTACGGTTGAGAGATGTTAGCTAATAATTTTGGGCAGTATATATGGCAAACATACTGTGCAAAAAGTATTTTCATGTTTGTTTCCAAGATGGGAGGACAACTTGGTGATTTTTGACAAGTTTTTGGACAACTTACAGAGATGACAACTTCAGATCAAGCACAACTTTGATTCTGAAATTTAATTTATACACAACTGTGGCTATGTTCAACTTTTTATTGATGCGACTTCCAACTTCACAAGTTGCAACCTTGGGCATGTGTATCTCACAAGAAGGCAACTTCAGTTATGTCCGGAAACAGCTTCACGAGGGCCCAGCCGCAGCCAGCGACACTTTTTGTCAGCCCTACTCGCAGCTTGGGACTTGAACTGCCGGTGGGTGGAACAGATACCTTAGGAAAGCTTCAGTTGGGTGGGAGGTAATTATCTATTCGACCAGAAGAGATATGACAATCATTACTGCAGGGATATAACTGCGGATAATGTCTGCGTGAATGAGTCGCACATTTTCTCCCAGTGAATTCAACATTCCAGCCCGAGACACGATCAGTTAGGCTTTTACCAGGTGTCACATCACTCATCCGCTCTGTCTAATGCTATAACTGCCGAGGCCGACAATGCTCAGGTGATACTACTGTATTGGACAGTTATACAGTTCACCTAATATGGCACCACGACTCCCCATCCGATGAACTCATTGGCCCGAAGAAAACAATCACAACAGCACATTTGGGATGCCGCGTAGTCTCCGCTCATACGGGACGCTCGGCATGAGTCGGCATTTCCCTGCCGTGCCGGCCGTTACCGGACTCGGGGCAAGTTGATTCGTTATCTTCTTTCATCCCGCTCTGAGTCCGAGTAGAGTACTATGAAATCTAATAGCTCACCAAATTTATCTTCGAGTTCACCGCTAGCTCAGAAGTCATCGGAAGTTAGAACATTGATAATCGTGCAGCAGCCCCGGGCCCTCAGTCTTGCACCTATGGCTGTCAAAAAGATGATTGGAAGCACTCCGAGTCGGGGCACCCAGGTTAAGCTGGACAATGCAATAGGAATATTTGACAGACCATCCTCCTGTAACACGGTTGTACCGTCCTGGCAGACCTTTGAAAGGTTTTTGTACAGTAGGGGATACTGTACGGCTTACACTGTAATTACCCGTCAAATGGACGGCCATTCCCATAGACGGTACAGTCAGCAGGCCTAGGGATACATACTTAAATATGTATTCTAACATTCAAGGCTATGAATGGTAACTAAAGCTATCTTGACTGTAATTGAGTCAAGATTCTCAGTTTCACTTCACATACCAGCACAGATTCAGGTACTCTCCTCAGTTAGCCATTTATCAGTTTACATAATATCCTTGGGAGGGTAAGAAAATCTCGTACGAACTAAGCGGAAGTCACACCTGCCTTCACACTCAGTATGAACACCGGTAGATCTACTAAAATCGGAAGGTCAAAGTTGTTTCTGCATGAACTTGTCTCCAGCTAAAGTTGTATCAGAGGAAAGTTGTAGTTGCACTTGCAACAAAAAGCAAAATCTCAAGTTGCATGTTGTAATTGTGCAATGTGTGTAGCCTACCAAAGTTGTCATACACAAGTTGTCACTCTGAGAAGTTGTCATATTACCAAGTTGTGGTCCTTTGAAGCTGCATGTCAAATCCAGATTCAGTTTGAAGTTGTTGTCAACTCCGAAAGTTGTAATTTTTTCCGCTGGGTAGTCCAAACTTGCAAAAAATACTTTTTGCACAGTATATCGCCCATAAGTATGTGTGCCATATTGGAAACAGGGTTTTTGCATACAACAACAGGGTTTTATATATGTACCATACACATATTGGCTGCCAAAAAAATGTGGATTACATCTCAAGCTGAAAGCAGGGTTTTGGTGTGCAACCTCCGACAGAATTGCAAAACTGGTTACAACTTGCATTATGGGGGCATCTCTTGCCAATTACAAAGTGACAGTTCCATGAATTACATCTTGACAGCTTGCTTCTGGGGACTTAGAATTGGAGATGTTTCGAACTTACACTGGTTGAAGATTTCAAGTTTTTGAGTGAAAAAATTGGTGAAAAATATTTTGAGTTATACAGAGGTTTTTCACCAAAAAATGTAGGCAAAAGTTTCTCAACTTTAGGTGAAATTTTCAAAATAAAATGGAAAACTACTGTAAAACTCATGAGTTTTTCACCTATGTTTTTGGTGCAAACCTTGTGTAAAAATTCAAAACATTTTTCACCAGTTTTTTCAGTCAAAAATTTGAAAGCTTCAACCAGTGTTATGATGGAAATGATTGTAACAATGATGGTATCATCATGCTGAAATGCATAAACGGAAGATATAGTTCAATCCTCTGCATCCGAGGGCCATTATGCATCCAATGTAATTCTCACTAAGCAAGACTTGATTGTGATTGATTTTGCCTATGTCCTGAAGAAGAAAACAAGTCCACTATACCTGTACAGGTCTTATGGAATAGACTGAGTTAAAACACACTAATTTCGTCCATTTCTTCAGGTATCTCAAGGAAGAGCTCCAGATTATAGAAACAGTTCCCAATCAAAAGGGAATTATCTGAAGGCTGTTCTGGACTCCTAAGGATTGGATCCAGCATTGGGAACAGCACACTGAGACAAGTTGTTAGCCGAATTGATCCTAAATCAGATTCAAACAAGTGCAACATTGATAAGAGATGAACTACTGCCGACAGATACATCTAATGCAACAGATATAACCCAAACACAAAGATGTAAACCAGCACGGGAAGTTGTCACCCAGCTACCAGCTTTTGATATCAGTTGTGTTTATGTTTATGGCACATATATGGACGATACTGTCAAAGAAATTATGGGCGATATACTGTGTATGGGCGATATACTGTGCAAAAAATGAGCATATTTTACAGGGTTTTCGAATGCAACTTACAGCTACTTCTTCAACTTCTTCTGGATGCAACTTGGCTTTCTGGCTAACAACTCACATCTTAGCTTGGCGACATCTTCCAACTGGATGACATCTCAGGGTTCAATTGCCGGGAGCTGTCGGATCACCTCGGCTCCCCAGCAATACTCGGCATAACCCGGGGATCCATGGAATTTAATTACAGTTGCTCGCTATGGATTTGAGTGGACTCCAGCACGGAATCATGGTTACAGTGGATCTTTCTGAGTGTGCCCTACATGTTCTGGGTCTGTTCCTGTCCAAAGGATCCTCAAAGGCTCCCAATTAGTCCAAACTGTCCCTGTCACTTTGGCTGTATTAAATCTCTTGGTGGTTTGAATTTACAGATGAAATAGAGTGAGATTGAGTGTTTCAGAGGTATTAAGCGCCTCTTACATTCATTATAGGCTGATAATGGCATCATTTCTGTTTGGGGATTTCGGCAAAGACGTAGCATCAATGTTCCAATCAGTGGCATCATTTTAAGCAAATTGTGCTCGATGTGAAGTCACTCCAAGCTGCACCGAGGATCAAATCTGGTGCAGAACCACATGTTGTAAAGCTCAGGTAAAGTTGTTCCAAAGTCCCGAGTTGTCGGCAGTTTCATGAATTCAACCAAACTTGCAAGCAAAAACCCTGTTTACGGTTGAGAGATGTTAGCGAATATTTTTTGCACACTATATGTGCCATGTCGGAAAAATACCGTTTGGGTTATAATGGCTCGAGCTGGGTTACCGGCTTGTAGTGGATTGCAGTGGATTACAAGCAGCAGGCACCGGAGCTCTTAAGCCATCTCAAGCCGTCATAAGGTGCATAAGGTGCATATTGACTTACGAGGGATTTTTGGTTAGTTACAACCACTGTAGTCTATTGGGGCTAGCGCTGTCGCTTCTGAAGCAATAAACTCCGTATTCGCACCAAGTATATATATATATATTTACTCAATATCGTTTGCGCGCAAAAACATCTCTTCGTTCATACAATATACCACATAGAATACCTTGTGGGGTGCCCCTGGCAAAGATGGGACAAAGTAGACTCGGAGCCCCGCGGCGTGGCGCGCGAAATGCTCCAGCGCGATGAAGATTGAGCCGGGGCTTGGCCGGGGCTTTGCTGTGCGCCTTCGTCCGGCGATATCCGCGTTTTGGAGGCATGGGGCGTGTTGATACTGGGTAGCGACAAGCAGTCGGAGTCTTGGAGGAAGCGGGCACTGTGTGACCGACAAGTGACCGATCGTGACGCTTCTAAAACAGGCCATCATGCCACCGAGAACAATGGGTGAACAATGGGCGGCTCTTCGCGATTGTGGCAAGTGCATATAAACGCTTGGTGTGTATATCTTGCTCTCTCCCACCTCCCACCTTATCTGCTGTACATGCTCCCTCCAGCCTTCCGCCATCTAGCCCGCTGTCAACGCCATCCCGTGCCACGGAAATCTTCTTGACTCTTGCGCTCGCCCAGCATATGACGCCCAGCAGATGACACCAAGCGAACCTCCCGAAGTTATGCACAGAGTACGTCCTCGGCCTCTTTTGAGCGACGCACATTTCTTGACCTGCACTGTGGCTCCGTCGCAGCATCCAATCGCGCGCCAATGGAGTCCGAGAAGATGTATCCTCTCTCAAACGGCGCATCACCGATCTAGAGAATCAAGCCGCCACCACTGCATGTCCACGAAAGTAGCGCAGGCGCAACCGCGCCGCCCACGCCGACGACTTGATTGCGTCCAGCCCCACCAGTATGCCGTCTCCCTTTCGTTGTGTTGTTACTGACCAGCAATCCAGCCTCGTCCCGCTACACCTTCCACCCGCCCTTCCATACACCGGGACCGATCAGCCTCCCCCCAATCACTAGTGCTCGCCACATAATCTTTCGCTCACTCCCTTGCGCCATCCTTCCATCTTGTCTCGCAGTCAGACTGGCCGCCATCATCGCAACTCCTCCCCGTCGCCTCGCGGAAGAGGAAACTGTCACCATCGTACCTCCTCCCCTTCGCCTCCCGTATCTGCACACCCCACCCCGGCAGCATCAACCCGTCGCGACAGCAACCGCAGGGCAGCCGCCCCTGCCCTGCAGAGGGTATACCGTCAATGAGAATCCGCTGTAATATTCATGTAAAATAGCTGCACTCCAATGTCATTGTTTTCTATTTTTATATTGCCCGCTGCCCCCATTTTTTTTTTCAAAAAAAAACCACCTGCCATCCTAGTTGCAACGGCTTTAAAGCCATGTTAAGGTCATATCGGACCTACCACCTTTGAAGGGCTTGACAGAGCTTATATGTCATGCTGTGGCTTACGATGGATTATATTAACTTTGGCTATGTGTTATAAGCCGGGTCAAGGATTACTGGCTTATAACGACTTATGAGCGGTGTGAGGGTGCTATGCACCCTACATGTGTCATGACGGACTTACCGGCACCATGTGACTTTGGGACGAAGGAACATCCGGATTGGGCTTCCTGCTTGCCGGAAATGGACACCGTCCGACCAGGCCGTTTGAGCTCTCGACTATCCTTAGGGCACCGTGCGACTGTTCACGAGGGCCAAACGACTGTCCTCTCTGGCCATATGCCCTGACTAAAGCACCATGACACCACAGGAAACTTGCTCCGATGGGATTGCCACCTTCACCGAATGTCCACAAGGGACGTTCTTCGTGGACTCCCTTTCCAGCCCACATACTGACCTGGAGAGCATCGAATCCATGTCCAGGATGGCTCCCCCAGTCGCCCATGCCTCCAGGAATCCCCGTGAACTCACTGAAAGGCAGTTCGTCACAGGAGGCTGTTCCCCAATTCTCCTTCCGTTACCCACCTGAAACTGTTGGACCCCGTTTCAGCCCCTCCTCGTCACATAACGCATGACCCAAAGGAGGTAGGGGAAAAGGTATAAAAGGGAGACGGAAACGGACCCAGTAGTCAGTAGTCGTTCACACCCGGACATCGGTTCCCCCGCACTGTTCCACAGTGTACCTTAGTCCACATCCAATAACAACCACTCACTTGCTTCACAGCACTTTACTTCTAACCCCCTTTGCAGCTTAAGTCCATAAGCTCGCGCTTTATACCCTTTTCAAAGCGACCCTATCCTCCTTCGCGAGCTTACGCTCTGTTGAAAGTTGATAGCTAACCTTGGACCCGTTGGCAAACCGTCGTCCCAGCCGGACGTTTTACGCCTCGACACATTATCGTCCCCGCCAAACGAACCTCAAGGAACAGCGTCAAAGCCTTCCGCAGGAGATCACACTTGCGTAATCCACACAACCTCCCGCTCGATCATTAGGGGGAAAAGCGAGAGAGGAAGCAAAGCGGAGACTTCGTACTGAAGAGCACCAGTACTCTGACCAGATAAAGGAAGGTTACAGGCCCTCGACCGATTTATTCACACACACACACACTCTCTACGACAATCGTCCCGTTGGGACGACCACCCTCGTTAATCACCACCAACCCAAAGGGCAATCCAATAAACCTTGCAATCCCCTAAAAATCATACTCAGAATCCCCTAGAGGACAAACAAGCTGTTGCCAGTGTAAACCAATTCACACACCAGCACTGCAGTCCCAATCACAGCGGATGTGATCCGCTATAACATGTTCAGGATTTTTCCGACACATAACTGTGCAAAAAAGTATTTTTTGCAAGTTTGGACTACCCAGTGGAAAAAATTACAACTTTTGGAGTGAACAACAACTTCAAACTGAATCTGGATTTGACTTGCAGTTTCAACAGACCACAACTTGGTAATATGACAACTTCCCAGAGTGACAACTTGTGTATGACAACTTTGGTAGGCTACACATGTTGCACAATTACAACATGCAACTTGAGATTTTGCTTTTTGTCACAAGTGCAACTACAACTTTCCTCTGATACAGCTTTGACTGGAGACAAGTTCACACAGAAACAATTTCGACCTTCCAATTTTAGTAGATCATATACCGGTGTTCATACTGAGTGTGAAGGCAGGTGTGACTTCCGCTTAGTACGTACGAGATTTTCTAACCCTCCCAAAAATATTAAACTGATAAATCACTGCATTCAGCGGGTTGATAGCCGCAGGCTCGGCGAGCTGTTGAACACCGTGGCTATATATAGTCTAGCTGTGGCTAGTTACCTAGCCAGGGTCACATAGCCACACCCTGGTTAGCTGTTGCGGGCTCATGGCCAGCTCAGCTAGCCGCATTGTGGGTAGTCCCACTGCACACCCTCGCCAGCCCCATCGACCTGCTCCCTACGACAAGCCAAAGGTGTGGGGAGGTATGTGTAGCTGTTCCTAGCTACGCATGGTCGGCTGGCCAGAGATAGCTATATGTCCTCGGCTATCTCCAGTGAGGTGGCCCTGTGGCTATCCTTCCTCTGAACGCAGTGAATGGTTAACTGAGGAGAGTACCAGAATCTGTGCTGGCAGGTGCAGTGAAACTGAGATTCTGACTCCACTACAATCAAGATAGCTTTAGTTACCATTCGTAGCCTTGAATGTTAGAAGACATATTTAGGTATGTATCTCTAGGACTGCTGACTGTACCATCTATGGTGATGGCCGTCGATTTGACAGGTAATTACAGTGTAAGCCTTACAGTATCCCCTACCGTACAAAAACCTTTCAAAGGTTTGCTGGGACGGTACAACCATATTACAGGAGGATGGTTCGTCGAATATTCCTATTGGCAGTGTACAGCTTAACCTGAGTGCCCCGAGTGCTTCTAATCATCTCCTTGACAGCCATAGGTGCAAGACAGAGGGGCTGCTGCACAATTATCAATGTTCTAACTTCCGATGGCTTCTGAGCTAGCAGTTGAACTTGAAGATAAACTGGGTGAGCTATTAGATTCCATAGTACTCTACTCGGCCTCAGAGCGGGATGAAAGAAGATAACGAATCAACTTTCCCCGAGTCCGGTGACAGTCGGCACGGCACGGAAATGCCAACCCATGCCAAGTGTCCCGTATGGGCGGTGACTACGCTGATACGGCCTGGATACAACCAGCCGTAAATTCGTTCTTTTAGCAGTTTATTACCACTCCGTGGAGCCCCTGCCCGGTGATATACAATTAGAGTTAGAGTGAGCTCCGAGCTGATAGCTGTGTATTGATGATGCGAGAGCATGTATCCAGTTGTGGGCGCGCTAAGGCTCGGTCCTTTTACCATTGAGGGTCAGCATAGTGCTCCGCAGGGTGTATACGTGCACAGACAGAGTTATTCCTGTATTTCCGGGATATGGCTTGCCCTGTTGGCTAGATGCCATACCAAGGAGATTAAACATTAAAAAGCCTAGACGAACAGTTGTGGACTAGTAGTGTCCGAAAGCACTGGACTGACCAGTCCACGGGATGATAATGACAAGTCCGCGGAAACGGACTCTGACTAGATACCTGAGAAACCAAGGGGCGAAAGCCCTGTGGGACTGCCAAAGTTGATGAGCAAGAGCCCGCGGAGAGCTTTCGCAGACTCAGTACTCCGGAAATAGACAATGTGACGGACGCGACACGCCCGAGGGAGACCAAACAGGAGCATCACAACGATTGATGATCCGAGGGATCGGACAGGCACCGATGGCCGAAGCTGAGCTGTACCCATGGCACAGTAGGACAAATACCGTACCAGCTTACCAGCTGGGAGATGACACAATGGCTGGGATTATCAACCATGCCGGCGTAGGACGTACCCTTCCGCGGGGCAGCCATGGACACGAATATGTTCAGCTCCTCCGCGGGAATTTCAAATATACCCAAATCGGGTCCGCGGAGTCATTCAACATGACTCTCGACTGCCGACCCACCAAACTAGAGAGGCCTTGGCCGTGTGTTTCTTCCTATTCTGCTCCGTATTACTCAGTCTCTCTTATTTCCTGTTACACATCTGCTGTTTGTAATTTATTTAGAAAAGCCCATAGAGAACCCGCAGTACAGCAGTTCATCCTTGCCCACGGAGGTGCCCAGACAGTAGTCAAACGGCACCTGCCATTAACCGGCATTGGTGTCCTCTGTATCCACGCGGAGATTTGTGATATAAAACATCTCTTTGTGTAGATTCATCAAATTGAAGCTTTGATATTTGTTGGCTCTAAAAAGCTTTAAGTTCATCTTAAGCCTTCTACACCTCGCTTCGCTCCGCGGAGTCGAGAAACCGTTAAAGGAACCTTGTTAAGTGGCAAGGTCGGCTATTGGAATCGCTCCCCGCCTTAGTAGGACAGTCGTAGCCAGGGTATTGGAATCGCTCCCGTATAGCAGGGCGGTCATATCCGAGTGACTGTTGGAATCGCCCCTGTTGAGCAGGACAGTCGCAGTTTGCCTTTGTATTGGAATCGCTCCCCACCTTAGTAGGACAGTCGTACAATTGCGCAGAGATCCCGAGGACCCATAAGTTGGTAGTCCGAGGACACTTTACGATTCCATACACCCCGAAAATACCCTCCACGGTATCAGAGTGGTTGACTATTAGTGGTTATTTATAACTACCGTGCTCCGCGGAAGTCCTAATAAGACTTTCTTAGAGTTGATATTGTTCAAACTATATGAGAGAAGGATCAATCTTACCTGTATACTTCAGGGTGACCCGAACTCAATTATTAGCACATTGTATTGGTTGTGTGTAGTGTGTTGTGTGTGTTGGTTGGTTTTAGTGTGATTTCTCCTCGGAGTTGTCTCTCTATATCTAGCTACATTTGCAGCCTATATGTTGGTGCACCGTTTCAATGCGGCATCACAAATGTGCTATTGTGATTGGTTTAGCCTTCAGGCCAATGAGTTATGTCTAGGTTATATCCATTTCATTGTTATTTTTATGCAATTTTGGCTGCACTGTACTCGACAGTACGGCAAAACACGTTGGATGGGGGGTCATGGTGCCATATTATGGAAACCGTTGAAACGGCGCACCTGAGTTTGGAATGCAGTAAGGTCTTCAGATAGATGCTAACGAGCAGCACCACACTAAATCACTAACACACACAACACACAACCAATACAAAGTGCGAGATATTTGAGTTTGGGTCACCCTGCAGTATACAGGTAAGATGGAACTTCGTGGGATGGGGTCAACTAAAAGAAGGATTGAATAGAACCTCTAGGAGCCTACAGTAGTTTGAAAACCACTAAAAGTGCACAACTTCGACACAAGGTATCAGAGTTTAGGTAGATGAAAGCTTGCTCTGGGAACCACAGTAGGTTCGCGAACTTTGTGCAGCTACAACCAGCCTGCTAAATGGGCTGATTCCAATAGCAGACACGACTACAACCGTTCTACTAAGGCAGGAACGATTCCAATAGCCCAACTAATGAACTACGACCGGCCTACCATGCATGGACAATCCCAATAGAACACTAGCCTGCCTCTTGCAACTTAACAGAGGACTTTCACAAACTCGCCATGACCCTCCACGAGACGAGGTGAAGTGATTGGCTTAGATGATCCTTTAAAGCTTATGGAGCCAACAAAATCAAAGCTTCTGTATTAATGAATCTACACAAGAGAAATGTTTTATATCACAAATCTCCGCACAGATACAGAGGACACCAACACCTTTGACAGGTGGCTTCGACTTCCGTCTAAGCGCAACCAAGGGGGCAAGGATGAACTAGAAATCCATGTAGAAACACCGAGGGTGAGCTTCTGTAAGGCGGGTTCTACGTGGTCTTTTATATGTTTTCGATAAATACATGACAGATGACTATGAATAAGAAAGAATAAGAGAAAATGAGTAAACTGAGAGCTTCGGAACGGAATAGGAATAGTGACACGGCCTTCTGGTGGTAGTGGGATAAGTGCCTGGCATCGGACAGTCATCAGAAATGACTTCGCGAACCGTTTCAGGTATATTTGAAATGTTTCAGTACAGGCCAAAGGGTTTCGCGACCCGGCCTGCCGCCTTGGCATACACGTCCCACATCGGCATGGTTGATAATCCACTGCTATGTGTCTGCCCTGCTCTCGTAAGAGTGGTAAATAGTCCGTTCAGCCATTCGCGAACGCGAGGCCCTTCGGCTTCGGCTCAAGAATACTCCGATCACCAATATGCTTCCGCTTTGGCAGTATTTGGTCCTCGCGACTGCGTCGCGATCATCACATGTGGTCCCCTAGACCCAGGGCTAGCTACTGCTTGAACCAACTCTGGCCAGGCACCAATAGTCAGGGGTTCGCGAACATTTAACCTGGTTCGCGAACTCGTTCCTTTGCCCTTTCAGTCATAAGTCCGCTGAAAGTGAGGTTCGCGAATATCAATGTTTTCGCGAACTCGTTCTGCAGCCCTCCCGCATGGAAGTGGTGTTCGCAAACTGTTCCCTGCCCTTGTCTGGTGCAGTACAATCCACGAAGGGTGTCAAGGCTTTTGTTATATCTCCTGGGTATGGTATCTAGCCTGCAGGGCAAGCCGCTTCCCGGATCACAGGAAACAACTCTGTCTGACGGAGTTCGCGAACACTTCTAGGATCATGAAGCGGATCCCCCATGTTTATAAGGACCACGCTTCTATGTCTCCTCAGTGTGTGCTAACTCCTCTAGCATCATTAATACACAGTCGGCAGTTCGGAGCTCACTCCGGCTCTAATTGTATACCACCGAACAGAGGTTCTTAGAATAGTGCTAAGAATCGCGAAAATGCGTGATTACACGGGTGGTTCAAAACCAGTCGTATCATCGGTTCAAACAACTTGCCGGCCTTTAGCCGTTATTTGTGCTATAGCTGAGAAGCTTAAATCGAACTATAAACCACTCAGTTTCAATCTTGACCTGGTCAAATTGTTACTTGAACCAAGTGCCCATTGAGAAAGTTCCTCTTTGAGTAGCTTCTCGGAGTACAGAGTCAATTAAAGAGATCCCGACTTAGAGCTCCTTAGACCTATACTTATGTCTAAAAAGACCCTAACTCATCAGACAACCATTGGGGCAATTAAAGAGGTGCTTAGTGTTTGAGATCTAGTGTTTGAGTAGTTGAAGTTGGACTTTCTCGCTCATTTGAGTTGTGTCCAATCTCAATCTCTTGAAAGTTAGATTTTGTTCATTTTGCATTTGCAGCCTTTGACTCTGAGCAACTGTTTCACCATGCCATTCTACATTCAAACCTCGGTACACATTGGAGGGACTTAACATCAAGGGAGATTTGGCCAAAATGATGTGGCTGATCGGAACACTGATGCTATGGCTATTGGCCAAGTCCCAAAACAGAAACCATCTCTTTCCGAGTCTATATTGCGGGCAGGAGGTCCATCATCCCCCTGAACTGATTAATTTGGCCCATATTCATTGATGTACTCGAAGCATCAAGGGTTTCTGGGGCAGAAAGAAAAGGAAAATCAGAAGCGGTTCAAAGTAGGTATTTACGACCCATTGAGTGAAGTCTGGCCTGCATGGACTCGAAACGTGCAGGGGACCTTGATTGGGATAAAATGAACCAGTGATTCTGTGTCGGAGTCCATATGTGTTGTGTACAAGTGACCACAAGTAAATCCCAAGAATCAATGGATTGTCCCGCCTAATGCTGGTAGCCGATGTTGATGGATCGGCCAGGCTAGCTTCCGGCCATCAGATGCAACCCATTTGGCAGATGCGAGCAAGTTCAAAATGTAAGCTGTCTTGAGTTGTCAACTGCAGCTGAAGTTGTAAGCTGGAGGCAAAATTCAATTGTAAGTTGTCACTCTAAACCCTGCAAAATGTACTGAATTTTTGGACAGTACTATCATATGGGTGATATACTGTCCAAAAATTCAGCGTATTTTACGGGGTTTCCAAAGACAACTTACAGCTGGCTTGCATTTATTGGTTACAACTGACATTTCTGGCTGACAGCTCACATGGCCTACATCTTGAACTGGCTAACATCCTCAAACTGAATGACATCTTCAGGTTCAATTGCCGGAAGGTGGCGGATCACCTCGGCTCCCGGCAGTACTCGGCACACCTCGGTGATTCTTGGGATTTGAGTATGGTCACTCGCCAGGAGCCTGGATGGACTCCGGCATCAAATGGCTATCTGGTGGGATTCTCATGATGATCCCCTGCATTTGTGAAGTCCGTCTCAGGGAAGACTGCTCTGAACAGCTCCTAAATAGTTCGACGTGCCTCCGTGTTTTTTCTGCTCTCGAAGCTCTCGAAGCTTTGAATTTACTGATGAATAAGTGTAAGATCAATCAGTGCGGAGGTATTGAGGACCTCCTACACACAATATAGACCAAGAATAAGATGGATTCTCTTTTGGGACTCGGCCAAAGCCTTCGCATCAATGTTCTAATCAGCGGCTGCAATTGGAGAAAATCGGCTTTGATGTAAAGACCCTCCAAGATGTATTTAGGGTTGAAAGAAGTGGAGAGCTACCTGCTGTAGCCCTGAGACACAGTTGTATCCATCTCCCGAGTTGTCAGCAATTTAAGAATTGAACCAAAGTTGTCAGCAAAAACACTGTTTCTAGTTGAGAGATGTCAGCTAATAATTTTTGGACAGTATATGTGCCATACTATCACGCGCTGGGAAGCTGGCCATATGGGCGATATACTTTGCAAAAATTCAGCACATGTTACAGGGTTTTGACAGACAACTTGCATCTTGATTACACTTCATGTATACAACTTGACTTCATTGCTTACAACTTAGGATGGTTCACATCTTGAACTGGCTAACATCCTCTGAACTTGCTGACATCTTGGGGTTTGGTTGCCGGAACACACCGGATCATCTCGGCTCCCAGCAGTTCTCGGCACAACGTGTTGATTCTTTGTATTTCGCTGCAGTAACTGTCCATGCGCTGAGCCAGCCGGATCGCTTTCATTTGACTCTCCTGAACATTCTCTGAATGATTCAGGTCTGTTCCTGGAAAAAAACATCCTCAAGGGCTCTATATCAGTTCGAATTATCTCTGTCTCCTTACCTGCCTTAATTCCATTGGAGGTTGTAGTTCTAAGATAGAATACAGTGAGATTTAGTGTTTTTAACATATCGGTGACCTATTACATTCAGTACGGACCAGGAATGCCATAGTTTCTGTTTTGGGATTTGGCAAAGGACCATAGCATCAACTTTCCAATCAGCGGCATCATTTCAGACAATCTGCCTTGATCCAAAGTCGCTCCAAGATGTACCAAGATCGGAATGTAATACAGACCCACATGTTGCCAACATAGAGCAGACTTGTTCCCAAGTTACAAGATGTCAGCAATTTCAAGAATTCAAGTAAAGTTGTATGCAAAAACCCTGTTTCCAATATGGCACATATAGTGTGCAAAAAATATTAGCTGACATCTCTCAACCGTAAACAGGGTTTTTGCTTGCAACTTTCGTTGAATTCATGAAACTGCTGACAAGTAGGGACTTGGGAACAGCTTTGCCTGAGCTTTACTACATGTGGTTCTCCACTACATTCAGCCCTCCGTACAGCTTTGAGGCCTTCACATCGAGCTGGATTTGCATAAAATGGTGCCACTGATTGGAACATTGATGCACCATCTTTGCCGAAATCCCCAAACGGAAACCATGCCGTTCTTGGGCTATAATGAAGGTAAGAGGTCCTTAATACTACTGAAACACTAAATCTCACTCTATTTCACCTGTAAATTCAAAGGACCAAGAGATTTAACATAGCCAAAGTGACAGGGACAGTGTGAACTAATTGGGAGGATCCTTTGGACAGGAACAGACCCCAAACATGGAGGGCACACTCAGGAAGATCTACTGTAACTATGGTTCCGTGCCGGAGTCCACCCAAATCCTTCGCGAGTGACTGTAATTAAATTCCAAGGATCCCCGGGTTATGCCGAGCAATGCTGGGGAGCCGAGATGATCCGGCAGCTCTCGGCAATCGAACCCGAGATGTCATCCAGTTGGAGGATGTCACCAAGATAAGATGCAAGTTGTTAGCCAGAAAGCCAAGTTGCATCCAGAAGGAGCTAAAGTAGCTGTAAGTTGTCTGTGAAAACCCTGTAAAATACACTGATTTTTTGCACAGTATATCGCCCATACATATACTGCCCAAAAATTATTAGCTAACATCTCAACCGTAAACATGGTTTTTACTCACAACTTTGGGTGAATTCTTGAAATTGCTGACAACTTCGGACTGGACTACAACTGTCACCCCACCTCAGACCAGGTAGTTCTGAAATACATTCAAACCTCGGTACATCTTCGAGGGTCTTTATATCAAGGCCAGTTCCTTCAAATTGATCCCGCTGATGACAACATTGATGCCATGTCTTTTGCCGAGTTTCAAAATGGAAGCCATCCTATTCCGGGTCTATATTGTTGGTAGAAGGTCCTCCATACCAGTTCAATACCTCTGCACTGATTAACCTGACTCTTGTTCATCTGTAAACTTAAAGCATAAACAGGTTCAAGAGCAGCAAAAACATTGAGCCACCTTGGACTATTTAGGAGCCGTTCAGAGCAGTCTTCCCTGGGACCTACTTGCAAATGGCAAGGGATCCTCACGAGAATCTCATCAGGTAGTAATTCTATGCCAAAGCGCATCCAGGCCCCTGGCCCAAGAATCACCGAGGTATGCCGAGTAATGCCGGGAGACGACGTGATCCACTGGCTTCCGGCAATCAAATCTGAAGATGTCATTCAGTTCGAGGATGTTAACTATTCCGAGATGTAAGCCATCTGAGTTGTCAGCCAGAAACTTAAATTGTATCCAGAAAATCCAAGCCAGCTGTAAGTTGTCCTCAGAAACCCCGTAAAATGACCTGAATTTTTGGACAGTATATCGCCCATATTCCAATTCAAGATGTTATCTAAATATTCTTTGCACAGTATATGTGCCATATGGCGACATGGGGAAGCTGGCCACTTAGACTATAACCGCTCAATTACCTATCCCTTGTCAAATCTTGAGCCCGGACTATGCAGAGGGATGTCAGACGGTGGTGTGTACGAAGTTTCGGCAACTTCTGATGATATGATCGCCAACTGTGCGCCGGTGATGCGGGGTTCAGATGCCGATCTCGTGACTCCCTTGATTCTGATCCGGTACCCGCAACAAACAACACCCAGAACTTCATCAATTCTGTTTCAATCCGCGACGTCGAGGGCTCGTTCGAGCCTGTTAACACCTGGCTTTCTTCTGGCCATCTCCTCCGATAGGTCAACCTCCTCGTCGTCTTGGAATCCAACCGGGAAACCTCAGGGTCAAAGTAAATTCTATTTCATGTGCACCATACCGACGAGCGTCGCGTGAATGACCCATCCTTGCTATGGCCTGGCGACTTTGGGAGGGTATATAGCATGGCCAATGCTTCACTTTGAGAAGTATAAGACCATTTTGTTGGTTTGATCCACTCCGCATTACTGTTACTTACCGCAAACTATCAATTTTCACCATGCAAAAAGTTTAAATGCCGGGTTCTCAGCAGCAAGCTCCAGGGATGGAACTACTACTCGTCAAGTTTAGTGAAGCTTATTTTGTCTGACAGCGTCCCATAACTCTTGCACGCCGCTCGTTTGAGTAGCGGGATCGATCTCACCACCTGCTACCTCTCATCAGAGGAACCTAGTTCTACCATTCCTATAGATCTAATGCAATATTTGGTGTGCAAAATAAAGCATTTGGATCCATTGAAAATGATTATGCACCGCGAAGGCATTGCATTGGCCAGGAACAACGGATTTAGGCGGGTGGCCAGGTAACCCATCAATTCCCTTTTCGGGAGTTCCGCTGGAATAAATTTGCCATGAGCTCAAAAGGTCTCCAAAATGGATATAAGTACTAAATCTGTTCACAGGATGTGCGCCTACGCTTTAAGCCCCTTGGCCCTCGAGAAGGCATTCACTGAAGCGGCTCATAGGCCAAACACGCTAAGGTGGCCAGCTTCCCAGCGTGTAATAGTATATCACCCATAATATCGCCCATAGAGCGGACCAGAATTGAGCTCACAACAACTGATCTCGTGAAAACATCAAATTTTGATAAAAAAAACGGGCCGCGCCCTAAGTTCCGCAAAGAGCTGTAATTCATCAATTTATATGTGTGTGCTTACCATTGTTCTCATCGACGGCAACCATAACATTGCCACCCCTTGGGGAAATTTCCATAAGTTGGATGCACCATTCACTCGGAGAACAGGGCACAGCCTGCACTCTTCACCCTGGTTGTACACTCTTCCAGTTGATGTGGGTTGCTGGGACCGAGCTGGCCAACATTGACCACACATTGCTTCACCAACATTATTGATTGACTGGTAGGCTACCTCTCACCTAGTTCTGAAACCTTTGCTTGTCTTTATGTGTGATCAGCTTTCTCAACTCAAGTTTTGAATCACGAATGACAATTATAGTGCATTTAAGGGGGGTGAAGAGAGTATTTTTCAATGGGCCTGGCGCTCATCCAATGGCAGGATGTTCAAGGTCCCGAATTGCTGGTTGGGACGGCTTCACTGTGCTGAGGGTATATGGATGGACTATGTAGTGTGCATCAGCTTTTCCGCAAATTTCTTGAGCTCTGGAAGCTCTTTTCCTCTGGAATTGAAAATTTTCGGAAAAATATATATTGCCATCAGCGAAGAAAACGAGCATTGAGCCCGTAGGCAAAAGTTTTTTTTTGACTTGAGGGAAATCAGACCTAACTTGACCTCTTGCGACTTGAGGTCTGGAACGGCCGATTCCAGAGCGATCAAGAGCTGTCAAGAGCGTGTCCAGAAATTTGCAGAAAGTCTGATGTGTGCCAATGCTAACTTCTCCGCAGGGTTCTGAAGTTGCAATAGAAGTCCTATGGAGCTGTACCACTGACGACGATGGTGAACTTGCTTTTGGCTCCATTTGGTGATGGAAATTAACCGTTCTCCAAGATTTTGCTCATTTGGCAGTGCAATTTCTCCATATATCCATCCTCCCTCTTGCCTCCCTCTACTCTTCCTCCGGGCTTAACTCCTTTTGTCTTCGACTTTCTGTGCTTTCAACACAGCCCCTTCATTTGCGACAGAACGGCTGACCTGTGCGCAGTTCTCTCTTGACAGCGCAGCGGATCGCAGTTGCTCCACCCTACGGTGCAGTGTGATTCTATTTCTCCGGCTGCGAGGCCACGCAATCCTCCCGGAAGATTCTCGACGTATAAAAGCGGCCCTGCTGTCGTGTGGAATTCTCATCGTTTGCCCGCTTTGCCCACCATCAGATAATTGATTCTCGGTCTGATCCAATTTCTCAACTGTTCTATCCGCTCCTTGTGGTAATCTGTGTCCTGGCGCGGATCTAATCACTCCCTTTTCTCAAACAATCCAATTGCTGTCGCTCTTGCGCTTCTCTCAAATTTTCCGGTTCCGTGGCCTGAATGGTCGCGGGGATCAATCTCATGTATCTTTCAAATTCATGGTTCCACGCTCTCGTAGGTAGCTGCGGCCATGGATGATTCTTCCTTTGTCACTCTCACCACCCACGGTACTGGTCAACCAACACCCGCTCAAAATCTCTGCACAAAACACTCCATAACACTTGGTACGGCGCAGAACTTTGGACCCCTCACGCACCCCCGATGTAATTTCCTCTACCAATATGATTTGCGGTTCCATTTTTCCGGAGCTCCTCGATACCGGAGCGAACCGGCGGTTCATCTTGTCTCAGTAAAACTTTTGTGACCGCCATGGCCGCGGATTTGCATCATTGAGACTCTCAGCGATAATCTTCGAAGCTGGACCTTGATACCAGGGCATAAGTATCCTGTATTCAGCCGGCTCACCGAGTATTTTTAGTAACTTTGGTGTGTCCAATCCAGTTGTTCAAGGGAACTCGATCTACTGATTGACGCTCTGAAACCGGCTGCCGCCACCAACGTTGTAAGCCCGGAACGCCTATGATATCAGCAATAGGAACTTTCTAAGAGATGTTCGAGACACATACGTGAAATTCATCGCAAGAGACCGCTGCATAAAGTGGAGTTTGAACATACCCGAGATGGCCGATCACATTCAAAGTCAATGAAGCTTAGCCACTGCAGTGAGCCCCAACTACCCACGACCCCAGTCTGCTTCGAAGAAGGAAAGAATCTCTTTCCATGAATTATAAACCTACAAGGAACACGCGGTCACCACTTGTTTACATTTTATCGCACCCACGCGTGACATCATCCGTGAAGGCAATCCACTCAATTGCTAGGCAAGGTCAACCCTCTACGTCGTTACCTCAGATGCTCTCCTCTAGTCCAAACTGTGTTCACTTAACCGTCGGGCACACACAGTACATAGCTCCTCCCACTCAATTAACAGTCTCTCTGCATTTATAAACTTACCTCAATTCTTGGGGAACTTTAGAATAAAGCTTCGGGCGGGACTATAAAAGGGGCGGGTTTGACTCTGAAAAGGGCGGGACCTAAATATATCTTGCCGGAATCACCGATTTCCCCGCAAACATTCTCACTGGTTATCGTTATCTTTTTAGCGCGCAAGGCGCCAAAACAGGCATATTTTAGTCTAGATTTGTTTGATGGATTGATACCGTAGGTCACGGTTCGGAGTTTGAATAAAAACGTGACTTGCAAACAACACCACACTCGACGAGTGCGCACTTTGTGTACTCGCGTCAATGGCCGCACTCTGGGCTCTCTGCGCGTTTTTCATCCTCTGCACACTCTGCACTAATGCCTTTACCTTCCACTCTCCAGAAGGCTTCGCTTTAGTTCGTAAAATTCTCCTCACCGCCCTCCCCACATTTGAGCCGCACAGCTACCACGCAGATCGGGTTCATGCGCGCGCTTTCGCTCTGGAATTCCCATTATCGGACTTACGGCGACCCTCCTCGCGAACACGAAAATATCCGGTGCTATATTCGACATGCTCGGTGTCAACCGGGGTGAATTCTATCTGCTCCGGCGGTCAAACGCCCGGCATGACATTCAGATCCTCTTCCGTGCTGTAGACTCGCGGCGGCCCTTGCCAGTAGCAGTAAGTGGAGTGCCAGAGTGCGGGGTGAGACTGGGCAGAAAGGAAATAGGTGTCGTCCAGTAGTTTTCATGGTCCCTGGACCCTGCAGGTGTCGAAAGAGTCGTGTTGGCGAAGAACGGGCCACCCCCCTCATGTGGGCGAATCGTGAGGAGGCTGCCGGATCCTGGGGGTAGACGCTCATTAGGGGTGTAAGGGACAGCCCACTCGTGGTCCCCTGCGTCCCAATCCATTGAAAGACGCGTAGGAAACGCGCGTCTGGCGCTGGAGGTCGACGCGACGGAGAATTGATGGGCGAAGTCCCGATTAGGGGACCGTCCCCATTTGGCAGGACCTTCCCAATTCGGATGTCGGCTCTGCGAATGCTGTCAGCATTCTTTAAATCAGATCATAAACGGGTTTTTTTCTCATCCGCCGCTCTATAAAAAAACACATGTTTATGGTCTGACTAGGGAGACTAGGCATATTTAGGGCGGGAGTAAAAGTGCATCTGGACCACCATACAGTAGCAACTTCAAATTCATTGGAGCCATTCTCCGGTATAGTTTTGGGTCATACACACACACACGACACGATACATTCAGTGCCCACTCAGCCTCAAGCTGCCGCGCCCAAGCCTCGTGGCGTGCAGCTGGATCGGTGCTCCTCTTGAATAGACGCCGCAGCGGCTTCGATAATTTCGGCAAGCTCTCTCATGCTTACCATGCGGGGACGATAGGAGGACTTATGGGTTTCGGTACGCATCTGCGTGGGAGATACACTCGGCACGCCGTAGTGGTGAGACCAACACGTTGACTTTGAATTCGACAAGTCAGATCGCCAGAGTTCAGTAATAATGGCCAAGCAGGCTCTCTCGTATTTTACGTGCCGCGACGATCGGAGGGCATGTGGCTTTCGACACGCGTCTGTGTGATGGACACACTCGACATGCCGTAGCGGTGAGGCCAACACGTGCACTTTCGAATTTGACAAGCCAGCGCGCCAGATGTTGCAATAATAGCCGGCATGCGAAGACCTGCTGGCTGCCATCTTCTGGGCGTGCCTTCGCGGGCCCGTGTAAGGGAATTCATTCCTCCGGTTGCGCGCGATGCCGGCTCCTAGAGCTTAAAAGGCCTTCGTGGTGAAATCCCCACAAGTTTCTTCTTGTTGGCGTCCTACAAGAATTTCAATCAATAAACATGGCCGAGAGTAATACGATCATCGTGTATGTTCCCTGAAATTAGCTGCGCATCAAAGGCCAACCTTTCTGATTCAGTGTCCTTGGGTCGCGGAGGGCGGGCGAGCGGGTAGGAGATTTATTGTGCCTTGTGTCCCATATACCGTTGACTCGTCCGTCCAAAGCTTTTAACATCCCATAACTCTGCTTTGAATTCGACGGAGACTGGAACCTTCTTTCAGAAGGGACGGCCAGCCCTGAGAAGCGTGCAACTCTTGTCTGGCTACTCGCCGAAACGTCGCTTCCTTCTTCATACACTCGAAACCCCCACAACACTCAACGAAATTGAGCAGAAGGTCACAGCGGATATACAAAGCCTGTAACTCCAGTTCTCTCAACGCCTTTCCCGCCACCTTCTGACTGAAAAAATAGGGGTGCAATTAATGCAAATGTCGGGGGAATCGTTTTCATGTGCAACGAGAAATATTCCGACCCCAGGGCCTTTCCCTTCCATGACGACACCAGGTTTCTCGACTTGTCGGGGAACAGCTTGTTCGAGAAACTTATGGTCGTTCCTCTGATATCTGGCCTCGCTTCAACACCGCATTTCGTCCATCTTTCCCAGAAAGGGATGCGTATTGTTGACGTCAGTGAGCCGAGCGTAGTTCTGCCCCGGCTTCTGACCTGGGTTGCCCAAGGCGAAGGCGCGCGACGGATTGAGATCCAGGAGATTTACAGGGAAGCAGCGAAGAGTGTTAGAAGAAATGGTCAGCAAGCCGTTATTCTGCTCGCCGGTCACAGCGGACACGGCAAGTCGAAGACGATAAATCGGCTTATAGGAAAAGACCTCCTTGATGTCGGGAGGGGAACATTGGGATCGACCACGAAGGTGGGACTTTCATCAGCTGTGTGATCGAAGATAACATCTGATTCAATAGGCTATTCGGCGAGTAAAAGTACACAATATAAGCAAGGAACATTCCTCGGAGATAACTGTCGCCTTCGACGACACTCCTGGGCTTGAAGATACAACATTCGAGGATCGAGAGTTGAATGCCTCTCTCCTACACACATATAAGCTCAAACATTTCCCGGACATCTATCCCAATGTCATCCTTCTCGTTGCAGCCTGGGAATCCATTACGCCTGATGCGCACAATGAACCTGCTCATTTCACGTCCGCTATCGGCAAAACCATATACGCCCTATATCGTTCGAATCTGGTGGATGACCAACGCGCCAACATTGTCGTCGCTGTCACGAAATCCCTATCTTCTTACCACCAGTTTGACGATTACAAGACCATGAAGGAGAAAGATGCGCAATGGCGAATTGAGGAGGGCAGACGCAGGGGGATTATTACCGACCTCCAACGGAAAATGTTCCCCAGATCGTCGCCTTGGGAAATGGTGTTCATCGAAAATGGCGGGGGCAAAGACATGAGCGCAAAATTTCCGGTTTTGCCTGATGGCTTCCTGAGCCATCAGAATCTATACGACGCAATTCACAATATTATCAAACGCCCCAGTTCAGATGGAAGTCTTGATTTGGTGGGGATCCAAGCACTTCAAGTACTTACCGGTGCTGCGCCATTGGGTTCATTGGCTGGAGCACGAGACGAGGTTTTGGTTGGCGCATCCAAGCGGGAGATGGTAAGTTAATATGATTATTTTCCGAAGCGGCAATAACGTCCGGCCTACAGAAACTTGAAGAAATCACAACGAAGCCCCTTCCTCAGTCTTGCGACGTAATTAAAACTCTCGCGAGTACTTATTTCGGGGTGACGTATAACAACGCCCTGGGGACGTTTGGCAGCACCAATGTCCTGGAAACACAGGGAATCGTCTCCTCCTCTGCTTCCGAACCGGGCGACTTTAGGAGGATGACCAACCCATTCAAGCCGCCACGTCAGAACGGCGAACCAGAGAATGATTGCTTACGGAGCCTTTACTCCAGCGATTGGGCTTTCCGCGCTGCGGTATCCAAAAATTCTCAATGCTGGATCCTGCACTGGGAAACTCAAATGGTCGTGGATGGTCATCCGCAGCTATCGGAAGATATGCAAAAGCTAATAGGGCGTCTACCAGCCTGGACTCCTGGGCAGCAACCCAAGTATACGCAGTTCTTCATGAATTACGGGACTCACGTCATTACTCGACTGGTTTTGGGAGGGACTGTTCGAGCCATCGTAGATTCAACCAATGACGGGGGGAAAAGCGTTATGATTTTCCGCGACGGCGGAGCTTCAGTCGCAGCGGAGCTTACGGTTCATCTGGAAAAGAATTTCCCCCCTTCACCGTCTTCCTCCTCATGGAAAGGGACTCGTGACAAGTGGATCCAGGCGCTGGAAACAGAGCCAGTCTTCTGTCCCGACCATGAACTCACCAGATATACACCCATATACAGGCTTCATGGTCTCACTCATGCGCAGCAGACATATCTGGAAAGCGGATACCAGTCCTACATCGCTTCACAATCTCAGAACGATAAGCCTTCGGGTCGAAAGGTTTCTCGAACCGGGCAGGACTCGCTCCAACGCGAGTTCAACATGGCAGAAGCCATCAAACTCCTGCGGGACGCCGTGACACAAGCGCTTTATAGATTCTGGCAAGGACGATAGTTTACAAATGTCCAGCTGGCCTGTACACAAGAACCTTCTGTGCATTGAGCATTCCAATATATTGGTCTGAGGGAAATCATATTCCTGCACCTTGATGGGGATGAAATCCTTTTCACATTATCGATGTAAAATTCAGGCGTGGAGCCAAATGCGGAATGCAAAATTCGAAAGCCGCATGAGCTCATTAGACCGTAAATTTTACCATCTAGCTGTAAGTTAGCGATATATTATCGATGTTATTCCCGCGAATCTAAAGGAAGAATACAAATGCGCAGGTAATCCCTGTTCACGCGTAGATTTGTTCGCGCATATATACATCGTGCCTGAAACAGATTTCTTCCTTAGGCTCTGGTGTGGTAACTTTAGTTCACCCAGTGTGATCACCTAGCCAGGTGAAATTGTCTGGTTTGTCGCCAGCAGGGGTGGCGGCAACTGCATTAATTAAAGGTACTTTCCTCGCCCACGGGACGAGAGCTACTCGGAGAGTACCAGTTGGCCAGTACTAGTAGAGGGCAAATGCGCCAAGCCCAGCCGGCCAGGGAAGGGTTTCACGAGAAGCCGCAACATCGAGTCCTTCAGGCTTCAGATGGGTAAGCGGCCCGAGCCTCGAGAGAAATTGCTCGGAAAGAGGGTGCAGGCCCAAGAAAGTTCTGTCCGCTGGGTGATGCCCACTGACTGTAGGTAGTGGGTCCCGAAGAGCCCTAATGGTGCAGAGCGTCCGCCAGATTTTGAACTTTCCCACAGCCAAACAGCACCACACAGAGATTTTTTATCGAGTGGGTTCGATTCCCGCCTTTCTCATTTTAAAGCACCTTTTCACATTTCGGAATATCGAGTGGACTAGGAAGCGCCGACTCCGTCGGCATATACCTTGCTTGCACAAATTCATAAGACCGAGGGCCTGAATATTGTTTTCTGCATTTTGTGTACCGGGCTGTTGCCCATTCCTGCTTGCGCCCCTGTTGTGACTCCCAGCTTCTATTTCTCTTGGGTGTTGCCAGCCCCTGCTTGTGTCCATTGCGAGCTCCAACTTCTTTCGAAACTCACACATGCATTTATCTTGGCATCACTCCTGCTTGCGCCAATTGGAGGCTTCGACTTCCGGAGAGGATGGATTTGAGGCACAAAATAGTCATCTGGAACTTGCCTGGAACATAAAGTAATTTAAATCTGCTCTGCTGGACTCTGCATTTAGGGTAAGGTGTAAGTTGAGAGTAAGACTCTGTTTAGTCAAGTACTGACAGTTTTGCGGTTGAGGAATGGGATGTAAATATCAAGTAAAAGTTGACATCCAGGCCAACTCTAGGCTCTCGGGAGATTCAGGATCACCGGGTGCGACGAAAAGTGTGCCAATTATGAGGGTGGAGAGACCTTGACAAGCACGGTAATTAAGAGGAACACTGAGCCATCGATTCCAGAATTTCCGATGGGGGCATCTATCGTCAAAGTCCTGTGCTCCTGCCAGCGTTGGCAAGGCTCGGTTGAGTCAGAGTCGGTTTACTGCATTTTAACAACTTAACAATGTCATCTACGTGCATAACACATTTTATTGTAAATTGGTTTCGAACCTATAACCAGTGTGCCACAAGTGCGTGGGTACACGGACCATTATTCAAACCGTACTGCCCCCAAAATCATCATGCACATTATAGACTCTCGGGTCGGTGCATCCTGCAACTTTCGATTGCCGACAGGCCAGCCCCTATCCACCTCGGGGCTCGCGGGCTCAATGCGAGCTGGTCGACGTGTCGACCGAGCGAGAATAGGGCCCAACTGTGACATCAATGAAGTAAACTTTCTGTACAATTTGTGAAACCTTTGTTCACCAGTTGAGCACGGTTCAATTAATGCCAAAGAAGGTTGGTCCATTGAGGTAGTCGAGACTACCTTACATGTATGCGGAGGCGGTGTCCTAAAATATGTAAACAATCTGAACTGGAAATTGTTTCTATGGTTTGCCTGAGGCTGAGGCAGTGAGGCTTCCTTCCAAATTGACACTAATTGGGCAAGTGATAAAATAATAGTTAGTGGGCTCTGCCGCAAAGCGCGCTACAATTGTTATCCATGCAAAGAGAGGCTCAAGCTTAAGTGAAACACACTGGATAAAGCGAAATATTGACCTAGGTCAATATGTTGTAGCCAAATCAAACTTGATAGAAAGCTGTTCTTTTCTTTTGATACAAATTTGACACGGAATTAGCCTCAATCAGCCGCTCTTGCACAAGCCACGGCTTTGTTCTCTTTCCGTGAGTGAAGAAAGCCATGCCCAAAGAAATTCATTCAGCGATGCTTTCAGGTATATTGAAAGAAGGACTCTCGTCATAACAATCCAAATTCTCTTTGTTAGAACAAAGGAAATTTTGATTGTTACATCAAAAGTCCTTCTTTCTTCTGCCCGGAAACGGGCTACTGAAAGTTTGTCTTTCAGCAATCCTTTCTTAACTCACAGACAGTGAACAAAGACATCACTTGTGAAAGAATGGCCAATTGAGGCTAATTCTGTGTCAAATTCGTATCAAAAGAAAAGGACAGCTTTCTATCAAGTTTGATTTGGCTACCAATTTATCTAGTTTCAGTAAACATATTGACCTAGGTCAATATTTCGCTTTAAACGGTGTGAAAAGGTATCGGGGTGGAAAGATGATCATGATGTAACTGATGGCGGTGACTCAAACCATCGGGTCTCGGCTCCGAGTCCCCTTTCCTTCGTTCCTCTCCTGACGTTCGCTGCGCTGCGTGCACCGTGTGTACGAAGGTGCCAGCTATACTGTACACATCCTAACAAAGCATCGTGAATCTTGAATTTCAAGAGTTTTTTCCTGAATTTCAGGACCAATCAAGGACCAATCCTTCGCACAGTGAACTTACGTTAGCCCTCTGAACCGTCCGTCTCATCTTCATACTCTTGAATGCTGTGCATTTTTACCCACCAGGTGAGATTGGTCCTACGTCCCATCTGTAAATACTGATACTACTTTCTATCGACTTTCTATTTCATTTGCCACACGCTCAGCTTAAACAAAAATTACCGCTAACATCCTCCTGCATCTTCCAACGCGTTTCTGGTACGCTAGTCGCTCATTCTTAACTGCTCTGCCACCGCTCATATTTTCTGTGAGCCAGTGGTTGCCAGCTAATTTTTTGCACTCTCAATTTGCGGCTCCATGGGCTGAGTCCTTGTTGACCCTCTACGAGGTAGTGCGTTCTTCACCCACGCTACTTTTTTTTCTGAATCACCCTGGAGATTTTGGTAAGACCTGGGGTCAGCATGGATCCCCCTGGCGTGTTACGCAGTCCGTGTCTCGACGCTTGAGAACCTACCGTTATCCGTCTGTTATCTCATATATTTACACTTCTCTAATAGGCAGTAGTCTCGAGGATGCTCCGCCGAAGCAGCCTGATGGTAAGTCATCCTTATTAGACTCATCAAAGCCCAATGAGCAGCAATAATCTCATTCCGTGTGTGCCGGCTTCGTCGAACCTGTATTTAGTGGAAGGTTTCTGCCTCTTCCACCTTCCATTCACTCATCATCGCAGCACTTCAAAATGTGGCCGATGATCAGGAACTATTCGTTCACGAATAATGTGGCACAGAACTTTGTAGGTACATTGGGTGCTTCTTATTGTTCTAATAGAGCGTATTCGAAACCCTCTCAAGCCCCCGAAATCACGAAAACGTCAAAAATTTCAAGGCTCTAACCGTTTCCGTGTACAAAGATTTATAGATGGTTTAAACCGTTTTTGTTTTCATCTAATTTGCCCGGGGGTCCAAGCGGTTGGTAAACCATTTATTCGAGTCGTTCAACGACCCAACATTGGGGAATCCATACGACAAGAACACAACATGTACACATGTCGGGGTCCAGGCACTACACAACAAGTTCTTGGCCACCACACAAGGAGGATAACCAGATAACTTGTGCTCAAATATCTCAAAGATATGGTGAAAATATTTACAATAACTTTTGTGTGTTCAAGTCCGCAATATATAAAATATGTTCACAATATCTTCTTGATAACAAGGAATATGAAAAAGATATCCTGGTCATTGAGAAGTTATTTTGAACATCTTCTGTATATTCCACTGACAAACATCAGAAATTCATTGTAAATGTTTTCAGCACATCTTTTGAATGTTTTAGGATAGGACATACAGTTATCCTCCCTGTGCCAGTCTTATATTCCCATCTCCGCATTCTTGCTCCCCAATATCTTGATACGATACATACATTCCTCGGACTCTTGGGAACACTTTCTTGGACGAACGACATACCCCGTACTTCCGTAGACAAGATGGCAACATACCTTCTTGGACTGAATTCCTTGATGTCGCACTAGTAAGCACACAGATCTTTAATAGTGAATATAGTACATTTCCTTGTATAAAGACGTGAACTGCACTTGCCGATACTGGTGCACGCGAAGCTCGCGAGTGCCCAGCTCGTATCTGTCCCCGCCAGTCCCCGCAGGTGCATACAGGCCCAAGAGAACCAGAGTGACTCCCGATACCTGGCATATGTTCGCAGGCCTCATCGAATACAAAACTTGTCAACCCCAGATCCCGGTGACAGTATTGGAAGCATGTATGCAATATATCTAGGTGTTCCCAACTCTTGTCTTCCCTTTGTTGTGATTGAAACTGCAATTACCGCTAGGAACGATGTGAATGAACGAGCAACACTGATACACCATCTCCGCAGGCTTTCCAAGCTTAACCTTCCTGCCTATCGTCGCGGGAGACCTTGCCACTGTAGTTTTGACCTGCCACTCTTCAATGGGTGTGGCGGTGCGTCGTCATGCGATTTAGCTGGCTCGGGCTTCCCCAGTGCAAGCAAGGTGACATTTCAATGCTACAGGTCGGGAGAGTCTGCAGAGGCAGCGAAGGTGATGCTCCCAACAAGACCGCATCCCTTGCAGCCTCAGCTCCAAATATTAAGCAGTGGCACGCGATCACACGGGGTATGAGCCTTGGCAGGTATTTCGGAGACCTTGCGTACTTTAGACAGCAGAGTAAGCAGCTGCTTGCGTTGAGACGTCGATGGGAGTCATAGTAGCATACATACTTCCGCTGTGTTCCACCTCTTAGCAGTTTGTTCCTGTTGATGCGCCGGGTGTTTGGACTTTAGTTGCAATAAGTGTCCATTATGGGCCTGATCTTACCTCAAATGTCACCCCTCCTGTTCTTCGCCGCTAGGATTATTTGCAGGAACTCGCGAACATTTGATCTTTGCTCAGCAAGAATACAAAACCTGTCAACCCCAGTGCCGGTCTAGTAGGAAATGCCCGAGCACAACACAGTCCCTGAGAGCTGCCTTGTCCGCCGAAGGTAACAGTTCTCGATGAAGTTGCGCTTCTTCTTGCTTTTGGTGTCGACTAGTGTGCCAGATGGACGTTTTGGAACCGTGCATGCGTGGTCTAGCCAACTAGCACTAGCTGGTTTGAGTTTGTCAGTGTGGGAAGTTCAGAGTAGTGGGAAGAGTGCGGCCACAGAACAACCGTAAGGTTTGTGGTAAGACGCCTGTCGTCAAAAAGGGCCACCTTCCGAAAATGGGTGCATGGCATACAGAGCCAAGCACCGGTACGGTGATCCGAACCGCCAGCGATGCCCGACACGACGCCGCCGTGGCTGCCATGTGCCCGCTCACTGTCGCAGACGGTGAGCGCACACCTCTCATCGCTGTCCTAGACAATATCTGACAGGTACTCACTTGAATTTGGATATTGTATAAAGTCATTAGGTATACTCGCCCGTCAAAATCGCGATGGATCGTCATGTTACTTACCCTGGCAACTCGCGATATTGACATTGAAGGTTCGCGATATATACTACAAGTCATTTGAGATATATCTATTGACTTTCAATATAGATATTTGGTGCTCGATATTTCGATATATATCTAACTTTCAAGATTTAGTGCGGCCTAAAGCCCTTTCGATAGATGGGGGATTAAATCCCCAAACGCAACAGCATAAGTTTCAAGCACGGAGCCAAACACGGAATGCAAATTTGAAGGCCGCACGAGCGCATTAGTCGGTAAATTTTACCATCTAGCTGTAAGTTAGCCAAATATATTATCCATTTTATTCCCAGAAATCTCAGAGAAAGATACAATTCACAGGTAGACGTAGCCTTAATAACCGTTCACGTGCGTATATATACATCGTGCCTACAAGGGATTTCTTCCTTAGGCTCTCGTTCAGCCCTGCAAAATTTTCATAACTGCCTGCGTCACGCTATCCCGCAAAATTTTCATGGCCCCTGTCAGGTTAGACTGGCGCGGTAGTGCGTGCAGTTTCGTTTGAATGAATCCTCGACCAGTGTTCCTAATGATATAAACCTTGTAAGCTTCTTGGAGATAGTGCTTCCGGGGCTCAGGGAGGCCAGAGAAATTGTAGATGGGCCGATATTCAGTGAGTTCGTGATCAGGGCAGAAGACAGGATCTTTCTCCAATTCCTCGACCCACTGGGCATGAGTTTGTTGCCAGTCGGAGGGACTCAGCTGGGGCTGGAATTTTTCCCCCAGCAAAGCGATAAGCTGGGATGAGAATTCTCCTGCACCATCAGAGAAAAGCATGACAATGTCACGGCGCCCGCCGTCCGCTGAATCGACGATGACGCGGAGCGTCCCTCCTAATGCTAATTTGACGAGAATGTGTGTGCCGTGCTTGGCGAAAAATTGCATGTACTGTTCTGGCGATTGCGGAGACCATGGCGGTAATTTGTCGATTTCCTCCCGTATGTCTGCCGAGAGTTTTAATGTCTCAGTATCAACAGAGACCACTCGACCAATGTGGTGAAGAATGTAGCATCGCGATTTTGGCTGGAGCGCGAATTTAAAACCCCAATCGCTTGAATAATGAGCCCGTAAACGCTCGGCATCCGGCCTCTCCGAGTGATGAGCAGCGATAGGCAGCCGTTCAAAACCGTCTTTTTGGTTCTCGGGAACCGTGAGCTGAAGAGGCGAATCTTTGAGATCGAGGACACTGCTGCGGCCAAAGGACCCATGGGTGACATCGTAGGTGACTCCGAAGTAAGAAGCAATGAGCCTCCCTGTCCTTTCGTCCGGAGACTGAGGGTGGAATCTCGTTATAGTTGTTTCCTGAACATCGGATGTTAGCATTGCACGAGAGAGTCAGAAACTCGACCTACAATGGTCCCTTCCGGCGATGGAGTAAGAAGGACTTGTCTATCTGTATGGAAATTCGGACCCAATGGTTGAGCCCCCGTAAGGACCTGCAATGCTTGGATTCCGGCAAGATCGCTGATGCCATACGGTTCGGAAGACTCCACGACCTTGCGAATCGCATGGTACAAATTCTCGTGGCTCAGATCTCCGTCAGGTAATTTCGGAAACTTGGCGCTCATATCCCTTTTCCCACCATTCTCGATGAAGACTGTCTCCCATGGCGACGACTCGGGCAGGATCCTGCGTTGAAGGTTTGTAATAATTGTTCTGTATTTTTTGGCCTCGTTCAGCCATGCGTTGGCTTTGTCTTTTTCGCTCTTGAGATGGTCGAACTGATGCCGTGAGGATAAGGATTTAGTGACCACAACGACAACGTTGACCCGATCGTTATCCACCAAGCCGGAATCGCGTAGACTTTGCATCGACCTTCCCACAACAGATGCGATGTGAGGAGATTCGTGTTCTGCGTTCTCGATTATCGAATCCCATGTTGCCAGCAGCAGTATGACGTTGGGATGTGTTCCCTCGAAATATTCCTGTTTGTATTTCTTCATGAGGGTTTCATTCAATTTTCTATCCTCCCGTGTCGTACTCCCGAACCCAGGTGTGTCGTCGAATGCGACTGTGACGGTAGTGGCGGTCTCCGTGCTGGTGTTATGCACCTTGACTCGCTCAATAGCCTACTCGACGCGTTTAATTATGCTGGGGACGCGAAAGCGGACAAGATATGCACCTTGGTCGTCGATCCTTGAACCATAACAGTCACAGGAAGAAGGTCTCGCCCTATAAGCCGATTTATAGTCTTCGATTTGCCATGGAGAGTCTCTCCAACGAGAAGAATGACAGCTTGTCCCTGGTTCCTTTTGTTCGTAGCCGCGGCTCTTCTGTATATCTCATCGATCTGCCCTCGAACCACGTCCATCCCTTGTGACATTCGGGCTAGAATCCGCGGAAAAGGGACATCCGACCGGCGTTCGAAGCTAAGAATACACATTCCTTCATTCACCAAGCTCTGAAGGGGCCTCCCCCAATCGTCACCAGGGATTGGAGGAACAACCGTGAGCTTCTTGAACAAGGTCGGACCCGAAAACCCGAGAAACGAGCTGTCGAGTTTGAACGGGTACGTCGCAGCGTCGAGATGTCGGTCGCTGCACATGAATATTATCGCAGCGACGTTGGAGGATGTCGCGTGGCTGTCGGCGCAGTCAGTAATGAAGAAAATTGCAGAGAAAAGGCAGAAATCACAGATTCTTTATTTGCTCTTTGACATCGCGGTCAATTTCCGACAATGACTCCTGTCCGCGAGGGGAGAGGAAGCGGAGTCTGTGAGCGTAGGCTGCGATGAGTTTTATCTGGCGTTGTATCGGCGGCGCTTGGTGAGCAGGATTGCCGGGTTTGCCATTTCTGGCCGCCTGTGCAGCCTGGCTGAGACTAGCCGTAAGCTGTCCATTGACAAGTGAGCCAAATTCTGCCAAGTCAAGGGGTGAACTATACCTCTTGACCCGCCCTACGTGATCCAAGTAAACTGGATTGAACCGGTCAACATCGATGAGCAGGGAACTTTTGTGAGGCCGTACACAATGATGGCAAGATTCTCGGACATGATCTTCGACGGAAACGCAACGCAACGGATTTTGCGAAACGCGCCAAGAACGCACGCAGGTTTTTAATCCCGGAAGTTGACAGCGGCCATGCTGGGGATATCCGCTCTTCCATGAAAATGCTGTCCTGCGTGCATACGGCGAGGACAAGTCCATGCACACGCGTAACATAACCCGCAGGTTTCTACATGTCATCGAGAACATGTGGCATGGTTCTAAAGTTGGTTCGAACTCTATGCACACGGCGATGAATCATCAGATCATTAATCGATGAGTGTGACTTTATTTGGAGGACGGGCACGCCTTTCCCATGCTTCCTTCGGGCTGTCCAGTTCACGATACCAGGCGCAATAGCTACCGGGCTGGTGTGTGGAGCACAGCGCGGAGACAATCGGATGTGACGCCCACGTTGCGCTGAGCGAGGAGGAATACATGGCAGAAGAACTGGGGCTGACCAGCTTTGGGGCAAAGAGCAATAAAATCGACAAAGTGCACGGAAAGCGACCAACGAGGGAAGGGGAATCAGGAATGCAGTAAAGCGAATAAACAGTAGGTTACATTGGTACTGATGAAGTGTCCAAGAAGCGAAGGGAAGTAGGAATGGCAGAGATGTCCTAGGCGAAAGCGTCCGCTTTTCGAAAATAGAAAAGACGAAAGGGGACGGATGCAGTAGTGCTGCGGAGACTTCGCCACGCTGAAAGGAAGCGCAGAGCACAGGCGCACATGAACCGGCACGCACGCAGCGGATGCAGGCTGCCCTCCCGCACGAGTGCCTCCACGGCGAAGAGAGGACAGTGCAGGTGAGTGTTGGCGGAGGCTGCCCGTCGAGTAGCACCTCGCAACGCGCGAGCTGACGTTGGACGGCGAACATACAGGTGGCGAACGCATGGTATGTGAAACGCGGGACGGAGGGCGCTAGTCAAGCGCTGGGTGCGGGTGGTCGCAGTGGCACATAAGGCATCCTAGACATGTTCGTATATCTTTCATTTTGCCTTGAAAGGACATATATACAGCCAGCCGGATAGGTAGATAGTTCCAGAGCTCGACGCGGAGAGAGAAAGGCTTGAGAAAGGCGCTTGTGGAAGTTGCCGGGACGGAGATCGGAGGTCGGAGACGATCGGCCATCGGGTCTCGGCTTCGAGTCCCGAAACCTTTCTTTCGTTCCTCTCCCGACGTTGTGACGCCGCTAGTTATACCGAACGCATGCACGTACACGCCAGCTTCTGTGGTTCTGGCATTCAATCCGGCTGATGATGCGTGCTGCGCTACAGAGGCGTATATCCCGGCCTTTCCGCCTCTACATTCCTCAGACCCCGTTAAATACGCATCACCTGCCGAGGACTCGCAGCTCGCTCATCTTCAAGTCCTTAACACGCTCGATGCGCGACACTGTCGCACTGATACCACTGCAAGCCCGCCCGCGGATCGCTTTCCCTGCAGGGATATGATCTGCTGCCCCTTGCGCCCTCCACGCGCGCACATCCTGCCCCTCGATACTGGCCCTCGACACGCCATACCCTCCGTCTCCTCCGTCAATTCCCCCCGCGCTGTCGCCCTCTGCCAACCGTCAGCCCTGCGCGCGCCTGCCTATCTCTCCCGGGGACATGCACGTATCCACCCTTCTCCCTCGTCCCCGCCTTCCGATCACGTGTCGCTTACCGTCAACATAGTTATCGCCCCCACTCACCGCGACCTTCTCCCGAAAATTCAAGACCTTAGCCACATAGCACGCTCGGCCTTCGTGCCCGCGCGCATCCGACGCCCGTTTTCTCCCTCTCAAACACACCTGCATGCCTCCGCTCCCGCGCACCATTCGCCCGCGCTGCCCTCCTCCCGCGCTAGCACCAAGCACTAATCCGCAAACCGTCGGCCTGGCGCCCTGCGTCTTCGCACTTCTCTGAGGTCCCGCGTTGCCCGCGAATACCTCGCACTCGGACGTCGGAGCCCTCGCACGCCCGCAATGCAACGTCATGTGCCCGCGCCGATTGAAGTCTCTGCTCCACCTCCCGTCTTGCGTCTACCTACCCAACTGCAACACATTCCCGCGCTCGATGCCTCCCGCCGCCCATCTGCCCACGAACGAGCGTCCGCCAGCTTCGGGGTCCGCCCGCAATGCGCGGGGTGGGAGGGGTGGTGTCCAGCACATAACGCGCCCCATCGCCACTGTTCTTCAGCTCTTCAGTCCATCCGCCCTCCTCTCCACTCTCCGTTTTCTGCCTGAATTCCAACTCCGTGGTAAGCCTCGTGCGCTGTATCACGTCGGTGTGCGTACGCTCTTCCACGTCGATACTCGCTCAATAACCTGCAGGCTTGTAAATTCACGTCCCCGAGAACGGTCAGTGCGGCCAGTTCGAGGGCCAAGCTGGGTTTTTTTCGCCGTGACCCCGAGTATGCATTAATATTTCTGTAGGTTCTTCGTATTAGCTCCGGGATTATCCTACTTTTAGGCTCCTCTCGAGATCTTGACTGCTGCAGATCGCGATCAAGCGATCTGTCGATAGGAGTGTACAGCAACTTGAACTTGAGGTTCTTTAACCACTCTTCAAGTTGCGAAAACGGACAGATAAGTACAGGTGGAAGTTGTCAAATAAAAGCTGACGTTGCGTTGACGGCGAGTACGGTAGAGGTGTGCAGCCGCAACGTCGACATCATCTCGCACCACCAAACAACGCGCCCCTTTCGGGAATCTCTACGCGTCAGTACTGTCAGAGACGATCTCGTCAGCCTTTTCCGGAAAGGAAGTGCCCCCGTCAGTCCGCTCCCGTTGCATGTCGGGGATACCTGTCCTGACGGATGCGACAGCAAGGTTTGCAGTGATTAATCCCGCTGGGAAGTTTTCCGAATATCATCCAACTGCGTTTCTATGAACCAAATCTCATCCCCCGTTACGTCCTGCGGCGTTGGACGTGAAGCTGAACGCTGAAAGTTGGAGGCGGTGCGGATTGTGACGGGCCTCGGGGGCAGCGAGGCAGCGACTCGGAGTCAAGCCATCACTTCCGATGATAGGGACGGACTCTTCGGTTATATCATACTATTATATCTGACTCATCCGAGTCCATTACTCATGCGCCGTTTTATTAGCAAGCACGGCGATTTAACTGCCGGTTATAGAACAGCTGTATAAAGAGCAGCCCATGGTTGTCTGTTTTCATTCATCAAACTCACAATGCTTGCGACCCGACTGATCAGCGCTCTCGCCCTCGCCGCGGCGGCTTTCGGCCAGGCGACTAACCTCACCACCTGCACACCGCATCCGGCGTCGCCCGCCCAGCAGCATGCAATATTCGAGGCCTTCGCAAAATCGTGGTACATCGACAGGTGACTAATCGCCGGTCGATTTAATTCAACGCCTTGACTATTCACCGACAGAAACCTCACCCAAGCCTTCACCCACGTCGCCGCAAACGAGATCCAGCACAACCCATTCCTGCCTGACGGCGCTGCTTCAACATTCGCCTTTGTGAATCCGCTCTTCCGAAACCCGGCGATCACGGTCGAGGTGCTCCACCAGGCGTTCGCAGCGCCGATCGGCTGGGTGCATTACAGGATGGATGGGCTGAACCCGGAGCCTACTGCTATCGTAGACGTGTTCCGCTTTGACGGCGCGTGCGTGGTGGAGCATTGGGATGTCATACAGGAGAGGCCGAGCAATGCCACAAATCCGCATGCACTGTTTTAGACTAGTTTCCCCCAGCTAGATCGACAGATGCGTCTACTCCTCATTCCTCAGTAGCTTTAGACGGCCAGGAGTTTGCGATTTTGGTGCAATGGTTAGTCTCACTGGGCAGCTCTCAGAGTCCACGAAAAAAATCCCCTGACCGCGGTTCTATAATCGAGATCGCAGCCTGTGTCGCGATCTGCCGCGTTAGAGTGGAAGCTGAGGTTGAACTTTGGAAACGGGGCATGAGATACTGCAATTAAGGCATGAACTTGCGGTAAGGTCGACGAGCGACTTCTTTTTTTTGGCCGCAATCTCAGCCGTTATTTATTTATGTGCCTCGATCCAACCCGCCACTTTTGTCTCTGCCCTACGTCCTTCATATTGAATTGACATCGGCATACACACCATCTTCATTCGAGATTCCCTGTCCGCCGCTCCAGCAAGATCCACTACCTTTCTCCCCGTTTTTTCTCTCTGTTTTTGTCTTTCTCCGGCTGCAGTTGCACTTCCTTCTCCCTCCGTCGCCTTCGGGAGCCAGCTACATTTGCAGCCTACCCCCCGACCGAAGCACAGCTTGGCCGCATGGTATACTCGCCCGTCGCCTCAATCTCAGGTGGTGCATCCTGTCCCCATCAAAA
The DNA here is from genome assembly GCA_029289555.1 of Mycena latifolia. Classification (NCBI taxonomy): domain Eukaryota; kingdom Fungi; phylum Basidiomycota; class Agaricomycetes; order Agaricales; family Mycenaceae; genus Mycena; species Mycena latifolia. The sequence continues at coordinate 1,688,287 of JARJLE010000012.1, read as the reverse complement.
CCCCCGCAAGCTTTCCGCCCGCCAGTCAGCGGACCCCGCGTCCCGCGTTGGTACTCCGCCCATGACCTGTGCTTCCGATGTGTCCCCGCGTTGCGCGCGCATGCCTGCGTTTCGCACGCATGTCGGATGTCTCACCCACGCGTGCAATGGCTATGATTAGGATGCTCCCTCGCTCGCGCGCGCGTACAATCGAGCGTCCCACCCCACGCCCTCCACATGCCTCGTTCCAATTCCTGCCACTACCGCAGCGGGCCGCCCCAGCTGCACAGTCGAGTTCGGAGGGAACATCTAGTATCACACTCTTTCACGAGATGGCTACGGGTCCGGCAGCGACATTAATTTATATTACACTTACCCTATTCTAATGCAATATTTGTTACACTAGCACGACCAAAGTGCCCTTAGAGTCAGCCTTTTTGGCAAGATGATATTCTCCGCAAGGGTTGGGGCACAAACCCTCTGACAAACTTTGAACGACAGATTCCACTCCTTCAACTCAAGATTTGGTGCTGTTGATAGCTCAGGAATTTAAACAGGAAAGTCTCAAAAGACCCTCTTTCTTCTCACCTGAAATGGCTGCTGAAAGTTCATCTTTCAGCAGTCATAACTCGCTGACAATGGATAAATTTATGGGTTTCAAACCACCTCCTGATTGCGGCTACTTCCGTGGTGGTTTCACACCAAATCAATAGACCAGTTTTCGACTCGGCTACTGATTTATACAATTTCAGTTAACATCTTGAGGTCAAGATTTTGCTTTATCCGGTGTGCAAACGAATCCTTCCTTATCCCGGTTTTTATCTTTTCTTATTACCGTCACTAAGCTTTGCTTTACCAGACTCCCGACGTGCGGTTGTGCGTCCTCGGTGCGTAGTCGGATCAAACTGTTCTTGCCGTCGCGGCCGCAAGTTTAGCCGACCCAAATCAACGCACTGTCATCCACAACAAGAGGTTTCGTAAGCTACAATGATATTACTGTGAATTTTTGCCTTTCCTTTCTTTGCGCTGCGCTCGGTCGCCTGGTTCAAACTCGGTGGAAGTGAAAACAGACTGCTTGCAGACCAAAGATATCATCATCCCTCTTCCGTAGTATATAAGAGTATATACGCATGCGGAATGTTCGGCCAACTATGCCCGCATAGAACGCCCGTGAGAGAGTCAAGAAGATCTTTACTTACGTTTCAGCCCTTGCCACGATTCCCGTCCCTCTCCCTCGTTACTTGCCATCTCTCCCCCTGCCATCTCTTCCTCCACCCACACTCTTTTATTACTCGGCCTTGGCCACACCCAAAATCGATGCTCCCTCTCTTACCCTTGTCCGCGGCGACGGCGCTCCTGCTGTCCGCCACGGGCGCAGTGGCGACGCACTCCCCCCAGGCACGGCAGCACAGCGAGCTAGTCCAGCGTCTCTCGAGTACCGCCTCCGACTCCGAGCTCGAGAAGCGCGACACGTACACGAACGTGCCGGTTACATGGTACCCCGACGACACCGGGCCCGACGCCTGCACGGGCAAAAATCATCAAGACAGCGATTGGGTGCGTCGTCCGCTTTCCCTTTCCGACTTGCAGTATACTCACCAGAGGTGTTTGGTAGTTCGTTGCGCTCTACGGCCCAGTACGTTCCCTGCCCAGATCCCATTGATAAGTACATTGACGCGATGCGTGCTCGACAGCAATTCGGCGACGGCTCGGCGTGCTGTGGAAAACAGATGCGCATAAACGCCAACGGCAAGACCGCAGTTGCGACGTGTGTCGATTCGGTGCGCCTCATTCTCCTCGCTGTCCCCCTCCCCCTCAAATTATAATCACCACATCTCGACTAGTGCCCGACTTGTACAGCATGGGGCGCGCTCGACATGACCAAAGGCCTCTTCCAGTACTTCCAGAGCGACCTCGGCGAGTTCACCGCCTCGTGGTCCTACACCGACGGTGACAGCGCGCCTCCCCCGCCTCCCCCGCCCCCACCTCCTCCCCCTCCCCCGCCTCCGCCTCCGCCGCCTCCTCCGCCCCCACCCCCGCCGAAAAAATCATCGACGACGACGAGCCACAGCTCGACCACCACCTCGCACTCCACCTCGCACTCGACCTCGAGCAGCCACTCGACCTCGCAGAGCGCAAGCGCGACGCAAGCAAGCGTGAGCGCGACACACGCAAGTGTGAGCGCCACGCCCACCCCGAGTGCGCCTGCAGGCCCGGAGAATATTAAGAGCTTTAGTGAGGCGATGGTGGGGTTGGTGGGGTTGGTGGTGCAGGCGGTGGAGGCGCAGTAGAGTTGTGTTTCGTCTTCGCGCGTCCTGGCTTCGCACACCGTCGTCTCGTGATATTCAGCAACTCCCATTACCATTACCATCCCATTCCCACCTAGCTATTCCCTTCCTCGCGCTCACTTATACCCACACGCCCACACGCACCACACCGTCTTTCTCAATTAGTACTGTCTTCTCTCAATTTTAATGGGTTTGGTTTTGGTGTTGGTTTTATTAGTCCCATGGGCGTGAATTGAAGGTCTCCCAAACGGAGTCCGGAATCCTAGGTGCGTTGCGTCAGTATTATAGTACTTATTCACGGGCAAATCTTTCAAGGCTCCACAGCGGACGGTCCGCACCTGCATAACGTGGCATCTGCTACGATGAGCATCAGACGCCGCTCGTTCGACTCGGGCTGGGCCGTGAGTGTCTCCGCATACAGGTTTTTCATTTTATTATTGTCGTCTCAGGCATCATTTGCTTGGAGTCGGAGGGTCGTACGTGACTCGAATTTTACGGGGTTTGGAAATTTGGTTTGGTTATCGGTGGCACGCGCATGATTTTACACACGAATTAAGATGAAGATGATCTATCGGTACTTAGTACAAGTTTCATCAGAATGTGGTGCTCATGGGATCCATAATCCAAGTGGACGTTTTTTATGATTATTCCCATCTCAGGCATCATTTGCTTGGAGTCAGAGGGGCATGGGCCGCGTGGCTCGCATTTTATAGGGTTTGATAATTTGGTTTGGTTACCGGTCGCAGATTTTACAAATGAACCTCGCGCATGTCAGTGGAGACATCCACTTGCCTCAATGGCCGTTCAGGCTGTGAACGGCGCAAGACTTATAGCAATACACAAGCACCACTTATCGCAACACAGAGCAGGCAGGATGTGCATATCCAAAAAAGCTCAGAACTTTCTTTTCCCCGATTTATTAGTGATGAACCGCTTGAAATTCTATCTCGCTTTGTAGATGCCTCCGTATCCAAACTCCGACTCCGACTCCCCCAAGGCCCTAGCGGACGGTCCGCACCTGCAAAACTTACAGTCCGTCGCTGTAAGCACATCCGCAGACGCTGTTCGTTCGACTCGGGCTGCGGCCGTGTGTACAGAGTATTGATAGACCTTTTTTCTTCTATTATTCTTCTCATTTCAGCCATGGTTTGGACATTTGATTCTTGGCAGTTGCTTTTACACCGAACTCAAGATGAAGATGAACCTCTGCAAAACCTCGGCTCTGACATTCTGGATCCCATGTTTCCCCTTGCCTCAATGTCGCTGTTCAGTCTAAGGTTGCGGACCGTGTGAAGGCTATAGCAATACAATTATTATCTCCATTATAGTGCATGCGGGCCCCTTGGGGCCCATGTCGGACTTTACAAGATGCATAGTAACTACGGGCAGAAGGGAGCCCTATAGCAACACAAGGACCCTATAGCAACACACAAGGACCGGATCGCGAAGACCAATCGAACGGGGGAATTGTATTTCTATTTCACGCTTTGCAGACTCAGTCAATGGATTTCTAGATCCCTCGGTATCAGTATAATATTTACGGGCAAATACTTCAAGGCGCGCTCGTTAAAGCCCACATGTGCCGACGCCGGTTGGATTTGGCCTGGGGTTATAAGTATAGCATCTTGATAGAGCTTTTTTAATTCTTCTGATCTCATCTCAGGCATCATTTGGTTGGAGGCAGAGGGACGTGGCTCGAGTTCTACGGGGTTTGTAAATTTGATTTCGGTTATCAGTCGTACGAGGCGTACAAGGCGTGTCTGCCGGATTTTACACAGGAACCTCTGCAACCTCTGCCAAGTGGCTATTCCCTGGACAGGCGTGCGAAATCTCATACCCTTGCCTCAATGTCGCTGTTCACACTGTGGACTGCGCGAGCCCTATAGCAATGCAAAAGACCGGACCGCGCAGAGTAGGCGTAGAGTACATACATATCAAAAAGAATTCAGAAAGAAACCTATTGGAAATTCTATTCGATGCGTTGGTATCCAGACTCCATGGACAAATCCTTCATCTGTGCAAGGAAGCCCCAAAAGGTAGATAACGCAGGAAGTGGACAGTTCGTGCGGAGGTTGAAATTCACCGCCTGGATACTAGGAGGAATATGTTGTCAGATTGTGAAAATTCAAACTTGGTTATTCGGAGTCAAGTATTTCGCGAACGAACATGGGCGAGTTCGAGGATGCATGTTCTAGCAAAGGAAAATGCCAGAGAATCGACTGGGAGAGGAGATGTCGAGGAGGCTTACACTGATTCATTGGAACTTCTCTTACATAGTGCGTCAGATTTAGAACAGCAAAGGCGTGTTCCTGGGGCAGAGTTGGAATGTCCTTGTATGAATTGGACTCAAGGAGCCACCGTAGCATCTCGGCGATCTTGATATCATTTTCGGCGATTTTCGCGCTAATCTCGCCGGTCGATATCACCCTAAGCCCGGATAACAGCTTCCCTCCATGCGCAGGCGGACGGGTGACGGATGAGAATCACGCAAGTACCTTAAGAATCCTCTTGCGTACTTTGCTTGCATTGTAGAGGAGCGAGAGGAGCGAAGACGTCGACAGACCATTATCCTCATAGACAAACCGCGTGTTGTCGCCGTTACCCGCCAACTCGATCCTGCAGGGCTTTAATGGAGCACATTTGGAGAATCAAGGAGTCCTCCTACTCCTCGGCTTCAGCATCCCCTGTTCTGTGAATTCCGTCCAACAGAAGCAAAAATGGGTTCTGATAAAAAATCGCATGACTAAGTAATTTGTGAATCAATGTCGCAGACCTCGTAAAATTCGGGCAGCGGAGGGGTCCGCCCGGAATATATCATGAAATCTGCCTCCGCGATACTTAGGGTGCAGACACGCCTCATGATAGACCTGTCATTGTCTGATACATGCCGTAGTAGTTGGGCGCCGCTGATTACCACAAAACCAATCCGGTCCGAGTCGCACTTGTCACCCAATCCCTGGATGGTCGCGTAGACCTCCTCCGCCTGCTCCATGTTTCGAATTCAGTACTGTACGTTGAGAATTGTCAGTCTTATTCCCATTGAGGTAGGCCTGTCTGAGGGGATCGCGGATTAAGTTTTTGATGATATCCTGTCGTTACACAATGAGATAAGCCGACTGCGCTTAAATTATCCTGTAGTACACCCAGGGCGACACGTCCGGCTTTCTTGCCCACATCCAGTTCGTCTCCAGATCATTTCTACGCCTGCAAAATGCACGTCCCAGGGCGAAGGTGCGTTGCCGAGCTCCGCTCGGTATCGGGGACATGCAATCACCAATCCGCGGGCGAGTGCCCAGAATACGGAGCGGATTTCGCTGAGGTCGACAAGCCATGCTCTCCAGAGGGAGATACAACCAGGCTGGAGAGCACGTGAGTGATGAGATGCATGCGCTCCATGCTGCTGGTTGTGATCCACAGGGCCTTGCTAACCTCGTCCGGGGTTCGGGGACCGTTCTAGACACATGACCCAACTACTAGGGCATAGTTTGGGCATAGTCTCCAAGGAAGACGCACCAAAGACGCACCCAAAGAAAAACCTCATTTTTGTCATAGCCAGGCATCAAGTCGAACAAGGATTCTTCCCGCGCACTACCATCTCACCTCCTCGCATTCGGGAATGTGTAGGTCACTGTGAGTGCAGAGCCAATGAAATTCATGGGTACGATGCATGGATTTCAAAATTCATGCACAAAACCAATGAAAGCATTTTCATATACTTTCCATTTCATGTAACAGAGTGTACAGAATCCTTCCGGGGACTCCTCTGCCATCCCCATCGCATCTGGTCGCTCGCATAGCACCCAGTAGCGGATTTCCTCCACATCAATGACTTCAATGAGCGAAAATTGTCCATCCTGGTAGTATGGGGTGCCGAGGTGATGTTTCTTTGCCAGTTTCACCGGTCTCACAACTGGAGCAAATTACGGCTGATTCTCAACGCTTGTTACCCAAGGGAAGGAGAGCCCAAATCTAGCGGACTTTTGATACAGCACGTTCACAACAGGGATATTTGCGGTCTCAATATTTGACTAGCGTCCAATTCTACTGTAGCTTTTTCCGGTCTAGAGGACATGGACGAGCACTCCCAACACACAAGATACCACAATCCATGGAACGCGGAAGTGTTTTGCGGCTGCACTGTTGGGGGACGATGTGGGGGTTGACGACGGCAAGGAGCCCGATGCCGTTGGTGAGGAAGGAGGCATGGTCAATGACGACTGGGAGCCTGCTGCCGCAAGGGTAAAGAACGGGACAACATTTCCGGAAAATGTCGTCTCGAACGGGGCACTCGACACAAATTTGTCTCGTTCCACGCAATTGGCTCGCCCGTTCGCACCGAAAGTGCACGTCTCGGCAAACTCCCCACCGTGAATAGACTTTCTGTAGCCTGAGGCATTCTCTTCGAATTCGCCTGCAGGGAGTGAGGTATTAGAAAACCTTTGGGGCACGACACAGTAGGAAATGGATGCGCACCCACGAGCTGAGCTGGGTCGCTGGGAGTGATGAGGGTTTCTGTTGTGGCTGGTCCCTCTATCACCCACAGGCTCACTGTTCCCCATTCCGTGTATGTCGTCCAACCATCGCTCCCGACACCGACTGCGGAAATGAAGGTGGTCCCCTCGAGTATGGTGGTAAAGCTGGGATTCGCGGCGGACACAGTGAAGAGTGTTTGTGCTCGTACAGCTGCTGCGAGGTGAGCATGGTTTGAGCTACTTTCTTATTAGCGGCGCCCACGCACCATAAATAAGGTTCAAGAGTAGGACTGCAGGCACAGCGTGCTTCATCACCTCGAGGCGGGAAGGCAGGCTGGGATAAGATCATGAATGCTGCGTGCCTTATAACAGCAGTGATCTGCAGCCGTAGAGTAAGATGCTGTAAGATGTGATGATTGCCCTGCAGATCTACATCATTTAGATTGACGCTTTGGCGGCTTTCCCAGCCAACGCTGGCGCTGATGCTGAATTCTCATGTAATGTCAGAATCCGCTAAAGCCATCATTGATGCTGAGGCCAGACCTCCACTGGATAACAAATGTAGCGCGCTTTGCGGCAGAGCCCACTAACAACGCACACTAGGATTACTACATACTGAAATGGACATTGTGCAGTCAGTACTGTCGCATAGCTACTCGTAACCAGGTACAAGAACAATAGAAACCAAGTCAAGTCAAGACCTGTGATTGTAGAGATATTTTAATACCTTGCTTTGTTGACAGCTATAGTTTCTGGTTGAACGTCGCTACTATGTTTGAAGCTTATGCACAACTTATACCTCACCTAAATACCACAACTAGGAGGTTTGTCCCTCACGTTGAATATTTTGGTGACTTCCGCTTGTTGGTTACTCGTGAATTGGGGTGATCAAACGGGGCCCAAAGCCCCGACTTTGTCCGGGCTAGAGGGATAGAGGTGAGTGACTAAGTTAGCATGGTTCCAGAACTTCCTACTCCACAACCCACCGGTGCCCAGAAATTGCCACATTGCTTCACACCGAAGATAGAACAAGTGGTCTCGTGTTTGTTGCCCTTAGCTTTCGAGAATGGTCTCTCGAATGTAAACATCCAAGGATACATAGAGAGTCTGTAAAAACTCTCTGCTTAATGTATCTTCTGTAGTGGTATAATTGTGAAAGACACCAGCCAGAGTTTCGGAAGGCTTGCGAAACAATCAATGTAGGGGAGTTATATACCCGCCGGTGGATAGTCCGTTGCCAGTGGACACCGTTCACCTTCAGGCAAAAATCGTGGCTGCCTGGTTTCGAATAATGATTTCTGACGTGGTGCGTAAACATGTTTGTTTCTTGCATGTCATGATGAGACAATATTGAGATGGACAGTGAGCACTGAACATTTGATGGGACACTTTTTATCATTGTCAGTCTCATTGGATTACACAGTAATCTACTGGAGGATACCCCTGCATACCAGGAAAATCTGTTACAACTGATGGACCCAAATGAACTCCAGCGGAAACCATTGAAGCCCACCAGGTTCCCTCAAGGGTGAGGTGATAACCAGTGGTTGCCGATGCCGTTGCCGCTCACTGCCGATCACGGGAGGTAGCGTATACGCGTTCGGCGCAGTTACCATGCATTGTTCCAGCGGCACGGCCAAAAGTTGAACAGGAAACTAATTCTTCAACCACAGGGCGCAAAAGAGGGAGCACTTGTCATAATGGTATCCGACAGGCACTTGCTACGGCATCCGACAGGCATGTGCTTGGCACTTGCTGCAGCCTTTGTTACATTCGGATCAGTTCCAGCCATCAGCGTCAAATCGTTGTACCGGTACTATGATTAGCTTTGCAGTGCAAAAAGCATTCACTTTAGCTCAATTATACTCCAACCTTCGGAAATGGCTCAAATTAAACCAACAAGTGCCTAGTTTTTAGAATATAAAAAAGGTTTGAAGAAAAACAGATGAGTACTGCCCGAGATCTTGCCCGAGTGCCAAAAATCCTCAGATGCTGGTGCAAAATTTGGATATACTGTAATTTATAGCCAGCTGATTTTTATGGTTCAAATGTGTTTGAACTCCTTGAAACTCTGAACCACGATTGAATGTTACAGTTCAATTTCCCACCAACTTGGGAGCTGGGCGGCAAGCGCAACTATCATGTGCTGGGCGGTATTTCCCAGTTTATCTTCCGCTGTCAGTAATTCATGACTATTTACTGAGGCTATAATAGCTATTGTCTTTGGGTGCTCAAAATCCGCCTCTTCCAGCTTTTCTTCTCACTATATGTCGCAATCTTCCCTTGGCAGTGCCCAAAATGCAGATGGCTCCCTTTGCCATGCCTCCCAAATCTCGTTCATCAACAATGTCGATGATGAGCACCCTATTTCTAGCCTGCCATTGACTACTTCTACGTCTTCCGCTTGTCCCCTCGCACCCATTTTTGTATCAGTTTGGGAAAATTGAACTGTAACATTCAACCATGGTTCGAGTTCAAACAAGTTTGAACCATAAACTTGGCTGGCTACAAATTACAGTAATATCCAATTTTTTGCACCAGCATCTGAGGATTTTTGGCGAGATCTCGGGCAGTACTCACCTGTTATATTCTAAAACTAGGCACTGGTTGGTTTAATTTGAGCCACTTCCGAAGGTGATCGGGGCAGAATTGAGCTAAAGTGAATGCTTTTTGCACTTTTTGCATTGCAAAGCTAATCATACCGGTACAACGATTTGACGCTGATGGCCGGAACTGATCCGAATGTAACAAGTGCCAAGCACATGCCTGTCGGATGCCGTAGCAAGTGCCTGTCAGATGCCATTATGACAAGTGCTCCCTCTTTTGCCCCCTGTGGAACTAGGATGGTAGATTATGGGCTGGGTGAAAATGCCGCGCGTGCCGCGGCACTGCCGCGCACTGAGGCGGCAGTGAGGCGGTGGTGGCTGTGCTATTGCCGCTGCGAGTGCCGCGCACCGTTTTGCTCCTCATACAACACTCCCTAAGCTTCAAGTTGAGTACAGGGAGGAATTTTTATGTTAAATGCGTCCTCTGGGTGCAACAGACCCTTCCCTAAAAGTTAATCATTGGGACTCAATTGATATATTCGTACGGAGAAATGCCCACTTGTCTCGATGGATTGCATCCCAGAGCGAGCGGAATGGGTAATTTTAGCAAGTTGTATAGTGCAATGATGTTCACGTGCAACACAAGAACAGTGCAGTTTATCCCAAATTATGAAACACAACTGGTTCAGAGTGGTAGACTCGAGCTCAGATCCACGCACATGTTGAATTATCTGACTTGAATGGTGAATAACTACGTATCTAAAGTCCCCTGAGGCCCAAAAATCAGGTGGAGGTTTCAATTTAATCCACCCATACTTATAAGTGAAGTTCAACTTCGACTCGGAGCATGGGAATAGTGCCGCACCTACGGGGCCCATTGAGTTACTTAACATGAATTATTTGGCAAGGAAGTCGTTCCCGGATACCAGGAGCTATGCACTTTATGCTACATAAGCTACTCTGGCTGGTTGAAGGAAGAACTTACTGAGGCGATGTGACGTGACAGTGAGGCGGCGGGAGGGTAAACTGCCGCGCACGGTTTTCCTCCTTACACAACACTCTTTGCGCTGTAACTTGAGTGCGGGGATGGTTTACTGACTTAAATACATGGTCTGGATGCAGAAATGCCTCCGCAGAAATCTGATGATTTTGGGTTCAACTATGCATATAACTTGCTCCCTGCCACCGGGAGCGTGCTGCGATGCTTCCCATGCGTGAAAAATGATTGTTTTTGCGAAATTTTGAGGTCAAAATCTGTTGGGTGCCACACTTTCGACCGACTTTCGGGTGTTTCTGAACATCTAACAGAGTCGTGATTGAAGAGAGTTAAGCCCCTCGAATAATGTTGAACCTTGTTCTGTTTAAGATCAAGCCAAGTGCTATCAAGCAACCTCCGCATTTTTTTCAGCCTGCTCCACCAAACCAGGATTGGAGTATATCAGCCCTCGGGATTGGAGTACTTCATAGGGAGAAGTCTTACCTAGACTGTGGCCTGTGTATGGGGGATGAATGCCACACTCCTGTGAACTCTCTACATTCCAAGGACGTTGCACTACAAATATTACGCTAAAATCAATTAGCCCAGGCTTGAGTTAGCTGAGGAGCAGTGAGACAGTTAAGATCGACATATATATGTCCAGCATCAATGCTGAACTAAAGGCAAGAGATTTCTCTCCCAGCCGGACTTCTATTGTTGGTGCACAGCGTGACTTAGGGGCAGTAGTCCGAATAGTATGGAGGTGGAGGTAAGGTTTGAGAATGAAGGGTATATTATCATGTAATCTGCACCTCACTATCCCTGCAATGTCTTTCACTGCTACCTCCATGGCTTATCGGCATTTCACGCGGAAGGCTGGGACAATTGTTTATAGTGGATCAGCTGAACTGAGGTGCCTCGCTCACCATAGGTTTCCTCCCGTTTCCTCCCCTTGCTGGAACAATGAGATTGCATCGGAATCTGAAGTACCTGGGCTGGTCCCTCTCGTCTGCATACATACAAAGGAAGCTAACCCCCAGTGTGGGCTTCTCCAGAAGAACTAGGTCTATCTATACAAAGGCCTGGAAGGTGTGGAACCTTCGCACAGGTCACATCTCCCAGGATTTGCCATTGCGGAGGTGGGATCTAGGCCTTATACGATTCCGGTTGAACTTCGGAGGGTATAGCTGTCCACAAGACGACACTATTCCATGGTGACTAACTGCACCGAATGAGCTGCATCTTTCTAACGTCAGGAAATCCATAAAAGCCAACTGTACCTCGAAATTGACCTGAGTAGGGCTGTTCAGAAAATTCAGACAGAGGTTGAACAAGACATGTCAGCTTGTACGGTCAAAATAACCCACTGGTGTGCACCATTAAGCCTCGATGAACCCCACTGCAGACTAGTCGGGCTGAAAATAATGGCAAATTTCATTCTATCCCATGGGATACAATTCTCCTTGAGAGCTAATGATACCGAGCTTTGAGGCAGTGAGGAGGCATTGTGGGTGTTATGGAGCATGAAATGACGTTGCCGGGAGGTGCGGAGATATCGTTTCAGTGAGGTGACCTTGAAATGTTTGGTTTCAAGTATGTTGGTGACTAGAACTGTACCCACTTTCGACTCAGAACAGTCGAAGAATCTTTAGGCACTTGCTGAGCTCGCGGAGAACTCCGAAATGTGACAACCTAAGTAGCCAGGCATGTGTTTGAGGGAGTGGGCCTGGTTTTGCCCAGCGATACCACCTCAGTGTCCAGCATTTTCTCCGGGCACCAAGAAGACCGGAAGCCGTTGAAGAACACCTACGGTTTGGATATTTCAGGAATAGTCGGGATATAATCTCTGTATTCACCACAGAGATGGGCTGTCCATAAGGCCTGATCATTGAATTGCACCTGTGTTGCATATAGAATGGCTGTGGCAAACTGCCCCCGCAGAATGCGGCAGGTCAGCCCAACTGCAGGAACCCCCATGATCTGTACAGCAGGACAAAGGGGAAGAAAATGGAGCAGTACCCATGGGTTAAGGCGATAAAATGTGTCTAAGAATGAGGATTATTTCGTTCAAGAATCAACACCCATTAAATGCCGCAGAATTGAGGTAACAATAAGTGATAATTGAGAAGTACACTGAGGTGGTAGTGATGCGGCAGTGCGGGGACGTGAGGGGCCAGTGCGGGGAAGTGCCGCGGCATTGAGGCGGCGACTGTGGTACCCTCCAACACAGAATCGGAGTCAAGTATGAGCTGGAACATTAAGAGTGAGGTCATAAGTATGTTCATAAATGTTTAAACACCAATTAAGCAAGCAGGATACATTCCTAGACTCAGAACACCTTATTTACGAGTACTTATGTAATCATTGTTTTAATCAATCGAAAATGAGGTTTTGGCGTGCTCATTGCATCTTGTCACTTTTTATTCGTGTACTAAATTGATGGCATTTTGAATGCTTTCTAGTGGCTGTGTTGAAGGGAAGCCACTAATGATGCTTCATTTTTTCTTACTCTCGTAGTGGCAGTGTTTGCTTTTGTAATGCATCGTCACAGCGTCAGCGGTTCGAACCGACCATTTTGACTTTTTTCTTTTCTTTCTAAACTCTCCCCATATGGCTTTTTTTGTTTCCGTATACGTTCAACAATGTTGGTCATGCGTGATTCAATGAAGGGAGATCACTTCTCATAATTTCTTGAAACATGTTCAAAGGAGGACCGTTGGATTGTTCTTTTTGTTATTCCCAGAATAGAAGCGCAAGTTGTGATCCCTCATTGGCCGTCGTTGATTCACTCACAGCGAGCGCCTTCCGCCCATCGCTTATTTGATCATACCCAGATCGTCATCATAATTTTGGAAAGTATCATCACATTCAGCTACAGCAGAATTTCATTGGGAAGTTTTAGTTAAGCAGATTATCCCCTAGATGTCCATGGATACGCCTGTGAACACATCCACATCCGTCTCCTTTCAACCCTGCAGACCCGACTTGTGCGCAGGTGGTCGAAGCGATAGACATCATAGTCTGGGCCAGAGGTGCGTGGCTCCAGTGTGGGGATCTTTCCCTTCGCTTGCAAGTCGGCCCCGATACGCTGTGCCACCTAGCCACCGATGAGGCCAGGGCCAGTGATCAGAAGGCTGGGTTTCGGAGACATTGATAGGGCGCTGCCAGCTTTTTATATGGAGCTACTCAGCCATCCCTGATCCGACCGCCTGTACATGAGCGAGCGGGAGGATCACTGACAATGAGCAGAGCTTCTCAGGCGGCTTATAACTAGTTATCCTCCGAGGAACCTTTGCCATGTGGTCGGCCATATTGCATGAGATGATACTCAGGCGTAGCCAGTGTGCGAGCCCCAAGGTCGAAGGTTCAGTAACGCTGACCTATCGGTTTATTAAGGGGTTGAATCGGTCATCATCGGATCGGTCAATAAGGCGCTCTAAACACTCCTGATTTTCAGCTTATATCATTCAGTGTCCATAAATTTTCAGCGGCGGCCTTTCTCTCTGTCTCCCAGAGTTCCCTCGACCCTCTCATACAATAGTTCGCCAGTTCATACCCTTGATGTGACAAATTAGCATGTTCTCCTTATGTTCCTTAATTTCTAGGTGATTGTCAGATCCAGCCCCTCAGCCCCTCTCTTTCACTTTCACCTTTCTGCCTGTCATGAGCCTTCCTATCACTTCAGGCCTTCAGGCACTACGGACCAGGGAACTCGCTTATAGCAACAACTTCGGTGTTAGTTCTTTCATATTTTGAAAACCATGGTCTAATCCTCCGTAACAGGACTATAACATGTCCTTGGATGGATGTTTCTCACCGAATGCGAGACTCCCAAATCGTCAGAGTACCCGCGTTATTCGGTGCATTAAAAGTGGTGTTGTTGAGTACTTATTGGCTGGGCTTGGTCGTATCCCGCCTCGAAACAACGTGTTTCATTGGAATGCGGCAGAACTTTTACGATTTTAGCCTTAGAGCTTGACCCTTCCAACTTGCCGACATTCAATGCCGCTGTCAGAAATATTGACGGTCTCAGCGGCTTTTAGAGGGGCGAGATCATTGTGGTCACTGCAAGTTGACCGTGGAGTGGTTTTGCATCCGCTCGACAACCAGGTCATTCGTGACCGGCAAAGTGCTGCGCGACATGGTGGGGGAATCAGCTACTGAAATTAAGGAGGTAATGCATAGGGCCACTCAAGACGGCAGGGGTCGGCCATCAATCAACCACACGTGCAGTGTCATGATCATTTATAACGCGCAAGTTACTTGTTAAGCAGAAGCCAGGGCTTCCCGAAGAGCCCCATGAGAATAATCACCATACTCTATTAGTTGGTCCGAGTCTTTTGAAGAAAAAAGTTAAGTGCGAGTTTTGCCGGGCTCCCGGCTGCGCGGAAAATCCGACTGAAAGCCCTGGCCCAGGCCCAAGCCAGGCCAGGCCAAGCCCTACCGGCGGGCTTGGGCTTTGGCCTGAGGAGTCCCAAGCCAAGGCCCGGTCAAGCCAGGCCCAAGCCCTGGCTTTCAGGCCAAGTCAGGCCACGGACATCACTACCCAAGTCCAAGTTGGCTTAAACCTTTGGCGGAACCTCGGAGAATTGCCGCCACAAGCCGCCTCAGGGCCACGGCACTGCGCGGCAGGTGCGGCATTTTCTCCAGGTCCGGTGACATGGTGTGAACATTTGGCTGTAATAGTACAGTCTCTTGACATTATCATGTTGCGGCGTTTATACTGCGTTGTTTCCATCTGTCTTGTGTCCTTCTTGATTTCGATCCAGGAACTAAAAGCTGTGCGGACTCTGAGTATTGCAACTACGAGGTCTTGCGTTTTGTGCTGATGCTTGACTGATGCGCGCTGGAGTCAGTGGTGCCACTTGCGCTTCCTCAAGTGCCACCAAAGTGGAAGCTGGGTGGAAGTACAATTTGGGTGGAAGAATGGGATTGCGCTCGCCCCTGGCAATCAATCCGCCCAAAATCCGCCACAACATAATCCCTGTCGCTGCTAAATCTGAACCGGTTCTGCGATGTCGTCAGGGAACCGAGAGCTGCTTAAAAGGCGGCTCTTTCCCTCGCTCACATCCTCAGCAACTTGTCCTCTGCTTTCGCTCACCAATATGAAGGTCTCCACTGTCTTCATTGCCCTCACTGCTGTCGCAACTGTTAGTGCTGCTAGGGTCGACACCAATGCTTATCGTATGGCGCGTGGGTTGCCTCCTAACCCCCCCGCCCAACGGTCTACTCCAGCCCTTGGTATGCGTGCAAAACCATTCCTTATGGATTTTCTGACAAAGTCTTTAGCTGCCAAACGCGGAACTCCTTCTGGCGCACCCCCTCCCGAGTGCAAGCCTGCCCTGCTGTTGTGCTCCGTCAATTCAGAGTGCTGCGCAGATCTCTGCGTCCTCGGCGTCAGTGTCCCGTTGTCAGAATTTATGAATGTATCCGTGCTGAGGTGTTCGGATTATAGCTTTGCCTTTAATTGGCGTGCCGAGATCGTCCGCGTGTGCGTTCCATATCGTGAGTTTCATTGTTCCTGCTGTTCACACTCTCCGTTGCTAAGCCCTTGGGCAGAGGGCCAAAAACGTTGGACGGACGATGTTTACTTATGATATACTGTTTCTCGTGACTTAGGATCTTTATCATGCTCATGTTTTCTTAATGATACACAAGCGGCCCAGCAGCCTCTTTGGTCTGGATTGAGTTTGACGGTGAGAGAGCCGAGGAAACTCCTGACTTGATTAATTGAAGGCGAAGTGATGAAAAGAGTTTGTGTGGCCGAGGTGGTTTGCCTCGAATGCCTCTCCGATTTCAATTTGCTTCTTCACGCTCAAGCTTCGCCTCCAATATTACCCGATGCGCATAGTGAATCCTAGTTAATTTTCATATACGACGCCCCCACCCGTCGTATATAGTGTGCGGCTCATTCCTTCGAGAGGAAAGGAATGGCTGTATTGACATGCTGCCATAGATATGTTCCAAATGCCAAACCCTATTGAGATGCACCTCAAACTAAGCGGGATGCACACTTCAATTGGTTTGGGTATCCGAATGAACCACACATATAGCTAGGGTCATCGTCTATAATCCTACTTTCATGTCATTTTTTGGCCCCCCAAATGACTGTCCTTGTACCGTCTCTCCCTAGATTGTGTCCTCAAATTATGAGCCTGCCTCACGATTATTTAGCTGTCCCCTCTCGCCGCCGGAGAACTTCATCGCAGAACGGTCCATGTACGACCCATCGGTAAATTTCTCCTTCCTGTGTATGCTCTCCCAGTCAGCGTTACGCTGTGTCATATAATGGTAGTTCAAAGACTCCCTCGGTATATGGCGCATGTTTGCGCTTGCACTCCGATCATATACATCCATATAGTCTCAAGTCGCGTGAAGCTCGGGGATGGAGCTCTCGCACGGAGGTGCGCCTTTCCATTCTTCTGCATCTTTGCGCATGCTCCATCCCCACTTTAACGTTTCGATTTTCCAGGGCTTCATCCGGCGAGCGAATTTTAAAATCATGGGGTTGCGTCCCAGCGTCCACTTCCGCTGTCCGTGCCATCGCAGGTAGACTCCGACCTCTCAGGCGCTGTCTCCAGATTTATTATACTCATAGTCCCGGTTACACGGTGCTTGGCAGGCGTCGAAATGGCAAGCTTATGAGGCAGGAATCTTGCAAGATGAATGTATCCCGTTCTATCCACTGCTTACTCCCTTTCCTCCTCCCTGAAGCTCGCACATTTCCCCTCCCGTTTTCTCCGGGCCCTGCCCCCGCTATGGATACTCAGTTCTTATTCGTTTCTCTGTATTCAGTATTTATGGGACATTCTTGTGTGCTTCTGTAGGCTACACTCTGATGTTCTGTCTCCACGGCCGCATGAGCTCTTTTTTTTTTCTGTGACTCCCTCGATCATGATGTCCCCGCGCCCCGGTGCAAGTATCGCGTTTTCACCCCAAAAGATACTGGCGTCGAGCTGCTCTCTACAGCTACGACAACTGGCTCGACCTCCTATTTCCGCAGTGTCGCAGAATGCAGAACACTAAACGCCGAGACTCGCGCCGTCAATGTGAGCATGCGGACATTGCGTCGCACCAACTGGCTTATGACCCATCCGATTCTCGGGGACCTTCTTGTTCGACTTCAATCATGCGACGACCAGTGGTGGGCGCATCGAGCTACACTATATCCGCCTGTGGGATTCGTTCACCAATCTTCCGGGCGGGGCTTTCCGACGCGGTCCAGTAGCCCAGCCTTATTCGTGGGTTCGGGGACATCGCTGCCGGGCTTGCGTCGGATGCACATATCAGAGCTGCAGGCTCAAATTCTCGAGGGGTTAGAAGAGAGTATCGAGATTGTCCAGATTGACTAGGGCGAAACCGCGGGGAGATTCTGGTGTTGACTGGTGCGCCATAGAATCCAAATGTCGTCGATTATATTCGCACCGTACTCATCGTTGCCCCCAATGATTCTCAGACAGTTCCCCGACCCATCCCGCAGCAGATTTTGAGATCTTAGTTTTGTCTGCAACGCGAGGGTTGACTGGATAAAACTTCAGCGCTCCCATTACACTTCAATGCTCGCGCCCATGAGCAAATCCTGATGGAGAAACTATACCCTCGATTGTATGTCTTCTGGTGGATTTGAACCATCGACCTCCCACTGATCCATTCGATTCGCATCCAGCAGTCGAGGGCGTGGTTGCGTCCCCTACTAAGACTTATTTCAGCATGGTGCAGCTTGGCTAGGTGCGCACATTCCCGTGGCTTTCGCGAGGACCTAGTCCGAGTGCAAAACAAGCTCGGAGCGTGCGTATTTCAGAGCACGTCCGGATTCAGAAGAACACAACGAGCTGCAGAGAAATTCTCCAATGCTCGATTGCCGCGAGATGTTATCAGTTTTGTTCTTTCGCCGTGAAGCTTCAGGCTTAAAGATTCAAGGTTTACGCCCGTCCTTCGCGTGCGTGCGTAGTCCGTAGTCAAAAATGAAAGCGCCGAACTCAAAGAAACCACGCCTGGCCCCTCAAGCAGACATCCATCAACCTTGGTCCAATTGCAGCGGTGATAGGATTACCCAGAGGCGCGAATAAGATCAAGAATCTCAACCACCTCCACAGTACCCAGATACATGTACAAGCGTAAATATAAATGCGGCTCCACTCAGCCAACACCAAAGTCCATCGCCATCTCGCCCCCAAACCCGCCCTCCGCACCACGCTCCACCTCCGCGTGTGCACCGGCGGAGAAGTCGCCCTCAGTGCCAAACTCCCTCTCCCCTAAGGTGCCCTCAGCCGGTTGTGGGAGATGCTGGGGATGACGCTGCCACTTGCCGGTGAGATCAAGGACGATGGGAACAGAGCGGTGGGCACGGGCGCGGGCGTTTCGTGGAACATCGCGCGGAGGAATTCGGGGGACTACACGAACTTATACATCAACACACGAAGGGTGGGGCACATAGTCGGGATATGTAGACGCACCTGCAAACTCGGTTCAAACGCGGACGGCCCCGCAACGCGCGGCACGTAGTCGAACCCGGCGCCCGCGCCGTACACGTTGGGGATCTGGACGGCGTGGGACGCCGGTGCGCTCGCGCTCCTTTGCTCTCTCCGCGCGGGAAAACGAACTCGACCTGTGGCGCCGATTCCTTCCGCTTCCCTCCATATTTCGAGGACCCCGCGCCCTGTTGGCAGAAATCAGCGATATCGGATCGAAGCACATCAGTGCATCATCGAGGGTTCGCGCTCGGGTTGCTGAGCTGTAGGTAACGAGGCTCTAAAGCAATTGAGTAAGGTAGTACTAACTCTTACACACTTTATATACTACCTCGGGGATCTCCCCGGGGGCTTACTCATCGCATGAGTAATACGAGCGCGGAATGTGCTCGAACATTCTCCAACACGCCCGCCTAACCGGGCTTCCTCAATTCGGAATTTCCTACGACAATGAGTCGCTCAGATCTCGTTCAATACGCCACATGCTATCGCCACTTCTAACATTGACAGATACGCACACTGCTGCGCCTCGCGGAATTTGAGTGCGCCTGACTCGGTGGACACCGGGAGTCTACTACAGACAATGGACCCGACGGAGCGGAACGTTCGGAACCCCAAACTTTATACCCTTCCTCCTCTTCAGTGACTCCAGTCCCCGTTCGTCTCCGACGCGATAATAGTTCGCGCGCGGCGCACCTGTCGCGTATCGAGTCGCGGGAAAATTCGCCGCGTCTATAGTTACCTTTTATATTTACGCGCGGCGCGACGCAATCGGTGAACAGCAACCTCTTTCCTGTCCGAAATCAGTAACCTGAACACACTCGAAGCCTAATGTCGCGATTGCGCGTTGGTGCACATTTCGACGCCTCCCGCTCGGGTCTGCCCGAAACAATAGGCCCCGCCGTCACGTAGAACTCAGGCCGGGGCAGTTGATTTGGTGAAAAAGATCAAAAACAGCTCAAAATGGAAAAAAAAATCGGCCGCGCCCTAAGTTCCGCAACTGGCTGTAAAAACTGTTTATAATTGGCCGGGGAATTATAAACAGAGCCCTAGACAGGGCCCGGGCCGAAAGCACAATGGTCTTCCATTTTGCGCCAAACATGCCCATGCTCCCAGGGGAAGTTCCGCGCTCGCACCATGTCGGGCAGGCTGAATGAGAAGGCTTTGCGACGTTGATGCCTTGGGGGTGATGGCGGCGTTTTCCTGCGTATCGTGCGTTGCGATCTTGATTCTGTGTAATATTAATCTGATGCTCATTCGCCGAGATTCTCAGTAGCTTACTCACCTTTCGGTATCGCAGACGATACGACAATCGGAGAATGAGTCGCACGCCCTCCCCTCGATCGCGGTCGAGGTTATTTTCATACACCGTGAGTTCCTCCCCTCCGTCGGCCTCGTGTCACTGCGCAGATACCACGAAGCTTTGAAATCAATGTCAGTGATAAAAATTGCGCGTGCCGCTTGGGAGCGCCTTCACTTACCACTCTTGCGCGCTCGTCCGCGTGTGCCCGCCGGCCAATCGTTGCCGTGTTATCTTATCAGCTAGCGGACAATGAGTTAGCCCGCGTGTCTCAGATGGCGAAGGTGACATGCATAATTTAATGAGTCCACCTGCGCTCGGACCTGAGTTTCACACGTCGCGTGAGGCGTGTTTCAAATGATGACTCACCGCGACGTTGATTGGGAAAGCAGGGGAGAAAAGCTCCCGCGACGTCAGGGGGATGTGAGACATTTGAGGACATGGAAATTGTGGGATGTCGAGCCGTGCGAGAACAGAGTGAAGGCAGGGGAACACGGCGAGGAGTCAAGGCGATAACCTAGGTAAGCTGCATAAAGACCGCACAATGCTGGGATTATATCCTTTGCAGTATACAATAGCGCAGTCAGCGCTCAGTTTGTGAATGGGGATATAATGATAACGGATCGCGAGGCATAAACAATGGCGGAACCAAAGAGCAAAATGGCCCGATACGTATTTGCTGCAGTTCGTGCGCCGAGAAAATAGCCTAGATGGAAAAAGACTCGGAGAAAAAAGCTGTGGGCGCTCATGTCGCGTCTCCTAAAAGTAAACTCACTCCGCAGCATTCCCGCTTCCCATCTTATTCAGTTCCCACCAACAAATGTTCTCCCACGGAGGTATCCTCATTCCAAATGGAATCTTGATGGGGAGCTCACTGTAGCAGCGGAGTCATCTCGCCCGTCGCTTGGATACCCTTAGAACCCGCACTCACTGCTGAAAATCTGATATGGTATTTATATCAAGTCGGAGTCGCGAGTCGAGTCACCGATCGAACCATCCTCATAGGCCTGTGAACGACCTAGAATGACGGTGCGAGCGCGCTGGAATCGGACGCCGGGCACATATTATCAACCGGGGCACAGCACTCACAAGTAGCATCAGCACTCGCACGACCAGAAACAGAACAGAAGGGGTCCTGTGGCTGCCGCGGCGGAATACATATCTTGGTCGAGGAATACGACTGTTGTCAATTGGGCGGATAAGTAGGCTAGATAACTATCCTCGAATTCAAATTGGTATGCGAAGAAATTCGAACCGGCATACCTGGAATGAAATCGGGTAGACTCCGGAGAGACTCGGGCGAAACAGATCAAAATTCGAGTAGTGCTGTGGATATGTGTCAATTTCCGAGTGCACATCTCTGCTGCACAAATCGGCTGACTAATTCGTCAACTTGAATTTGGGACGCGAGGAGAGTCAGACCGTGAGTCTGGAATTGGACTGGACAGGATACGAGACGATCTGTTCGGGCGCTCATGGAACAATTGTAAGTCATCTACACCCAAAGTGTTGAGAACGTTCAAGCGCACTTACTCTGTGTCAGGGTAACGACCGTCAGACTTTGCAATTCTGTGGCCAAAATTAGCAGCGCAGAATCTAATCCTAAGAGCCAAAGCCGTAGGCGGCGAGCTGGATAATTATACATCATTGTCAGTTGAATCCGAGTAACTTCGGAAGGTTTTCATATGACTCGCCGGTGTGAACCGTGGTAATCCTGTACGAATACTGTGAGTACAGGCTTTAATTAAATCAGTAAACGGTAATGTATAGAGTAATATGGCTTTACTTCTCACACAGTTCGTCGTAAGAACCAGTGAGAGAAAAAATAAAAGATGGGAACAAAATTGGTGACCAGCTTAGAGTCACGGACACGTGCGGCACGCGTAGCATGATGTTCAGATGTTAACAGCCGGCAGGTAGAAATCTCGTCGAATGTAATTCACCGACACGAGCTGTTGTCTGAGGTACCAGCGTTAGCATCTCCAGGATCCCGATGGCCGCCGAGACCAAAACGAGGCCACGAAGTCGCAGCGCATCAAAGGTTCGCCAGCGCTGTGTAAGTGGTTGCGACTTCCTCCGCGCACCCCACGGGCAGCGGCGGCGGTAGTACGGTGATACAGCGACGAGGATACTTCGCCATTGTCGGAAGTCTCCCAGATGTGTAGTTATTCAGTATCTAATTTGGGTCAATTTTGACTCCGTGCGCGATCGCTTAAGAACATGCGGCAGCATGTCCTGTCCCATTTGGACCTTGCCATTTAGACCCGAAGAAGACGTGCCTGGACGTGCCTGCTTGGCGACACGGGAGAACTTCTCCTGATCGTGCCTTAGATTACTGAATTCAATGTAGGAAGTATTCATGTAGGTACTCCCAGAAACAGGACATGCTGCCGCATGTTCTTAAGCGATCGCGCACGGAGTCAAAATTGACCCAAATTAGATACTGAATAACTACACATCTGGGAGACTTCCGACAATGGCGAAGTATCCTCGTCGCTGTATCACCGTACTACCGCCGCCGCTGCCCGTGGGGTGCGCGGAGGAAGTCGCAACCACTTACACAGCGCTGGCGAACCTTTGATGCGCTGCGACTTCGTGGCCTCGTTTTGGTCTCGGCGGCCATCGGGATCCTGGAGATGCTAACGCTGGTACCTCAGACAACAGCTCGTGTCGGTGAATTACATTCGACGAGATTTCTACCTGCCGGCTGTTAACATCTGAACATCATGCTACGCGTGCCGCACGTGTCCGTGACTCTAAGCTGGTCACCAATTTTGTTCCCATCTTTTATTTTTTCTCTCACTGGTTCTTACGACGAACTGTGTGAGAAGTAAAGCCATATTACTCTATACATTACCGTTTACTGATTTAATTAAAGCCTGTACTCACAGTATTCGTACAGGATTACCACGGTTCACACCGGCGAGTCATATGAAAACCTTCCGAAGTTACTCGGATTCAACTGACAATGATGTATAATTATCCAGCTCGCCGCCTACGGCTTTGGCTCTTAGGATTAGATTCTGCGCTGCTAATTTTGGCCACAGAATTGCAAAGTCTGACGGTCGTTACCCTGACACAGAGTAAGTGCGCTTGAACGTTCTCAACACTTTGGGTGTAGATGACTTACAATTGTTCCATGAGCGCCCGAACAGATCGTCTCGTATCCTGTCCAGTCCAATTCCAGACTCACGGTCTGACTCTCCTCGCGTCCCAAATTCAAGTTGACGAATTAGTCAGCCGATTTGTGCAGCAGAGATGTGCACTCGGAAATTGACACATATCCACAGCACTACTCGAATTTTGATCTGTTTCGCCCGAGTCTCTCCGGAGTCTACCCGATTTCATTCCAGGTATGCCGGTTCGAATTTCTTCGCATACCAATTTGAATTCGAGGATAGTTATCTAGCCTACTTATCCGCCCAATTGACAACAGTCGTATTCCTCGACCAAGATATGTATTCCGCCGCGGCAGCCACAGGACCCCTTCTGTTCTGTTTCTGGTCGTGCGAGTGCTGATGCTACTTGTGAGTGCTGTGCCCCGGTTGATAATATGTGCCCGGCGTCCGATTCCAGCGCGCTCGCACCGTCATTCTAGGTCGTTCACAGGCCTATGAGGATGGTTCGATCGGTGACTCGACTCGCGACTCCGACTTGATATAAATACCATATCAGATTTTCAGCAGTGAGTGCGGGTTCTAAGGGTATCCAAGCGACGGGCGAGATGACTCCGCTGCTACAGTGAGCTCCCCATCAAGATTCCATTTGGAATGAGGATACCTCCGTGGGAGAACATTTGTTGGTGGGAACTGAATAAGATGGGAAGCGGGAATGCTGCGGAGTGAGTTTACTTTTAGGAGACGCGACATGAGCGCCCACAGCTTTTTTCTCCGAGTCTTTTTCCATCTAGGCTATTTTCTCGGCGCACGAACTGCAGCAAATACGTATCGGGCCATTTTGCTCTTTGGTTCCGCCATTGTTTATGCCTCGCGATCCGTTATCATTATATCCCCATTCACAAACTGAGCGCTGACTGCGCTATTGTATACTGCAAAGGATATAATCCCAGCATTGTGCGGTCTTTATGCAGCTTACCTAGGTTATCGCCTTGACTCCTCGCCGTGTTCCCCTGCCTTCACTCTGTTCTCGCACGGCTCGACATCCCACAATTTCCATGTCCTCAAATGTCTCACATCCCCCTGACGTCGCGGGAGCTTTTCTCCCCTGCTTTCCCAATCAACGTCGCGGTGAGTCATCATTTGAAACACGCCTCACGCGACGTGTGAAACTCAGGTCCGAGCGCAGGTGGACTCATTAAATTATGCATGTCACCTTCGCCATCTGAGACACGCGGGCTAACTCATTGTCCGCTAGCTGATAAGATAACACGGCAACGATTGGCCGGCGGGCACACGCGGACGAGCGCGCAAGAGTGGTAAGTGAAGGCGCTCCCAAGCGGCACGCGCAATTTTTATCACTGACATTGATTTCAAAGCTTCGTGGTATCTGCGCAGTGACACGAGGCCGACGGAGGGGAGGAACTCACGGTGTATGAAAATAACCTCGACCGCGATCGAGGGGAGGGCGTGCGACTCATTCTCCGATTGTCGTATCGTCTGCGATACCGAAAGGTGAGTAAGCTACTGAGAATCTCGGCGAATGAGCATCAGATTAATATTACACAGAATCAAGATCGCAACGCACGATACGCAGGAAAACGCCGCCATCACCCCCAAGGCATCAACGTCGCAAAGCCTTCTCATTCAGCCTGCCCGACATGGTGCGAGCGCGGAACTTCCCCTGGGAGCATGGGCATGTTTGGCGCAAAATGGAAGACCATTGTGCTTTCGGCCCGGGCCCTGTCTAGGGCTCTGTTTATAATTCCCCGGCCAATTATAAACAGTTTTTACAGCCAGTTGCGGAACTTAGGGCGCGGCCGATTTTTTTTTCCATTTTGAGCTGTTTTTGATCTTTTTCACCAAATCAACTGCCCCGGCCTGAGTTCTACGTGACGGCGGGGCCTATTGTTTCGGGCAGACCCGAGCGGGAGGCGTCGAAATGTGCACCAACGCGCAATCGCGACATTAGGCTTCGAGTGTGTTCAGGTTACTGATTTCGGACAGGAAAGAGGTTGCTGTTCACCGATTGCGTCGCGCCGCGCGTAAATATAAAAGGTAACTATAGACGCGGCGAATTTTCCCGCGACTCGATACGCGACAGGTGCGCCGCGCGCGAACTATTATCGCGTCGGAGACGAACGGGGACTGGAGTCACTGAAGAGGAGGAAGGGTATAAAGTTTGGGGTTCCGAACGTTCCGCTCCGTCGGGTCCATTGTCTGTAGTAGACTCCCGGTGTCCACCGAGTCAGGCGCACTCAAATTCCGCGAGGCGCAGCAGTGTGCGTATCTGTCAATGTTAGAAGTGGCGATAGCATGTGGCGTATTGAACGAGATCTGAGCGACTCATTGTCGTAGGAAATTCCGAATTGAGGAAGCCCGGTTAGGCGGGCGTGTTGGAGAATGTTCGAGCACATTCCGCGCTCGTATTACTCATGCGATGAGTAAGCCCCCGGGGAGATCCCCGAGGTAGTATATAAAGTGTGTAAGAGTTAGTACTACCTTACTCAATTGCTTTAGAGCCTCGTTACCTACAGCTCAGCAACCCGAGCGCGAACCCTCGATGATGCACTGATGTGCTTCGATCCGATATCGCTGATTTCTGCCAACAGGGCGCGGGGTCCTCGAAATATGGAGGGAAGCGGAAGGAATCGGCGCCACAGGTCGAGTTCGTTTTCCCGCGCGGAGAGAGCAAAGGAGCGCGAGCGCACCGGCGTCCCACGCCGTCCAGATCCCCAACGTGTACGGCGCGGGCGCCGGGTTCGACTACGTGCCGCGCGTTGCGGGGCCGTCCGCGTTTGAACCGAGTTTGCAGGTGCGTCTACATATCCCGACTATGTGCCCCACCCTTCGTGTGTTGATGTATAAGTTCGTGTAGTCCCCCGAATTCCTCCGCGCGATGTTCCACGAAACGCCCGCGCCCGTGCCCACCGCTCTGTTCCCATCGTCCTTGATCTCACCGGCAAGTGGCAGCGTCATCCCCAGCATCTCCCACAACCGGCTGAGGGCACCTTAGGGGAGAGGGAGTTTGGCACTGAGGGCGACTTCTCCGCCGGTGCACACGCGGAGGTGGAGCGTGGTGCGGAGGGCGGGTTTGGGGGCGAGATGGCGATGGACTTTGGTGTTGGCTGAGTGGAGCCGCATTTATATTTACGCTTGTACATGTATCTGGGTACTGTGGAGGTGGTTGAGATTCTTGATCTTATTCGCGCCTCTGGGTAATCCTATCACCGCTGCAATTGGACCAAGGTTGATGGATGTCTGCTTGAGGGGCCAGGCGTGGTTTCTTTGAGTTCGGCGCTTTCATTTTTGACTACGGACTACGCACGCACGCGAAGGACGGGCGTAAACCTTGAATCTTTAAGCCTGAAGCTTCACGGCGAAAGAACAAAACTGATAACATCTCGCGGCAATCGAGCATTGGAGAATTTCTCTGCAGCTCGTTGTGTTCTTCTGAATCCGGACGTGCTCTGAAATACGCACGCTCCGAGCTTGTTTTGCACTCGGACTAGGTCCTCGCGAAAGCCACGGGAATGTGCGCACCTAGCCAAGCTGCACCATGCTGAAATAAGTCTTAGTAGGGGACGCAACCACGCCCTCGACTGCTGGATGCGAATCGAATGGATCAGTGGGAGGTCGATGGTTCAAATCCACCAGAAGACATACAATCGAGGGTATAGTTTCTCCATCAGGATTTGCTCATGGGCGCGAGCATTGAAGTGTAATGGGAGCGCTGAAGTTTTATCCAGTCAACCCTCGCGTTGCAGACAAAACTAAGATCTCAAAATCTGCTGCGGGATGGGTCGGGGAACTGTCTGAGAATCATTGGGGGCAACGATGAGTACGGTGCGAATATAATCGACGACATTTGGATTCTATGGCGCACCAGTCAACACCAGAATCTCCCCGCGGTTTCGCCCTAGTCAATCTGGACAATCTCGATACTCTCTTCTAACCCCTCGAGAATTTGAGCCTGCAGCTCTGATATGTGCATCCGACGCAAGCCCGGCAGCGATGTCCCCGAACCCACGAATAAGGCTGGGCTACTGGACCGCGTCGGAAAGCCCCGCCCGGAAGATTGGTGAACGAATCCCACAGGCGGATATAGTGTAGCTCGATGCGCCCACCACTGGTCGTCGCATGATTGAAGTCGAACAAGAAGGTCCCCGAGAATCGGATGGGTCATAAGCCAGTTGGTGCGACGCAATGTCCGCATGCTCACATTGACGGCGCGAGTCTCGGCGTTTAGTGTTCTGCATTCTGCGACACTGCGGAAATAGGAGGTCGAGCCAGTTGTCGTAGCTGTAGAGAGCAGCTCGACGCCAGTATCTTTTGGGGTGAAAACGCGATACTTGCACCGGGGCGCGGGGACATCATGATCGAGGGAGTCACAGAAAAAAAAAAGAGCTCATGCGGCCGTGGAGACAGAACATCAGAGTGTAGCCTACAGAAGCACACAAGAATGTCCCATAAATACTGAATACAGAGAAACGAATAAGAACTGAGTATCCATAGCGGGGGCAGGGCCCGGAGAAAACGGGAGGGGAAATGTGCGAGCTTCAGGGAGGAGGAAAGGGAGTAAGCAGTGGATAGAACGGGATACATTCATCTTGCAAGATTCCTGCCTCATAAGCTTGCCATTTCGACGCCTGCCAAGCACCGTGTAACCGGGACTATGAGTATAATAAATCTGGAGACAGCGCCTGAGAGGTCGGAGTCTACCTGCGATGGCACGGACAGCGGAAGTGGACGCTGGGACGCAACCCCATGATTTTAAAATTCGCTCGCCGGATGAAGCCCTGGAAAATCGAAACGTTAAAGTGGGGATGGAGCATGCGCAAAGATGCAGAAGAATGGAAAGGCGCACCTCCGTGCGAGAGCTCCATCCCCGAGCTTCACGCGACTTGAGACTATATGGATGTATATGATCGGAGTGCAAGCGCAAACATGCGCCATATACCGAGGGAGTCTTTGAACTACCATTATATGACACAGCGTAACGCTGACTGGGAGAGCATACACAGGAAGGAGAAATTTACCGATGGGTCGTACATGGACCGTTCTGCGATGAAGTTCTCCGGCGGCGAGAGGGGACAGCTAAATAATCGTGAGGCAGGCTCATAATTTGAGGACACAATCTAGGGAGAGACGGTACAAGGACAGTCATTTGGGGGGCCAAAAAATGACATGAAAGTAGGATTATAGACGATGACCCTAGCTATATGTGTGGTTCATTCGGATACCCAAACCAATTGAAGTGTGCATCCCGCTTAGTTTGAGGTGCATCTCAATAGGGTTTGGCATTTGGAACATATCTATGGCAGCATGTCAATACAGCCATTCCTTTCCTCTCGAAGGAATGAGCCGCACACTATATACGACGGGTGGGGGCGTCGTATATGAAAATTAACTAGGATTCACTATGCGCATCGGGTAATATTGGAGGCGAAGCTTGAGCGTGAAGAAGCAAATTGAAATCGGAGAGGCATTCGAGGCAAACCACCTCGGCCACACAAACTCTTTTCATCACTTCGCCTTCAATTAATCAAGTCAGGAGTTTCCTCGGCTCTCTCACCGTCAAACTCAATCCAGACCAAAGAGGCTGCTGGGCCGCTTGTGTATCATTAAGAAAACATGAGCATGATAAAGATCCTAAGTCACGAGAAACAGTATATCATAAGTAAACATCGTCCGTCCAACGTTTTTGGCCCTCTGCCCAAGGGCTTAGCAACGGAGAGTGTGAACAGCAGGAACAATGAAACTCACGATATGGAACGCACACGCGGACGATCTCGGCACGCCAATTAAAGGCAAAGCTATAATCCGAACACCTCAGCACGGATACATTCATAAATTCTGACAACGGGACACTGACGCCGAGGACGCAGAGATCTGCGCAGCACTCTGAATTGACGGAGCACAACAGCAGGGCAGGCTTGCACTCGGGAGGGGGTGCGCCAGAAGGAGTTCCGCGTTTGGCAGCTAAAGACTTTGTCAGAAAATCCATAAGGAATGGTTTTGCACGCATACCAAGGGCTGGAGTAGACCGTTGGGCGGGGGGGTTAGGAGGCAACCCACGCGCCATACGATAAGCATTGGTGTCGACCCTAGCAGCACTAACAGTTGCGACAGCAGTGAGGGCAATGAAGACAGTGGAGACCTTCATATTGGTGAGCGAAAGCAGAGGACAAGTTGCTGAGGATGTGAGCGAGGGAAAGAGCCGCCTTTTAAGCAGCTCTCGGTTCCCTGACGACATCGCAGAACCGGTTCAGATTTAGCAGCGACAGGGATTATGTTGTGGCGGATTTTGGGCGGATTGATTGCCAGGGGCGAGCGCAATCCCATTCTTCCACCCAAATTGTACTTCCACCCAGCTTCCACTTTGGTGGCACTTGAGGAAGCGCAAGTGGCACCACTGACTCCAGCGCGCATCAGTCAAGCATCAGCACAAAACGCAAGACCTCGTAGTTGCAATACTCAGAGTCCGCACAGCTTTAGTTCCTGGATCGAAATTAAGAAGGACACAAGACAGATGGAAACAACGCAGTATAAACGCCGCAACATGATAATGCCAAGAGACTGTACTATTACAGCCAAATGTTCACACCATGTCACCGGGCCTGGAGAAAATGCCGCACCTGCCGCGCAGTGCCGCGGCCCTGAGGCGGCTTGTGGCGGCAATTCTCCGAGGTTCCGAGTCAGACGCACTCAAATTCCGCGAGGCGCAGCAGTGTGCGTATCTGTCAATGTTAGAAGTGGCGATACCATGTGGCGTATTGAAAGAGATCTGAGCGATTCATTGTCGTAGGAAATTCCGAATTGAGGAAGCCCAGTGTGGTAGGAAGCAGGAAGGATAACGTGATCGGGGACGGCATGCCTGGTTTGATGGCCGATGGTCGCAACTGAGCCAAAACACTCGACACTTATCTCCGGCTTCTATCACCTCCACTACCAGCTTCGTTGGATGCAGCAAGTGATACATTGACAAACGAACACGAACTGAAACATCAAGCGGATTCACCCTGTCCGATAAAAAATCAACTTATTTGGGAGCTACGGGGGCGCCGGGAGTCGAACCCGAGTCTGCTGCCCACAGAACGCTTCTTGTTAAACGGGAAATTGAGGCAGCTGTGTACTGTACACCACGCCCGCTTTATACCTAAGATTCAGTCCCCTTCAGGGTGGATAAATTCAACCGTACTCTTGAGCACCCGGTGATATCTGGTTATAGCGAGTTGGGTTGCCCGTAGTAATCCTGTTAAGTTCCTAACCACTATTTCAGAGGCCAGGGCTCAACGGACCTCTGTTGAAGCGACAAGCTAGTGAACAAAGATTAAAAAGAGCTGCGACATCCCAATGCGGGCGCCGGGAGTCGAACCCGGATCTGCTGCTCACGACGACGTACGGAAATATTGAAGTTTGGCAGCTGTATACCGTACACGACGCGCGCTTATTGCCTCCGACTTTTTCTCCTTCAAATCAGCATCATGAGTCCCCCTCTCTCCAGTGCACGACGGCTGGGCATCATCCTCCACGAGTCCAAGGATTCATTGAGCAAAACTATGGGCTAGTAGGTCTCCCAATAAATCGATGCCAAGTGAGCGATTCGTGCGAGGCCCCGTTTAAGTCTCTCTGAATCGGGGTCTCAATCTCACTTCCCCTCGTTTCCAGCGTTAGGGCTCGACGGAATTAAAATTCCGTAAAGCTAAGACGCAGGCACCAATTCGACCCGCAGCCAATTGAGTGCCTGCGCGCTTGAGCCATGATACTTAACGTCCAATGGCAGATCGGGACGTCAAAATCCATTCAAGATAGGCAGGGTTCAACTACCTTGAGTTTTAAACGTCGCTCTAAGCACCCGGGTTCGACTCCGGGCCCTATAATTTTTTTGTTTTCCGTGCTTCACGCTTCTTCATCATTCTCTTTTGTGCGAGTTCGACAACCGCGATACCCTCGCAGCGGCCCCGCGCGGCATCTCCAAGTTGGGCCCCGAGTGTATGGATCAACTCTTGTTTGTCTGCATCATACCTACGTAATTATCGGGCCTGGAGAAGATGCCGCGCCTGCCGCGCAGTGCCGCGGCCCTGAGGCGGCTTGAGGCGGCAATTCTCCGAGGTTCCGCCGAAGGTTTAAGCCAACTTGTAATAAGGTGTTCTGAGTCTAGGAATGTATCCTGCTTTTGGTGTTTAAACATTTATGAACATACTTATGACCTCACTCTTAATGTTCCAGCTCATACTTGACTCCGATTCTGTGTTGGAGGGTACCGCAGTCGCCGCCTCAATGCCGCGGCACTTCCCCGTACTGCCCCCTCACGTCCCCGCACTGCCGCATCACTATCACCTCAGTGTACTTCTCAATTATCACTCATTGTTACCTCAATTCTGCGGGATTTCCGGCAATTTAATGGGTGTTGATTCTTGAACGAAATGATCCTCATTCTTAGACACATTTTATCGCCTTAACCCATGGGTACTGCTCCATTTTCTTCCCCTTTGTCCTGCTGTACAGATCATGGGGGTTCCTGCAGTTGGGCTGACCTGCCGCATTCTGCGGGGGCAGTTTGCCACAGCCATTCTATATGCAACACAGGTGCAATTCAATGATCAGGCCTTATGGACAGCCCATCTCTGTGGTGAATACAGAGATTATATCCCGACTATTCCTGAAATATCCAAACCGTAGGTGTTCTTCAACGGCTTCCGGTCTTCTTGGTGCCCGGAGAAAATGCTGGACACTGAGGTGGTATCGCTGGGCAAAACCAGGCCCACTCCCTCAAACGCATGCCTTGCTACTTAAGTTGTCACATTTCGGAGTTCTCCGCGAGCTCAGCAGGTGCCTAAAGATTCTTCAACTGTTCTGAGTCGAAAGTGGGTGCAGTTCTAGTCACCAACATACTTGAAACCAAACATTTCAAGGTCACCTCACTGAAACGATATCTCCGCACCTCCCGGCAACGTCATCTCATGCTCCATAACACCCCGCAATGCCTCCTCACTGCCTCAAAGCTCTTCGGTATCATTAGCTCTCAAGAAGAATTGTATCCCATGGGATAGAATGAAATTTGCCATTATTTTCAGCCCCGACTAGTCTGTAGTGGGGTTCATCGAGGCTTACTGGTGCACACCAGTGGATTATGTTGACCGTACAAGCTGACATGTCTTGTTCAACCTCTGTCTGAATTTTCTGAACAGCCTTACTCAGGTCAATTTCGAGGTACAGTTTGGCTTTTATGGATTTCCTGACGTTAGAAAGATGCAGCTCATTCGGTGCAATTAGTCGCCATGGAATAGTGTCGTCTTGTGGACAGCTATACCCCCCGAAGTTCAACCGGAATCGTATAAGGCCTAGATCCCACCTCCGCAATGGCAAATCCTGGGAGATGTGAACTGTGCGAAGGTTCCACACCTTCCAGGCCTTTGTATAGATAGACCTAGTTCTTCTGGAGAAGCCCACACTGGGGGTTAGCTTCCTTTGTATGTATGCAGACGAGAGGGACCAGCCCAGGTACTTCAGATTCCGATGCAATCTCATTGTTCCAGCAAGGGGAGGAAACGGGAGGAAACCTATGGTGAGCGAGGCACCTCAGTTCAGCTGATCCACTATAAACAATTGTCCCAGCCTTCCGCGTGAAATGCCGATAAGCCATGGAGGTAGCAGTGAAAGACATTGCAGGGATAGTGAGGTGCAGATTACATGATAATATACCCTTCATTCTCAAACCTTACCTCCACCTCCATACTATTCGGACTACTGCCCCTAAGTCACGCTGTGCACCAACAATAGAAGTCCGGCTGGGAGAGAAATCTCTCGCTTTTAGTTCAGCATTTTAAGGATTGATCCTGGACATATATATGTCGATCTTAACTGTCTCACTGCTCCTCAGCTAACTCAAGCCTGGGCTAATTGATTTTAGCGTAATATTTGTAGTGCAACGTCCTTGGAATGTAGAGAGTTCACAGGAGTATGGCATTCACCCCCCATACACAGGCCACAGTCTAGGTAAGACTTCTCCCTATGAAGTACTCCAATCCCGAGGGCTGATAACTCCAATCCTGGTTTGGGGGAGCAGGCTGAAAAAAATGCGGAGGTTGCTTGATAGCACTTGGCTTGATCTTAAACAGAACAAGGTTCAACATTATTCGAGGGGCTTAACTCTCTTCAATCACAGCTCTGTTAGATGTTCAGAAACACCCGAAAGTCGGTCGAAAGTGTGGCACCCAACAGATTTTGATCTCAAAATTTCGCAAAAACAATCATTTTTCACGCATGGGAAGCATCGCAGCACGCTCCCGGTGGCGGGCAGCAAGTTATATGCATAGTTGAACCCAAAATCATCAAATTTCTGCGGAGGCATTTTTGGATCCAGACCATGTATTTACAGCCAGTTGCGGAACTTAGGGCGCGGCCCATTTTATTTTATTTTAGATGTTTCGGATATTTCAGCTCTATTGAGCTCAGTTCTTCACCGATTCCCTTGAAACTATGATCAATAGATTTGCCTTGTGATTCCAGAGGGAGTGAGGTTCGAAAATATGTTAGAAGCGTGGGAATTGCCTTTTTCGGCAAATTTTGAGGCATCTTCTCCTATCAGCTCTAGCATTAAATATACTGATCCAATTGACTTAGTTTTTGGATATATCATACTTACATGTATTACCTAGGATGTGTCGCCGCTCGGCACCACAAGATAATCTACCATCCTAGTTCCACAGGGGGCAAAAGAGGGAGCACTTGTCATAATGGCATCCGACAGGCACTTGCTACGGCATCCGACAGACATGTGCTTGGCACTTGCTGCAGCCTTTGTTACATTCGGATCAGTTCCGGCCATCAGCGTCAAATCGTTTTACCGGTCCGACCTAACCTATAGGCCTATCAATTGTTATCATCTATGATGCCCGTTCCCACTCCCCGCCCCCACCAGGTCGACACTTCTCGGAGGCTACGGCGACCTTACGACGTTCTGCGGTACTGTGATTAGCTTTGCAGTGCAAAAAGTGCAAAAAGCATTCGCTTTAGCTCAATTCTGCTCCAATCACCTTCGGAAGTGGCTCAAATTAAACCAACAAGTGCCTAGTTTTAGAATATAAAAAAGGTTTGAAGAAAAACAGATGAGTACTGCCCGAGATCTTGCCCGAGTGCCCAAAATCCTCAGATGCTGGTGCAAAAATTGGTAATTTGTAGCCAGCTGATTTTTATGGTTCAAATGTGTTTGAACTCCTTGAAACTCTGAACCACGATTGAATGTTACAGTTCAATTTCCCACCAACTTGGGAGCTGGGTGGCAAGCGCAACTATCATCCTGGCAAGTTTCACATGTGCTGGGCGGTATTTCCCAGTTTATCTTCTGTTGTCAGTAATTCATGACTATGTCACTGAGGCTATAATAGCTATTGGATGATTATAACCACACCAGTCTTTGGGTGCTCAAAAATCCGCCTCCTCCAGCTTTTCTTCTCACTATATGTCACAATCTTCCCTCAGCAGTGCCCAAAATGCAGATGGCTCCCTTTGCCATGCCTCCCAAATCTTGTTCATCAACAGTGTCGATGATGAGCACCCTATTTCTAGCCTGCCATTGACCACTTCTATGTCTTCGACTTGTCCCCTCGCACCCATTTTTGTATCAGTTTGGGAAAATTGAACTGTAACATTCAACCATGGTTCAAGCTCAAACAAGTTTGAACCATAAACATTGGCTGGCTACAAATTACAGTAATATCCAATTTTTGCACCAGCATCTGAGGATTTTGGGCACTCGGGCAAGATCTCGGGCAGTACTCATCTGTTTTTCTTCAAACCTTTTTTATATTCTAAAACTAGGCACTTGTTGGTTTAATTTGAGCCACTTCCGAAGGTGATTGGAGCAGAATTGAGCTAAAGCGAATGCTTTTTGCACTTTTTGCACTGCAAAGCTAATCACAGTACCGGTACAACGATTTGACGCTGATGGCCGGAACTGATCCGAATGTAACAAAGGCTGCAGCAAGTGCCAAGCACATGCCTGTCGGATGCCGTAGCAAGTGCCTGTCGAATGCCATTATGACAAGTGCTCCCTCTTTTGCCCCCTGTGGATGAAGAATTAGTTTCCTGTTCAACTTTTGGCCGTGCCACCGGAACAATGCATGGTAACTGCGCCGAACGCGTATATGCTACCTCCCGTGATCGGCAGTGAGCGGCAACGGCATCGGCAACCACTGGTTATCACCTCACCCTTGAGGGAACCTGGTGGGCTTCAATGGTTTCCGCTGGAGCTCATTTGGGTCCATCAGTTGTAACAGATTTCCCTGGTATGCAGGGGTATCCTCCAGTAGATTACTGTGTAATCCAATGAGACTGACAATGATAAAAAGTGTCCCATCAATGTTCAGTGCTCACTGTCCATCTCAATATCGCCTCATCATGAGGACATGCGAGAAACAACATGTTTACGCACCACGTCAGAAATCATTATTCGAAACCAGGCAGCCACGATTTTCGCCTGAAGGTCAACGGTGTCCACTGGCAACGGAATATCCACCGGCGGGTATATAACTCCCCTACGCTGATTGTTTCGCAAGCCTTCCGAAACTGTGGCTGGTGTCTTTCACAATTATACCACTACAGAAGATACATTAAGCAGAGAGTTTTTACAGACTCGCTATGTATCCCTGGATGTTCACGTTCGAGAGACCATTCTCGAAAGCTAAGGGCAACAAACGTGAGACCACTTGTTCTGTCTTCGGTGTAAAGCAATGTGGCAATTTCTGGGCACTGGTGGGTTGTGGAGTAGGAAGTTCTGGAACCATGCTAACTTAGTCACTCACCTCTATCCCTCTAGCCCGGACAAAGTTGGGGCTTTGGGGCTCAATTCGAGCTGGTCGACATGTCGACCGAGCGAGAATTGGGCCCCGTTTGATCACCCCAATTCACAAGTAACCAACAAGCGGAAGTCACCAAAATATTCAACGTGAGGGACAAACCTCCTAGTTGTGGTATTTAGGTGAGGTATAAGTTGTGCATAAGCTTCAAACATAGTAGCGACGTTCAACCAGAAACTATAGCTGTCAACAAAGCAAGGTATTAAAATATCTCTACAATCACAGGTCTTGACTTGACTTGGTTTCTATTGTTCTTGTACCTGGTTACGAGTAGCTATGCGACAGTACTGACTGCACAATGTCCATTTCAGTATGTAGTAATCCTAGTGTGCGTTGTTAGTGGGCTCTGCCGCAAAGCGCGCTACATTTGTTATCCAGTGGAGGTCTGGCCTCAGCATCAATGATGGCTTTAGCGGATTCTGACATTACATGAGAATTCAGCATCAGCGCCAGCGTTGGCTGGGAAAGCCGCCAAAGCGTCAATCTAAATGATGTAGATCTGCAGGGCAATCATCACATCTTACAGCATCTTACTCTACGGCTGCAGATCACTGCTGTTATAAGGCACGCAGCATTCATGATCTTAACCCAGCCTGCCTTCCCGCCTCGAGATGGTGAAGCACGCTGTGCCTGCAGTCCTACTCTTGAACCTTATTTATGGTGCGTGGGCGCCACTAATAAGAAAGTAGCTCAAACCATGCTCACCTCGCAGCAGCTGTACGAGCACAAACGCTCTTCACTGTGTCCGCCGCAAATCCCAGCTTTACCACCATACTCGAGGGGACCACCTTCATTTCCGCAGTCGGTGTGGGGAACGATGATTGGACGACATACACGGAATGGGGAACAGTGAGCCTGTGGGTGATAGAGGGACCAGCCACAACAGAAACCCTCATCACTCCCAGCGACCCAGCTCAGCTCGTGGGTGCGCATCCATTTCCTACTGTGTCGTGCCCCAAAGGTTTTCTAATACCTCACTCCCTGCAGGCGCGGGATGAACGAAACACAACCTACATGAACATTGCAAGCACAGTACATTGCAAAGAAACCCGGCACATTGTCGCTTGATGTGCTGCCTAGGGCTCTAACCCGTCCGACCCGTACGACGGGTCGGGTATTTACGGCCGTTTTTGGCCTCACCCGTACCGTACCCGACCCGTAGAGCAAGTCGTCGGGAGCCCCTACGGCCGGGTCCTGGCCGTACGACGGGTTACGGCCGTAAACGACGGGTCAGGTCAGGTTTTTTCTTTCTTTCTCTCTTCTCTTGAGTATGCTTGGGCAAACCGTGAATCATCATTGTAAAATAACTACAATGATATCGTGCTATTCTCCCGCTCAAGGGCCTTGCGCGCTGCCCGCAATCTTGCCTTCACAAACATGAGTGTCTGGATCGTCTCAGCCTTCAAACTGGCCCGACGCAAACCAATTGTGTCGCGACCGCCCGAGAAGATTCGCTCCACAGCCACAGCCGAACCTAGTTGGAGTGAAAGTGAGCCAGTAAAAAATCGAGCGGAGTGCAAAAGACTTACCGGGGATGCAAAGCACATTGCGAACCAGCCGATAAAGGTTAGGGAATTTTTTCCGGCGGTTGTACCACCACTGGAGAGCGTCGGTGCCGTCGTCATATGGTTGAGAAGCGCCTGTGATTCGAAAGTACTCCGCGAGTTCGTTCTTGATCGGTGCGGAGGATTTAGTGCGATATCTTGCGAGGAAGTCGACCTTCTGTGGCGATCCATGCTCTTGATTTTTCGACTGAGCTGCAGGTGCGGAGTTTGTGTCATCGGGTGCATAGTATATGTCGTAGTGAGTCTCCAACTGCATCTTCGCTGACTCCAACACGACGAGCGAGTCCTCATCGCCTGCGAAGTCGGCCTTCAACCTTTCGTACGAGATTCCAGGATCGAGCACTGAAAGATGTTAGCAACAGAAGATCGAGAGAGGGAAGCAGCACGTACATGAGGCCCAAAGGTAGTAGCGTGATTGATCGAACTTGGTATAATACTCACTCAACTTTAAATGTGCATCAACAAGGCCCTGTCTGAGAGCTGGGTCAGCATCTTCGGGTAAGTCCGTAATCGCCTCTTTCAAGTGTTGCTGGAGGCCCCGAAAGATGGCATGGGTTGTCGACAGCATTGAATGCTCAGTGGTCGACATCTGGGTAGTTGCCGAACGAAAAGCTTTCAACCATTTCGTGACCAAGATGAGGGCATTCCATTCGCCTTCGTCCAGCTCGAGTGGGCGTAGTTCCGAGTCCTTGGCTACGTAATTGAATATCGCACGGCGAAACTCGAGGGCACGGCCTGCAACTTAAATTCAGAAGAAATATTCAGATAATAAGTTAATACAACGTACGCAGCATCTGATGGGTCGATGACCAGCGCGTCTTGACATCGAGAATGAGCATCAGGATTGAATCATCGGTGCCAGACTGCGCATTTGCATCTTTGACTTCCTTCTTCCATGTTGCACGGCGCTGGGGACTTGACCGCACATGTCTAACAACCTTTCGGAGCTTTAATATTGTTAATCGGGTCTCTCAAGTACGCCGGACAAAAATGTAGCACCTTGAAGACCGCCCGTCCGATTAGACTTGTGGGCTGAGCAGAAGCGGTGTTCTCGATAGAATCCGCGGTTTGACTAGAATGCCTATCTGAAGCCGATGACAATGACTCCGTGGCAGAATCTTGATAAGCCGACTCGCGAGAATTGGCCGCGGCCTTCTTGTGCTCCTCTTTGGTTAGGGCACCAATTACTTCGAGAAGCTGCAGGTCCCAATTACTCAGGTTATTTAACGTAGGGCAGGGATTAATCGTACCTTAAGAGCTGCCAAGTGAATTGTATGAGGCATACATCTCATGCGTCCGTGCTCGCTCTCGAAGACGAAGTTTTTTTCGCGACATTTTTGTTCAAACGCCTCAACGAGGGTGTCGTTGTTCGTCGCATTGTCCATTACGAACCCGATGATCTGAAAACATCAATCGGGGAAATGAGTCGCAGCATGAATTTACGTACTCGTCCCCCCAACCCGAACTTTTCCACGGTTGCCCAAACGGCGTCAGCCATGTTCTCTCCGGAGTGGGCGCCAACTAGCTCCCGGAAGTCAATCAAACATTCTTCTGTTTAGACCCGTGAATCCCAGAGTAGGGCGTCAATAACACAGAACAAAATACCTAATTGACCGTCGTTGCCAATATAATGTATCACGATAGCCAGGAAGGCGTAACCATTACTCGACGTCCAGGCGTCTAATGACAAGACGAAATCGGACACATTTTCCTGTAGGAAACAATTTTAATCAGCACGTCATCGGACTTGTTACTGAGCTTACTTTGAATATGGCGGAGAGCTCTTTCACCATCTCCTCCTCCATGCGCTGGATTTTGGC
Source organism: Mycena latifolia (assembly GCA_029289555.1). NCBI lineage: Eukaryota > Fungi > Basidiomycota > Agaricomycetes > Agaricales > Mycenaceae > Mycena > Mycena latifolia. The sequence goes on along the minus strand of JARJLE010000012.1, from coordinate 1,648,891 downwards.
CTTCACTGCCTGGTCTTTGGGAACTGAGAGCTTCTTATGGGCTGGGTGAAGAGCAGCGTATCGAAGCATCTCGCGGAATTCTCCTTTATTGACAGCTATGAATGGCTGATCGCACGCCGCAACCCATTTCGCAACCAACTCTTCAAAATGGTCCTGATCCCAGGGCGCCTGAGGGAAGTCAGTTCTACGATTAATCAGAGGACACAGTCGCGTACCTGGGAATCTGCTATCTGCTTCTCGAGCATCGACTTTATATCACCCGAAATCTGATCAGCCCTCTCTTTGTATTCCTGGACCAATGCCGGCGACATAGGCGTAGCACCCCTTGCCAGATCACGCTCGAGGTCGGTGGCAGGTCCACTGCGTTTGTTCAGAACCAGGAATAATCGATCTAAGTTAGCTCTCGCGATGTAGCGGTAGGTTCTTCATTTCCCTTTATTCTTTACTGACTCTGACTCTGCGGCAGTATCTACAAGGCTGTTTAGATCAGAGTTGTGATAAGTACCTCGCGGAACTACAACTCGGGCTCCAAGAAACCTGTGGACGAGAAGTCTCTCAATCTACAGTCTGGCGGGCACTAAAACGGAGCGGGTATACAATGATGAAGGTAACAACACTAATGCTCGTCTGATACAGTTGCTAACACACTTCACTTGTAGCTGACACGCGTCGCCATTGAACGAAGTGTTATGAAGCGTGCAAGATATAAACTCAAGATAGGCCTACAATACCTTCCCCACCAGCTCGTCTTTGTCGATGAAAGCTCGTGCGATCGTCGTACATCATATCGAGGCCGGGCATGGGCCATCAGAGGGCAACGCGCGGTGCGAAAGGCATTTTTCATTAGGGGGAAACGGTGCGCAAACATGTCTACTACTCTATATATATCCTAATCGCCCGTCCATAGATACTCTGTGCTTCCTGCCATCTCGCTGGACGGCATTCTCTATGTCAGCATCCTGGAAGGGTCGTTTACGACCGACACTTTCATAGACTTCATCGATGGACTGCTGGACAAGATGACTCCATTTCCGGGCCCCAATTCGGTGATTGTGATGGACAACTGTCGCATTCACAAGGCGGAAGAGATACGGGAAATGATTGAAGAGCGGTGCGTCCTTCTTGCTTACCATCTTTGATCTTGTTACTGATCTCCTGAACCCAGTGGTATGCGCTGCATCTACCTACCACCATACTCGCCCGACTACAATCCCATGGAGCCCGGCTTCTCCAAGATCAAGGCGTACGTTCGCCGAGAAGGGCAGCAGTTTAGGGCGGCTACAGAGGCAGAGGATGACAAGGTGGCAGTCTTGACTCAACTGCACAATGCTGTCTTTTCCATCACCCCAGAGGATGCGGCAGGCTGGTTCCGTCATTCTGGATACTTTTAATACAACGAGTTATTATTAGTGTACAAGAGAATCTACAAGAATTACTTGGCTGCCCACTCGCGCGCTGCCTTTCGAATTTTTTTGCAGTCCGCAATGGCATATTTGATCAATAATCTCGATGCTCCAACCGACAAGCCTTCGCCAACCATCTCACGCAGCATAAAATCCCCGTCCTTTCCCGCGTCGGCAATCTGATTGACGCGCATAAAGCCATTCGCACGAAAGGTGTCTGTAAAGCGATGGAATTGATGGCCATCCGCTCCACGCTCGCTTGTGTCGAGGTCAAGGAGCCAATCACCGATTGGTGTATACATGGTAGGAAGATCGTCGTCCTGGGAATCCAGGCTCTCCCCTTTACGCAATCTTGTTGAGGCTGGCGGCGGGGATTGCTGGGGTCGTGGGACAGCAGGATCGGGAACGGGAGCGGGAGTAGGTGGTGGCGGATAATGAAGCTCGCCGTATGGCCCAGGCGGCTGGCCGTATGGCCCGGGTTGAGGAGGATAGTATGTGTAAGGATACGAGTAGGGGTAGGGTCCGGGTCCAGGCGGAGGTTGTTGCTGGATGCGGCGTGCGGGGGGAGGTGCCTTCGTCCCTGTCTCCATAGGCAAGTTTAGTACAGGGGGCGGGTCTGAGATGGATTTATGGACATCTTGTGCCTAATAATACTTAGAATGATGCGCACGAATCGGAGAGCTACATACTAAAAGCATACTCCACAAACTGAGGTTTGCATTGGAAAGGGTGATGTGCTCCCCATTGGCCGCAACGATACAGAAGGATCCGTGCTTGTCGCACTTGTGCTTGGCCTCCAGTTCGCGCATGTAGTCCGCGCCGGTTCTTTTCTTGACTCCGGCATTTATGTCGTCGCTGTCACTTCCGCTATCATCCGCTTTTTTGCTTCTACCCTTCTGGGATGGATGAGGAGATGATGGAAAGACAGAGAAGTGTCACATACCTTTGCAGGCCCCTTCTTTCCTTTCTTGTCGGCCTTCTCTTTAGCTTCACTAAGGTCAACAATAATTACGTGCAATTTTTTCTTGGTTTTGCTCTTCTTTTTGTCGGTTAGCTCTTCGCGTGCTTGGTTGAAAAGTTGGAGGATGTGGGTGTCGGTCTAAAGCTTCCGCGGGCGCTCCCGCTGAGGCCAACTGCTCAATTTGTATGCAATATCAAGATGCTTTACTGGAACGTCCATTTTTTCAGCAATCTTTTTGAAAAACTTTCTTTCGGAGATGGTGGAAGACAGGGAGAGGGAGTCCGAGGCGCCCCCGAGAGGCACAAGAAATTCAAGGGTTATTTCTGGAGTCGAAGATGAGAGCCGTAAAACTGGATAGACTGTAAACGCACCCAGAACTTCCTCTTCCTCTTCCTCCTCTTCCTCCAGGTCTTCTTCCTCCTCCTCCTCGCCGTCGTCATCGTCGTCTTCAAAGTCAGCTTCTCCAGAGCATCGGGAACTGGCTAGACCGAGTAATGCTTGGGTGGCAGCCTCAACGTCTTCATCAGACACATCATTGTCTGGTTCGGATAGGTCTTGGACAGAGGATTCAAGAGTAGTGTCGGGAAGGACTTCAGAGTCTGAGGAAGCGCTGGTGGACGTGGGTGTGGTAGTCGAAGTAGCAGGAGTATCGCCCGAGAGGCGAGGGATTTTGAGAGTTATTTTCTTGTTGGGCAGCTCGGGCTCTGCATCTTGCAGGGTCGTCGTCTTGCGAGGTCGCCCTCTGCGTGGGGGGGGTTGGTCAGGGTGGTCGGTGCCCTTGCGCTTTGGCGGCATGGCGTGAAGAAAGAGCGCGAGTCGTGACGCGTCACTGAGTCACCCAAATTGATTGGGCATCTTCGTCGCGTCGCGGTGGGCGTATTTCAAGCCCGATTCCCCCCAAACCTGGGGAGCGTATGCCTAGAAAGAATGCCCACCCTTCTTAATTTTTGGATTAGCCCGAAGTGTCCAGTACTCGGCGTGAAAATTCACGCGCGCGTTTGTGGATCCCCAAAACTGGGTTTCTCGAAACTTCACAAGGGACTATAATTAGGGTACAGTAAAATGCGCCTTGATAAACGGTGAATTTTGCATATGGTATCTAAGGAATCCGTGCAGTATTGAGCGAGAAACAAATGAAATACTATCGGAGGTCAAACGGGCCCAATTTTGTTGTTGATCCGTGTTTTCCTAACTATTATGCAAACTGCAATAATACAAGACTACAATGGAAGTAGCGGCAATCAGCGGCTGTTCTGAAACCGATAGATTTATGGATTGTAGCTAGCTATGAAAGGACTGCTGAAAGATGAACTTTCAGCAGTCCCTGTCCAGTGACAAGAAAGAGCTTCTTTTGTAAATTTACAAGAGTCTTTGTTTCAAGTGTCATGTTAAACTAGGGTAACATGCCACTTGAAACAAAGACTTTTGTAAATTTTGGAAAGAAGCTCTTTCTTCTCACTAAAAGCACTGCTTGAAACAAAGACTCTTGTAAATTTAGAAAAGACGCTCTTTCTTGTCACTGGACAGGGACTGCTTAAAGTTCATCTTCCAGCAGTCCTTTCATAGCTAGCTATAATCCATAAATCTATCGATTTCAAAACAGCCGCTGATTGCCACTACTTCCATTGTAGTCTTGTATTAAATGAATATATTAAATTTCTACAATTTTTTGTTTGTCTCTCGATTTATCTACTTTCAGCTAGCCTCTTGACATATGTCAAGATTTTGCTTTATCCAGTGTGAACCGGACTTTGACTTATACATATACATTGGCATCGTCACCTTCAAGTTGCTTCAACGAGACTTGAAACTTCGTGAGAGCTGCGCGAAAGTGCCCGAGGCGCAGGTAAACTTTTTAAAATGACACTGCAGATCGAGTCGTGCTGCATGCAAAGTTGAGCCAAACTCTTCTTGTCAACTATCACGGCGCTCACTATTCGGCACGTTGCGCGAGTCAATCTGCATTGTGGACTCCAGAGTCCATCGACTAGGACATTTTCCCTCATGAAACATATTTTGAACCGATAGAACAATGGCTTTGATTTAAAACCATGAATAAATTGATTGTCAGTGCGCCCGAACAGCGAAGAAAGCGTGAGGTCCATAGGGACCCACACGCCGTGCAAACCCGTTGGAAGCTTGTGAACACCTTAAGGTACTTCGAACGCTTCGAGACCGGTTCCAAGCCACCCCGCCAGCGGCTTCGGACCGGTTGCAATCCCACCCAAGCCGACAATCCGACTCAATCCGTTCCAAGCGATTTGCCGTTTTTCCGACATTGTCAGAGCCTTCAGGAGTAGATGGGGTAAAACCTGGAACATAAAGGCGTCAAGAATGTGAATGGATAGGCTATCCATTGAGAGGAACAGTGTAGCTACCTTGTGTGCCAGTTACGAGCCGTATACGCAAAATATAATGGGTTCACGGTTCGAACCGGTTCCGAACCTGAACCGGACTTTTCTGAACCTGAACCTGGGGTCCGGTTCAGTGGCTGTGAGGTTCGGCAAACCGAACCCAGTTCGAGGTTCGGAAAATATAGGCCTGAACCGGACCTGAACCGGACCGCGGCAACACTAGCGGCCGCCGCTCCAGATATTCATCATTCAGTAGAAGTCTCTGTTCGATTCAGGGTCGAGCCATGTTCCGTCGTCACGCAAATATGTATTTTCTTTTTACTCTGTCTGTCATGAAAATGGCTGGGCTGTCTTCATCTTTTCACCTTCGTCGAGTACAACTTGAATTCGAGCTCATCTTTGGCATTCGTGGGAGTGCCAGCCTGTCAATCACAGCGATCAAAATTCCCATCTGGACTCTGACCACCACGAGCGCCGCCCGTTTCACGTTCTCTCTTCCAACTAGGAGCGGGCCATGGTGGACAACAAATACATCGGTCTCGCAATGGCGATGGTGGGATCCTTCGCCATCGGGACGAGCAGCGTCATCACCAAAATGGTGCGTGCATCGTGACTGTCGTCCAGTTGCCAACGAGTCGATATCTAGGGCCTAACCGCCTCCGCCGATGGAACGGCGTCAACGGACAACATGGCTTTCCTGCGGAACTCGATGTGGTGGGCTGGGATGGGGGCTTGTGAGTGCCGAATACTCGAGTTAATTATCTTCTGATCCAATCCAGTGGTCGTGGGCGAAGGTACGAGTATCCAGTTGGCGATTTAAATGCCTCGGCTTTGTCCAATTTACCTCGCAGTCGCAAATTTTGGCGCGTACACGTTCGCGCCTCCGATAATGGTCACCCCGCTCGGCGCACTCAGCGTCATCGTCGCCGCCGTATTCGCCTCATTTCTGCTCAACGAGCGCCTAGGCCACCTCGGGCGCGTCGGATGCACCCTATGCATCGTCGGGTCCTCGATAATCGTCCTCCACGCACCCGAGGATCAAGAGCTAGAAACCGTCACGCAGTTCCTCGAATACGCCGTCGAGCCAGGTGCGCCTTACTCTCCCGCCCTCCCTCTAGGTAATTGACGCTTCCCTGTTCTTAGGCTTTCTTTTCTACTGCTTCACCGTCCTCATCTTCTCCCTCATAATGGCCTACGGCGTCGCCCCGCGACACGGGCGCACCAACCCCCTCGTGTACATCTCCATCGCCTCCCTCGTCGGTGGCGTCTCCGTCATGTTTGTCAAGGGCTTCAGCGTCGCGCTCAAGCTCACGTTTTCCGGCGAGAACCAGTTCGTCTACCCCTCGACGTACCTGTTCGTCGTCATCGCGGGCGTGTGCATCGTGGTGCAGCTGAACTATGCGAATAAGGCGTTGGATCTGTTTAGTGTTAATCTGTGCGTCCTGTCCTGTCCTATCCTTCTCTCCCCCTCTCCTCATTATTCGATTTCTTTTCGACGTACCTTTTGACGACAAGCTGACTGACGTACTCGCGTGCGCGTAGGGTGAATCCAATCTACTACGTCGGCTTCTGCACCGCAACCATCGTCGCCTCCCTCATCCTCTTCAAGGGGTTCAACACCACAAGCGCATCCAACACCATCTCCCTCCTCTCCGGGTTCATCGTCACCTTCCTTGGCGTGCACATCCTCAACCTCGCCATGCTCGACGAGTCCGAGGCCGCATCCCACGCCGCTTCGAATGTGTCGCTGGGCGGCGGGGTGAGCCCGTGGACGCATGGGCACGCGAGGAGGAATAGTAGTGGGAGCCTAAATGGGCTGCGGACACCGCTATTTGGGGCGTTTGTGATCGAGGCGGAGCCGGGGAGCGCTGCTTCCATTGGGTTTGAGAATGTGCGGCTGGAGAGGCTGGAGGAGGAAGAGGAGGAATACGGGGAGGATGTGGATGAGACGACGGCGTTGCATGTGGGTGGGCTCGGGAGTAGCAGCAGTAGTAGGGGAGGGAGCAGACGGGCGTCGCCGCTGCCGCGGATATCGCCGAGGCCGGTGTAGAGGGTAGAGTGTAGCGTGTTGGATCTATGTGAGAGTACATATGGAGACGGGAGGGTTTGTTTATTGCTTTTTGGACGAGCAGGGGCTGATTGTGGTCGATGGACCAAGGATGCCCTGCTACAAATCTAAGGCTGGGGTCTTTTTTTGAACGTACGTCGTGTCGTATTTTCGCTTTCGGTTCGATTTCGATTCTGTTCTCCCTTCTCTCAGTGTTCTTCCCCTGTTGAATATATATATATATATACGGCCTATTTTCCCCGTTGCTTGCTGCGCAGTTAGGGTTAATGGGTAGGCTCAGTTAGTGGAGCCGGGTTCAACTCCCCGCATCCGAATGTATTTGCGATACGCGAGTTTTTTTTCTTTCTTCCTTTTTTGTAGCCGGTATTTAGGCGTTTACTGACCCAGCATGTTTTGGTTTCACTTCAGACCGCGTACGCTTCTCTTGGTGGCTTGTAATCGAATGCGTGTGATGAGGAAGGCAAGGGTGAGTTCGAAGATTCTGGTATTTTACCCATTCAACACCAGCTCGGCCGCCGCCGTGTCTGGCGGAAAAAACTACCATCCTCGCACGCAAGGAAAACTCCAGATCTAATACATATATTGCCGCAGGTGCGTATCTTACCCATCTTCCATATCCCGAGTCCCTCCCGCGCATTCACCGTTGCTTGGGATATTTTCATCTACGCGGGAGGAGCCGGACCTGGCGTACCTGAGCTGCCGGTACGGTCCTCCCACCTGCTGGGTTCAAAGCGCTCTAAATATTTTCACGAAAGCGCGGTGAAAATGTCCGCACTGAAGGCCGGAGGCTCTAGTGCTGGCCAAATATGAACACGATCCGGCAAATGGCGTATCGTATTCATATCCATATCGTATTCATCTCTGAGAGGCCGTATCATCTCTGAGAGGCCGTATAATATTTGTAGTGTATCGTATTCATATTAAAAGGGTGTGCGCACTGTCAGAGAAGAGAGATGAGAGCGCACGACGAAAGAAAGAGTGGATGGAATTATAAATGAATAGGATGGGAGCGAGAGGGACAGAATGGGTGTGCCCGGCAAAGGCAAGGGCGCGGTGCGTTAGGACTGCTTGTTTTCTCACTGAAATCTGGAATTGAAGGGAAGATAAAGTAAGATTGATGGGTAGGAGAGAGCGAGGGAGGGCGCATACGTACCGAAATGAAGGCGGTGGAGGGAAGATGTCGAGAAGGATTAGAATTGTATTTTAGGGATATGTACCGAGTTGGTGTGGTCGAGCTCTCGAGGGTTTTTTTTTGCCATGATGAGGAAAGTGTGATGCGAATGTCGACGCGAGCAATGGGCGCCATTGGATCGCCCTTAGCATACACGGAAGAGCTCACTACGGGTGCAGGTGGCAGCCGGAGTGAATTGCTGCAGATGTAGCACCAGGCATGCACAGGACCCGGACTATCTCACCTTAACCAACAGGTGAACGCCCTTGGGACGAGCGAAACACATGAACCACGGGAAAGGATCTCGCAAGAGAAGACATCTCCGACCCCCGTCGGATTCGGGCCTAACTCTGCCGAAAACTGGTGGAACGCACGAAATGGAGAGCAAATAAATTAGGTTACAGACGGTCAAAACAGTCAGAACTCGCCGCGAAATCAGGGGGCCGCTAACATATCCTCCATGATGCCCGGCACGACCATCGGCGGCCTGTGCTCCGCGCGCCCCAGCCCCGCCGCGCGCTCCGATTCTTCTATTGTATAAGCGGGCTCTTTGAGCTGCTTACACCGCCGTTTGTGGACCTTGCTGCGCCAGTGCGAGTTGAGCGCCGCATCCGTCTCGTAGTATCTGCATGCGAAGATCAGGGATGAGCGCCGTACGAAGGGACAGCGACGCACTTTGCACACTCCACACAGTAATGCTGCGCAAGCCCAGGCTTCTCAAAGTCGATGGGTTGAGCTTCTAGCTCTGCGCGGCGCTGTAGATGGGGTCAGTTGAGCACGATCCTGGCGAGTATCAACGCCGCATACCTTGGGATCGAGGTCGAGCATTTGAATTTGGTCTAAATCCCGAGTTCGGACCTGTGCCGCACAGAGGTGAGCGGAAAAGGTTATCGGGGGTGGAGTAGATGTACCCTGGTGCGCGCAGCCCTGTGTACATCACGCCGAGCGTTGTGGACTCTTGAGCGTCTTAACCGACCCATGAGGAGAGAGAGAAATTTCGTGCTTGCAGTTGTTGGGGCGTGTTTACCAAATCCACTATCACCAAACGCCCCCTGAGTTTCAGCTCCTCTGCACCACCAACTGCCTCGGGACCGCATTTCATCCAAGACCACGTCAACTGACTCGGAATCATCGACCGACCAAGCTCTGGAAAGGAAAACTGCAACGTGGCGATCCCTAACAGCTTCGCCAACACTTGGTAGAACTCTCCAGAACTTTCATGGGCGCCTACCCGCCTGCTAGTACATATTCTCGGCTCTCACCCACTTGCCCGTTATATCATGTCCGGGGATCCGGATACGTGCCCCGCGCTGGTCCCACCGCACGATCACAGATGCGCCCAGCCTACCAAGGCGGGTCACAGGTGGTGTCGCCCTCACCACAAGGCGGAGCGAAAACACAATGACTCATACAAGGTCCATCTTTCGGTTATCCGTGAACCGGACCTCAAATGCCCCGCTAGCACTACTCAAACGCCCTGGAGAATTTTGACAATTCAACGATATGCACCCACCGACCCTCCATCATGAGCTGCGAGTCGTCGGACAAGTTAAGTGGCTGGGCAATGCGCCTCAGGGAGAAGTTGAGCTTGTACAACAAGTACGTGGTCTGCTCCCCCGTTGGCCGTTTCCGGGTTCTATTTCTTGGATTTAGAGTAATTCGTGGCCGCGAATATCACCACCGTCGTGTATGTTGGCTCTTTTCTTCGTCTGAATAGAGACATACTCAAAATTGGGACCTTAGTTTTATGGTGGGGGCGACAGCGGACACCTCCGCTACATCACGTACCTGGTCAATTGCAGATCGGGAACTGAGGTAGCCCTCGTGGCCGTCAACCAAAGGCACGACGAGATCTCTGGCACTCCATACCCCGACTCGGAAGATCGGGACGCCGAGGAAGTTGCCGCCATCTTGGGCTGGGAGGCATCACCGATCAGCGAGGTCCCCACCGCCGAGGACCCCTACGCGGACCCGTTCGAGGAGGACCAGCGTCGCGAGCGCAGCATCCTCATCGACAAGCTCTTCGCCTTCCGCAAGGTCGCGCTCCTTCACGAGCCCGACACACGCGCACAGCTTATCGACTACATGGAGCGCCTCGTCATCCTTGCGATCCGCGAGCGCTCTGGCATGCGCGCGCTCCTCCGCACGGGCGCCGTCGACGTCGAAGAATTCCTCGCTCAAGACATTGTCACGCTCGACGAACTCAAACAGATCTATGTCGCGGTGCACTTCACGCCGCCACAGGCCGTGCTCCGCGCGATTAACGACGCGTTTCGAGACGCAGACGATGCGCACGACGTCGCGCTGGGGCGCCGGATCTACGCGGACGCGGGGGACGGCGGGATGTGCCTCGCCGCATGGGACCTATTCGAGGACGTCACGCCGTGCCGGCACTGCGCGCTCCAGGGCGCGCACACGCTCGAGGACTGGACGCGCGTGGAGCGGCTCGCGACACTCTCTCTGCGGTTCGTGTGCTGGCAGCCGCCGGACGTCGCGGAGTTCTCGCGCGCGGACATGCTCTTCCACCTGAGCGGCGTGTTCGCGGAGCGCAAGTGGGAGCGTCAGGCGCCCACGCCGAAAAAGGCGCGCGGTGGCGGGTGGGTGGAGACGGAGAGCCTGGCGGGGCTCTATCTTAAGGTATGTCCTCCGCCGACGTCGGCTCGCCGTGTGGCATTCTCACTGCATCCTCAGTTCCCGCTCACACACACGGACGCGTATCACCGTTTCTTGGCGACGCTGCAGCGCCTCCCGGACGACTTTTCTGTGCTCCCATGGGCCCCTTCAGTCACGCGCACGTCCAACACCCTCATCCCGAAGGCGCGCACAGTACTCTACGCCTCGCGCACGCGCTCCGCGAAGCGCCTCACGCACCTCCCCGCCGCCGAATGGCGCGACGCACAGCCGCTGACGGAGCACGAGGCACGCGCGTTGCACGCCGCGGGGCGTGACCCCAGCGTGCTACACATGATCGTGCTCGACCGCGCGGGCGGCAGCCTCGCGCGCCTCAAGGACAACCTGGCCGCGGCGTTCGCGTACGCGCAGGATCCCGAGCTTCGCACAGGGGCGGGTGCGGGCGCGGGCGCGTTCGTGGGCGGGGCGGCGCGGGCGCTGCTTGACGCAGGTGCAGCGCCGGATTGGGGTGCGGACGGCGCGGGACTGCTGGGCGTCGCATGCGGCGCGATCGTGGTGCCCGGCGCGAGCTTTGCGCAGTTCCGCCGGCGGTGCATCGCGCTGGTAAAGACGCTTGGGGACGCCGACGCGGCGTGGGCCACGCGCTGGGGCCGCCGCACGCGCGCGCAGAAGCAGGCGGATGCGTTGAAGTGCTGGGACAAGTGGCGCCGGCGCCTGGACCGCGTGGCGTGTTCGAAGGACTTGTTTTATTTAGGGACGGAGGAGGGTCACACGCACTTGCGAGAGCGACTCGGGAAAAGTATGTGCCACGGCTGAGATATGGTTGCGTTGCTGAACTGCGTTTCAGCTATTTCTCCCACCGATGGCGCGCTGGTCAAGTACGACGAGGACATCTCACGGGAGGTCTTTCGTAAGTCCTGTGTGCAGGTTTACTATTCAACGCTGGATATCGCTTCTTTAGAACACGCGCTCGACAGGTCGGAAGCCGTTGAAAATATGCTCCCGCCGCGCCAGATTCCCATGGATTGGGACGGCGAGATCGAGTATCCCGACGAAATCATCGGTGAGCCCTTTAGGTTGCGAGCGCAGTTCAAGCTCATAGTTTGGGCAGATGTATCGAGGTTCACGCGTCCAGAGGCCACCGAGGAATCCCAGGCGACGATTATTGAACTGGTCAATGAGCTACCTGCGCCATTGGAATAATAGGCAAGGTTGGCGGGAAACTTTGACTGCAGCGGCTCGATCGAGTTTTTTATTGACTCCTGGATCGCTAAACTTGGAGGAATAGCACGAACTATTTATTTAAATTTATTCTGATGTGCAATGCTATCCATCTACCGTTCACATACCCAGACCTTGTCACCGAAATTTAGGGAGAAACGAACAAAGGAAGCCTCGATGTACAAGAACTGCAAGACCATCTGAACGACGAGTGAGGTTGAGCGGCTAATATTACTTGTTCTTGGTCTGGGCACCGTATCAGGAATCCACTGTAAACACAGACGAAGAGAAAATTGTCTCCTGCTCTGTCCTTATCGTGGCGCCTACTCCTGCTCTGCGAAGTAACCTTTATTCAAAACGGTGGCGATGTTAATGCACAGGGAGGACGTTATAGCAATGCCATCCAGGTTGTGTCAGTACCGGGACAACACGATGTGCTTCTTATCGGGCATAGTAGAGCACAGTGCAGACACCAGCGGGCTTCAATTTACAAGGACTCTGTCTCAGCTTTCGCTTAACTGGCGTCTATGCGGCCTATATATCTAGAATGTGAAATGTCCCCTGGATTCTTTATGTATTTCCGCAGCCATTTGAGATTTCACAGCGGAATGGATGTTCCGAGAAGGGGCTGACGGAGGTAAGCGATGGATAATAAGGCTGGACAAAACCACTCGGATTCAGGACAACCCGATGAGACAAATGAACCTTAGTATTGTAACCTATATGTCCTCGTTGACGCAGAATAAATAATTTCCAACCTCCACGATACCGCAAAAGCAGTGCAGCCCTCTAGTCCGCTTCCGGAGTCGCTTGTCCCAGATCGCTACGGAGGATTGGTGTCGATTAATAGTTGGCTGAAAAGGTTTATTTCACAGGGGACAGTGATATTTCCAACCGTCGAATGTTTTATTCAACCTGCCAAAGCTACCAATGTGCCTACCTACATATCTATTGTTACTTTAATACTTACATGGGGCACCAGAATTGAAAAAAGATAGACAGAAAACAAAGAGAAACGAAGGGGAGCCTCGACGTACACCACCACGCTCAGCTGAACCCCGCCATCTCGAAATCACGGGCAGAATGTGACAGTATACACGGGATTGAGGGACGACGAGCACCTCCAGACGGCCGTCCCGCTGGGCTCGTCGAACGCATAGGCATACGCATTGGGGCAGCTGCCCTCTACAAATAGCGAAGCGATCAGCAAACCAAAATCAAAGCGCGACGAGTTAGTTAGGCTGACTGAAGTAGCTATAGTGTGATACACCTGCACACCGGACATGAGATCAAGGGTGAGAAGGCAATGGATTGTGTCGCGCACCTGATGCTGGGCACGTTGCCGGCGTATTGTGAGAACCTGCTGATCCTTAGTGAATGTCGATTCGAGTTCCCGAGTATAATTAACCTGAGCAGCAGTTGGGGGAATTGCCTGTGAGTCGAATAAGCACTCTGGTGACCAATGAGCAAAGAAGGATAAAGGCTTACCAGCATTACCGCTCAATGCGTCCACTGTCCACGCGCTCTTGCAGCCCACAGGGGCTCTGGAAGCGTTGAATGGACCGATCAGGTCCGAGGGGCCTAGATGGGTAGGCATTGAATTCCGGGCCGCCGCCCAACACAAGTCCGTTCAAACTTCTGCCAACGTACAGTTCGCTACGAGATCGACGGGGCAGGAGGGCCCGCCGGCGACGCCCGACCACGCCCAGCAGCCGACATTGTTGTCGATGCGCATCCTGAGCCTGGACGTGAGTTTCGCTGCTATTGGGATCAAAGCTGGACGCACGGCAAGTTGTATCCATCGACGAGCGAGACTGAGGAGGGTATCAGAGAGAGCTCGCAGCCAAAGTTAAACGGCGTACCGGCCATATAGTCGTTCTCAGGAACTGGACTTACGGTGATCGTGGCCAGAGTCGCGGGCGGGACGCCCTCAAGGTGCAAAAACGGGTCAGGACAAGTCAGAAATTCGAGCATGTATTTTTGCGTACCGTCCCACTGGCTGGATCGCAAAGCTGGAAAAACCCGATAAATGACTTTAGAAACACAAGGATATCGGGTCCTCACCAGTCCACCGTTGCATCCTCCATCCGCACAAGAGTTCGGCCCGGGATTGATTGAAAAATCACAGTCGCGGCGGCCCTGGATCACCGGAAATCAGAGCACAGTCCTCCAGATATTTATTCATCTCTACCCAAATACGGCCGTTCTCGAAGTGGATTAGTTGATAAGCTCTGCATCGATGGTGCTCGCGGATGAGACACACACCCAGTAGCTTGGGACGTCGAATGTGACTCCACTCCCGGCCGGTGCGTCCCATCTGGAGTTTAGCCGTGTTAGTCGGCCACTGGGATGATGAGGCTATGAAGGAACGTACCCAGTCGCATGAGTGGGCCGCTCGGGGCTGGAGGTGTAGAGCTATCGGATACTCAGAATGTGAGTCGCACATCATGCATTACATTGAAGCACATACCGCTGGCCTGCGAGAGGTATTGAGCCGTCAAGATAAACATGTTGAACGTGGGAACACACCAGATCCTGAACGGACAGTTGTTGATAACCTTGACATACATCAGGTAGACCACGTTTAAAATTAAATAGCACCAACCACGATCCTGCGCTGGGCAATCACCCCCGAGAGCATAGTGAGAGCAAAGAGCAAGGACTTCATGGCGGGGAACGAAGCAGGTCCGAGGCGAACTCTGATCTGCCCACCACAGGGCAGAGTGGCTTTTATGCATCAAAGGCCACTACTGTGGACGTCAACAGAACCGATGCCCTGCGAGCGCCGCTGCGAGGCATAAACAGATGTCTGGTGTCTGCGCTCGTGCTCCCTTCGCCCGCGGATACAGCTCGCTGTCCCTTCGATAATCTCGCCATTCCTGTATCGATTGTGCCCTCCAAACCGCGCTGTGCTGGGCAGACCGGGAATCCGAGTCTTCCAACAAGATTCGAAACGCCTCATCGGGAGAAGGGAGCCCTACACAAAGAATGTAATTAAGGCGCCCGAGGCAACGAGGCGTGTCGGTGCTAAACCCGCCGTCAATGGCGCTTCGTTAACCATCGCGATAATACCGTTTGGTTAATAATCAGGAACCCCACTGAGCTTTAGGCGCTTCGCTTTCACCAGTCCTGGAGTTCGATTGAGTGCGCATGGGGTTCTAGGCTCCAGAAGTGTCCAAGTCAGTCCACAGCGAAATAAACACCGCAGTTTATCGCCGAACGAACCAATATGGGTGCGTCCCAACATAACTTCGGATCGGGCAAAGAACTGTCGGGGACAGTTGTGCGCCGGCGCGGAAGATGTGGGATGGAGATACAGCTGCTGAACCGGAGCAGTTTGTCCGCCGGCGAGGCAGCCTCCGTTTGAATGACAAGATTGTTCATCAGGCAGCATCCGAAGTCAGGAAGCTGAGGGATTAATGCGCAAAATGGCAGCACTAAAGGGGACTGGAGAATGGACACGCCTTGCGACATGCGCCAAGATATTTCCGACAAATGCAGAGCGATTAGTGTTGAAGTAGTGGGTTGTGGAATTAAAATTGTTTTCTGTGCCAAGATTATAAGGACAAATGGGCAGGGGACTACAGCGGGGTGATCGCCGCCTTGATCGACTCCTGGATATTCCCTACCGTCGAAACCTGGTCATAATACAGATTGCCACAGTGACATTTTGCGCGCCAGCAGGCCGCCGATTCGGGCCATCCCGCCATGTCCACCAGGATGCGGTCGCCGAGGGGTCGCCGGTTGAATTCGGAGAGGAGCTGCAAGGGTGTTAGTTTAGCTTCACGCTCGATCTGAGTGTTACCTTGGCCTTGAGGATGCGCCACGGGTAATTGTCTCGCCGCTTACCGCAGCCACACTCGCGCGGCTCCTCATTACCTGCCGCGAACAGATCGGTGCCGTCGAGCGCCTCCCGGAAGCGCGCCTTGCACCGGTCGTGGAAGGCCACAAGGTCGAGGAGGCTCCGCGACGAGAGCCGACAGAGTGCCGCGTCATGCTCACCGCTGAGCAACTCGAGCTGGAGTGTGCTGAGGAGCACCGCGGCCGTCTCTTCCGCCCACCCGAAGTGCGTCGTGAGCACATACACGCGCAGCGGCTCGCCTGCGAAGAGCGGCGCCGTGATCGCCATGCGCACGACAGACAGCGGGCCCGGGGCATCCCACTTCTCGATGAGATCGAGCGCCGTCTCGACTTCCTCGAGCGAGGTCCATCGCGGGATTGCCAACCCGCACATCATGCGCAAGACGCGCTCCATCACGGCGTCTTTCTCGCCCACGGGGATCTCCTGCGGGCTCTTCGTGTCGGTAGGCTGTGGCAGCGAGAGCATCGTGCGGAAAAACCCAGACGTGGTTCGTAGGATGAAGCTGTGGATGTGGTAGAGGGTACCTTCCGTCGATTGAAGAACGACATCCGCGTTCTTGTCGGCGAAACAGGGGTGAACGTTGTCTGCAACTGGCACTGTCGCCATTCGAGAGCTCCGGAAATCTGAGGGAGTTGGCAGCTGAGACTAGGACGGCCGGAGAAAATCCCAACAGAACTTGGGTGGCAAGATGGTGGGGAGAGAAGAGGAAGTGTGACGTCACAGTAGGTCCATTGTCGTGATTTCCCCAAACGATCACCATGCCACTCGTTTGAGATAGATTCATCGACGCGGGGCAGAAGAACGGGATGCGAGTGAGAATATTATTGAAACTCAGAAGATTACGGGCTATCGCTATTTACAGCTAGTTGCGGAACTTAGGGCGCGGCCCATTTTTATTTTATTTTAGATGTTTCGGATATTTCAGCTCTACTGAGCTCAGTTCTTCACCGATTCCCTTGGAACTATGATGAATAGATTTGCCTTGCGATTCCGGAGGGAGTGACGTTCGAAAATATGTTAGAAGCGTGGGAATTGCCTTTTTGGGCAAATTATGAGGCATCTTCTCCTATCAGCTCTAGCATTAAGTATACTGATGTGATTGACTGAGTTTTTGGATATATCAAACTGATTGAAATTGAATACTGTAAGGCTTTTGAATAATCAGGTATTTTGACGATCTGGGCATGACACATCTTAGGTAATGCATGTAAGTATGATATATCCAAAAACTAAGTCAATTGGATCAGTATATTTACAGCTCTTTGCGGAACTTAGGGCGCGGCCCGTTTTTAATCAAAATTTGATGTTTTCACGAGATCGGCTGTTGTGAGCTCAGTTCTCGCCCGTTTCTCTTGAAAGTAGGACAGATCGATTCCCACTTCAATTCCAGAGGGCTCTGGACCCCAAAATCGTGCGGATGCGTGGGAATTGCCTGTTTCGGCAAATTTTGAGGTGTCCACGAAGAACAGCTGTGGTATTAGCTACAATGATCCTATTGACCTGAACTTTGGATATGTTACACTCAGATGTATTCAGGAGGGCCCCATCAGCTCAGATCAGCTTTCTCAGACACAGTCCACATTTAGGGTAGAGCAGGAAATTAATTGGAATTGGAGCCTTCACTAAATCTTAATCATGAGATATATTTGCCATCCAAGGGTTTGGGGCCCTCGGGGACATATGTGGGTATATCATATCCGAAATCTAGGTCAATTGGATGAGCTTAGCTAATACTATGGCTGTTCTGCGTGGAAACCTCAAAATTTGCCGAAAAAAGCAATTCCCATGCATACGCACGATTTTGGGGTCCAGAGCCCTCTGGAATTGAAGTGGGAATCGATATGTTCTACTTTCAAGAGAAACGGGTGAGAACTGAGCTCACAACAGCCGATCTCGTGAAAACATCAAATTTTGATTAAAAAACGGGCCGCGCCCTAAGTTCCGCAAAGAGCTGTAATGCTAGAGCTGATAGGAGAAGATGCCTCACAATTTGCCCAAAAAGGCAATTCCCACGCTTCTAACATATTTTCGAACGTCACTCCCTCCGGAATCGCAAGGCAAATCTATTCATCATAGTTCCAAGGGAATCGGTGAAGAACTGAGCTCAGTAGAGCTGAAATATCCGAAACATCTAAATAAATAAATAAAATGGGCCGCGCCCTAAGTTCCGCAACTAGCTGTAAACAAAGGATAGGGGAATTTGAGGAAAGGAATTCTGGAATTGCGAGAAGACGAGTAAGGGTGCTCAATTCTTAGGTCATCTAGCTCATCTGATTTTGGGTCATCCGGGAACTAAGAAAAATCGTTCGAGCTGCATGTATTCTCAAAAAAAAAAGTACAGGGAGGAGGGTTCTGTAATTGTGGACACCTCCCTGCCGAAATATTAACTTTGGTCACACAATTCAGAATAGTGCCCTCACCAGCTCAAGCCAACGGTCCAAATTAGAGATCTGCGTACCGGATGTTCATGGCCAAGAACATCTCGAGCAGCCCCTCCTCCGGCCCCTCCTTATTTGCGCACCTGCTATTCTGCCAGTCGAGCGAGGACTGCACGGCCTCCGACGCCGGCGTGGCCCACATATTCGGGCGGAGCATGACGTTGCGCGTGAGGCGCCGCTCGCCGTATGCGAACGTCGCCTCGATGAACGCGTATTCGCGCGGCGCGCGGCGCACCCTGAGATATACATTATAAGTATGGACGCACTTCCCTCATTTGGGCGAACGAATAGAGAATGCGGGCACGCACATCTTGATCATCTCGTCGTTCTGCGCGCGCACGTTCGCGGGGTCCGCCGCGTCGCTGCTGACGGGCGGGAACACGTACGTGCGGATGTTCTTCAGGGAGCAGGTACCCGCGGGGTACCGCGCGTCCGTGTAGTCGATGCAGATGATCAGGTTCTCGCCCGGTTCCGCGGGAAACTCGCGCTTGGCGACCTCCTGGAGGTGCGCGTGGTGGATCTGCGCGTCGGCGACGAACAGCTCGCGGAGGAACTGCGCGTCCTGCTCGGGGAAGAAGGGGCGCCCGCCCGCTGGGATTCAGTCAGCGTGAGTGACCCGTAAGGGAAAAAAGAAGGGGACGAAGAGGCGCGGCGTGAGGCGACGCACTGTCATGGGACTGTTTCTTAAGCTTGCACATGTCGCGGTGGGCCGGCCACGCGGCCTTCTGGCACGTCTTCGAGCAGTAGTACACGTGCAGGCACCCGCCGCAACGCAGCAGCTCGGACTTGTGCCCGCATTTCGTGCACTGAATCGTCATACGTCTCCATAGCGCACGAGAGGAGGGCTGGGACGCTGAGGATGACCGAGACACACTCGCACACGACACTCCCTCGGCCGCGCACCTCCTTCGGGAGCTTCGCCACCGCGCTCCGCAGATACGTTAAGAGCCCGAGCGACATCCACTCCTCGCGGAGCACGCTGCGCATGACGCCCCGGTCCACGGCCTCCCCGTCGATGTCCCTGTTCTCGCGCTTCATCACCTTTATCACCGAGCGGTATACCATGTTCTTCGGCAAGATGTCGCGCAGGATGAAGCGCAGCGAGTCGTGGGCTGCCTGTTCAGTGGTGCCCTCGAGGACCGAGCTGAGGTCGCAGATGGCGGGGAGGAGCCCGGCATCGAGCGCCTGCGCGACCAGCCGCGGGCTGTCGTACTGCACGAGCGCGCGCCGCAGGAAGGTGAGAGCGGTCCGGATGCACGCGAGATAGTCGTCGTTGGCCGTCGCCTGCGAGGCGAGGAACAGCGTGCGCGCGACGACCCAGGCGCCATTGTCTGCAAGGACGGCGAACGCGAGCGGGTGGCGCGGGAGTCCAATAAAAGTAGTGAGCGTGAATGTCAGCGTAGAGGCGTGCTCCGCATGCATCGGTGCCTTGCTGATGGTCTTTCGCAGCCGGTCGAGGAACGTCTTCGCGACGGCCTCGGGTCTTCCGCCCGCCGCAGCGACGACCTCGTCCATCTCGTCCCAGGTACGCGTGTGCAGGAGCGAAAGGGGATGCATGCGCTGAGCGGGGCGGCTGGATGGATCCACAGCCGCGTGCAGAGGGTGATAATGCCGGGCGTCGCTCTAACCGTCGCACGGAGCTCCGCGTTCAGGTAGAAGTCGCGGATGAGGGTGCATATCGTCGTTATCCGGACCTGCGAGTTGTCGGGATCCGGTTCGGCGGCCACACGCTGGTCGTAGAAGTAGCGGCACCACCTGAAGATCCCGGGCCACGCAGAAACGAGGCGGGTACGGAACTCGGGATGTGCCGCGAGCTCGGAAACGAAGCCGCGTTCAAGTCCCATGAGGCCCGCCCACGCGCGCTCCGACGCATCATTCTCCACGGGGCGTTTGACCGCCTTGGGGATTTTACCTCCATCGACGTGATACAAGAAGGCCTCGAGGAAACGGTCCGCAGGGACAGCCCGCCCTTCTTGCAAGTTGCGCTTCCACAACTGGACCAAGACCAAGATCTCTTTCGCAGTCCGGGTTTTGAACGAGGACAAGAGCTAGGTTCAGGGATTCCATATTCGGTTTTCGATGCGGCGTCGAATTTTCTGCTAACCTTATCCGACTCCTCGTGTAATTTTCGGGCCGAATCTTTTGATGCATCCTGGGTTCTACTTCTGCATCTATGGGAGACATCTTGGGCACAAACAAAGCGAGAGAGAGTCTTTAGAGATAGAGAGAGGAGTCAAGGGCGGAGTCCACGTGGGGTGATCCGCCGATCCGTAATCTGATGTTTGCGTGTATTGTCTTGGCTTTATGCAGCGTCCCACGACCTACCCTCTGCGGTAATTGCAGCATGATATCCAGTGAGTAATCCCGGACCGACTGTTGCAGATGTAAACCTTCTGCAGAACAATGAACCGTTTGAATCCCAGTCCTGACGCGAATATCTCGCCAATTCGTCATCTGCCATCCGAAATTTTGGTGGAGATCTTTGCGCTCTGCTGGAGGGCGTTCACTCCTACCTTCGACGATATCGACAACGCTATCTCCTCTCTGGAAACCGAGATGTGCCGGCTCGCGCATCTGCCTCTTCTTCTACTGTCCCGAGTATGCTCGAGGTGGCACGGCATTGTCATGAACACTCCATCGTTGTGGACCACGATCGAAATCGACGGCGTTCTATGGGGAACACCCACCAGCAGCGACAGGGCCCTTTCATTACTCACGGCCGTTCTGGGCCGGAGTGGTAGATGTGGACTCACCGTTGCGGTCTCGATTGACGAGGTCGCACCTCACGGGGCTATTCTCAAACTCTTGGCGGCGCACTCGGAGCGATGGCAGACGGCGACATTCATCTGTGGAGCCAGCGATCTGCAGCATTTCTCTTCTGTGAAAGGGAGGCTCCCCCGCTTGGAAACGCTCAGGCTCTGGGGCTCGCCGTCACCCCTAGATGCCTTCGTGCATGTACCCCGCCTACGCGAGCTCGAGTTCGGCGGTACGCCGGATGCTCTCACCACGCTCGGGATGCTCCCCCTAGAACAACTGCGTACATTCCATTGCGGGGAGTTCGTAGGACTTGGGGAGCTGATGGGCCTCGACGTGAGCCCGTCCATGACCTTGATGCCCCGTCTGTCGAATCGGGCCGAGTTCAAGTTCGAGCTGCGCCTTTTCGAGGGTGCGGATATCGACGCCTTCAATGGATCGGTGTCCGTGCCCTCGGTCACGTCCCACATTTCAGCCCTGTCCATTGACGTCGCCGACGGATTTTCGCTTAGCAATATCGGACTGACGATGGCCAAAATTATTGACGCTATGACGTTGCCTACTCTGACGGATTTCGGGATGGATTCCCAGGAATACCCAATCCTCCCGCTACCTTGGCCGCATAACCATTTTCTCGCCCTTTCCGCGCGGTCGTCGTTCCCCACCCATCTTCGTGGCCTTCAGCTCTATCACACCATCATCACGGAAGCGGAGCTGCTCGAATGCTTATACGCTCTGCCCGGCCTGGAGCGGCTCGCCATCTCGGACCACCAGACCACCACAAACGGCGGGGTCGACCAGCTGCTGATCACCGACTTCCTATTCGCCAAGCTCACCGCGGCCCCTGATAACTTAACCCCCGTCCCGCGCCTCCGGTTCTTCGGCTGCTTATCCCTCCTCCAATTCGATGCCCACCAGTACCTGAAATTTCTCGAATCGCGGATCGCAGTGAGTCCATTCGAGAGCCATGTGTACTGGCTGCCAGGTCGTCGCCGAGACCTCGACCTAGGGGTCGCCGCACGGCTTGAGGAGCTCCGTGCTGGCGGTGATTTGGTGTATTCTTTTGTGGAGGCGGACGTGTGAGGTGCGTCCGTGATTTTCCACAGGTTGGCCTTCAAAATAACCCGGTGCTGCAGCCATCTGGTCGTTGCCTAAATCATTATCTCTAAGCCAATATTGTGAGCATCGCGCAGAGCCTGGGCCGTTCACCGCTGATATCCGGTTTTTGCAGTACCGTCCAATTTTGAATTCACCCAACGAAGCGCGCTCACATCAGACAAGAATCAGTGTTTCGGGATGAGCACCTGCAATCCCTTGGCACAGTCGGGGTCCTTCCACTCACGATCAGCAATAAGATTTGTAATCAAGCAACGCGCCCTTGTCCGACATAAACCCGCCACCTGGGTAACGATTTCGGGCTGGATGATCTCGAGGGCTCATCGGATCGAGATATATACGTAACAGTTCCTGGAGGTCAAGTCGAACGAGTGTCTCCTGCGTGATACAATTCTACAACGGATCCCCGCGTAGGACATGTCCGCCCCGTACCCAGGCCTTCAATGTTATGAAATGGTCTCGATTAGCTTCTCCCACAAATGTGCGAGAGGGAAAAAACGATGCGCTAACAAAGAGTGGCCCAGGCTCGAGTCGAACGAGCTCCCCCTGCATCACATGCCTACCCAGATATTAATGCAGGTACGCACCGTGCGTTTTATTTCTTGCAAAGCGAACTCCGTTATGTCAACATAAATCAAACTCAACAAATAAGAAAAAACAGACAGGGATCCTGCTTATTAGTCCAGGCTCGAGTCGAACGAGCTCGCCCTGGCATCCTCGTCAAATTAGTAAATGCAGGTGCGCACTCCGTCCTTCTGGGCCTTCTTTCCTTACATGAACTTGATTAGGTGGGTTCCAAATTGAGCGTTGGGGAAAGACCAGAAAAGAATGAAAGACACGAATGGCCCAGGCTCGAGTCGAACGAGCTCCTCCTACTTTTAATTGCCTCCAGGCTGTGCTATGGAGTGTAGGTGCACACCCCGCGCCGCTGGGCCTTACTTCTACCATATGCACCTGGTTAAATCCCTCTAATTGAACCACCGACGCGAGGTCGAACCAAAATGTGGTATTCCGGCAGCATAGAGCCCAGGCTCGAGTCGAACGAGCATTCCTACTTGCATCTTTGTCCACTTGATATGGAGTGTAGGTGCGCACCGTGCGCCGCTGGGCCTTCCTTCCCCCTCCATTCACTGGTTCCTCCAGCTGAACCACTGCCGCGAGCGCAAATATAAAAATAAATCACCAAACGGGGGGGCCCAGGCTCGAGTCGAACGTGCACCTCCCACTTGGGCACTTTCTCCGTGATAAAGGGAGGCAGGTGCGCACCACGCGCCGCTAGGCCTTCTTTCTTATAAAGTGAACTGGGTTAGGTGTGTTCGAAATGTTGACGCGGGAAAGGACGAACTGCGCATGCCATTGCCACCTTCAAGCTTCTTGTTATATTTGAACGGGCTTCAAGTTCCTGTTAAACGCGCTTCTCTCTCTTTATAAAATTACCCATGTCTGAAGCCTTTTAAACTCCGCCTTTGGCTGATCCGCCCCGAGATTGTGGAATATCAGCTTTAAACTTCGGAAGGATTGGAATCCGAGCAAAAGTCCCGCCTGTATGAAACAGGTGAGGAACCACTTACAAAATCAAACTCCTTTGCTAAATTTACAAACAATTCTCTCTGGTTTCAGATATTCAAGGTTGCAGAGTAAAATTAATACTATGTGCTGAGCACGTTTGAAGCGTCGCAACGTTAGGATTCACACTTCGGAAATCTGAGATGTTCGTTGGATCTCTAAGAGGTAAACCTCAGGACTTTCAGAAAGGGGTGGGCGGACCGCGGAGGTCCGCCGCTTGTAGTGTTCAAAAATAACATAAGAGCGAGGATACCGGAGGCGTAAGTGTCAGACGTTCCTCCTTCTTGCCTAGTGCGAAACTGGTACACGGCACATTCCTCGATCGGAGGTGTGGTGGGTCCAGCTTTGATCATGGCATAAGATTGATACTTTAATAAATTTCGGCTACAGCCAGGCTCGAGTCGGACGAGCATCTCCTGCGCATCAAAACTATCCTTATCACGAATGCAGATGCGCACCCCGCGCCTCGGGCCTCGTTTCCTACCTCATAAACCTGGTTAGCTGGGTTCGAAAATGAACGGTGGGAAAAAGAAAAGAGCAAGGAACCATGTGAATGGCCTAGGCCCGAGTCGAACGAGCTCCGCCAGCTTCAGTCTTGCTTACAGGCTACTATTAATGGCAGGTGCACACCCCGCGCCTCCGGGCCTTGTTTTCTATACCATAAACCTCGTTAGCTGGGTTCCAAATTGAGCTTGGGAAAAAGAAAAGAAGAATGATGAAGGATGCGAATGGTCCAGGCTCGAGTCGAACGAGCTCCTCCTGCTTCATGTGTCCCATATTTTACAACCCGTATAAAGTGCAGATGCGCGCCCTGTGCCGCTGGGCCTTCCTTCCTCCTCAATGCACTGGTTAAGTCCCGCTAGTTGAACCACTCGAACGAGCGCGGATACAAAACGAAAGTGGGAATGGAGGCTCGAGTCGAACGAGCTCCGCCTGCTTCAGTCTTACTCTCCTGTGTAAGTAATGGCAGGTGCGCACCCCGAGCCTCTGGGCTTCGTTTGTTATGAAGTGGACTGGGTTAGGTGCGTTCGAAATGTTGACGCGCCAACAGTACAGACTGCCCTTCCTTCCTTCACGCCTGTTATATTTGACCGTGCTTCCTGTTGAACGAGCTTGATTTACAGCTGTTCTCGAAATTAATGAGACCGATCTTTTTTTTTTCTCGTTCCCAAAAAGGAAGGTGGGCACAAGAACATTGATTTACATGCACTATGAGGGCCAGGGAGACTCACCTATGCTCTGGGGTCATCTATGTCAAATTTCGAGCAGAAAGACTTGGTGCAGCGCCTAGAATCGAACGAAAAGATGGGGTGGTGAAGTCACGTGGACACGACTGATCGGATCGTTTTCGGCCGCTGTCAAAGTTCAACCCTCCCGTCGAACGGCTCATGGAGACCTCGGCCCTCCTCGCAAGTGCTCCAGGCCAGAAATCCTGGAGTGTCTACGCAGCTATACTTACCTTTTTGGGAACTCAAAAAAAAAAAAACACTCAGTCTCATTAATTTCGAGAACAGCTGTAATTTAGGTGGGTCATTGAGGTGGGTTCGAAAATAACATAAGAGCGAGGATACCGGAGGCTTAATCGTCAGGTGTTCCGCCTTCTTGACACTGGTATACGGCATGTCGATTTCATCACTCCTTCGGAGCCTTGGTGGGTCGATCAGGGATACGTACATGGAACGTTAAACGTTAAATATCCGGATCCGACGCACGCGGGGTTGCGTAGAAACGGTTTCGTCCGGTCACGGCGAGAGAAGGCAAAGATATTGAGCGCACGCGATTTCAATTTAGGACGATTAATGATCGGCGGACGATGGATTTCATTCAGACTCGGAGCGGGAGCGATTCATACTTGGAAGCAGGCGAAGAGAAGAACGTCGACGTCCAAGTTAATTGACCGCGTTTTTGCTTGCGTGCGTCGACCACGTTGGCTAGTTGGTTAATTAGTGGGTGGTGACCGGGTAACTCTGCGTAACTTTGGGGAGCTTCTCTGGGGGGAGATCGAGTAGGCGAAAGAAGCGCCGGCGCGTTCCAAGCGAGGGGGCTGTCAGTGTCATGATCGTGACAAGTGTCAACCGGACCGCGGGGTCGGTGGACGTAGCGTGCGGCGTTTGTCCGAGTCCGGCGGGTAGTTGTACTCGGAAGACAAAAACTGGGTAAGGAGTAGAGGGCGCATGCTGCACTGAATGAAAGAACAGGAAACAAATGGGCGTGGACGCAGGTGGGACGGACGAGAAAGTTCGCACGCATCAGCGAAACACCAGCCGTGTGAACCTGACGTCTGCGTACGCTTTTAAAGTCCCCGGGATCATTGAGTTATGTACGGACGGACCGGAAAAACCAAATCCGCACAGATATGGCCCAGGCGAGTCGGACAAGCACCCCTTCTTAACTATACGCTTCTCGCGATAAATGATGCAGCTACGCAACATGCGCCTTTGGGCCTTTTTCATACGTAGTTAACTCGATCAGGTTCGCTTCAAATTGAACGGTTGGAAAAAAAAGGGGTAGAAGCCGCGGATGGCCCAGGCTCGAGTCGAACGAGCTCCTCCTGCTTTACTCCTTCCACACTTTCTATCAACAAATCCAGATGTGCACCCCGCGCCTCTGGGCCTTCCTCCCTCCTTGATTCACGAGCTTAAGTGAGCTGAATAAAGATTGCCCGGTGGAAAAGGATGATGGGTGACAGTGAATAGCCCAGGCTTGAGTCGAACGAGCCATACCATGTATGGAGGGTAGGTGCGCACCGCGCACTTCTGGGTCTTCCTCGCCCGGAAATGCCCCTGGTTAAATCCCATTAGCTGAACCACCGGGACGAGCACGGATTCAGATGCAAAAAATACTTCACTCGACGGGAAGGGCCCATGTTCGAGTCGAACGAGCTCCTCCTGCTTAATGCGACGGAAGAAAGCGAAGAAATTGCAGGTGCGCGCCGTGCGCTTCTGGGCCTTTCTCCTCTCTCAACTCAACGGGATAGGTTTGTCAAAAATTACACAATGGGAAAAAGAGTATTGGAGCAGCGGATGACCCAGGCCCGAGTCAAACGAGCATTCCTACTTTCATTTTCTTCCCCTAGGATTATACAGAGTGTAGGCGCGCACACCGTGCGCCTCCGGGCCTTCCTTCCTCCTCAACTCACCTGCATAAGTTCGCTTGAAAGTAAACGGCGGGGAAAGAAAATTCGAGAGTGGAGGAGAATGGCCCAGGCTCGAGTCGAACGAGCTCCTGCTTTATATGTCTCATCTTTTACAGCCTATAGAGTGCAAGTGCGCACCCCGCGCCGCTGGGCCTTGTTTCCTATACTATAAACCTGGTTAGCTGGGTTCGAAATTGAGCGTTGGGAAGGAAAATGAAAAAAAAAGAATGAACGACAGGAATGGCCCAGGCCCGAGTCGAACGAGCTTCGCCTGCTTCAGCTTACACGCTAATATATCAGTAATGGCAGGTGCGCCCCATGCGCCTCTGGGCCTTCCTTCCTATACCACACACCTCGTTAGCTGGGTTCGAAATTGAGCGTTGGGAAAAAAAGAAAAAGGATGAAGGACGCCAATGGCCCAGGCTCGAGTCGAACGAGCACCTCCTGCATCACATACCGCCAGAAATTCCACCGGATGCAGGTGCGCACCGTGCGCCGCTGGGCCTTCCTTGCTCCTCAATTCACTGGTTACATCCCGCTAGATGAACCACTCGAACGAGCGCGGATGCAATGTAGAAGGGCCCACGCTCATAACGAGCTCCGCCCGCTTCACGTGTCCCATATTTTACAACCCCTATTGAGTGCAAGTGCGCACCGTGCGCTTCTGGGCCTTGTTCTTTGTGAAGTAAACTTGGTTAGGCGGGCTCGGAATTAAACATCTGAAAACAAGAAACAAAAAACGAGAGCGGAGGAGAATGGCCCAGGCTCGAGTCGAACGAGCTCCTCCTGCTTAATGCGATAGAAGAAATCAAGGAATTGCAGATGCGCACCCCGCGCCTCTGGGCCTTTCTCGCTGTGAAATGCACCTGATTAAATCCCGCTAGATGAACCACTGGCAGGAGCTGACGAAAAAAGATAACAACACTGAGCAATGGCCCAAGCTCGAGTCGAACGAGCTCCTCCTACTTTCAATTTTTCTTTCTCAAAGCCGTGATATGGAGTGTAGGTGCGCACCGTGCGCCTGTAGGCCTCGTTTTCTATGAACGTGTCAGAAAAGAAAAGCGGGTCCGTGAAGACTAATAACCCAAGCTCGAGTCGAACGAGCACCTCCTGCATCACATGCCTCCTCAGATATCTCGCCGAATGCAGGTGCGCGCCGTGCGCTTCTGGGCCTTTTCTCCTTCCTATACCATAGCCCTGATTAAGGACACTCAAAAGTGAACGGAGGAAAAAGAGGATTGGTGGATGGCCATGGCCCAGGCCCGGGTCGAACGATCAGATATATCACCGAATGCAGGTGCGCACCCTGCGCTTCTGGGCCTTCCTTCCTCCTCATTTCACCGGCTTAGGTGTGTCAAAAAAATTAAACGGTGGGGAAAAGATGGGAGGAGATTGACGGATGGCCCAGGCTCGAGTCGAACGAGCACCTCCTGCATCACATGCCGCCAGAAATTCCACCGAATGCAGGTGCGCACCCCGCGCCTCTGGGCCTTCCTTCTTTACAGATGAACTTGATTAGGTGGGTTCCAAATTGAGCGTTGGGAAAGAAAGAAAAAAAGAATGATAAAGGACGCCAATGATGGCCCAGGCTCGAGTCGAACGAGCACCTCCTGCATCACACACCCCAGAAATTTCACCGAATGCAGGTGCGCGCCCCGCGCCTCTGGGCCTTCCTTGCTAGCAAGAGAACTTGATTAGATGCATTCCAAATTCAGCCTTGGAAAAAAGAATGATAAAGGACGCAAATGGCCCAGGCTCGAGTCGAACGAGCTTCGCCTGCTTCAGTCTTGCTTACAGGCTCCTATATCAGTAATGGCAGGTGCGCTCCGTGCGCCTCTGGGCCTTCCTTCCTCCTCAACTCACCGGGATAGGTGTGGCAAAAATCAAAGTGTGGGAAAAGAGGACTGGTGGATGGCGATGGCCCAGGCCCGAGTCGAACGAGCTTCGCCTGCTTCAGTCTTGCTTCCAGGCTCCTATATCAGTAATGGCAGGTGCGCACCCCGCGCCTCTGGGCCTTCCTTCCGTACACTTGAACTTGATTAGGTGGATTCCAAATTGAGCGTTGGGAAAGAAAGAAAAAAGAATGATGAAGGACGCAAATGGCCCAGGCTCGAGTCGAACGAGCTCCTTCTGCTTGAGCAAGAATCAACGATACCAAGCGATGCAGGGGCGCACCCCGCGCCGCTGGGCCTCCCTTCGTACGAAATGGGCTTGGTTAGGTGGGTTCAAAAAATTAAACGGTGGGAAAAAAAGTCCATTGGAAAGGCAAGATGGCCCAAGGTCGAGTCGAACGAGCTCCGCCTGCTTCAGTTTTACTCTCCTGCGTAAGTAATGGCAGGTGCGCACCGCGCGCCTCTGGGCCTTCCTTCCTGCGAAACGGGCCTGTGTAAATACAATTAATTGAACCCCTGGGACGAGACCGACTACAAAAAAGAAATCTCAATCTCGAAGGGCCCAGGCTCGAGTCGAATGAGCTCGTCCTGCTTAATTCTGGGACCCATTCTACCGAGCGCAGGTGCGTACCTCGCGCCTCTGGGCCCTCCCCCATCCTCAGCTCACCGGTTTAGGTTCCCTTGAAGGAAAAAAAAAAGATGAGAGTGAAGATGAATGGCCCAGGCTCGAGTCGAACGAGCTCCGCCTGCTTCAGTCTTACTCTCCAGCATAAGCAATGCAGGTGCGCACCGCGCGCCGCTGGGCCTTCCTTCCTATACCATAAACCTCGTTACTAGTAGCTGGATTCCAAATTGAGCATTGGGAAAAAGAAAAGAAAAAGAATCTATGAACCATGCGGATGGCCGAGGCCCGAGTCGAACGAGCTGCTCCTACCTCATGCTCGTCCCCTTGCTTATGGAGCGTAGGTGCGCACCGTGCGCCTCTGGGCCTCCCTTCCTCCGAAATATGCTTTTGTAAATCCCGTTGGTTGAGCCGCTGGGACGAGCGCGGCTACAAAAAGAATTTTCAACGTCGAAGGGCCCAGGCTCGAGTCGAACGAGCACGTCCTGCTTGAGCAAGAACAAAATACAAGCAATGGCAGGTGCGCACCGTGCGCCTCTGGGCCTTCCTTCCTTACACTTGAACTTGATTAGCTGGATTCCAAATTGAGCGTTGGGAAAAAAAGAAAAAGGATGAAGGACGCCAATGGCCCAGGCTCGAGTCGAACGAGCACCTCCTACTTCCAATTCTCCGCGCCGTTCTAATGGAGTGTAGGTGCGCGCCGTGCGCCCCTGGGCCTCCCTTGCTCCGAAATATGCTTTTGTAAATCCCGCTAGTTGAAGCACTCGAACAAGCGCGGATGCAAAAAAAATTCCCAATGTAGAAGGGCCCAGGCTCGAGTCGAACGAGCTCATCCTGCTTCAGTCTCACTTATCGGCTCCTGCGGAAGTAATGGCAGGTGCGCACCCTGCATCTCTGGGGCTGTCTTGCTAGCAAGCAAGCTTCATGAGATGGGTTCCAAAATTCAACAGGAGCGTCCGAAATTAAACGATAAAAGAAAAACAGTCGGACATAGAGGATGGCCCAGGCTCGAGTCGAACGAGCTCCTCCTGCTTGACCTGTCTGTCATTATCAATGGATGCAGGTGCGCACCATGAGCCTCTGGGCCTTTCTTGCTCTGAAATCAACCTGGTTAAATGGGTTCGAAATTGAACGTGTCAGAAAAGAAAAGCGGGTCCGTGAAGACTAATAACCCAAGCTCGAGTCGAACGAGCACCTCCTGCATCACATGCCTCCCCAGATATCTCGCCGAATGCAGGTGCGCGCCATGCGCTTCTGGGCCTTTTCCCCTTCCTATACCATAGCCTTGATTAAGGACACTCAAAATTAAACGGAGGAAAAAGAGGATTGGTGGATGGCCATGGCCCAGGCCCGGGTCGAACGATCAGATATATCACCGAATGCAGGTGCGCACCCTGCGCTTCTGGGCCTTCCTTCCTCCTCATTTCACCGGCTTAGGTGTGTCAAAAAAATTAAACGGTGGGGAAAAGATGGGAGGAGATTGACGGATGGCCCAGGCTCGAGTCGAACGAGCTCCTCCTGCTTTATATGTCTCATCTTTTACAGCCTATAGAGTGCAAGTGCGCACCTCGCGCCTCTGGGTCTTCCTTCCTATACCATAAACCTGGTTAGCTGGGTTCCAAATTGAGCGTTGGGGGAAAAAAGAAAAAGGGTGAAGCATGTGAATGGCCCAGGCTCGAGTCGAACGAGCATCTCTTGCTTAATATTTTATGTCCAACTAAAGAACGCAGGTGCGCACCCTGCGCCGCTGGGCCTCCCTTCGTACGAAATGGGCTTGGTTAGGTGGGTTCAAAAAAATTAAACGGTGGAAAAAAAAAGCCGTTGGAACGAAGATGGCCCAAGAATGAGCTCCTCCTACTTTCAATTTTCTCAAAGCCGCGATATGGAGTGTAGGTGCGCACCGTGCGCCGCTGGGCCTTCCTTCCTCCAAAATGGGCCTGGTTAAATCCCGTTAGTTGAACCACTGGCACGAGGTCGAACCAAAAAGACCTCTTTCAGCGGAAAGGGCCCAGGCCCGAATCGAACGAGCTACTACTCTCTATTCTCCACGCCGTTCTTATGGAGTATAGGTGCGCCGCTGGGCCTCGTTTCCCACTAAATCAGCCTGGTTGGGTTCGCCTGAAATTGAAACATGCGAAAAGGCCTGATGGATGGCTCCTCCTCCAATCCCCGCCGTGTGTAGGTGGATTTAAAAAAAAGGTTATGGTCAAAAAGAAAAAGAAAAAGGGAAATCGACCATTCCACATGGCCCAGGCTCGAGTCGAACGAGCTCTCCCTACTTCCAATTCTCCGGGCCGCAACATGGAGTGTAGGTGCGCGCCCCGCGCCGCTGGGCCTTCCTTATTAGCAAGCGAACCTGATTAGCTGGGCTCGAAATCGGCGCTGCCACCTTCAAGTTCAAGTTTTCCTGCGTGCTAAGTTCAAATTCAGACGAGCTTGGTTACATTACATGGTGGTGGGCCAGGGGTCAAAGATACCACAGGCGCGAGGATACCGGAAGTACAGCACTGGTATACGGCATGTATTCGGAGCGGTGGTGGGTCGATCAGGGCGTTAACGTTAAATATCCGACGCACGCGGGTTTCGGCCCCGAGTTTCGGCGCGCGGCCGGAGAAAGTAAACAGATGAAATGGGAGATAGGGCACGCGATTTCAATTTTAGGACGATTAATGATCGGCGGACGATGGATATTCATTATTTTCAGGGCGGGAGCGATTCATGTTAAGTAGAAGCAGGAGAAGAGAAGAACGTCTATGTTAATTGAGCATCATCCATCATCGCGTTTTGCTCGCGTGCGTTGGTTGGTTGGTTGGTTGGTTGATTAGTGGGTGGCGACCGCGTAAACGTTTGGCGGAGAAGCGCCGGCGCGTTCCAAGCGAGAGGGCTGTCAGTGTCATGATCGTGACAAGTGTCAACCGGACCGCACCCCGATGGGCGTGGCGTGCGGCGTTTGTCCGAGTGCACCGTCTCTGTGTACCCGGACGGGCGACGCGAAGGGATCGCACAGTGACAGACAGCGCCAACGAAGGAATGAGACCCAAAAGAATTGGTGGGAAATTTTTAGTCGCATCAGCGAAACACCAGGCGTGTGAAGCGTATACGCTTTTAAAGTCCCCGGGATCATTGGAATTACGTACGGACGGACCTGCAATTTAAATATTTTTGGGGCGTTGCTCCTTCCGTCCGCTTCCGTCAGTCTATCGTCGATTTTTTTCTGCCGTCTCGCCACGCTCGTTTGCACCACGCTCGCTACACACACCCCACACGGATTCGCCTCTTCGACTGGAGAACGAGATACCCAAGGGGAGAATAGGAAAAGAAGGAAGGAGATTGGAAAGAGAGAGAATTGGTGGGCGCCTCCCCGCCGCGCACGTGGTGCGCGTGTCCCCGCTTGCGATAGGCTCCACAAGCGACTGACGAGGCTTCTCTCCTTCTTACCGACCCCTTGGCTAGTGACTAGCATCGCGACCGCAGCGTCGAGTCAGTAACGAACAAGGACGACGATGGCCGCCGTGCCAGAGCCGCCCCCGCGCTCGAGCCTGCGCCCCCCTGCGCGGATATCGAGCCTCGCGATGCCGAGTTCGAGTCCCGCTAGTGCGCCGCCGCCGAGGCGGGCGAGGGAGCCGACGGGCACGACACCGAGTACGAGTACCAGCACGAATACCAGCACGCGGATGCGGACGACGAGCGGCATGACAGCAACCACACCGACAACGACGAAGAGTCTAGCGCAGCCGGCCACATCACCGCCACTAGCACCAGGACAACCAGCAAAACAGCCCTCGTCGACGCCGCGGCAGGGCTCCTCGTCGTCGTTATCATCATCGGCGGCGCGCGCGAGGCAGTCGAGCTCGGCGAGCGCGAGTACGAGTACCAGCGTGGCGAGTACGAGCACGAGTGCCAGCACGGCGAGCACGAGGACGCATAGCAGCACGAGCACGGCCCCGACGAGCCCGGGCACCCCGCGCTTGCGCACGGGCTCGAGCGCCGCGTCGTCGCCGTACGCATCGACGTCGTCCACCGGCACCGCTGCGGGCTCGGGCACGAGGCCGAGGAAGGCGAGCTACGCGGCGCCGACGGCGGCGACGGCGGCAAGGACGACCGCTGCGACGGCGGCGCGGACGAGTGCGAGGAAACCTGTGCCTGTGTCGCCGGCCATGTCGACGGCTTCTCGAGGAGGGAAGGAGGGGAGGGAGGGGCGGGCTGCGGGGAGGTGAGTGCCTGCTTTCTTTTCTTCTTTCGTCTGCGGTCGCGCATATATCCTGGACACACGCGCATGCTTCGACGCCTCCTTTGCGGCGCACACATCCCCTTTCCCCGCGCCCCCCATCCTTCTTCGCTTTTCCGGCGTACATGTCCACCGTTTCTCGACTTGTGCACCGTTGCCGGCGCGTATGGCATTCTTTTTCCGCGCATTTCGCGCACACGGTCCCCTCCCCCCGATCGTGCATACGTCCACCCATATCTGCACGTTTTCGCCCGCCCGTCACCCTCTTCCCTCCTTCCCTCCTTCCCCATATCCATATTCCCATCTTACCTTACCGCGTCCCTTCCTTCCTCCCCCCACTCCGTCATTCCTTCTTTCCTTCTGTACTTACTGACTCCCATCCTAGCGCGCTCTCCAGTCCCGCAGCGAGCGTAAGCGCAAGCCCGAGCACACCGACCGCGAGTCCGGCGGCTAGGAGGGAAGAGGGTGGGGGTGGGGGTGGGAGTTTGGGATTGGGGAGGGCTGCGGGGAGGTGAGCTTTTTTTTTCGTTCTTTTTGCTCCTCCTTCATCCGCCACGCCTGCATACGTTCCGCCCCGAATTTCGCGCCTTTTCGACGCCACGTCCACCCACCTCTTCGCGCATACCATCCATCCATCCATCCATCCTTGTCGCCCGTTTTTTTTCTGCGTGCGGCCACCCTCTCTATGCATGCATTCACCTCTCCCCGCGGTTTTCCGCGCATATGTCCTCCCCACACGTGCTTTAAATTCACCTTTCCCGCGCATGTTCACGTTTGCTGCGCATATCCACCTTGGCCGCGCATGTCCGTCTTTTCCGCGCGCATATCTCTCTTTTGCGACGCATACCCCCATCTCCCCCCCTCCCCCCCCCTCCCTTCCCCCTTCTTCCCTCCCCGTAGTGACATCCGTGCTGACATGTCCCGCACCCTCCAGTCCCGCAGCAAGCGCAAGCTCGAGTCCGAGTACACCTACAGCGGGTCCGGCGGCTAGGAGGGAGGGGAGTGGGAGTTTGGGGCGGGCTGCGGGGAGGTGCGTTAATCCCTTGAATCCACACCTTCCCTTCGACCGTCCTCCTCCATCTCCATCCAGCCACCTTTTCGACGCGTGCGCGTACTCCGTTTCTTTCGCGGATACATCCACTTCCCTTCGTGCATACATCCGTTTGGTATTTGTTGGCGCGTATACCCACCCGCCTTTGTCGCTCCTCCATCCATCCTTCCTCGACGGCGCATACATCCACACATTCTTTGGCGTATACCCATCGTTTCGCGCATACGCCGTCTCTTTTCGCTCCCACGCCCTTCTCCCCTTCCTCCCCTTCCGTGCCTTCCCTCACTCGCCCCACCGTCCCTCGTCATATTTACATGCGTGCTGATCGCTCCCTAGTCGCGTCGCCGCGCTCTCGTCTGCCGGGAAGGAGAAGGAGAAGGGGAGGGAGGAGGAGGAGGGGATGGGGACGTTCGGGCGGAGTAGTGGAAGGTGCGTTTCCTCTACTTCTACGTTCTACGACTTTCGCGCCGTGCTGACCCCGCGTTAGATCGCTCGCCGGCTCCGCTTCCAGTCCGAGCGCAGCAGCTGCAAGTTCCAGCGCAATAGCAGCGGCGGTAGGGAGTCCGAGTCGCAAGCCGGCGCTGGCGTCGCCGGGGAGCGGGAGCGGGAGCACGAGTGAGGGGCGGTATGTCGCGGTTCTCTTCCTCCCCTGTTCTGTGTACCTTCCAGCCCGGACATTTGCACTTCCTCTATCCTTGCGTCTTTTCGCGTCTTCCACATATTCCTTTCCGCCGTAAAATCCGCCCATCCCTTTCTGTCTCCCTCCTTCCTTTCTTCCGCCCCGCCTTCCTTTCTTCCGCCCCGCCTTCCTTTCTTCCTTTTTCCGACGTGTCGCCTCCGCCTAGAGCTTTATGCGCCAGGGGCGACCGGAGGACGGGCGTGAGGGGCGACGGAGGATGTCCGGATTCTCCGCCGCCCCGCATCCCACTCCACCTTCCTTCATTTCACCTTCCGCCTTCTTTCATTCCATATTGGCGTTCTTCCTTCGCGTAATTCTTCCTTCCTTCTCTTCGCGCGCGTACATCCAGGCACACGCACACGTACTCACGGAGGATTTGTACCACAGGACGCCGCCGCGCACGCGCACGGCCTCGTCGGCCGCCCCGCGCACACACGCGAGCTCCGCGCCGCCCACCCCCGCCGCCCCACTCACGCCGTCCGCATCTGCGCCCACACCGCCGTCGTCTGCACCCACGCCCGCCACGATAGCGACGCGCACCCACACCGCCTCCGTCCCCGCGACGCGCGCCCGCGTCGACACCTCCCCTGCGTTCTCGCGGCGCATCGACACCTCGCCTCCGTTCTCGCGGCGGCTCGACGGCTCCCCGCGCGACCGGGCAGAGCGGAGCGGCGGGTCGTCCCCGCTCGCGCACGCGCAGGCGTTCGCGAGCGCAAGGGAGGCGATTCGGCGGGGGAGGGAGCGGAGCGGGACGGGGGTTGTCAGTCCGGTGCCGAGCGAGGGGCATACGGCTGGGACTCCTACTGGCAGCAGTGAGGGGCATGGGGCGCTGAGTGGGAGTAGCGAGGGACATACGGTGCCGAGTGGTGGTGGTGTGACGGAGGGGCGGGGGAACGAGACGGGAATGGGCACGGGGCTGAGCGGGACGCAGATGCTCGAGGCGCTGGTGGAGCGGGAGAGGGAGAGGGAGGCTGCGGATGGTGGTGGTGGTACGTCCTTCCTTCTGGCCCCCCGCGTTTCTCGTTCCCCGTCTGAACTCGTCTTTTCTTCCCACAGCGCCACCGATACCAGTGGAGCCGCCGATACCAGTCGAGTCGTTGTCGGGCCGCAGCCAGAGCCGGGGGCGGGGCGGGAGCGTGGATGGGCGCGCGGAGCGAGGTGGGTGTTTTTCTGTGCCTTTTTCTTCGATTTTTTCTTCTTTTTTTCTTCTTTTTTGTTTGCACCCTTACATCCCATCCCGCCCTGGCCCATCCCGTCCCCGTGTTGCGCTCGCGCGTCGGCATCATCTTGCTGGCATCGTCTCGCTGGCACTTCCCACGGCGGGGCCGCGCCTCTTTTGATGACATCGCATCTGCGCGTGCATCACGGTCGTGTGGGATCCGCGTTGCGCTGTATTCGAGTTCTTAATTCCTATGCATTCTATTCTTTTCTTCTCTTCGCTGTCCACCCTTTCGTTGTTCACCTTTCTTTCTACCATACACGCCATTTTGTTGTACCATACTTTTGGCCACGCTGGCGTCGTCCCCCATCCTCGTCTCGCCCCCCCGCCGCATCTCGTCGTATGCCGCATACTTACTCGCGCGGTCGCCGTTTCTAGATACGCCTCCAGCATCGGCGCGGGCGACGCCTAGTCCCAGTCCTGCCGGTCCACGGGAGAGCCCGAGGCGGACGCCGAGTGCAAGCGCGCCACCGAGGTCGCCCAAGTCGCCTTCGACGGCGCGGCCGAGGTCCCCGTCTTCTTCGAGCCAGCGGCCAAAGTCTCCGTCGGCGAGCCAGCGGCCCAAGTCGCCTTCGACAGCACACTCACCAAGGTCGCCGGCGCGCGCCAGGAGCAGCACATCGCAGAGCACGGAGGGCGTGCGTGCTGGTGAGTCCGATTTCCGTTACCCTACCTGGTTCCCCTTCGTTTCGTCCCGTTTTCTGGTTCGCCTTCGTCTTGCGGAGTTGTGTTTTTGCGGGCGTTTCGCTCGTATTTCACCTCCCCCTGGTCTATCCCGCGTTATATGTACACTGCATTCTGCATCCGTACTGGGCACCTCAAACACGTGCGGGACATTTCACATCCTTGGGATTGCTTGGAAACGCGACGATACGGCATCTGATCGATGCGTGTCTATCTCCGGTCGTGTGCGCTTGGGCCCAAGCGCCGTTTCCAGCGGGACTCGGCCCCGCTCCACCTTTTCTCTTAATGTTATTCCGCCCTGGACGCTTCCCCCATCGTCCCGCCCCCGCACTTTGCACTTCGCCGCCCCATTCTGCTTGTCGTCGTTGACATTATTCCTTGATTTGATCGCCGCCCTCGTCCGATGTCTCGCATGCTGCAAGCACGTACTGACACCTTTTTTTCCGTAGCGTCGCGGAGCCGGGAGCGTGAGCGCGAGCGGGTGCCGTTCCCGCGCGAGGCGCCGGCGATGCCTACGCCCACGCCGTCGACGTCGACGAGCTCGCTGGGCCACTCGAGCTCCAGTGCCCACACGAGCGCCAGCGCAAGCGGCAGCGGGACGCCGTCAAGCTCTTCCTATCCCCGGGCGCCCAGTAGCCATCTCATCGACACGTCCGCCCGCTCGGTGTCGCTCCCCACGCCGGTGCCCCCACCCACCGCCCGCGCGAACACCACAGGGTCCATGAGCGGCTCGCCGCCGCAGGGCCAGCCGACGAACGCGCACATCCCGCTCGCGATGCAGACACGCCCGCGCGACACGTCCGACCCGCGCGCGGCGCTCCTTGCCGCCGCCGCCGCCCGCGCCCCGGGGTCCCCGCCGCAGCACGCGCAGACGTACGCGCAGGCAGGGCAGGGGCAGTATGCGTACCATCCGCCGTCGGGGTCGCGTGCGGGCTCGCAGTCGCCTGGGCCGCCGTCGGCGCAGCGCACGCCCGAGCGCCGGCCGTCGGCGTCGGCGTCCGAGGGCGGTAGCGCGCGGCTGGAGCGGGGCGACTCGGTCCGTGCGGAGGGCGGCGCGCACCTGGCGCGCGATGGCTCGTTCCGCACGCCGGAGCTCGCGCTGGACGTGAAGCGCCTGATGGCGAAGCCCGTGTCGGTGTCGGCGGGGCGCCCGCGGACCGAGTCGTCGGACAGCGACAGCACTGGGACGCAGCTGCGGCGGAAGCGCTATGATGGGGCGGGGCGGCGGGTGGAGCCGGTGCAGGAGGAGCTGCGCGGGACGCGGAGCGAGGACGGCGGGCAGCGGCGCGCGGAGGAGCGTGCGAGGGAGAAGAGTGAGCGGGAGATTGCACTCGCGCTGATGGGGCCGCATGCTGCGGGTGAGGAGAAGGAGAAGGAGAGGGAAGAGAAGAAGGAGAAGCGGCCGAAGAACGTGCTCAAGCGCCGCCCCAGTGGTGCACGCCCGGCGACTGCCCCGACTGCGGCGGTCCCTGCCCCCGCGACGCTGACGCCTACGACCGCGGCCGCAACCGCGGCCGCGCGCGGGGGGCCGCCGGTGCTCAGCCTCAATCTGTCTCTCAACCCGATGCCGATGCCGTATGCGGAGGGCTCGAGCCCGCGGGGGAGTCCTGGTAGTGGGAGCGGCAGCGGGCAGCTCACGCCCGCGGGCGCCGTGGTGCAGGCGTACAAGCGCGGGCTCGATGCCAGCAGCCCCGCCGTCTCGCCGCTGCCGTCCCCATCGTCCGCGACATTCAAGCGCAAGCCGGCGAGCGACAGCGGCCACGGGAGCCCCGCGTTGCTCGCGCCCAAGGCCGGGACGCCTTCGCCGCCCGTGACGCCGTATTATACCGTCTTCGGCTCGACATCTGGGCGCGTCGTTGCTGTTGGTGGACCGGAGGACGCGTGGGATGGCGCGGGGTCATACATCTCGTCGACGGCGTTTCCATCGGTTGACGGGGCACGATCGCGGAACTCAAAGGCACAGGCGTCGGGGTCGGGCTCAGACGTAAAGCGTACGTTGACGCGCAAAGTCAGCGAGCGGTGGGCACGGAAGCGGGAGGACTCGGAGGACGATCCTCGAGGAAGAACAAGTACCCAGGAGCGACGCGGGAAGAAGACTCCGCGGAGTAGTAGCCGCGCAGGCGGAGAAGAGGTCCTGAGCCCCATGGGCGAGCCAGAGTCGACTGGGTGGAGCAAGTCTTCGTCGACGTTTGCGCGGTCGCAGGACGATGGGAGTTTCACGAACGAGCCGCGGTCGCGACGGTCGGAGCCGGCGTTGGGCGGGGGCAGCAAGATCTGGAAGCTGATGAAGCGGATTAGCACGGGCGGGCTGAAGGAGAAGTACGATCGTGGGCCTCGCTCACTGCCGCCTATTCCGCCCATGCCCGACTTGCCGCCCGTGCCCCAGCTCCCCAAGGATTACAGCAACTTGGACTCGAGGAGTGCGGACGGGCATTCGCGCGAGGAGCCGGGTGCGCTGTCGCGTTTTATGCAGTCCCGGTCGTCCGTCAGTACTTCCCGTCCTACCTTACCCGGGTCTGGCATACCACGTCCCGCTGCGCGCGCGTTACCTATGCCACCACCTATCCCTGCCTCCCACCAGCAGAGAGCGAGCACCACGACCCGCTCGTCTTCCCCCGTCTCATCGTCCGACGTCGCGTCCTCAAAATACTTCCACAGAACCACCGGCTCCACGCACTCCTCGTCGTCATCTTACGGGGATGAGACGCCCGGGGGTCCACCACCGCCGATGCCGGGTGTTCCAGTGCCAACCTTCATCGTCGGGAAGCACATCGTCCCGCCGAAGGACCTGTACAAGCTCGACCTTGATGCACTCCCGAGCTCGCTTGACGATAAGAAGCTGGTCGTCAAGCCCATGGCCTTCTTCGGAACACAAAATACCCGGACGCCGGATGACTGGACGATCATCAATACGCCCGCGCAAGAGCATCCGCCTTCGCTGCCCCTCCCGCCGCGGCGCCTCCCCGTGCCCACTGCCTCCGCAAAACCTCCGAGCCACCACCGCCTCAGTGAGACCCCTAGCATCCCCGAGTTCTCGACAGTAGCTCCCGTTAACGCCTTCGCGGCGCGCAAGCCTCTCCCCACGCCCGCAGATAAGCCCCGCGTCGAGAGTATGATGGCAGCACTTGCACCGACGTCTTCACGGCGGTCGGTGGTTTCCACCTCACAGGACGACGCGCTCAGCCGTCAGATCTCGCACGCTTCGACTGAGGCGCCGAGTGCCCGCCAAAAGCGGCTACAACAGCGCTCGGCGTCGTTGCCGCGCGTCGCGCCGGAGCCCCTCACGTTCCGCGACATGTCGGAGAAGGCGGGGCATGCGCTGACAGAGAAGGAGAAGGCGGCCCGCTGGGACGACCTCCTGGAGCGCAGCGAGCGCGCCGGCGGGACGATCCACCTCGGGACGTCCGAGGAGCTCGCGTCGGACCAGGTCTCCGTACGAAACTCGACGACTTCCACGCAGCTCTTAAAAGGTGTGTTCTTTGCATTAACTTCATTTGGAGCGTCGCTGACTAGGAGCACAGACTTCTGACCCGACTTCCTCTGGCCATGATAGTTATGACCCCGGACGGACACACCCGCGGCAACGACATTCATTCATTCATTTACGCAAGCGCTTTGTAGACACGATTTAGCCATTTATATAGTTGTTGTACTGACTCCCCTGCGGCGCCTTTCGTGCTCGCCCTCTCCTCCGTCACTCCTTTGGTTTTGTTTCGTTGCTTCATTCCTCCAAATTCAAAATTCACTTTGTACTCATACATACCCAGATCTTCCATACATACCCTTGTACTTGCCGACGCTGACCTACGCTACTCCATCTTATAATTTATCTGCTTTGGTCTGCTCCAACTTAAGGCACCGAGCGAGAAAAATTAGACGGAGATCAGCACATGGTGTGATTCAGTTGACGGAATCTAATCTCTTTGAACGTGCGCCGGCTTGCTAAGCCCGTTCCACATGGAACGTTCATGGGTGTTTCCGTCAAATTCTGAGGTTCTCCGACAATGGTCCTCGTGAACCCGCCTTCCGCGTCGTTCGTACCACCACGATGATGATCTTGGGCGCGCTACTCCTCGCCTCGAGCGCTGCGGCTATGCCCCTCGGTCGCAGCTTCTCCGACACCCTCAGTGGGATCCTCAGTGGCAAGCACAAGCTCACGTTCAACTCGAAGGGGAGCTTCAAGGTTCGGATGTGCCTCGTTTTTGGATTGTCAGCATATCGAGCCGAGGACTTGTTAGGTCGTTTCCTTCTCCGACATGCATATGGGCGAAAGGCCAGGTACCTGTTTTCAGGTTGGATGATGTTCGCTCCTTACCATGCAATGTATCTCAGGCGATGGAAGCTGGGCTGCGTGGGGACCCGCCAATGCACGTAGCATCCTGTCCTTCTTGCGACCTTGGACTTGATTTTTTTCTGCCAATCAGGATGCTGCAACTCAGGTCGTTCATGCCACTGTGTTGGACAACGAAAAGCCGAACTACGTGTACGATCTAGGCCTTCATTATGCCCCCGATGCTCACCCTTCATGATATAGCGTTTTTAACGGTGATATGATGACTGGTACGATTTCCCGCGCGGTTTCGACACATGAATGCACCTTGAATGATGATTTTCCAGGGGAGAACGTCTTCAAGGCAAACGCCACAAACTACCTCGACCTCGTATACGCCCCCACTGTCGCGCGCAAAATTCCTTTCTCGTCAACTCACGGAAATGTCGGTAATTTACTTATCGTGCTATTCGATGGACTGAAACTAGGTGACATCCAGCACGACAACGCTGTCCGTCTCGATCCATCTTCGCCACTATACGGGGGACTGACGTCGGAAATATATAGAACAATATTAACCACCAGGAAGAGATCGAGTAAGGATGGCGCACTTTCGACGACGCTGACATGCGCTTATTCATGGAAAGGTACGAGCAAGCTCACTACGCCTCTCTGTCATACACTCGCTCCGACGTTGGACCAAAGCCCTACGGAAGCGGCAACTACTGTGGGTGTATCCCGCCCGCTTTTCGAACGATAGGGTTCATTTCGTTGTACCTTGCAGGGGTCCCCATATACGCCAAGGCCTCCGACTGGGTGCCCGCGGCAATTATGTGGTTCTTCGATTCAAGGTCCTTCGTCAGCGGCACCGGAAATGGACCTGGTGCGCTTTTTCGCTGCTTCATAATAGTCTCCAACCAAATTCCCTCGTAGGGCCTGTTCCCGACGCCGCCAACTACTATTGGGTCGACGAAAACACGGTGCCCAACTACATCAAGCTCCAGCGTATTCTGATGGCTGTTCTTGTGGGTTTCTCGGTTCTGGACTTTAACATTTGATTGACCGCGGATCGCGGCGCAGTGGTGGAAGATTCCTCCTGCGCTCGTTTTTGTTCATATTCCGGTAGGGCTCAAAGCGTCGCCCGATGTGAGCTGCGCCGCTTATATTTACACCTCATCCCAGGTTCAGAAGGCTCAAGTCCTTGCACCCCTGTTCGTACTTCCCCTTTTTCCTGTGACCTTCATTTATTCTTGCAGACCGAGCGCTGGAGATCACGACGACGAGCCCGACCCATCGACGCAAGGCTTCTTCAATAACACATATACCGGGCTGGACTTGCCATGTATGTCGTTACAGCCACCTCAACCCTAATACTTTTGACGGCGCGCAACTCAGTCTGGGACGAAATCATCGCTCTAGACGGCGGGAAGGGGCGGGTGCTCGCGATCACCTCTGGGCACGACCACGGCGAGTCGTGGTGCGCGCGCTCGACCAACTCTTCGGGGATCCCGATCTGCTTCAACGGGCACTCGGGGTACGGCGGGTACACGACGACGCACAGCACGGTGCGCAACGGCCGCGTGTTCAACCTCAAGCTCGCAGACCTAGCGAAGGCCACGCCGACGCTGGAGACTTGGAACTCATGTGTGTCGCCTTGTTCTGTATATCTCTCGCAGTTTTGAGGTCTGACGGCTGCACCGTTCTAGACGAGGACAACACGACCGCAGATGCGGTGGAGCTTGGCCCGCAGTATATGGCGGAGTACAATTAACTGGCTTTGTGCACAACCTCAAGGCTTGCTGTAATAAGTATGGGAGCGGGTTAAGCGAACCATGTCTATCTCGATGCTGCTCTTCTTGAACCCGCCATTTCGCTTTATGCGCTCCAGAGGACACAAATATCTGACGCTTCCGACTCGGGTCGTTTCACCCGCCGTCGAGTTGGCAAGTATTTGCAAGTATGTTGGAATGGACGAGGATAGTCTCCATATGACGGAAGCTCGTGAAAATCGAGCTTAGGCCAGCTCTCCGGTCATGTTTCTGAGCCTCGCTTAACTTTCTAATGCCCCAAGATACCTACGTCCT
The DNA here is from genome assembly GCA_029289555.1 of Mycena latifolia. Classification (NCBI taxonomy): domain Eukaryota; kingdom Fungi; phylum Basidiomycota; class Agaricomycetes; order Agaricales; family Mycenaceae; genus Mycena; species Mycena latifolia. The sequence goes on along the minus strand of JARJLE010000012.1, from coordinate 1,605,481 downwards.
CTTCATAGGAGCAAGGCTCAGGGCGCGGAGTGCGCACCTTCACTATTTGCGAAATATACAAGCGATTTAGAGATGCGGAGCTCGAGCCTGGGCCGTTTGCTTTTGAGCAACTGAGTTTGGTTCCCCCTCATGTGGTGGTGAAACGCACCTATAGAACCAAGTTCATTTTGTAGAAATTTAAAGGAAGGCGCAGAGGCTCGAGGCGCGTATCGGTATTATCAGCGACTGCCTATCCGGTCAGACTAAGTAGCTGGCCACTTGCATAATAGAAGGGTTTGTAATGCATAATCTCGGGATTTGGTGCTTATGGGATGGAATACAACCTATGAGGATACTTTATGTCAAATTTCGAGGCAAAGTGAGCCGGCCATCAAAAGCTGGAGGTTTTTTATCAAAACACCGGCGTGCGAACACCATTTCCTATCTCTGAACAGCCTGGCCGCTCATCTTTTACTATGGCACATATACTGTCTAATAAATAAAATTTCCCTCAAAATGACACAATAAGCTGTGAAATGTCATTCAATCTTTTGAAAAATGCTTTGAAACAGTACCTTGCCACAGAAAATGTCCAGATGACATGCAGTCAACATCCAAACTGCGAGATGGCATGCACCAGAAATAAGTTGAGATGGCACGCAAACTAGAAGCAGTTGAGATGACTTGTTCCTTGAAAAAATTGAAATGGTACGCAGAGGTCAAAACAATTGAAATGACACAGTGACCCCTGAAGCTGAAATCGGCCTTCACTTTGACTGGGTCCTAGCAATGCTGACTGTACAGTGTACTTGGCAAGACCAATGATCGTCAATGATCCATGCACTCACTCATCACCTCCTCTGCTTCTGCCGTGATCACTGAATGAGTAACATCGCTCGAACTCCATCGAAAGATGGTACCTTGTCCACGACTCCATATCTAATGGCAACTGAGAGGCTCGGAGTCGGAACTCGGCACGCTTAGATGGCTTTCCGTGCTGTGTCGTATACATCGCCTTCCTGACATTCAAAGGCCGAAATCCGAATTGTCCGACAGCGGAGATGTCTGCAAACTTCGCGAGCACCGCTCGCTCAATGTCAGCAGCGGTACTATGTGGGTGGAGGTAGACCCTCAGCACATATTTCCGCGTTGGAAGATTCAAAAGCCTCCCACGCATGTCAGGCCCACGGTTAAATTTGTACACGGAGACTCACTTGTCGGCAGTTAGATGGCATGGATATCGCTTACTTTCTGTCTCCTCAGAATTTCAGCTTACGGCGCCACGGCATTGTGGCATAGCCTGGAGTTTAATCGAGAAAGTGACCATCCAGTCCGATGGACTGGAAACCGGTGATTGGCATGTCTTTGGCACCCCTGTAAAATTTCAACCTCAGGCCCAGCTCAATTAGGCTTTCCGAATTGTACCAGTCTGGCTATGGCAATGTGCTTGCCACATTTTTGCGGTTCATAGACAGACTGGTCACAAGTCTAATTTCGAACACACCTGGCCCAGATCACCTCGCAAGAAACAGGGCCCAGAGTTGCATGGGCGCACTTACACTGCATGTCATGTTAATTACAATGCAGGTCGAGAGAGCTCACTCGTCTCGAGCCTGAGCCATCCTCCTCCATGTCGCAAAAGTCGCTTTTGAGTTATAAGTCAAGATAGCGCCAGTCTGAACCTTATAGGGAAGTAGGCATGCTTATGCAGCCTTATAAGGCGTTATAAGCACCTATCTTCGCTTATAATTCAAAAGGACCCCCCTCAGGCTGCATTCCAGGTCCAATATTGGTAATGTACGCACAGGTGCTGTCGAGCCTTGTCTATAAGGTTCAGAAAGGTGCTATCTTGGCTTATAAGTCAAAACCGATTTTTGTGACAGTCCTGCCTCTTCCTTTTTTTCCCTTGGTGAATTTAAATCCTCATAGGCCGGTGAGCTGAGGAGAAGGATTCAAGGAAGGCCGGAGGAACTCGAGCCTGGGCTGCTCTCCGTGGTCGGTTCATTTTTTGCTTGATGTGCAATGAGATGGACTAATTTTGAACACAGCTAGCCCTGTGAATGGAGGAGGGCGACCCTTATTCAGGAGGACCTTGTTCCGATTCATTTTTCACTGTTTAATTTTGAATGCAGCTAAAGAGGCATGCGGAATGAAGCGCACACCCATGTCAGTTGGATGTTTGAACACACCTGAAGAAGTTCATTCCGTAGTAGGGAAGGCCCAGAAGAGCACGGAGTGTGCCTGCATCTCTTGGATATTGATTTTCCAACTGGATGGATAGCAGGAGGTAAGATAGAGGGCATGGGAATCCCGCACCCTTATATAAGCATCACATGTGACACAGTAACACCCGACGATGGCGGGACAGTCGCAACACATAGAACATTGGTTGAGCCTAGGGATCATAGATTGAACCCAAAGGAAGAGCTCCTAGGTTGTAGATTTGCTTATGTGGGGAAGAGTGATTAGGCTTGCAAAAAAAATGTGTGACTTATTTTTTTCTTGTTCCTATGTGTTTTCCCATTGAATGGCACCCTTTTGAGAAAATTCCCCGGAAATTTTGGCCAGCACAGCCACAACACAGTCGCACCAGCACATCTCGGCATCTCCCTTTGGTACTGTTGGGTTGAGCTGGCAACCTGTGGAGGAGTCTGACACAAGTTCTATGGTGTCTTGGGCATGACCAAAGGGTTTTTCCATCCTCTCCCTCAGGAAAGCTGCCTTTCAGCCCTCCCACATGATACAAAATAATAAAAATTTCCTCCGAGACCGAGGATTTGGCCGTGGGAACAATTATATAAGTGGATTACATAAGGGTGCTGGATTTCCACCCCCTCTATCTTACTCGTGCGACTCAAGCCAGGACCGTGGATCTCACATGTGGTATTTTTCACCTACTGCTCCGGATGCACCTAAGTAAGTCCATTCCTAAGTAAGGAAGGCCCAGAGGCGTGGGGTGCGCACCTACACCTCATATTTGCATAAGAAGATCAAGGTAGGGAGAGCTCGTTTGACTTGAGCCTGGGCCATTCGTCAGAGCCGGCTGGATTTTATGACCATTGTGGAATGTTAAATGGTGAACCCACTTCATTGCTTGTATCTCTTGTTCTGGCTCAAGCAGGAGGAGATCATTCAACTTGAGCCTGGGCATTCAACTTCCTCTTGAGTCCTTTTTCCCCCCCCCCCACCCCACCTTATAATTTTGAATGCATCAGCTTGACTTGAGGAAGATAGAAGGCCTCGAGGCACGGGGTGCACATCTGCTCTCTGTAGGAAATAGGATACAGTTGATGTTCAGGAAAGTTGTGAAACATAAAATTAACCATTAGTATCACTTATTTCGGCAAATAAATCGATGATCCTAGCTGGAACAGAATCCCAAAACCTGGGAGGTAATAGGCCGGTATGGAAGCATAGTGCCATCGGCACCATGATTGATGAGGAGTTGAACCATGGCAGTGTGTTCATTAATGAAGGTAGCTTCAAGTGCACTTCCATATTGTCCGTATTGCCCTCCCTGTGAGTTGGAATCCACACCTTTAACGAGGAAGATCTGAACAACCATGGAGTGCCCCATTGCTGATGCAGCTTGAAGGGCATTTCCATAGTCCCTTCCCTGTGCATTGCACTCCCATTCCCTCTCTCATTACCTCCTCTCTCTCTCGTTCCTCCTCCCACCATCCATCTCCTCCCCCCTCTTGGCTGGCAGCACACAGACATGTGCACACATGCATGCCCTCCATCCCTCCATCCTACCAATGTCCTACTACCATGTGCAGTGGATACCTTTGATCAGGAGGTCGCTGTAAATGGCGAGGTCGACCAGGCAGATTCCAGTGCAGCAAGTGACCCATGGCTCACAGCAGATGGGGATAGAATATTCTGCTCCCTGTGCACACACATTGCAAGGGGGACTGGACACAGCTATGATGCATAGCATGCCCTCGATGCTTTGAGCTCCCAACAAACAACGGGGATGGGGAAGAGCAGCACAAAGCATGCTCTGAGAGTGGTGGGCTCCCATGTACCATGCACTGGATCAGTTAGTGGACAACTGCGGACAATCCGCCAATGGAGAGGTTTGCAATTCGATTCCCGCTATTTTGCCATCTGTAATTGATCCCCCTCGATCCAGCTATACATTGTTCTTCCGGTTTTCTGGTGTCATTTGTGTCCCATCTCTGTTATGAACTGACTTGTGTCCATTCACACCTGCGTTGCAGAAGAATGGCTCTGTTCAAACACTGCTATTTCCTTGGCTATACAGCACATCCAGAACCCCACTTTAGGCATGTTGTGAGTAAGGCTGGCTAAGATTATGAATGCATTCCATTATAATGTATTGTAATGCTAAAATTACGATTAAGTATGGGTGTGGTATAGTATTAGCGTCTCACATTGTGTACCATTACATTATGATACATTACAATTATATTACAGTATACATAGCCATATTCTAATGTAATGTTAATTACACCAACTGCCTGCCAACTGCCTACAGACCCTTGCCCACAAGCCGTCCGGTGAGGGATTATATCCAAATCTGATTACCATCCCTTCTTAAACCATCAATGATGTCCTCCAAGCACTGTGCTGCATCTATTCATTGAGTCTGGCCAGTATTGGTGTTGTTGATGCGAAGAATTTCGACGTGAAGCATCACGTGAGTGGTTTCAGAATTTCAAACTTCAAGCACTCGTGAACCAAGATGAACCTAAATCCTCATTGATACATTCATGAGCCTGCTTGTGGTGAATGAACCATAATTGAATGAGGTATTGCAGCTCCCAGTACATTACTGGCAAAGGCCCACCTGAATCAGACACAGAGAGTGCAGTTAAGAGAGGGAGAAGATCTGGGTCTTGAGAGCGCCAAAAAAACATCGGGGAGGAAAATTATGGTGATAAGACTGGGATTTGCCTAGCGGTGCAAATAATGTACTAGCTGCGAATGACAAGTCGAAGGTATAAACCAACAACTAACAACCACCAACTACCATCTATCCACTATCGCACTACTCGAAATCAGAGTGTCTTTGTTTGTTCAGGGGTGATGAGTCAAGTATTAGACTCTCAGAACGAGATTTGGTTTGTGTTCGAACAATTTATAGGATGTATTCAACAAGGCTCGATGGTGTCTCAACAATCGTAAACAGAGTGACTCAATTGTCAACAGCGATTACTTTACAGTGATGTATACGGGCCGGAGCAGATAACAGGTCCAGTTAAAACCGTGTATATGGTTGATTTGGGGCTTGTAAACCCTTAAGGTTGCACTGGGAACAGACCCAACAAACTGTATAAATGCAATTGAACAAGTATAAACTTGTAGGAACTTCCAGGCCAATAAAACTTCCAGGCTCAATGTATTGTGACTTCCAGGCTCAAATGTTAAACTTCCAGGCCAATGTACTTCCAGGCTCAAATGTTATAACTTCCAGGCTCAGGTGTTTATATCAATCCAAAGGTATATTCACACACTATAAAGCAGACTCTACTGAGCAATGCCTTAAGGCGAACAGAGCACACAATCTACCAAACAACTAATTGTGACTATCTTCTAGCCTCCAACCAGCTGCTGGTGCGATTCGCTGCCGTTCCCTCGAGTGCAGACACCCTTATATACTGTTTCTATACATGATTACAAACATTGATTACACTACTCACTGATAAATAGAATTTGAAAATAGCACACAATCCGGAATATCTTGTTCCCATAACCTCTATGATTGGTTGAGGGCCCTCCCACATTCGTGGATGACTCCTCCTTGCTGATATATAGCAGCACCATATGACTCGTCTGCCCGAACAATCGGAGAATAAGTGCGAACAGTCATATTCCTGGGTATATGGTGTTCAAGAAACCTTCGAGGCATCTTATAAAGTTTTTAGGGTTCCTTCCCGAGCCTGATATATAGCATATATAGACTCTAGGTGCTTGTTTACGGTAGTCGAACATCGTTCCAGAGTCTTCCGATCGATATTTGATTTCGTCAACAGAGTTATCCGTGTTCGGATCTGATCAAACCGGCTACTTGTGTTCCCGGAGCCTGGACCCTTCACGTGAGGTGTCGTGGCACGAGGATCAGTGTCAACATTGTTAAACATCCTGTCGTTTGACTATATATGCCTTTCTTAGCATGTATACAGGGCTCGGAACACTTCCCCTTGGTTGGGAACCAACACTAAGTGACTGATACCCCTGGGATAACTGGGTTGCACTGTTTTCGATGGGGTGTTGTACCTCAGTACAAGTTGTATATAAGCCTCAGTATGGAGTACTGCTATACGAACATGCTTCGAAGCTCCCCTAAGGTGTCCGATGTTCAATGACTAACTGTTCGGGCTCACAATAGTCCTTATACAGATGTCCTCAGCGTATACAGTTATGATATATGCATAAAATGCGATTTTCACAGCCAGAATTGTACACTGCTTATCAGCAGGTTTCGGTTTAATCAGCCGAGCCAGCACTGGTTCACCTTGGCAACTGATGGCCCCGTGCAAGCCAAGCCAACCCTATACCCTGGCCGCATGGTTGTGCAGCCACTTATACCTTAGAATATTTATTGGAACATAAACTAACATTCAACAGGTTTGGTTTGATACCCAAATAGTGTGGCGCCCGCGGCCCACCAAGTTCTGTTTATCCATTTGTACCAAACTTGTTCTTTATTTATTGTTTCCGTTTTGGGATTGCTCGTTTGTATAAAAGGCAGTAGTTTAGCAGTGGAACACCAGTGAATCTACCCTTTCTCTCTACTAGTGCAAGCCTCACTTGTATGCCCAGAGAAAGTCTAGCATTCATTCGGAATACCATTGGGGAAGCTCTTAGTTTCTACAATTTGTGTTTCGGTCTCATAATATATTTGATCATCTGGCAAAGTCTGAATATCTGAATATCTGAAATCTGTATATCTGGCATCTGGCATATCTGGTTTCTGGACATTTGGCATAAGGAAATATCTGGCTTTGAGCATTTGGTACATGGGCAATAGTAATATTGTTCGTTACATATTTGAGAACATTATATGGAAACCAACCTCCTAGATCTTCACTGATCACCCTTGGAATCATATTCCACAACCCTGTGATAAAAACCCAACTTTCCAAATCATCTAGTCTGCGTATAGCACCTGGAACGATTGAGATAGTCACATAACCAACATTAATTAAAGAACTATTTCTTTGATTGTGAAGCCAAATTGCATACAGTGTTTTAACGTTGGAATCCCCGAACCCACAGTCTGATTGTAGCGGACATAGTGGTGTTATTGGTGTTTTATAGTGGTTATTGAGCCATTATATTAGACCAATTTCATTAGTGTTCATATAGTCAGTGTTTCAGTGGGATGCCAATGAATGCTTATGCTATGATTGATAGACTTAAATTCCTTGCTCATTAAATTTCTACATACAGGCTGTTGACATTCAGGTAAGTTACAAAAACAGAAAGGTAACTATTTGTATCACGTATTTCGGCACATAAATTGATGTCCCTATCTCGGCTAGAATTTCAAACTTGGGAGGCAAACAGGCCGGTCTTATTGAAGGACACTAGTCTCGGCAGCATGATTGATAAGGAGTTGAACCACAGTGGTGTGTCCATTAGCTAAGGCAGCTTCAAGGGCACTTCCATATTGTCCGTGTTGCCCTCCCTGTGGATTGACATTGGCACCTTTGTCAAGAAGGAGTTGAACAACAGGGATGTTCCCTTTGACTGATGCAGCCTGAAGAGCTGTGCCATATTTTCCACCTGGTGCATTGATGTTGGCCTGATTAGCAAGGAGGAGTTGAACAATGTTACTGTGGCCCTTTGCTGAGGCAGCCTGCAGAGCTGTTCCATATTTTCCTTCTTTTGCATTGATATTTGCAGCCTTCTCAATGAAGAGCTGAACCACTGACTTGTGGCCATTGGCAGATGCAGCCTGAAGGGCATTTCCGTAGTACCCTCCCTGAGCATTCACATCCACACCCTTCTTGATGAGGAGCTGGACCACTGGCTCATGGCCATGTGCTGATGCAGCCTGAAGGGCATTTCCATAGTCCCCTCCCTGTGCATTCACATCTGCACCCTTCTCCACAAGAAGCTGAACCACCAACTTATGGCCATGCACAGATGCAGCCTGGAGTGCATTCTCATATTGCCCTCCCTGTGCATTCACATCTGCACCCTCCTCGATGAGAAGCTGAACCACCGACTTGTGGCCATCCACAGATGCAGCCTGCAGGGCATTTCCATGTTGCCCTCCCTGTGCATTCACATCTGCACCCTTCTTGATGAGGAGATGGACCACTGATTCAGGGCCATTCAGTGATGCAGCTTGAAGGGCATTTCTATGGGCCCCTCCCTCTGCATTCACATCTGCACCCTTCTCAATGAGCAGTTGAACTACATTATGCTTGCATCCATTCACTGATGCAGCTTGAAGGGCATTTCCATAGTACCCTCCCTGTGCATTTACATTGGCACCCTTCTCAATCAGAAGTTGGACCACCAATTCCTGGCCATATATGGTGGAGCAGGGCGAGCGGGTCCAAGACACCCCGAGGCCGTATGGAGTGGCGGCGCGGAGGTGTGTGGAGGTCGTGGTCAAGGCATGCATGTGGCTGTGCTATGACATCTGATCCTAACACAACCACCGAGTCCGCTACCGAGAGCACTGGTCCAATGGATGCAGCCTGAAGGGCATTTCTGGCATAGGTCCCTCCCTGTGCATTCACATCTGCACCCTTGTCGATCAGGAGCTGAACTATTGAGTCACGCTGATTCTCTGATGCAGCCTGAAGGGCATTTCCATAGATCCCTCCTTGTGCATTCACATCCATACCCTTCTTGATGAGGAGCTGGACCACTGACTCATGGCCATGTGCTGATGCAGCCTGAAGGGCATTCCCATAAAACCCTCCTTGCACATTTACATTGACACCTTTCTGGATGAGGAGTTGAACCACTGACTCATGGCCATCCACAGATGCAACCTGCAGGGCATTTCCATAGTTCCCTCCCTGTGCGTTAATGTCCGCACCCTTTTTGATCAGGACTTGGACAACCGATTCGTGGCCATATGTGCATGCAGCCTGAAGGGCATTTTCATAGGGCTCTCCCTGTGCATTCACATCTGCACCCTTCTTGATGAGGAGATGAACCACTGACTCATGGCCATTTTGTGATGCAACCTGAAGGGCATTTCCATATTGCCCTCCTTGAGTATTTACATCGGCACCTTTCTGGATGAGGAATTGAACCACATGCTCATGCCCATTCTCAGAGGCAGCAGCAAGAGGATTCCCATAATAATCATCATTGGAATTTATTTTGGTACCTGCATCAATTAGCAATTGACTCAGGTGAATGTGACCATTAGATGAGGCTGCACATAGAGCAGCACCCATTTCCTCTGGCACTGTCCTGGGCCAACAATTGTCTCATTGTTACTTCCAAGTCACATGCTGCTGAGATGCATAGAGGTGGGAAATAGTAGTCCTCGGGGATCCCCTTCCATGGAACTGTATCATTCCAGATCCTAGTAAATCGGGAGGCTCCAGTGAGAAAGGCCATGAGTTTGTCTTTCAGAAGAAGCTCAGGCTCTCCTTTGGCATGTGTGAGGCAGTACTGAGCATATTTGAGAAACGGGTGTGCCACAAGCAGTCTTCGGCAATCATCTGGTATAATATCAAATTCTGGGAAGGATAGATACATCAGACAGGTGGACACAATGATGGTATGAGCCCATGGAAATTGCTCAGATTGGATGCTATCAAAATAGTCTTGTGTTGTATAATGGATGAGCCGGACGACAGACACTGTGTCATCCACAATCATCAAGCCAGCACAGGCAGATAGGATGATGTCCATGTCTGGAAGATTGTCAACATCAAGGAATGTAGAGTCAGGTTCAATGGCCAATGCTTCTTGTAGCTCTGCAACAGAAAGGGGCCGCTTTGTATTTGCCACCCAAGTCAAAGCAAGCAGCCCCAACTGTCGATCTTCCTCAGTCTGATGGTTGATTTGCTCCATTGCTTCATCATAGGTATGCTGCAAATCTTTTGGTAAATGTTGCAGTGCCTCTCGTACCGCTTTGATTGTATTTTTGGTGACAAGTGATTCAATGTGAAGCTTAGCAAGTAAGAACCTGCCCAGATGAGTGTTAATGATGGTTTTGAAATGATAAATTGGGTTACTCACATTCCCTTTGCATTTTCACCAATTGTAGCTTGGATTTCATTGCACAATTCAGGGCGGGTGTGAATATGCTTTGAGAGACGGACTGAATTTTGAATCTGTGTATCCACATACTTGTGAATATCATCCTCAGTTGCATGGATCTCAATGGTCTTTAAGTTTGGAAACTGGGAATCCAAATTGATGTGAGGCCGTGAAGTCATCATAATATTGACCTTGGGACCCAATGTGGCCACATATTTGAGGAAGCGATGCCGGTAATTCTCTGGGTATTCATCCAGTGCATCTATGATCAAATAAACCTTTGGATGCATGGCAACTGCCAAGTCCAAAGCTTTGTGGAATTCATCAATATTCGGCCTTGTCCGTCTGTCAAGATGGTGCTCATATAGGCTATGCACCAGGGCAGGAATGTGCTTCCCCAACATGAGCTGTGCAGCCAAGGCACCAAGGAGATTGGTGATGGTTTGGGTTTCTGTTTCTTTATGGTTCAGATATATGCATGCCAAGCCACTGTCACTGTTCCGAGCCTGAGCCTCCAGGTGATTTACCACCAGTGACCTAATGTATGTATTGTGAGCAAAATCATTTTGGCTTACAATACCATCACCCACACAAGGACAGTCTTGCCAGCACCAGCTATATCTCAGTTAGAACAAGTTTAAGCAATAGGCAAGATCCACATACGAATCCCATGGCATAGCAAGACTTTGCCAGAACCAGATTCCCAATCCTGGAATTGAGCCTCTCCGAGAAGCCATTCACCAGTTCCTGACTGAAGAGTACCATAGACATCAGCCTGTCGCTGCAGAAAGTTTAATGGTGACATCCAATCAAGGATCCTCCGCTGCCTCTCAGCTTCGGTACATTCAGATTCACAATAGATCCAGCGGCAATTGGACTCACTGTCTTGGCTAGATATTTGTTTCTGGCCCACATCCCTAGAACAGATAAATACACAAAGCTTTTTGATCAACTGAATAGGCATACCAAATGTCCGTCATCAACCAGAGATTGATCGAAGCCTTGATGCGCTCGAGCTCCTCCAAGTATCCAGCAACCTCCTTCTTGCTCCACAGAGTCCAGCTCAGCTTTTTCGTAAACTTAGACAGCTTATCAACAGGTCCCAACTTCTCGGTGACAAGTTCCAGTGTAGTTTCGAATGTTGCCAGTGGATCCACCATTTGCTGGAAAGCTGCACTGGTCGGACTCCCCGTCACCCGTTTGTCGAGCTCCACGAGGAGTGCTTTGAGTCCCTTCATCTCCGAGAACAGCTTCTTCTGCTCCTCTGGTGCCTCATGAAAGTCCTTCAAGTATTCCTGGGCCTTCAAGACAGTGTCGACTAGCTGCAGGACACTGGCAAGTGTGCCAAGTGCTTCGGCCATGGCAGAGGGCAAGATGGAAATCAAGAGGCTGTGTGATGGAAGCTGTCTTGAAGCTGTGTGCCGCAATGCCGGAGTTATTTACACCACCGTGCTGACAGCCGATCCCAATCATAGGGCAATCTTCCATCGGCTCGGGCTCACGCAAATTTCAGCGGTGCACACCGTTTTATGGGCGAGGAGTCCGTCGATTTTAGAGGACCAATTGCCGTAGCGTCCCTTCAAAACACCAGCTAGTCTTCCGCCAGCATGCAATTCAACACATCATTCCTCTCATTGCTCATGGCGCTAATCCGCTATACTAACAGCCGGGTCATCTCGTGGAGCGTGTCTAGAGACACAAAACAGCATTAACCCCGCGTCGATTCGACCATCAGATCGCCGCAGGTTTCTCTGTGGTTGGATTCTCCACCGGATAGACCGCAAGGCATGAAATCGAGAGACTCCGAGTCAAAACTATCTGCCTAATTATCAACGGTCGAATTGCTCAGTTAAATCTCTTCGAATTGCAGTTACTCCCCGGCATTGCTCACGGTACTCGGGTATTGCTCCACCCCCGGGGTATCTGCCGGCCGCGCTCCCATGGTGAACACCTGATAGCACCGCCGGCGGTTTCTGATCTGTGTCCCGGTGATCGCGAAGCACTCGATGGCAAGACCACCTGAGGCGGCAGACCGAATACTCAACGGCTACACAACGGCTATCCTCCAACTCGGCAGTGGATAGAGCTAAGAAGCTAGATGAGCTGGACTACTTATATTTGGACCGCAGTTATTTCAGAACCTTACAGTTTTATTGCTCCACGATTCTTTTACTACGACCATGCAAACATGATTTGGCCCACGGGACAAAAAAAAACTCTGGAGGAACATACAGGATCCACGGATCGAACATCTCCCCTTGGTCTGTGGTCTCGTATATGAACGCTCGGCCGCCAATTCCTGCAGCCACTTGATGCGCCACGGAGGCGCAGTAAATTCACCGGAGGATTTTAGACAATAGAACCGAAATATATAGGCGAGCGAAAAAAAAAGATGGTCCCGAGCGGTGCCGACCAGGCCTTGAAACTTCGTTTTTCTCTTGCCGGATTTACGAACACAATTTCGGACTTCTTGCTCGACTCGTGCCCCTCCTGGTCCGCGCCGCCATCTCGGTCACCTATGAGCTCCAGATCAGGCGACACACCACTCGTGGGATATAAAGAAGCAAGAAGGATGAATCAACAGGCACCCCTTGGGAGCGAAGCACGACGATGTCAGCTCAGCGAACGAGTTATTCAGGCACGCCTCGAGCGGGGACAAGTTCATCGCCGTCTACAAGCCATCGCATTCATCGTCAGCCAACGGAAGTATCCATCGAATAAATAGAGAATCTTATACTTCTGAGTTCCCGCTCAGGGATTTTTTGCAGCGGGTACGCCCCCTAAAAGTGAAATCAGCTCCGCCCACTGAGTGAATACAAACGATGATATGAAAGGGAGGCAGGGGAGGCAGACGAGAACACACCGTGAGCTCGTACACGGCACAAGCGCATGCGCGCCGGGCCACTCCCCAGCGCCGAGGCGTAGACTCGATCGCCTTATGTTCCGCCGCAGCTTCGTCGGGGTACGGAGCGCGATCTGCACACGGGGAGGCAAGCGCCATCTGCCCGCGATATACGCGGACGGCGCTGAGGTGCTGCTGTTAAGCGCAGGGACGACGGCGGTATTAGACGAGTCTGTGGAAGTCGGAGGGGCTCGCCCACCTCAAGCGCGCCGTAGCTCGTCTGTACAGCACAGCGCGAGCGCCGCCCTCCGTGCCGTACGCCTCGCACTCTTCCGCGGCGAGCGCTGGCTTCCCCGGGAGCACCGCCGCCTCAGTGCACGCTCCCCGAACAAAAGCCGCTCACCGTGGCGTACACAGACCTCGCCCTCCGTGGGCACCTCCGCATCGCGCGCACCCAGGGACCTCCACGGATCTGGCCCCACAACCATGCGCCGCAGCTTATCTGCATCATCGCGCGCGAGCTCCATCTTCCCCGCGAGCGGCGTCTCCCGGCGAACATGTCCGCAGGGAGTTCGGCCTGCAGCGCTGGGTCGCGTCGACTCGAGGGTCAGCGTGGAGTGCCGCGGCCCGCGCCGCGTCGTACGAGGATCTCGCCCTCCTCGAGCTGCGTCGTCGCGCGCAGAGGCGAGCGTCGTCTTCCCCACAAGGACCTCCGCCTTGAGCGCGCGCACCGCAGCCTCGCCATCTTCGCGCGCACAGAGTGCACGCTGCACGGTGTCGAGCTCCGCCGCCTGCGCCTGTGCAGTCACCAGCTGGGCATCGGCGCCCGCTAACTGCGGCTGCGCGGCGAGGAGGTCTGCCTTGACCGCTGCCGAAGCCGACGTGGTATACGGCGACGCGACTCTGGACTCGAGAAGCGTGGTGAGCCGCTCGGCGTCCTGGTTGCGCGCACTCGAGGGTGGTGAGGCGCTTGTGGAGGCGCGGCGACGGAGCCGATGCGGCGGTGGCAGACCCCGACGTGGTGCACTTGCGCCGAGGACGGGACGCGGGAGGGGAGACCGCCGCCGCCGACGCCCGCAGAGCCCGCAGAGGGCTTGTGGACAGTGGAGACGGGTGGCGCGCGGGCCCCGCGCGTGGTGGGGCGCACGGCGACGGGCGGGCGGGCCGCGTCAGCAGGCGTGGCATAACGGCGGATTTGGGGGCGCCAGTACCAATGGACGCCGGCGAGACATGGGTGGCTGTAGATCGCGTGTAAGAATTCCGTACAGCCGTTGGGACGGTGCACACACTGGAGTTGCTCCTCTGTCGGAGGTGCTGATGGGTGTCGCTGTGCCCGCGCTCACACTCGTCCGCACGGCTGTCGCGGCCCTCTGCGCCACGTACCCGCCCACCGTGCTTGCCTTCCTCGGCCTTACGGCGATCCCCGTAGAAGAGGCGGATGCGCACGGAGAGGTCGACGAGGTCGATGCCGATGCGTGCTAGTGGAAAAAAAAATCTGGTCCGTCTCGTGTCCGTACTTACGACCAGCCTCGTTCTCGTTACATGCAAGGCAGTGCCCGAGTACACATAGACGTCGGACGCGGACGCCGCACGTCGAGGGCAGTGGGCAGAGGATGGAAGAAGCATGGTGTCAGCCGGACCGCGGGGCCGGAGAAAGCCCGATTTCCTCCGATCTCCTCCCGTTACTGACCGTACGCGCACCAATTAACCAAAGTCGCGAATGCACATTGCACACGACGCTCTTAATGCTCAATTAAGAAGTCCTTCTCCTGCTTCTCGCGCTCTGAAATCCATCTTCCGCCGCATTGCGTTAATTGGAATCGCGTGGCCGAGGTGCGAATTTCATCGTCTCCGTTTCTCTCCGAGTTCGTTTCTATGCATGGCCTCGTGCATCGGCGTAAATTGAATAAGTACTTACAGTTCCGCCCAAGTCGTAACCCACAACACCTCCGATGCTCCCTACGAGTGGACCACTTACATTCAGCGCCCGGTATCCTGGTGCCATGCTCCTTCTTTTCCAACCTAGCCAAGTTTGTTCAAAGGAAGGAAGGCTCGAAGGCGCGGGGTGCGCACATGCATCTCTTGATATCTTCGAAGTCAACCTGGATGGATAGCAGGAGTAGCTCGTTCGACTTGAGCCTCGGCCATCCGATATCTATCAATGTGAATGCCTTTTCAGTCCACGCTCGCGCAAATGGTTCAACTGACGGGATTTAATAAAGCCCGTTTCATAGGAAAGAAGACCCAGAGGTGCACGGTGCGCACATGCATTCTCTTATATCCCTTGTTCATATGCTTAACTAGGAGGTGCTCATTCGAGTCGAGCCCAGGCCATTAGTCTCTCGGCCATCATCTTTTTTCCCGCCGCTCAATTTTTGAAAGCACTTGAGCTGGTGAATTGAGGAGGAAGAAAATCCCAGAGGGGCGGGGTGCGCGCCTGCACTCTTTAAGTCAACATGGCGAGGAATGAAGCAGGGAGAGCTCGTTCGACTCGGGCCTGGGCCATCCTCCGCATCCAAAATTCTTTTCCCCCAGTTTTGAATTTTCGGTTGAACTCACCTAAGACGGTGAATTGAGAAGGGAAGCCCACAGGCGCACCTGCATCCATTACTAGTGGTAAGTTGATTCAGGAGGACCTCGTTCCAATCCGTTTTTCCACCGTTTAATTTCGAAGGCAGCTAAAGAGGCGCGCGGGACGAAGCGTGCACCCATATCGGTTGAATGTTTGAAAGTACCTAAAGAAATTCATTCCGTAGCAAGGAAGGGCCAGAGGCGCACGGAGCGCAGCTATATCTGTTGGATATTGAGTTTTCAATTGGATGGATAGCAGGAGGTGCTCGTTTGACTCGTTCCTGGGCCGTGGGTCTCGCATGCGGTCTTGTTCACCCACTGCTTCCGGATGCACCTAAGTAAGTCCATTCCTAAGTAAGCAAGGCCCAGAGGCGCGGGGTGCGGACCTACATAATTGCATATTTGCGTAAGACGATCAAAGTAGGGAGAGCTCGTTTGACTCGAGCCTTGGCCATTCGTAGGAGCCAGTTGGATTTTTTGACCATTGCGGAATGTTCAATGGTGAACCCATCTAATCAAACTGACTTCATGAGAAACAAGGTCCGGAGGCGCACGGCACGCACATGAACTCCACAGCACGGCGTGGAGACAATTGACAGTAGGAGGAGCTCGTTCGACTCGAGCTTGGGCCATGCCTCATGATCTATCCCATAAGGAAAATCCCAAATCACTATGAGCTACTGTATAGACCCACATAGACACTATAGACACTATAGACAGGTTGCTATATCATCTATAGGTGTCTATGTATGTCTATAAAACACCTCATAGACACCATAGCAATTTGGGTTTTTCCTGATGCCACTTTTTCCGATCTTTGACTTTCAAACCCGACTAAACTGGTGAATTGAGAAGAAACAAGGCCCGAAGGCGTGGGTGGCGCACCTGCATTCCTTGCTTTATCGAGAATTGATTAAGCTCGTTCGATTCGCGCCTGTGCCACTAGTCTCTCGACCATCATCTTTTTTTCCCGCCGTTCAATTTTTGAAAGCATTTGAGCCGGTGAATTGGGAAGGAAGGAACGTCCAGAGGTGCAGAGAGCGCACCTGCATATGTCAATATATTTTGGAACGCACCTCACCAAGTTCATTTCCTAGGAAATGAGGCCCAGAGGCGCGGAGTGCGCATCTGCATTCCTTGAATAGAGCGTAATTCATGTTGAGCAGGGGAAGCTCGTTCGATTCGAGCCTAGGCTGTGAGTCGTCTCGCTAATCCTTTTTCTGCCTGTTGACTTGGGATCAGTCTCTCATAGAAGCTCGTGCCTCCCGTGTTGAATTTTTGGATGCACTATCTAACTGCACGGTCACTGTGAAATTGCTGAGCCCACTTACCCAAGTTCATTTCTATGGAGGAAAGGCCCAGAAGCACACGGCACGCACCTGCGTTCCTTATGGCTGTCACGACGAATGTGAAGCAGGAGAAGCTCGGTCGACTCGAGTCTGGGCCATCACTGTCACCCGCCCGGTTTTCCCCCCAGTTGTTTTTTCAAATGCACCTCACCAAGTCCATTCGATAGGAATCAAGGCACAAAAGCTCACGGTGCGCACCTGCATTCTCTTGCATCCCTTGTTCCTGTGCTTGAGTAACAGGTGCTCGTTCGACTCGACCCTGTGCCATTCACCTCCTTCCCTGATTTTTTTTCACACCGTTCAGTTTCGAGCCCAGCTAACACGGTTTAATTAGTGGCAAGAACGGCTAATAACACTGGGGATACAGCAGGAGTAGCTCATTCGATTGCAATTTGGGCGACCGCTTTTTTGTCCACCGCTTGATCATTTGATTTTTGAACGCACGAGAGCCGGTGAACCGAAGAGGGAGGAAGGTCCGGAGGCGCGGGATGTGCATCTGCACTCCACAGCACGGCGTAGAGACAATTGAAAGTAGGACCAGCTCGTTCGACTCGAGCCTGGGCCATCCGTTGCTTCCACCCTGGTTTATTTGTCTCCCCCACTGTAGAGTTTGAAAGGCAGCTAACTGGGTTCATATCCTAAGAAACAAAGTCCGGAGGCGCGGGGTGCGTGCCTGCATTCCTTGAAGAGAGAGTTCATGTTGGGAAACTAATGTTCGTGCGACTGGAGCCTGGGCCATGTCTATGCTAAACAGGTTTTTTTTCACCTCCGTTGAATTTGAATGCACTTAACGCTGACGACGAAATGAGGCCCAGAGGTGCGGGGTGCGCACCTGGACTCATTTCTTGAGTCGGTAGGTATAAAGAAGGCAGAAGGAGCTCGTTCGACTTGAGCTGGGCTATTAGATATATCTCATTCGTTTTTTCCCTGTCACACGACACGTTTAGTTTCGAATGCACCTAAGCCCAGAAGATCGAATCCGCTAGGGCATCAATTCTCCAGAGAGATGTCGGGTAACACCGCTGGTCAGTAATTGTCGAGTGTGCCGAAGGCTGCCGTAGTGCCGTCTCCCGGAAGCCGGATCACTCCAGCAGCCTCCAGCTGGCTAGTCAATTGTAACTAACCCTAAATTCCTGTTGATGTTATTCATGCTGCCGCTAGATAAGTGTCTCAGAAGTTTCCCACAGGTCAAGTTAGAAAATTGAATTTTCTTTGGTGGAAGCCTTCGAGATTGTGGGCCATCATCCGTCATACCGATAGGGGAGCCCTGTTAATGCCCATGAATGTTGCCTTCGAGACATGGTCGCTCACTTTTCATGACCCTAAAGCATGCCCGTACTACCAGTGTCATGTGAGATTCTTTTACATTGAATTCATAGTGTACATGTTAGCTATTCCGTGCCATTCAGCGACGGCTGGCCTCCAACACTGATTGAACA
Organism: Mycena latifolia; assembly: GCA_029289555.1. Lineage (NCBI taxonomy): Eukaryota > Fungi > Basidiomycota > Agaricomycetes > Agaricales > Mycenaceae > Mycena > Mycena latifolia. The sequence continues at coordinate 1,587,092 of JARJLE010000012.1, read as the reverse complement.
AAACAAACTTGTCTTCCTGAATCAGGAGAGATCATTCAAGCTGTGACCCAGTAGGAAATTTCCCTTTACGACGCGTCGCAACGCGTCACTGTGCGCTCCTACGCGCCTCAATGCCGCCCAGTTGTGTCACGGCCCGAACTAGCAGTGCCGAAATCATCCCACAATGATACCCGATGTTATGCCCTTTTGCGGCTCCATCTATTCTACCCGAGTTTCTGTTGAGAATTGATCCCAGCGGAGTCGACGTCGTCATTGAGGAGGAAGGAAGGCCCAAAGGCACACAGTGTGCGCTTGCACTCGATTTGACAAGAATGGTACCATTAATGCAGGTAGAGCTCGTTCGATTCGAACCTCATCCTCCTTCTCCTCCTCTCCCCTCCTTTCCCCCACCTTTTAATTTTGAACCCGCCCTAACCAAGTCCATTCCATAGCGAGAAAGTCCCAGAGGCACATGGTGCATGCCTGCATCCCATGCGTAAAGGAAGAATGCCAATAGTAAAGCAGGAGGAGCTTGTTCAACTCAAGCCTGGGCCATGACCATCTATCAGTCCTCTTTTCTCCATCACTGTTTAATTTTTGAACTTGCCTAAGCCGGTGGACTGAGAAGGCAGGAAGGCCCAGAGCCGCGTGGTGTGCACTTGCCTGCACGCAGGATGAACTCGGTTTGACTCCGAGTCGGGCCTGGGCCGTGGATTTACTCCAGCCTCATTTCTACCCACCATCGAATTTCAAATCCACAGCTGGTAGGGAAGGCACAGGTGCATGCCTGCACTCTGTCTGTGCAAGAAAATAGAAGAAGTGAAGCAGGATCAGCTGTTCCGTTTAATTTTGAAGCCACGAATGTAGCGCAGGTACCCGTCTGGATATGGGCGATATACTGTCCAAAAATTCCGTGTATTTTACAGAGTTTACGCAGACAGCTTACAACTGGTTTCAACTAGGTGCAACCCGACTTTCTGGCTGACATCTTAGACGGGGTTCACATCTTCGCCTGCCAACATCCTCGAACTGGATGACATCTTTGGTTCACTCGAGTGCCAGAGCAGCTGGATCATTTCGGCCCCCCCACTATTACTCGCAAAACCCGTGGACTGTTGGAATTCAAGTTGAAGTCACTCGCCAAGGCCATGGATGCCCTCCGGCACGGAATGGCGGTTTCATGAAATGCTCCTCGGTGCCCCTGAATGCTTCAGGGCTGTCCCTATGAAAAATGTCATCAACTGCTCCGAAATTATTTGAATTGTCTCTGTCTTACCTCACTGTTAATGCTTCGGATTCACCTATGAGTCAGAGGTAGATTGTGTTATTCGAAAACTATTAAATATCTACTACACGCAATAATAAATATATCCCGAGGATGACATGGTTTCCGTTTTTGGGATTTCAGCAAGAGACATAGTATGAATGTTCACATCAATGGGTTAAGGAAATCTGCCTCAATATAAAGACCCTCCAAGATGTAATGACACGGGAACCACCTGTTTTAAACTTGGGGCAGAATTGTTCCAAAGTCCCATGTTGTCATCAATTTCATGAACTCAACTAAAGTTGTTCACAGAAACCTTGTTTGCGGTTGAGAGATGTTAGCTAATAAATTTTGGACACTATATGTGCCATATCTGGATGACAATGTGCATTGACATTATGTAGACAAATTTTCATTCCATGCTCAATACAATTTACAATACAGACTGATATGGTTGATGTTGAAGAAAGCTGCGAAAACAACTATTTGTACCGTATATTTTGGCAAATGCATTGATGACCCGATCTCGGCTAGAATTCTAAACCTGGGAGGCAAACAGGCCAGGATCATTGAAGGACACTAGCCCTGGCACCATGATCAATGAGGAGTTGAACCACCGTGGTGTGTCCATTAGCTAAGGCAGCTTCAAGGGCAGTTCCATATTTCCCTCCCTGTGAGTTGACATCCACACCTTCAGCAAGAAGAAGTTGAATTACATGCTTGTGTCCATTTGCTGAGGCAGCTTGAAGGGCATTTCCATAGTACCCTCCCTGAGCATTCACATCAGCACCCTTCTCAATCAGGAGCTGAGCCACCCACTCATATCCATGCATGGATGCAGCCTGAAGGGCATTTCCACTGCGCCCTCCCTGTGCATTCACATCTGCACCCTTCTCAATGAGGAGCTGAACCACTGACTCGTGGCCATGCATGGATGCAGCCTGAAGAGCATTTCCGCTGTGCCCTCCCTGTGCATTCACATCTGTGCCCTTCTCTATGAGGAGTTGAACCACTGACTTGTGACCATGCACAGATGCAGCCTGAAGAGCACTTCCGTAGTACCCTCCCTGTGCATTCACATCAGCACCCTTCTCGATGAGGAGCTGAACCACCAACTTGTGGCCATGCATGGATGCAGCCTGAAGGGCATTTCTGTAATACCCTCCCTGTGCATTCACGTCTGCACCCTTCTGGATCAGGTGCTGGACCACTGATTCATGGCCATATGCAGATGCAGCCCGGAGGGCATTTCCGTACTCCCCTCCCTGTGCATTTACATCAGCACCATTCTCAATGAGGAGCTGAACCACCAAGGTGTGGCCATTCATGGATGCAGCCTGAAGGGCATTTCCATAGCCCTCTCCCTGTGCATTCACATCTGCACCCTTTTCAATGAGGACCTGAACCACTGACACATGGCCATTCACAGATGCAGCCTGAAGAGCATTTCCGTGGTCCCCTCCCTGTGCATTCACATCTGCACCCTTCTCAATGAGGAGCTGAGCCACTGACTCATGGCCATGCACAGATGCAGTATTAAGGGAATTTCCACAGTCCCCTCCCAGTGCATTCACATCTGCACCCTGCTCAATCAGAAACTGGACCACTGGCTCATGGCCAGCCTGTGATGCAGCGTACAGTGCATTTCCATAGGGCCCTCCTTGGGCATTTACATTGGCACCCTTCTCAATAAGAAGCTGGACCACCAACTCATGCCCATTCTCAGAGGCAGCAGCCAGAGAATGCCCATACAAATCATCCCGGGAATTTATTTTGGCACCTACATCAATGAGCAATTGAACCAGGTGAATGTGACCATTAGATGAGGCTGCACATAGAGCAGCATCCATGTCCTTTGATGCTATTCCCTGGGCCAACAATTGTCTCATTGTTACTTCCAAGTCACATGCGGCTGAGAGGCACAGAGGTGGTAAATAGTAGTCCTCGGGGATCCCCTCCCATGGAACTGTATCATTCCAGAGACTAGTAAATCAGGAGGCTTCGGTGAGAAAGGCGGCAAGTTTGTCTGGAAGAAGAAGCTCAGGCTCTCCTTTAGCATGCCAGAGACAATACTCAGCATATTTGAGAAATGGGTGTGCTATAAGGAGGTCTTCCTGTTCTTGTTCCGCCCACCATCGTGGTAGAACTTCAAATGCTGGGAAGGATAAGTATGTCAGACAGGTGGATACAATCATGGTATGGGCCAATGGGAAGTACAGAGATTGAATGCTATCCATGTAGTCTTGTGTAGTGTAGTGAATGAGTCGGACCACAGACACTGCTTCATCCACAATGATCAACCCAGCACAAGCAGACAAGATGATGTCCATGTCCAGAAGATTGTCAACATCCAGGAATGTAGAGTCAGGTTCAATGGCCAATGCTTCTTGTAGCTCTGCAACTGAGAGTGGCCGCTTTGCATTTGCCACCCAAGCCAAAGCAAGCAGCCCCAGCTGTCTATCCTCCTCAGTCTGATATTTGATCCGTTCCATTGCTTCATCATAGGTATGCTGCAAACTCTTTGGTAGGTGCTGCAGAGCTTCCCGGACTGCCTTGATGGTATTCTTTGTGGCAAGAGATTCAATATGAAGCTTGGCAAGTAAGAACCTGGATTGATAAATTGGTGTTGTATGTTTCAAATGACAAAAGCATACTTACATTCCCTGTGAATTTTCGCCTATTTTGGACTGTATTTCATCCTTCAATTCGGGGCGGGTGTAAACATGCTTTGAAAGGCGGACCGAATTTTGAATCTGTGTGTCCAGGTATCTGTAAATATCATCCCCAGTTGCATAGACCTCAATGATCTTCAAGTTTGGGAGCCGGGAATCCAGATTGATGTGAGGCCGTGAAGTCATCATAATATTGACCTTGGGACCCAATGTGCCCAGATATTTGAGGAAGCGATGCCGGTAATTCTCTGGGTATTCATCCAGTGCATCTATGATCAAATAAACCTTTGGATGCAGGGCAACTGCCAAGTCCAAAGCTTTGTGGAATTCATCGATATTAGACCTTGTCCGTCTGTCAAGATGGTGCTCATATAGGCTATGCACCGGTGGAGGAATGTGTTTCCCCAACATGAGCTGTGTAGCCAAGGCACCAAGGAGATTGGGGATGGTTTGAGTTTCTGTTTCCTTATGATTCAGATAGATGCATGCCAAGCCAATGTCATTGTTCTGAGCCCGAGCCTCCAGGTGATTTACCACCAGTGATCTAAGATATTGTGAGCTAAATGCATTTTGCTCAATATGATCACATACGCAAGGACAGTCTTACCAGCACCAGCTATATTTATATCAGAATCAATCTAGGCAACAGGCAAGATCCACATACGAATCCCACGGCAGAACAGCACTTTGCCAGACCCAGATTCCCACTCCTGGAACACAGGATCACTGAGAAGCCATTCACCAGTCCCTGGCTGTAGAGCACCAAAGACATCAGTCTGTCACTGGAGGAAGTTTAATGGTGACATCCAATCAAGCATTTTTCGCTGCTTCTCAGCTTCGGCACATTCAGATTCAAAATAGATACAGCACAATTGGACTCACTGTCTTGGTTAGATATTTGTTTCTGGCCCACATCCCTAGAGTGGATAAATACACAAAGCTTTCTGATGAACTGAATAGGTGTACCAAATGTCCATGGTCAACCAGAGGTTGATCAAGGCCTTGATGCGTTCAAGCTCCTCCAGGTATCCAGCAACCTCCTTCTTGCTCCACAGAGTCCAATTCAGCTTTTTGGTCGACTTCGACAGTCCATCAACAGGTCCCAACTTCTTGGTGACAAGTTCCAGTGTGGTTTCAAATGTTGCCAATGTTTCAACCATCTGTGAGAAACTCTTGCTGGATGGGTTCCCTGCAGCTCGTTTGTCAAGCTCCATGAGGAGTGCTTTGAGTCCCTCCATCTCCGAGAACAGCTTCTTTTGCTCCTTTGGTGCCTCGTGGAAATCCTTTATGTATTCCCGGGCCTTCAATATGGTGTCGACAAGCTGCAGAACGCTGGCAACAGTGCCAAGTGCTTCGGCCATGAGGGCAGTGGACAAGATGAGAATCAAGAGGCTGTGTGATGGAAGCTGTCTTGAAGCTGATGTCGGGAGCTATGTGCGCCCGAACCTATCATAGGGCGGTCTTCTGTCAGCGGTTCGAACTCGGCAAATGCCAACCGTGCAAAGCATTTTATGGGGCACGCACATAAGAGAAGTCCTTTGACTATAGTGATTTTCTTCTGACGATTCTGGTAGTGATCTCTTCGCGTTTACAGTCACAAGGCCACGGTGCAATAATTCTTGTTTGCGCAGGCCTCGGACAGTTGCGGGACAAATTGCCTGGTGGTAAGACTGTATATACACTACTCGGTTCATAGCAAGAGTATCATTGCGCCCCAATTATTATAAATCCCGCCGATTCAAGCAGGTTCCCCAACCAATGGACATAAATTGTTGGCGATACGAAACACCCTACACTGAGTGGGGCATCTCCCTGTCGTCTGCGGACTCGCGCACCCCCCAGACTTACACTTTCCGCCAATACCCTCCAACGCCCACTGAACTCTTCATCCACTGAGTTGTCGGAACATATATGTGTACAAAAGAAGACAATCCATCCGTATACGTCGAATCCCGGTCACTATAAAGTGAACACCCGCCCAGCCTCAACGTGTCGTCGTCTTAATCCATCTTTATCCGTCATCTTTTTCGGTCTACGAGTCCGAGTGTTTCGCGATTTACGAGGACGAGTTGCCCCGGATCTAAGATTTAGAGCTCCCGCGCTCGGGACCTGCACCTTTGTTTGCCATCTCAATCCGTGCGTGGCTCACCTGCGAACGAATGAGATTCACGTCCGAAAACACACAGAACTCGAGGAACAAATCTAAAGAATCAAGAATCAAGAGACCGCTCGCGCACTTTGGTAGCGGAGCTCAATGTCCGTGACCTCAGCGACTCGTTCAGGTGCGCCGCGAGCGGGGACAGGTTCAGAAACATCTACCAGCCATCATCATTCAAAGGAATTTAAGGAAGCATTCAGTCAAAGGGGATACTTACCAGCGTCTTCGAGTTCCCGCTCAGCGAGTTTTTACATACACCAAATGCTCGAAGTCAGCGGCGCCTCGAAAACGGGTATGAAGAGGAAGCGGAGACGCACACTCGAGTTCCGACGGGGCACATGCGCGCCGCAGCGCCGCGACGACGTCCCCCGGCGCGCTCAGACTCTGATTGATCTGCCGCATCTCCTTCCGCGACGGACACCCCGAGCCGGCACGCGCTGCCCGCCAGATCGACGAGATTCAGCACCCCACGCGCGCGGGGCCCGCGGATGCGCAGCGTGAAGACCGAGTGCGAGTGCGAGCTGCTTCGTTCATGCGCGCCGCCGGTCCTGCGCCTGCACGAGCAGCGAGAACACCTGCGCAGAGCCAATGAGCGCGGATGCCTCGCGCGCGTCCGAGACGGTGGTACGGTGCTTCGCCGGATGGTGGTGGATCTCGTGCTTGTGCTGCGACTCGTTGGGTCCCGGCGCATCCGTGATCGTCTCGTACTGCGGGCTACGTGTGCGCGAAGGTGCGGGTGGGGGAGAGTAGAGAGAGGGAAGAGAGGGACCCACGATCTCGAGGAACTGGCCCTCCGTCATGCAGGTCCAGCCCTTGTCCTTGAGTTCCTCTGCGACGCGGAAGACCTAGGCCACCGCACGCGGAATCATCCCCTGCGTCTCCTCTGCCTGTCATTCAAATCCATCAGCGCTGGGGGACAGAGGAGAGGAAGAAAAGAGAGACACCCGCCCCCGTCCTCCATCGTCCAGCTCTTCCCACTGCCCGTCTGCCCGCGCGCGAAGATGAACATATTGTACCCGTCGATGCAGCTCTGCGCCAGCTGCGCGATCTCCGCGAACAGGTCCGCCTGCGTCGCGGACGGCGTGAATACCTGCTGCACGTCAACGTGTCAGCGCGAGTAAGATGCGCGCAACGGGTGGGAAGGGAAGGAGACGCAGCTCACGGAGTTAAAAGCTTGCTCGCGACTCCGTCGAGCGAGCACACACGAGCGTCTCCTGCTTCTGCCCCCGGGAGAGTACAGGCACGCGTCGATCCGCGATTTGCGCGCCCGCCGGCGCTCCGAGGGACGCACACGCATCGAGAAGAGCGCACGAACGTGGAAGCGGGTGGATAGTCCCCGCGAGCTGCATACCCCAGCTCCGCGCTCGCCCGCCCACGCCTCCATCTCCCGCAACAGCCTCCGCGACGCGACGTGCCCCCCGAGTGCCTCCATACGCACCGCCGCCTCAATGCTCAAGTAGCGCTTTCGAAGGCACACCGCCCCCGTGCGCTCCGTACCCCGCGCTCCTGCGCCTCCACTTCCTTAGATCCTTCGCTTCGCCAAAACCAAAAGCGACACGCGGATCTCACCCTCCTCGCTCTCGCACGCGAGCAGGGATGCGGAGGTAAGCGCGAACGCGGAGCACTATCTTTCTCTCATTTCCACCTTGAGCGCGAGCGCCTCCGCGCGCGCCGCAGCCTCGCCGTCCTCGCACGCATGGAGTGCACACGCTGCGCGTCGAGCTCTGTCGCTTGCGGCTGTGCAGTCACAAGCAACGCCTTCGCGCTTGCGAGCTGTGCCTGCCCCGCATGGAGGTCCGCCTCGACCGCGGCCGACGCTGAGGTGCTCGACGACAACGCGGCTTTGGACTCGAGGCGCGTGGTGAGCCGCTCGGCGTCCTGGCTGCGCGCAGGCGCGGCGACGGAGGCCGATGTGGCGGTGGAAGACCCCGACGCGGTAGATGACGACACGCCGAGGAGGACGGGACGTGGGAGGAGAGACCGTCGCCGACGCCAGCAGACGGCTTGCGGACGGTGGAGACGGGTGGCGCGCTGGCCCCGCACGTGGTAGGGCGCGCTGCGACGGGTGGGCGGAGGCGAAGCCTCTGGAGATGAGTTATGTGGTCTCAGAAGGCGAGAGATGGGTGGTTTCAGATCGCGGCGTGTAAGAATTCCGTACAGCCGTTGGGATGGAGCCTCAGCATGCGCTAGTACTGGAGTTGCTCCTGTCTCGTAGGTTTGAGGCAAGTGCTGATGGGTGTGGCCGTCCCCGCGCTCACACTCGTCCGCGTGGCCGTCACGGCCATCGGCGCTACATACCTTCCCCCGTGCTCGCCTTCCTCAGCCTTGTGGCGGTCCTCGTAGAAGAGGCAGATGCGTACGGAGAGGTTGACGAGGTCGATGCGACGATGCCGATGCGTGCTAGTGGTAAAAAAAATCTGGTCCGTCTGCCCGCACTTACGACCAGCCTCGTTCTTCACATAGACGTCAGACGCCAAGTCAGACGCGGACACGGGCGGACGTCGAGGAGGAGAAGCACCGGGGTGCAAGCGAGACGTCATCAACCGGACCGCGGGGCCGGAGGAAACCCGATCTCCTCCGATCTCCTCCCGTTACTGACCGTACGTGGTCGTCACCAATGAAAGTTGAATTAACCACCAACCAACCAAAGTCGCGAATGCACATCGCACGCTGTAATGCTCAATTAAGAAGTTTTTCTGCTGCTTCTCGCGCCCTGAAATCCATCTTCCGCCGACCATTAATCGTCCTAACTATTGCGTTAATTCAAATCGCACGCCCGCCCCACGGGAATCTCCCAATTTCATCGTTCATTGTCCTGGCGCCGATGAAGCCGTTCCTACGAGCCCGCGTGCGGAGGAAATTGAATATTGTGCCCTGATTGAAGCCGGTATTAGGACGCACCACACCTCTGATTACGAGGCAGGCCACTTCGGCGTCCGGTATCCCCGCTCTCTGCGTGATGCTTCGAGTGCACCCAACCTTACCACGCTCACTTCACTTCAAGGAAGGCTGAGAGGCACGGGGTCCGTACCTGCATTCTGTTATCACTGTTGGTCTGTGCTTCAGCTGGAGGTGCTCGTGCGATTCGAGCCCGGGCTGCTCGCGGCTCATCCTTTTTTTTCCGGTTGAATGTTTCGGAAGCACCTAAACAGGACAGAAGACCCAGATGCGCCGGTGCGTACCGTAATTCCATCTCAAATTGAAGAGGCTGAATGTAGGAGGTGCTCGTTCGAGCCTGGGTCATTCAGCAGTTTCATCCGTACTCTTTTTTCTGCAGTTTAATTTGGAAACCACCTAACCAAGAGGTAAGCAGGGGCGCGTGTTTGAATCGAGCCTGAGCCATTCATCTTCACTCTCGATTTATTTTCCCCGCCGTGTACTTTCAAGTGAACCTAAGCCGGGGTTCGAGGAGGGAGGAAGGACCGGAGGCGCAGGGTGCGCACCTGCCTCTCTTGAATCTTTGAATTGATGGATAGCAGGAAGTGCTCGTTCTACTCGAGCCTGGGCCATTACACTCCGGATAACAAAATTTCTGCCCAACTCCGTCAGTTCAAATCTAACATTGGTGAGGTTATTCACTCCATAGCAAGAAAGGCTCAGAGGCGCGGGGTGCGCACCTACATCTCTTGAATACTGAATTATCGAGTGGACGGATAGCAGGAGTTCTGTCGACTCGGGACTGGGCCATTCTCTTCACCCCACCCGTTTTCCCCGCCGTTGAATTCCTAGAACGTACATAAGCCGGTGATTCTGGGAGAGGAAGACCCAAAGGCGCAGGGTGTGCATCTGCATTCAATGCAAAGGGGACATACAAGGTAAGCAAGAGAGCTCGTTCGAATCGAGCCTAGGCCATCCTCTTCGTCCCTCCTTTGTTTTCTCGCCCTTCAATTTTGAACGCACCTAACCAAGCTCGCATGCTAGGAAGGACGGCTCAGAGGTGTGGGGTGCGCACCTGTACTACTAGCAGTTTCCCGTGTCTTCGCTACGGATCCCACATCACCCTACGAAGTATTATATTCAAAACTCCCCACCTTCCTCTCGCTAATGCCAGGTGATGCCTTGGAACTTCGTACCAGAGATTATCCGGAAGCAATTGGATAATATCCGCTCATCACTAATGTCCTCTCTTCTCGCACTCTTCATTTTCAGAGTATGGCATTGCTTTACCGATAAAAGTATCTCAAACCCCACCTTTCCCTGGCAGCTTACAGCTTGAGTTCCAACCAGAGCCTCCTTCCTTCTATCGTAGAAGCAAGCTGCCTTCATATGTTCGATATTTCCCTATCTTCACACCAATTTTACTTTATCTTACCACGGAAAATTATGAGAACGAACGTGTACAGTATTTAACGGTGAAGAAAAATACTGGGAAGCGAAACACTACTTATCTATCGCATACGGCGGGCCTAGTGGGCCGTTTTTCCTGGCGCTGAGACTGATATATGAGAAATCCTTAGTCACAAAATTAATTGTGCACAGAGTTCTCCTGGGGCATGTACCGTGCAGTTTTTGCACCAGCTATTATTTTGACATGTTTTTCAAAAGCTGAAATTACTGCAGCATCCTTGGCAATGAATGGTTGTTATACAAACCAGTCGGGGGTTTTCGTGGTCGAGGATCACGAGTATCACCATCCCCGAGGTCTCCGACCAACACCTGTGCGAAATCGCCGCATTTTACTTCTACGTGATTGCCGTATGGCGGCTGCCTGCGTAAGATTGCACTCGTTCTCTATCAAAACGACAGATAATCACATAAATCTCTATACTGTCGCATAGCTGGCATTCCGTACCATCAATTTGCACCTAAGTTTTCGTAAGAACACCCAACTGTTGGCTCAAAAAATGTGAAGCCGCTTGAGCATTTTGCTTCACCGTTAAATACGATGATAACCGACTGAGTACATAGGCTCGGTAGATCCGGTACACTCGGCCTCGGATCAACCCTGAAGCGGCCTTGGCATCACAGGATTCCGGCCACTGCAGCAGGTAACCGGCAGGAGCCCTTATTCCTTGCTTATTCCTTCGTCTGCGCATTGGCTGTCCACAGGTGCTCTGATCCGACATCCCTTAGCTAAACCATTATTTATATTGCATGCCCAGTACCATCTTATAAAAAATGCAGAGCCCCCGGAATCTTCCAACCATTCATAGGATGTACTTCAAAACACTGTGATTTTGGCCACCGAGGCTCCTGGTGCCCAAATAAAATATACATACATCCTACGCACTGCGGGCATGTGATACGAATCAAATGGACGTGGTCCCAAGGTAGTCAGGGAAGAATTGAGCCCGCTATGATGCATTCAATGAAGGGGATCAAAAAGTTACCGAAAAAAGAAAAAAAGAGCCCGTGCCTTATGTTCTGCAAATAGCTGAAAAATGACCCAGAGCATCGGGTGTGCGTCTGCATTTTGGGCAGAGCCAAAAAAGGGCTTGCAGGTGTTCATTCCACTCGTATCCAACAAACATAGAAAGGCATGCAACCAAAGTTGGGAAATACCACCCATACTTGCCTTATCTGCCTCACTCACTATGTTGCTCCGTAAGTATTCACATGTAGACATATATGCTCAACATTCACAAAAATCAACTGGAAAGGATATATAGAGAGGTAACCATCATTCATATAAACAATTGTAAAATTCCAAAACATGGGAGGTAAACAGCCTAGTATGATTGGAGGTCACGAGCCTTGGCACCATGATCAATGAGCAGTTGAACCACAGTGGTGTGTCTTTCAGCTAAGGCAGCATCAAGAGCACTTCCATATTGCCCTCCCTGTGAGTTGACATCTGCACCTTTAGCCAGGAGGAGCTGAACAACAGTGGTTTGCCCCATTGCTGATGCAGCCTGGAGGGAATTTCCATAGTACCCTCCCAGTGCATTCACATCTGCACCCTTTTCAATGAGGAGCTGAACCACTGCCTCATGGCCATGCACAGATGCAGCCTGAAGCGCATTTCCATGGGGCCCTCCCAGTGTATTCACATCTGCACCCTTTTCAATGAGGAGCTGAACCACTGCCTCATGGCCATGCATAGATGCAGCCTGAAGGGCATTTCCATGGGCCCCTCCCAGTGCATTCACATCTGCACCCTTTTCAATGAGGAGCTGAACCACTGTGTTGTGGCCATGGATAGATGCAGCCTGGAGGGCAGTTCCACAATCCCCTCCCTGAGCATTCAGCTCTGCGCCACTCTCAATGAGTAACTGAACCACTGCCTTGTGGCCACGCATGGACGCAGCCTGAAGGGCATTTCCATGGTCCCCACACTGTGCATTCACATCTGCACCCTTCTTGATGAGGAACCGAACCACCGACTCATGGCCATACATGGATGCAGCCTGAAGGGCATTTCCAAAATGCCCTCCCAGTGCATTCACATCTGCACCCTTCTCGATGAGGAGTTGAACCACAGACTGATGGCCATAGATAGATGCAGCCTGGAGGGCAGTTCCACAATCCCCTCCCTGAGCATTCAGTTCTGCACTGCTCTCAATCAGGAGCCGAACCACCGCCTCATGGCCATACACAGATGCAGTCTGAAGGGCATTTCCATGGTCCCCTGCCTGTGCATTCACATCTGCACCCTTCTCAATGAGGAGCTGAACCACTGCCTCATGGCCATGCACGGATGCAGCCTGAAGGGCATTTCCATGGGCACCTCCCAGTGCATTCACATCTGCACCCTTTTCAATGAGGAGCTGAACCACCGCCTCATGGCCATGCATGGATGCAGCCTGAAGGGCATTTTTGTGGGCCCCTCCCTGAGCATTCACATCTGCACCCTTCTCAATCAGGAGCTGAACCATCACCTCATTGCCACACACAGATGCAGCCTGAAGGGCATTTCCGTGGGCCCCTCCCTGTGCATTCACATCTGCACCCTTCTCAATCAGGAGCTGAACCACTGGCTCATGCCCATACACAGATGTAGCCTGAAGGGCATTTCCAAAATGCCCTCCTGGCGCATTTACATCCGCACCCTTCTTGATGAGGAGCCAAACCACTGCCTCATGGCCATGCACAGATGCAGCCTGAAGGGCATTTCCGTCAACTCCTTCCTGTGCATTCACATCTGCACCCTTCTCAATGAGAAGCTGGACCACCAACTCATGCCCATTCTGAGAGGCAGCAGCCAGAGGATGCCCATAATAATCATCCTGGGAATTTATTTTGGCACCTGCATCAATAAGTAATTGAACCAGGTGAATGTGACCATTAAATGAGGCTGCACATAGAGCAGCATCATTGGCCTCTGGTATGATTCCCTGGGCCAATAATTGTCTCATTGTTATCTCCAAGTCAGATGCTGCTGAGATGCACAGAGGTGACAAGTAATAATAGCGCGTATGGATCCCCTTCCATGGAACTGTATCGTCCCAGACCCTAGTAAATCTCGAGGCTCCAGTGAGAAAGGCTATCAGTTTGTCTTGAAGTAACAGCTCAGGTTCTCCTTTGGCATGTATGAGGCAGTACTGAGCATATTTGAGGAATGGGTGGGCCACAAGCATATTTCTCCGTCCTCGTGGGAATTTTGGTAGAACTTCAAATTCTTTGAACGACAGGTATGTCAAACAGGTGGACACAATTGTGGTATGTGCCAATGGAAATTGCTCAGATTGGATGCTGTCCAAGTAGTCCTGTGTTGTATAATGAATGAGGCGGACCACAGACACAGTGTCATCCACAATCATTAAGCCCGCACAGGCAGATAGGATGATGTCCATGTCCAGAAGATTGTCAACATCAAGGAATGTAGAGTCAGGTTCAATGGCTAGTGCTTCCTGTAGCTCTGCAACAGAAAGTGGGCGCTTTGCATTTGCCACCCAAGTCAAAGCAAGGAGCCCCAACTGTCTATCCTCCTCAGTCTGATGGTTGATTCGCTCCATTGCTTCATCATAGGTATGTTGCAAATCTTTTGGTAAATGTTGCAGTGCCTCTCGTACCGCTTTGATTGTATTTTTGGTGACAAGTGATTCAATGTGAAGCTTAGCAAGTAAGAACCTGCCCAGATGAGTGTTAATGATGGTTTTGAAATGATAAATTGGGTTACTCACATTCCCTTCGCATTTTCACCAATTGTAGCTTGTATTTCATTGCACAATTCAGGGCGGGTGCAAATATGCTTTGAAAGACGGACTGAATTTTGAATCTGTGTATCCACATACTTGTGAATATCATCCTCAGTTGCACAGATCTCGATGGTCTTTAAGTTTGGAAACTGAGAATCCACATTGATGTGAGGCCGTGAAGTCATCATAATATTGACCTTGGGACCCAATGTGCCAAGATATTTGAGGAAGCGATGCCGGTAATTCTCTGGGTATTCATCCAGTGCATCTATGATCAAATAAACCTTTGGATGCAGGGCAACTGCCAAGCCCAAAGCTTTGTGGAATTCATCGATATTAGGCCTTGTCCGTCTGTCAAGATGGTGCTCATATAGGCTATGCACTGGTGGAGGAATGTGCTTCCCCAACATGAGCTGTGCAGCCAAGGCACCAAGGAGATTGGTGATGGTTTGGGTTTCTGTTTCTTTATGGTTCAGATATATGCATGCCAAGCCACTGTCACTGTTCCGAGCCTGAGCCTCCAGGTGATTTACCACCAGTGACCTAATGTACGTATTGTGAGCAAAATCATTTTGGCTTACAATACCATCACATACGCAAGGACAGTCTTGCCAGCACCAGCTATATCTCAGTTAGAACAAGTTTAAGCAATAGGCAAGATCCACATACGAATTCCACGGCATAGCAAGACTTTGCCAGAACCAGATTCCCAATCCTGGAATTGAGCCTCTCCGAGAAGCCATTCACCAGTTCCTGACTGAAGAGTACCATAGACATCAGCCTGCCGCTGGAGAAAGTTTAATGGTGACATCCAATCAAGGATCCTCCGCTGCCTCTCAGCTTTGGCACATTCAGATTCACAATAAATCCAGCACAGCAATTGGACTCACTGTCTTGATTAGATATTTGTTTCTGGCCCACATCCCTAGAATAGATAAATGCACAAAGCTTTTTGATCAACTGAATAGGCATACCAAATGTCCATCGTCAACCAGAGGTTGATCAAGGCCTTGATGCGCTCGAGCTCCTCCAAGTATCCAGCAACCTCCTTCTTGCTCCACAGAGTCCAGCTCAGCTTTTTCGTAAACTTAGACAGCCCATCAACAGGTCTCAACTTCTCGGTCACAAGTTCCAGTGTAGTTTCGAATGTTGCCAGTGGTTCCACCATTTGCTGGAAAGCTGCACTGGCGGGACTACCCGTCACCCGTTTGTCGAGCTCTACGAGGAGTGCTTTGAGTCCCTTCATCTCCGAGAATAGCTTCTTTTGCTCTTCTGATGCCTCATGAAAGTCCTTTATGTATTCCCGGGCCTTCAATACGGTGTTGACAAGCTGCAGGATGCTGGCAAGGGTGCCAAGTGCTTCGGCCATGAGAGCAGGGGGCAAGATGGAAATCAAGAGGCTGTGCCATGTCAGCTGTCTTGAAGCTGATGTCGGAAGCTATTATGTACGCCCGAACCTATCATAGGGCGGTCTTCTGTCAGCAACTTAGCGGTTCCAGCTGCCCCAGGCAAATGTCAGCTGTGCACAGCATTTTATGCGGCGCGTACATAAGAGGAGTGAGTACCTTGACTGCGGATTTCCTCTGACCATTCTGGTAGTGATCTCTTCACGTTTACAGTCAAGTCCACGGTGTAATAATTCTTGTTCGCACAGGCTCGGACAGTTGCGGGACAGATTGCCTCGCGGTAACATTGTACAAACGCTTCTCGGCTCATAGCATGAGTATCATTACGCCCGAATTATTATACAGGATCCCGGCGATTCAAGCTTCCCCAGCGGATGGAAATAAATTGTTGGCGCTTGAATACGAAGAACCCTAGACACTAAGTCGAGCATCTCCCTTTCGTCAACGGACTCGGGCACTCCGCAGACTTACACCTTACACTTTCCGTCAATACCCTCCGACGCCCACCGAATTCTTCATCAACTGAGTTGTATAATGAGACACCAAAATCCATGCGTGCGCGCCGAATCAAGATCAAGATACCCGCCCAACAGCCTCAGTGTGTCGCGTCCTGAGCTTCGTCTTTCGGTGCATGAGTACCAGTGCTCCGCGATTTTCGAGGACGATTTCCCCCGGATCTAAGAGTTAGGACTCCTGCGCTCGTGATCTGCACTTTGTTCGCCGTCCCGATCCGTGCATGGCTCATCTGCGAATGAAGGAGTTTTACGTCCGAAGATACATAGAACTCGAGGAATAAATTTGAAGAACACAGGATGAAGAGACCGCGCGCGCACCTTGGTAGCGAACCTCAACGACGTCAGCGACTCGTTCAGGTGCGCCGCGAGCAGGGAAAGGTTCAGCACTGTCAACTGCGCAAAGTTAGCGGCGCCTCGAGAGCGGATATGAAGATATGAAGAGAAAGCGGAGACGCACCTTCGAGTTCCGACAAGGCACATGCGCGCCGCAGCGCCGCGACGACGTCCCCCAGCGCGCGCAGACTCCGGTTGGTGCTCTGCGTCTCCTTCACGCGACCGACGCCCCGAGCCCGAGCGTCGCGAGCCGCTCGCTGCCCGCCAGGTTCACGAGATTCAGCGCCCCACGAGCTCGCCCGCCCCGCTCGCGTGCGTCCCGCGGATGCGCAGCGCGAAAATTGAGTGCGAGCACGAGCTGCGCGCGTTCATGCGCGTCGCCGCCGCAGGCCCTGCGCCTGCGCGAGTAGCGAGCGTACCTGCGCGGGCCCCGTGAGCGCGGGCGTGCGCACGTCCGAGACGGCGGTGGTCGATCCCGTGCGTGCACGGCGGCTCGTTGGGTCCCGGTGCGTCCGTGATCGGCTCTTGTACTGCGGGCGACATGTGAGTAAAGGTGTGGGATGGTGAGAGGAGAGTAGAGTAAAGAGAGGTACGGACGACCTCGAGGAACTGGCCCTCCATCGTGTAGGTCCAGCCCTTCCTATGCGGAAGACCTGCGCTACCGCGCGGGGAAGCATCCCCTCCATCTCCTGAAGCCTCCTTCTCCCTCAACCCCCCCCCCCCCATCCGGTCCACGCGCCCGTTGAGCGCGCAGTACCGCTCCCGTAGCCCACACGCCGCGTCAAAAGCGCGCGCGAGCTCCGCGTGCAGCACCCCCAAGCGCTTCTCCTTCTCCTCCACACTCCTCCACATCTTCCTCGTGCTCGCGGGAGAGTGCGCGGCGGAGCTCGTGCGGCGGTGGTAGAGCCCGATGCGGTGCGCTTGCCGAGCGCCAAGGAGAACGGGATGCGGGGGGGGAGACCGCCGCCGACGCCCGCAGAGGCCTTGCGGACGGTGGAGATGGGTGGGGCGCTGCAGCTGGCCCCGCGCGTAGAAGGGCGCGCTTCAGCGACGGCACGAAGCCTCTCCCTCTGGAGATGAGTTATGCGGTCGCGGAAGGCGAGACATGGGCGGCTTTTAGATCGCGTGTAAGGATCCCATACAGCACGCACTGGAGTTGCTCCTCCGTCGGAGGTTTGAGGCAAGTACTGATCGTTTGGAGCGCCGCAAAGACGCTGTAATTGGGGTGTCAAGATACCAAATGGCGGCTGGGATGAAGCACGCACTGGAGTTGCTTCTCCTTCGCAGGCAGGAGGCAAATATAGTTTGGAGCGTACTCTCGATCCGGAAACACCGCGCCCAACCATGTTGTTTGAGGCGAAACAGAAGCAGAAATCCAAGAATCCGCGCGTTGAGCGCGCAAGAGAAAGGTGTGCCACGTGCTAGGGCCGGTGATCGCCGGTATCCCAATTTGGCGCCGGGACTTCAACATCCCAATTCGGCAGGCGCCCTTTGCAGAGAGCCGCCAAGTCGATTTTGACGGTACCTTCACCCGCTGCGTCGGCCACCTTCAAATCTTATGCAATACAACTCTGGCTCCTCCTCATTCTTGAATCTTCCTCTGGCCTCGTTTCTCCGCCTCGCACCCACAAAAGCTCCAACGGCACTTGCTCGCAAAACGGTATTTCCACGCGCAAGCGATCTTCTCGGGCCAATGACGGAGTTATTACGCTGAAACTCTCTGACTCCTGTCTCGGTAACCCAGCAGTTCGGGTGTGATCCGTGCCACGCGAGAAAATCAGAAAAAATGATGGACCCAGATCACACCCGAACGACGGGAAAGCTATCAGAACGTCTGGGTTACCGAGACCTGAGTCTGACTCATATCTCCGCCGCTCCAATGAAGCTTCGCTGCCCGCAGAACAGTGCAGAATCGCGCGATAATTGATTTTATTTGCAATGCGGACTCGGAGGTTGGGAAGTGGTGCGAAGGAAGGGCGATAGATGAGTCTGGGATTCGCAACGAAGCTTACATTTTATGGAAACTTTCGCTTCTTGACAAGGTGCGTGGTCGATTTCGCCACATTTGCGCCCAACTCATGCATTTCCTCAGATACGATGTATTCCATGCATGCACGATATAGCTGTTTAGATGTACACTATCTCCCTTCCCAACGTCTAAATTGCCCAAGTATTAATCTCTGATGGTCCCGAAACCCTCTGTTACGCGAGTGGGATCCTCCATTTTGGAGGATGGTTTTCGTCCAAATCGAGAATTCCGCAGCAAGCGCCCACTTCGATCTGAACGTCCTTGAAACATCGACCCAGTTTGGCCCCGGAAGCTCCTCAAGGAAAGGTACGACTCCCTCGGCGCTACGCCGTGCCTTCCTCGCGAATCCACGGCTGCACGACATACTGCGAATTTCATTTCCCGGCGGATCCTCCACGCAAAGTCCGTCCACTGTCAGCGGGATTTTTCCTTCTGGATGACATGTAAATGGCCTTGTAATTCGTTTTCAGACTAGATCGACCCCCGCGCGGCCGCCCATTCTTCATTTCTTCCCCCATCTGTCTCGCCCATTCCCTCCTCGCGCTTCTCTCTGCTCCATCGATGCTACGCTCACCCAGAATTGTCCGCGCTCCGCCGTCGCCAACAGACTATCACTCTGCGCCGCTGCATCCACAATCAGTCGTACGTACTCAATCCTAATCAGCCTGACTCCCTCGATGATCTTTGACAAGAATTATTCGTCTCTCACTAAATTTCCCTCACCGGTCTTCGCATCGATCACGGCCCCTCAACACATGTTCGAAATTGCCCGCCCAGTCTTGCGCCGTCATTGTGCCCCTCCGCCCTCGCCGATGTTCGCTCAAGAGGCCGAAAGTATTATTGTCCAATTTTCTCCGCTGGACGACGTTTCTCACTTTAGGTGTACGTCTTGCACCCTCATCGCCCTTACAGCATTCAGGATCTGTTGCAGAGCTCGGCGTCTCCCGCGCGTGTCGAAGCCGCTCTGCACCACCGTGGCTAGGTACGCCTCGCATCATCGCCGCCCTTACTTCTATCTTGATCTTTTTTTGCAGGGCTTGCTCTCCTCAGCCCCTTCACTGCTGCCCGCTCCCAAACCTGCAAACCGCTGCCGCCCCGACTCGCCCACACTCAAGACACCAAGACTATGACTGCAATTCGATTCCTGCATTGGAGGGCTCCCCTCCGCTGTCTCGCCTCTGCTTCCTCGGCCCGCCTAGTCCGCAAGATCCTCTGCCAACTAAACCATCATTGTGTCTCAGGCCTCACCCTGCTGCATGCCTCCACGTAGGCCGACCGTAGGAGCAACGGTCACAACCAACTTCTCATCCCTCGGGGCATGAATATTCCACGCTGCTACTTCGGTGCGTGTTTTTCTTTTTCTCCCCAGTCGCCTTTAAATTTCGCCGCTGATGTGAAATGTGAATGTAGGCATGCGCCACCGTCGGCTCGACTCCTGCACTGATTGACTGATGCCTGCAAGATGCGTCCATATATTCTCGGGAGCACCGCGACGTGATCTTTGACTGGCAGCTGACCATCCCCACGGTCAACACGCATCTTTCTTGTTTAAATACTTTTTTTTTTTTTTGGGGGGGGGGTGCTCGCTTATGTCGTTCAGTTCATCTTTGTTCGCGGTGGAGCGTCCCAATTCGGTTGCCAGTACCTAAGCCAGTGAACCGCAGGGTGCGCACCTGTATTCCTTTTATCTCTTCTTAGGGCTTCAACCACTTCCGTTGTCAACACTCTATAGCTAACGCACCAAATTAGGTTTAGATTTTTCATCCTTCTCCCGCCCCTGCCACCCCTTCCCCGGCTCCAAACTCTCGAGCTCGATGTCCCCTTCCGCCACCGCGACATCCCGTGGTTCATCAACACCCTTACCCATGTCCTCGCGCCCAGCTCGTATCCAGCGCTCACAGATCTCACTGTCATCGTCCTCCTCATGGTACTTCCGGCGCCGCGGGACCTCCTCACCGCACAACAGCTAGCCGCGCTGGACGCGGCGCTCGCAGCACACCCGGCAACCCCATGCCTCCGGTGGCTGTTCGAATTCCTCGAGCAAGAGGGCCCGGCGCACATCGCTGATTTGGTCGATGAAGTGCAGCGCTGGATGCCGGCGGCGCATGCGAGGGGCCAGCTCTTAGTGGAGGGATAGGACGATGGCCAACGTATACCACTCAAAACGTGGTGCAGAATGGCGTCCGCATTTTTGTGATTGTCACTTATTATATGACTGAGGGTAAGTATCTTGTTCCCGAACCGTTTTCAGAGATCACCCAAAGGGCCGCACAACAAACGCACAAAATCATTAGGGAGCCTCAATTATCTGCCCAGGGGCAACCTCGAGGCAGAACAGTGCGTCCGTCCCAGGGGATTCGTTCGAAGAACCACATGACGCGGCAGGCCGAATGCTTGACGGCCCTAGACTCTCAGTGGATTCATGGACCATGTAACTTACCATTCATGTGCATGCCTCACAATTCAGTAAGACCCACGCGATTCATGCAGACATGAACTACGGGAGGAGAAATGAACCAAGGACCACGTCCGCCCGCGCCTGCGGTTGCATGAGCACTTTGCCGCCGATTCCTGCAAGGCCCCACTTCATGCACTACAGGGACTTGAAAAAAGCTTTACATGGAACAAATTCTCAATAAAGTAATTGGAATATACAATTAAAAAACGACAGAAATACACCCTCAAGCCGACTGCGAGTCACGTGAATACACAGATCAAAAAAAGAATAAAAGAAAATTGAAGCGTCTCTACCAGCCTCATTTTTGGTCTTCTTCCTAGCCTTCGTCTTCATCTTCGGTTCGGTCGATTACGATTTCCCGGTCGGCACCTGCACCTTCTTCGCCGTCCCGATCGTCGTGTTGTTCACCTGCGCACAGATGAGCAATGGGAAGGGAGAGATGGATGGAAGGAGAGATGGCTACCTTGGTAGCGAACCTCAACGACGTCAGCGACTCGTTCAGGTGCGCCGCGAGCGGGGACAGGTTCAGAACCATCTACATAAGAGCATCCATCAATCAACACAAGTATCAAGTAAATGATAGAATACGCACGAGCGTCTTTGAGTTCCCGCTCAGCGAGTTTTGCAGCAGGTACGTCAACTGCTCGAAGTCAGCGGTGCCTCGAAAATGGGTATGAAGAGGAAGCGGAGACGCACCTTCGAGTTCCTATAAGGCACATGCGCGCCGGGCCCGCTGCCCAGTGCCGCAACGACGTCCCCCAGCGCGCTCAAACTCCGATTGATGCTCTGCGTCTCCTTCAGGCGCTCCCCACCCGCGACCGACGCCCCGAGCCCGAGCGTCGCGAGCCGCTCGCTGCCCGCCAGGTCCACGAGATTAAGCGCCCCGACGCGCTCGCCCTCCCCGCTCGCGTGCGTCCCGCGGATGCGCAGCGTGAAGACCGAATGCGAACGCGAGCTGCGCTCGTTCATGAGCGTCGCCGCGACGCGCCGCCGGCCCTGCGCCTGCGCGAGCAGTGAGAGCACCTGGGCAGGGCCGGTGAGCGCGGGCGTGCGCACGTCGGAGACGGTGGTGAGGTGCGTCGTCGGGTGGTGGTGGATCTCGTGCTTGCGCGGCGGCTCGTTGGGCCCTGGCGCGGGCGCGAGCAGGTCCGTGATTGTCTCATTGTACTGAGGACTCTATGTGAGCAAAGGTGCGGGCGGGGAAGAGGAGAGGGCGACGCACGATCTCGAGGAACTGGCCCTCCATCGTATAGGTCCAGCCCTTATCCTTGAGCTCCTCCGCGACGCGGAAGACCTGCGCCACTGCGCGCGGAATCATCCCCTGCGTCTCCTCCGACTGTCAATCAAATGCATCAGCGCGGGGGGACAGAGCGAGAGGAAGAGAAGAAAGACGCACTCCCCCGCCCTCCATCGTCCAGCTCTTGCCGCTGCCCGTCTGCCCGTACGCGAAGATGCACACATTGTACCCGTCGATACAGCTCTGCGCCAGCTGCGAGATCTCCGCGAACAGGTCCGCCTGCGTCGCGGTCGGCGTGAACACCTAGACGGACGTAAGCAATGCGCGACTGAATGGGCAGGGAAGCAGGAGACGCTTACGCGGTCAAAGCCAAAGCCCCACACCTCTTTGCGCGGCTTGTTGCCCATCCCCGCGTCCCACTCGCGCTCGGCGCCCGTCGAGCTGAGCACGATCTCCTTCTGCCCCGACGGGTACGACAGGCTGGCGTCGGGGTACGCGATCTGCGCGCCGGCGCCTTCAGCGTCGCCCTCCGCCTCCGAGGGGAGCAGCGGCCGCACGCGGCAGAACACGCGGATGTTCCCCTTGAGCTCCATGACCATCCCATGTAGTTTCCGCCTCTCCTCCTCCCCGCGCACCGCCTCCTCGCGCATCTGCGCTCGTTCCTCTTCCCACGCCGCGCGCTCGACCGCCCACGCCTCCTTCTCCCTTAACAACCCAGCAACGTCCCCGCCGAGCCCGTCCACCCGTGCGTTCAACGCACGGTACCGCTCCCGTAGCCCACACTCCGCGTCCACCGCTCCCGCAAGCTCCGCGCGCAGCGCCCCCACACGCTTTTCCTTTTCCTCCACCTCCTCCTTCGCCTCGCGCAGCAACCTCTCCCCGCGTCGTACGCGGATCTCGCCCTCCTCACGCTCGCGGGCGAGTGCTCGGCGGAGCTCGTCCGTGTCGTCGCGCGCGGAGGCGAGTGCCGTCTTCCCCGCGAGCACCTCCGCCTTGAGCGCGAGCGCCTCCGCGCGCGCGGCAGCCTCGCCGTCCTCGCGTGCACGGAGCGCACGCTGCGCGGTGTCGAGCTCCGCCTGTAGCGCCGCCGCCTGCGCCTGTGCGGTCATGAGCTGCGCATTCGCGCCTGCGAGCTGGGCCTGGGCCGCAAGGAGGTCCGCCTCGACCGCGGCCGACGCGGAGGTGCTCGACGACGATGCGACTTTGGACTCGAGGAGCGTGGTGAGCCGCTCTGCGTCCTGGCTGCGCGCAGACTCGAGGGTGGTGAGGCGCTTGTGGAGGTGCGTGATGACGTCGGGCGCGGCGACGGAGGCCGATGCGGCGGTGGCAGACCCCGACGCAGTGCGCTTCCCGAGTGCCGAGGACGGGACGCGGGAGGGAAGACCGCCGCCGACGCCCGCAGAGGGCTTGCGGACGGTGGAGACGGGTGGCGCGCTAGCCCCGCGCATGGTGGGGCGCGCGGCGACGGGCGGGCGGGGTCGCGTCAGCGGGCGTGGCATAACGACGGATTTGGGGGCGCCAGTACTCGTTGACGTCGAGGCGGTCGCGTTGGCATTGGAGGCTTGGAGGGGCCTCGGGCGGAAGCCGGTGCCGGTGCCTTTCTTGTGCGGCTGCTCCTCAATGTCGTCCTCCTCGGGGATTACTTTGCGCTTCAGCGACGGCGCAGAGCCTTTCGCCTCTGGAGACGAGTTATGCGGTCTCGGAAGTCGAGACATGGGTGGCTGTAGATCGCGTGTAAGGATTCCATACAGCCGTTGAGACGGAGCACGCACTGGAGTTCCTTCTCTGTCGTAGGTTTGAGGCGGCGAGTACTGATCGTTTGGAGGGCGCTGGAAATCGTGTGTAAGGATAGTAGTAATAGCGATTGGAATGAAGCACGCACTGGAGTTGCCTCTTTTTCGCAGCCGTGATGCAAATATCGTTTGGGGCGTCGACAGAGACGCTGCAGATCGGGTCTAAGGATTCAATACGGCGGTTGGGGCGAAGCACGCACTACAGTTGCTCTGTATCGTAAACTTGAGGCAGATACTGATCGTTTGGAGAGTCGAAAAAGAACTAGTTTGTAAGGACACGATACCGCGGGTGGGATGTAACACGTACTGACGTCGCTTGTCCTTCGTGGCCTTGACCCTTACAGATCGTCTGAATGGAAGTCAGAGTCGCTCCGTAATGGTCGACAAAGAACTCGCCGGCGTCGGGTGGCTGCGTGTCTGAGAGCGAGAGTGGTACCAGTGGTATCTTTCTGGTGTGGGTTCCTGGTGAATAGGCAAGGCGAAATCCACAAAAGCTCGAAAGACCTCAGGCTGCCGGCACTGCGCCCTGAAGCTGCACCTAGGAGTTTTCTGGTAGAGAGAGACTCAGGGAAAGATAACACAGGTAGACGATCAGATTGCGTACAATGAGAACGAAGGTTATGGCCGGTCTGACGGGGCGAGCGAGAAGAGAGTTCCGGGGGAAGACGAACCTTGGATGAACCAAAGTGTACACAACAACGCGTCCACGGGGACAAACATCACGTGGTTCCTGACATATGACGACCAACGCGGCTTTTACTTAGTCTAAGTCTGTAGGTTACCGCGCTTGATAACCGGTAGCCTACCTTATTATATAAGCATACCTTTTAGGCACTCACGTGCTCACCCACTGACGCGACACCACTCTATTGCTCGACACAATACAGCGCGTTTACACGCGTCAAACGAGTCCCGGATCCTTCTAAGATTAGCCTCGAACAAAAAAACCGCCCTTGGTGCAGTACAGCGTCTAATGGGGGTGGCCTGGGAGGTGTTGCAGCTCGCGGAGGCGGCTGTGCCGGCTTCTCCCGAGATGTTAGAGCTCCATAGAAGTCGAAAGGGTCCAGGGGGGGTATCGTAGGGCACAAATGGCGCGCTGGGGGCGCAGATAACGCGTCAAAAGGCGCTCCGCGCATCCTGATTAATGAGTTGTTTGGCATTGCAACTCCCATCATTACGTAATGATGGTGGTAGGCCGGCAAGCGGCGAGGCACAAACAGAATGCAGGGAGTAAATTTGGTGAGATGAGGAACTAGAAAATATTTGTTGCCAGTAGGAAGCCCTTTGAAGGTGATGATAAAATTCTACATGATAATAGTACTTTGGAGCCTCGGTATGGTACAGCTGTGCATGCGATTTCAAAGGCATGAAAATAACAGTGAACCTGTCACAGTCAAGGCTCTCGCATCCACTCTCGGTAAGATGAGAGGGATTGGGTAGTGCAAATGTGAGTCTCGAAAGACAATGGAATAAAGGGTTAACTACTACAGACGAATAACTACTCTTCTTATAGTGTTTTAACGAACCGTGTGAACTACAGTATAAATAACTACTACAATAACCCGTAGATGCATGTGTGGCAGTGCCTGTCACTACACCTGTCATAATTAAAGTCTTTGGTAACCTAATTGTGAACGTCCCATAGCAACATATCCTATTGTCTCAATCTGTCCATGTTTCAGAATAAATATATCCCCTGTGTCATGTCCCATTCCGGCTTAGGTGTTGGAACGATAAGATTGCGATCAAATCATGACAGAACCGTAGTCTACCCCACAAATCCATAGCCAACCTCTGTCACCTATGTCTGTCTGGTTTCTGGGATTTTTTTTATCATATGTTGAGCAACAAGAGTTGAAAGCGATGATGAGGCCAATATCTTGAGATTAGTAGGGCTGATTGCATTGAATGAAGCTGAATTTGATCTTGTGGCAAGCGGAAAGAGCATTGAACATAATTTTTCAAACTCCACCCTTCAGCCGTGAAATTGGTGCAAGCTGTGGGTTTCTTGAACAGCTCATGATGCACACAGGCTTGTGTTGTGAGATAAAATAATATGGATCCGCTGAGCCGGGTGAGCTCGCGCAGCCCACAGACGCGGTCTAGACCCTCAATTTCCTTTTTCGGACACATCTAATTTCAGGTTCTTTCGCCGAATGTTGGCACCAATCGAATCGTCTAAGAAATCCCCATCAAGTGCTGTTGTCTGTTTCGCAATATTCCAAGAAATGAATGCTTTTGAAGCCCTTCTTTCCCGCAAGGACCGTCAGCCACCTAGGTCTTAAGTTGCACTTGTTTGTTGCATATCCTAGCCCTCTGTCTGGTCACGTGCGTTAGAGAAAAAGATACTCGCTGCGATCGCAATTAACATTTTTCAGCACCTCTAATGGACAAACCTAGTTGACAAGTGCCAACCGTCAGGTCACTGGATTAATTTGGGTGATGGAATGCTCCTGCCGTCAGGATGCCGTAGATCTGCGGGCACGGTTACCAGGCGGTAGCTCTGGAAGCTCGGAACTATCAAGACTTCAACACATTTTTTTTAAGCCAGACATACAGATTCAATGACACAGCATCTCAGAAAATTCCAAACAGTTTTTGAAGTGCTGCACTCGTTCAGAGAGGCTGAGTTACCCAGTCGGCGAAGACGGCATGTGCACGTGCAGTGCATGATTATATAAGCCGATTCACGACATTTTTGGTAGACAGTGCACAATCAGAAACAAGTTTCTGTTTGTGAATAAGATTGGCTACCGGGTATCAAGCGCGGTAACCAACAGACTTTATCGAGCGAGGAACGAGCTAGATACGATAAAGCGTCTGTCAAGAGAGACTAGCTTTTACTTCGCCACCGCTACCTTTGCTTCAAAGCCTGCATTAAAGTTCATGGCGATGCTCACAAATTTATTTCAATCAAATGGCCCAAGTGAGTGAATGCACAGGGCCAACGTTGGTTGATCTGTCACAAGTTGGCAACTTGAACGTTGGTCTCAAGTTGGTCTCCCGCCGCCGGCTCGCTCGCGTGTTTTACCCAATCGCAAGGAACGCACACTCCTCGACCTCCGTCGCTATTAAATAAAATTCACTACGTGCGCCAATCAACGCTGAGAAAAAAGAGGCGAGAATGGCCCAGGCTCGAGTCAAACGAGCTCCCCTTTCTTATTTTTACCATGCTCGTCAAGTCAATGAGGTGGGTAAAAGGAAAAATATCCACAAACCACCTATTCCAATAATGAGTTGACCGAGCTCTTCCTGCCTGAAAATCACCATCCAGTAAAGGGACACGCATCTCGTAGATGTCACAGATTTCAGCTACAAGATGCATCTTCGCCATTGATGTCTCAGTGGTCAGTAGCGGCAACTTTCATTTGATCGTTCAACATACATAGCGGTACGTATATACTCTGTAAAGTGATGGTTCATACGAGAAGGAAAAAAGAGGGGATATTTGGTTAAACTACAAGAGTATTCGGCTATGGGACCATCATATTAATATTTGGGTCCCGTCGACAGAGGTAGATTAGAAGCTTACATTTTCCACAGTAGTAGCCTGATAGCTAAATCTACAGGTATGCTTCAAGCACACTGGTATCTGCACCATTCCGGATGAGGAGTTGAACGACAGCATTGTGTCCCCTGGCTGAAGCAGCCTGAAGGGCATTTTTATGCCCATAGGGTCCTCCCTGTGAGTTGACATCTGCACCATTTTTGAGGAGAATTTGAACGACATTGATGTGGCCCATAGCCGCTGCAGCCTGCAGGGCATTCCCATACTGGCCTCCTTGTGCATTCACATTAGCACCCTTCTCAATGAGAAGCTGGACCATTGTCTCATGTCCATTCCATGATGCAGCCTGCAGCACATTTCCATAGTATCCTCCTTGTGTGTTCACATCGGCACCCTGTTGAATGAGAAGTTGAACCACTGGCCCATGACCCTTGTATGCTGCAGCCTGCAGAGCACTCCCATATGGACCTCCCTGTGCATTGACGTCTCCACCCTGATCAATCAAGATCTGAACCAACTCCTTGTGCCTATGTAATGATGCAGCCTGCAAAGCATTTCCATAGTGTCCTCCCTGTGCATTGACATTGGCACCCGCTTCAATAAGGAACTGAACCATATATTTGTGCCCCTGGGCTGATGCAGCCTGGAGGGAATTTCCAAATACTCCCCCTTGTGCATTCACCTCAGCACCCTTCTCAACAAGTATTTGAACCACCGACTCATTTCCAGCCTGTGATGCAGCCTGCAGGGGGTTTCCATAGTCCCCTTCCTGTGCATTGACATTAGCACCGCTCTCAATGAGGAGCTGAACAGCATGTTCATGCCCCAAAACTGAAGCAGCCTGGAGAGCATTTCCATAGGGTCCTCCCTGGGCATTCACATTGGCACCCTTCTCAATGAGGATCTGAACCACTGACTCATGTCCTGCCAAAGATGCAGCTTGGAGGGCATTACCATAGTATCCTCCCTGGACATTCACATCTGCCCCCAGCTTCTCGATGAGAAGCCTAACCACTGGCCCATGACCATGTGCTGACGCAGTTTGTAGCACATTTCCCGGATATTTCATTTGTGCCTCATCTACCTTGAAGTTGGCATCCTCATCAATGAGTTCAATAATTTGAATGTGCCCATAAGAGGCAGCTATCCACAGGGCAGCATCCTTTCTCTCTCCTACTGATTCTTCAGCCAATAGATATCTGGCTATTGTTTCCAGGTTATATGCTGCTGCAATGCACAGAGGGCTCCGGGTTGTCCATCGGATTACATTGGAGGATGGCCAGACATTATCCCATCTGGGGGCTTGCATCAGAAAGTTAATGATCCTGCCATGAAGGTGAAGCTCTGGCTGCCCTTTAGCATGCATGAGGCAATATTGTGCATATTGTAGGAATGAATGGTTTGCAATGAGGTGGGTTCGTTTTGCTGAGAAAATAAAAAGGTCTTTCAAGTCCTCAAACTCCCTGAAGGATAGATATGTTAGACATGTGGACACAATGATTGTGTGTGCAGATGGGAAGGCCTGGGATTGGATGCTGTCTAAGTAGGCCTGTGCAGTATAGTGAACCAGGCGGACCACAGAAACTGTCCCATCCACAATAATCAAGCCAGCACAAACAGACAAGATAATATCTATGTCCAGAAGATTGTTGACATCGAGGAATGTGGATTGAGGTTCAATGGCCAAAGCTTCTCGCAGTTCGGCAACAGAAAGCGGTCGCTTTGCATTTGCAACCCAAGTTAGAGCAAGCAACCCTAATTGTTTATCCTCCTCAGTCTGGTGGTTGATTCGTTCTATTGCCTCATCATAAGTGTGCTGCAAATCTTTTGGGAGATGTTGGAGAGCCTCTCGGACTGCTTTGATTGTATTCTTTGTGGCAAGACATTCAATATGAAGTTTAGCCAGCAGGAACCTGAAAAATTAGATATTGATCATATATTTAAAATGATACAGAGAGATTACTTACATTCCTCTCGAGTTTTCAATGATTTTAGACTGTATTTCAACCTTTGATTCAGGGCGGGTGCGAACATGCTTTGACAAGCGGACTGAATTTTGAATCTCTATTTCCAGGTATTTGTGAATATCTTCTTCAGTTGCATAGATCTCTATAACCTTCAAGTTTGGAAAGTGAGAATCAAGATCAACGTGGGGCCGTGAAGTCATCAGGATATTGACATTTGGAGCCAATGTTGCCAGATAAGTGAGGAAACGATGCCGATGAGGCTCCGGATATTCATCCAGTGCATCAACAATCAAATAAACCTTGTGATATTGGGCAATAGCCAGGTCCAATGCCTTGCGGACTTCCTCGAGCTGAGGACGAGTTTGTCTTTCATGGTGGTAATCATAGAGGGTATGCACTGCAGGAGGAATTGGCTTCCCTAACATGAGCTGCCTCCACAAACCACCGAGAAGATTAGTGATGGTTTGAGTTGTTGTCTCTTTGTGGTTTAGATATATGCATGCCAAACCAATATTGTTGGCCTGTGAGTAAGCCTCAAGATGGTTCACTACCAATGATCTAACACATTATATGAGTTATATCAGATGTTGGAAAAATAACTACACACGCAACAACGGTCTTGCCAGCACCAGCTGTGTTGTCCATCAGTAGGAAATCCCAGGGATTAGCGTGATGCACTGACGAATTCCTCGGCATAACATAACTTTGCTGGAACCAGTTTCCCACTCCTGGAATTTTAGATCCAAAAGAAGCCATTCCCCCGTTCCTGGCTGTAAATTGCTGAAGATGTCGGCCTGTCGCTGGAGGAAGTTGAGTGGTGACATCCAGTCAAGAATTCTTTGCCGCTTCTCAGCTTTACCAAGTTCAACTTCAAATACGAATGAAAGGACCACAATTTGACTTACTGTCCTGAGTAGCCCTCTGATTCTGGTTTTCATCCCTAAGTAGATCAATATGAGAGGTTGTAAGGTGGAGAACTAAACGTACCAAATGTCCATGCTCACCCAAATATTGATTAAGGCCTTGATACGCTCAAGTTCTTCGATATAGCCTAAAGCCTCCTTCTTGGTCCACAAAGTCCAAGTAACCCTTTTGGTGAGTTTTGACAGGCCATTTGTAGGAACCAACTTCTGTGTCACATGATCCATTGTTGTTTTAAATGCAGCCAAGGGACTCGACATCTGCTGGAAAGCATGGCTGGATGGCTTGCCTTCAGCCCGTTTCTCAAGCTCTATAAGGAGTGACTGGAGACACTCAATCTCTGAGAATAACTTCTGTTGCTCTTTCGGGGCATTGTGGAAATCCTGGAGGTATTCTCGGGCCTTCAATACAGTGTCGACGAGCTGGAGGATACTGGCCAGGGTACCAAGTGCTTCGGCCATGGAGGGAGAGAACAAGAGCTGTGAGATCACAAGGCTGTACAATGATCGAAGATCTGTGTGAACCCTCTCAGTAAAAGAAAGGCACGTTGCTATGCCACAGCTCCCAAGAGGTGAGAAATCAAAGGTAAGAAAAGAAAAAAGTGGACAAGGTATTCCGATGAGAAGGGGCAGAATTTGGAATATTTCGAAGCTACGGATGAAGTGGAGATCAAGTTCAGAGTGTGACTTGCATACTATTGGAGGTTATTTTGCGTTGTATTCACTCTCTTCAAGCACTCGACCCGATCAGCACACAGATTTTGCGGAATAAAGAATTCATGTCAAGTACGGATGCTCAATTCTTGGGTCATCCGGTTCATCTAAATTCAGGTCATCAATTATTTGTTCGACTTTGAAACTCCGCTCACGGCCCAAAGATTCGGCACGAGCTTGTTGCATCCCTCAGGGCGTATCTTGCCTAGTTGATAGACCAGATATAAGCTAGCCCTCGAAAAAAATATTGGGGGACTTCCTTGTCTTTTTTTTGGAAGGGTAGGACCAGGGTTTTTGGCCAAATAACTACGGAGCAATTCACGTTGAGGAAATTTCAAGGGAATTTTTCACTAGGTTATAGAGAGGAAGCCTATATGTAGCTCTTTTTGGGACTACATGAACTGCTTATAGGATGCCTATTCGAAGTGCTACTCTCTTGCCGGTCGCGTCCCCGCCAACCGGAGATCAAATCTTTATTTGTTTCGAACAAATAATTGATGAACTAAAGCCGGATGAACTAAGAATTGAGCACCTGTCAGGATGATCGTAAGCCGGAATAGGCAGCCGCCGGAATAAACGAGCTCGGGTCCGCCTTCGAACTGGCGGCGAAACGCAATCGTTACCGAATGGAGCAGAGAAGTACCTTGGAGGTACCCCGGGAAAACATCGGTGAATCTGGCCCTGCTCTTACCACGATCTGCTTTCTACACAATACTGTGTCCAAGTTACGCTTCCAATAAAGAGTCAAAGAAATATACAAGGTCGGTTCAACTTTGTTTGGACGACTAGATTCTGCCGGCAGGCGACCACGCCGGATTATTTGTCGTGACTCCAGGCACACCACCATCCAGCACCCCATCGAGGACGAGCTGCAAGTTGGGGGACACCGCAGTCCGTCCCACGGACCATAGCGCCACAGCGACGGTGCTAATCAAATTAGAATGGCGCCCCACTAAATATCGGACGACGTACTTCTCGCCTTGGAAATCCAATATTCCGTGGTGCACGGGGAATTTCGCTTGAGGCCTGCGATAACGGTTAACTCCCGACCAACGAGCTTTAAGTGAACTTGCCCAAGATTGGCGACGCGTTTGCCCATCATCCAACCATTAACCCAGAGATAGACCCGGTAATCTTGGCCCAACGGCTCCTCGAAAGTGAAGGACATGAAGGCGTCGATCCCTGCTGGGATGTTCAGCTGGAAGGTCGTGACAAAGAACCCAACGCCGGCCGAGGATCCAGGGAGTCCAGTTGCGAGATCCCTTGACACCCAAGACGAGGTATCGAAGCCCGGCAGGTGCCATCCCTGCCTCTCGCCGAACAGCCCGCCTTCATTGAAGACTCCGCGAGTTTTGTCAAGGAACCTATTAAATTAATAAGAGAACCATATCTTCGTGAACGAAATTAGCGTACCCCGTGTATCCCCCGACTTTTCCTTGCACTTTCCAGGTGCCGAACGATCCCGAATTGAGCTTGAAGCCACGAACTCCACGCGGACTCTTAGAAGTATCGGGAGTGGCTGGGACATAACAGACGTTTCAGTCAAGATAATGACATCTATGTCGACAAACCTCCGGTCTCATTCAAGCCCATATTGTCCTGGAAATTGAGGCGTTGAATGACAATTATTTCGCGAGAATATTCCAACCTGCCTGGACGATGGTGATAACATTATCCCCCGAACGCAAAGCGCCCGCGGGGAACGTGAATTTATCATCCGTCTCTTCCAAAATATTCCGGTTGTTCGTGGAGCTATGACCAATGAGAATATATTCCGCAAGGAAGAAATCAACCCACTTTCCGAAAGAGGTGTTCAAAAACACATTATTTAGCCAGACACTGGCGGCGAACGCCTCTCCGCCGTTGATCGAGAGATTGACGCTCGTTTGAGCCCCGGTGGAGTTGAAGTGCCCGCGCCATAGGACGATGTTCTCGCAGCTGTTACAGAAGATGAGCCACCGCTGTAGATGTATTTGCGGGAGAACGCTCACAATCCGTAGTCGCAACCATACAGAATCCGCCCATCACCATAGTAAGGTTTGAACGGAATGTTGGTTGTCGTATGGTTGGCCACAGTCCACGTACTGTCGTCGAAAGTCGATCCGATCTCCGGCAAGGAGTCCTTGAATTTCCATCCAGTCAGCTTCGGAACCGTCACTGTCCTGACCGCAGAGCGCGGCGTCAGCGTCCCAACCAATCCGCCGGTGGCAGTGACGCCTGCGGCGACGCGCACGCTGGCGCCGTTCCAGGTGACGGATTTAACGGTGGGTGGGGCGATGACCGTCAAGGGCGCGGTGGTGTTCAGATCACCCACGAGTGCGAGAGTCGAGCCGGAGATGCTCGCGTTGCGAACGAGGTACGGACCGCCCACCAGGACGGACGCGTTGCTCCCGATGGCCCAGTAGCTCCCGAACGCCCCGGCGCCGGGGAGCACGGGCGCCCAGAACGTCGCCGCCGTCACCGAGTCAGCGAACAACACGAGCTGGGTGTTGGAGTCCCACACGGTCATGAGGCCCTGGATGCCGGGCTGGAACGCAACGATCGTCGCGTTGGCACTCGGTGTGAACGTTATAAGCGGGGACTGTGTTTGATGGGCCTTGTTCGAGGTGCCCGTGAGCGCGAGCCGAGTTTCATGTGCCTGCGTGGAGTTTCCGTAGAGGAACAGGATATCCCGCCCTCCAATTCTCCCCGCGTAGAATACCTGAGCGGTCGTATATCCAACTTTAGACGACCCGAAGGAATAATCCGAGATGACCAGCTTGGACTCGCGCCCGCCCAGCGTTATCGAGGGAACGACAATGGGAACTTGAATATTTCCGGACGTTGTCGTGATATTCAGCTTGAAGGTCGTAATGGCACTGGCGAAGAATTTGAGCAGATTTGTTTTGGCACGGAATAAACCGAACATACGTTGACGTTGAATTCGTCTGGCGGACCACGTAGAATGCGGCCTTGGTGTCTGGATTTTGGAGGAACGTGGCGAACGCCGCAGGGTTGGAGCTTGCCGTCAGCCCAGAAGAGGAATCGGCGATGAAGTTTGTTTTATAGAATTCAGGCGAACTCCGCAGGAATATTCCCTGCAGCTTCAACTCGTCGAATTTTATGGTGAGGGCGCGAGATTCAGCGATCTAAAATAGTTGTTACTCTTCCGACCGCTCACGGAGAGGAAAGTTTACCGATGCTCCGTAGTCGTACGAGGTGTACACCTAATTGATTGATAGTTAAGTTCTCGAGAGTGATGTGAGGAATACACAACATACTCCGCTGAGAACGCCATCAGCGTAAATTTATACGGAGGAGAGAGGAACGTACTGGAATGGAATCGCTCCCCACGACGTGCCGCTGAAACGCGCTCGATGAGCACCGATACAGACGGAGGATGATCAGGAAGATTACCCATAAAGCATGTAATAGCTGATGAGCTTAGCATTGCTCGCCCACAGCTGCTTATTGAACACCGATTGGAAGTTTGGTCCGGTTAGCTGAGCGCATGGAGCGTATCCTGTAGGCATCGATACCATTAACATCTCATCCTGCTCCTGATCGGTGGTGCGTACCTGGAGCCGTCGGTCCCCATGCGTCGAATGAGCCACCTTGGAATTCTGATTCAATACATATTAGTGCGGTCCTCGAACATAATCCCTGAGAGAAGCAGTACCAGGGAAGTACCACGCTTGCGAGGGGCTAGAAGGACCAGTTACTAGTAAGCGCCAGGTGTTAGGCGAATAAAGGAAGCAGCGCACTTGACTCGCTCATGGTACGTGTGGTAATTAGTCGTGACAGGATTCCACACGTCTGGGTGAGAGCAGTCGAATCCCTGCGGATATGAGTCCAAGCTATCGCCGGCATATGGGTTCTCGCCTCGTCGACATATATGCTGAACCACTCACCCGTAGAGATCGACTGCTCCCTGATCGCGAACTGGAGGTGAGCATTCCTCAATGCTTTACTCGATCGATTACTTACCGTCCCATTGATAAAATTGCTACCTTCCCCAGGGTCGTTGTAGGTCAACGGTACGTCAATGGTCGAGTTGCGGTACACCGCCTCAAGCTCCGCGAAATATTCCGCATGGGTAATAGGGCTCTGCGAATACTCGTTGTCTAATCCGAATCTGAGATCACGTTTATCCTCTGGAGCGAAACCACGTGCCAACTTGGATCGCTGGAAATTTCCATCAATGGAGTGAGCGCAAGCAAGCTGAGGTCACGGGTCGGGGACACACCAATGACTGGCCCGCCGTTATTGATCTGGTTCGGGGCGGTTTCTCGGATGATCCCTTGGACGTAATCCTGCCACGCCGCTTGCCAGTCAGTCGCATTGGTGCGCAGCGTCCCTGCGACCTCGCTCGTAGCCCAATGCGCGATTCCTCCGGCTGTAGTTTCAGCATTAATATACTATAGGCCGGTCAGTTCAACATAAGCAGGCAGAGTAATTTGGAGCATACCGGACCTAGAAATCATGCGAGTCAATATTAGTTCATAGCATGGCTGTTGACAACGCACCAGGGCGCAAAACAATCCAGATCCCAGCGGCCCTCGCGGCATCATACAACGGCTGCAACGCCCGGAAGCTGTTGAAGTCGACGACGCCGCGCGAAGGGTTGATGAGGCCCATATGCGTGTAGACGCTGACACCATTGAGCCCCGCCGCCTTCACTTTTTCAAGGATATCCGGCCACAGCGAGGGGACCGGCAGCCGGAAGGTATGGAATTCTCCAGAGCTTTCCGAGTTCATTCATTAGTTACCCGCGGTATAGTATACGCAGACACGCACTATAGGAAAACCCGCTGGCCCTGCAAGATGAGACTGAAGTTGTCGAACTGCACTTGATCTGTGCGCGCCAGGACGGGGAAGGGCGCGGGCGCATCGCTCCGCGCAAGAATGGGCGAGCTGTTTGGATCCGGCGAGCCGAAGGGAGTGGTTTCCGAGTTGACGATGTGGGACAACGCTAGCACGAAGGCGAAGGCGCCGAGGAGGTACCCCGTAATGCAAAACCTGCTTTTATGAGTAAAAATCATTGGGCGTTCGAGAGAAGGAGAGCAGGCCACTCACCGTGTCGTTTTATAAAATGGCGCCGTTACCACATACGTCACGTCGGATGAACACCTGATAGTGGAAGGCGAGATTTAATGGCGGTAAAGGGTAGAAGAATGTGGTGCAGACGGCCCGCGGCGTCGAGGGTCTCACGGTGGACATCGCGAAAGAAGGGACCTTGAGCATGTGATGGTTTAAAGAAGAACCTGCGTGTCAATGTAAGTAGTCGTGGTCGCCCGGACATCTTTTTCCACGTCAGGACTTTGTTTGGGATGCACGTTTCAAAGGCAGGATACCTTTCGTGTTTTCCGCACAGGACCTATGGACAGCCCAGGCATCCTTGCCGTTTTGCAACTTCACTTTCCAAATTTAAATCGACCTGACGTCAGACGTTTCTTCCCAAGCCCCTCAGATGACCTTGAAGCCACCTACCGATGTTAATGCGCACCAAGGGTGCGGCGTAACACTGAAGTTCTATCATCCATTACGCTCACTTCTTCGCTGTTGCCAATGCTGTGGGCGGTTACCGGTAGAAATCTAGTAGTGCCAGAGGAAGCGATGGATATTTCGGGCGACTTCACAAGGAGGACGGCAAGATTGAAACATTGAAACGTTGAACACTAAATGGACAGAGTGGCTGAACAGTGTCACGTATGAGCCGTGTGGAGAAAGGACGAATGGTGATCATGATGGTGAGAGGGAAGAGATTGGCACTTACGGAATCGGCAGCGACAGATCGGAAAATGCCGGCCTCGGCTTTCACGGTACGGGCGCGCCGGCCGCCTGGCGCGAGTTGGGCGCGACGTGCGTCGACGTCATATGTGACTCTTATTCCTCACACCTCCGCAGTTGAAGGCTCTAAACTCTGACTCTGAATCTCTGAATCGGACTCCGCGATCGAGTTCAAGTCTGAAGGATCTTGATGGGCAATGTGCAGGGGTTTGGAGGGAAGAGCGGCGATCATTTTTGCCTGGTTGATGCGAACAATAAGTAGATTCGGCCGCCATTCCTTGCTCTGCGTTCATCAAGAGACATGCGCGGCGTGTGGACCCTCGCGTGCGCAGGTACATCAATGTCGCGCGCAAGGGCGGTTGGCAGCGACGCATCTGGGTGTGCAGAGTTTACGCGTCGGCGGCTGAGAGTGCAGGCGAGTCAGGTCTCTTCTAAGTTCTAGTCTCTCCTGCTCCCTCCTGACAGACTCCCTCACTCGTTCCTTAGGTTTCTTAAGATCTTGCATTTCACCGCCTTACTCACGGCAAGTGATCCCCCAGCCAACCGATAACGCACTCGTTCGCCCCGACGCCGGCGACTGGGATTGGCCACAAACGATTTGCCTCAAGAGTCAACTCTACCATAGAGAACCTGTAACTCCAGTGCGTGCTTCTTAATGGCTGTATCTTATTCTTCTCTACGGAAGACCACGACATTGAGCTGCTGAGCAGCCGCATAAAACACAGCGCCAGTGGACTCAACTGACCGAAAGCTCTCCCAGGCGGCCGTTTCGACTGCCACGCCTGATAATGCGCGCCAGTGCGTCCGGCGCAATTCCCGAGGGCTGCGCACGCGAAAACAACCAGACCGCATGCGGCGCGTTTTGTGGGAGGTGCGCACCATAACTTAAGGCGGAGGTACTCGCGAAGATGCGCGCGAGGCCCGCGGCGCGTGCTCTAGGAGGGCGCAGTCACGGGGCGCGGAGCTTCTCGCGGGGAAGACGGCCCTTGCCCCCCGCGCGGCGCGATGCAGAGGGGCTGCGCCGCGGGAAGGCGGCAAGGTTGATGCGGCGATGGGCCCGGGACCGGCTTTACTTGTGCGCGCGCCGGAGGCGGCGGCGCTCCCGGGCGCAGACGCCGGGGAAGGACTCAGAGAAAGGGTGCTCGTGCCATGTAGGAACTTGAAGGTGCGTCCGCGTCTACCTCGCTGTCCTTTTCATATGAGTATTCATATTCGATTCAATGCGTGAGCGGAATTGATTTTATTTTCCGAACAGTTAACGTACCCGCGATAAAAACTCGCTGAGGGAGAACTCTAAGAGGTCGTACGCGTCCATCCTCTCCCATTTACTTGATGCATTTTTAAGGGCTTGGCTGACGATGGCTCGTAGATGGTGCTGGACCTTTTGTCTCTTAGCACTCCGGCACCACTCCAGCGTTCATTCCCACTGGGAGCTGGCGACATCCGCAACTGACAGCTCCTGGATTACTTATTCCGATGGAAAATCTCTTGCACCTATCTACTCCGAAGTTCGACTCGATTCAAATGTTCACCAGGTTGAGTTTCAGAGCCTTCGGGCGCTTTTAGATACGCCGGCTGCCGTCTTCCGCCTTGTCTCAGCAACAGATGAAGCTCCGCCACCCAATCTTTCCCTGAAGTGATTAAACACTACGAAACCAAAACGTTGCAGTTTCAACAGCCAGGTAATTTGCGAATCGTGCTTCGACGTTTAACTTCATAGCTGGACCGAGCAGGTAAAATTTTCACAAGATGAAATTCACTAGGCATTTACGTCTGGTGTAGTCGTGTCAGCCGGGTTTTCAACAGATCATACTTGCCCCGGGACGCAAGGGGAGGCACAGGTGAGGCAACATCAACTGACCGCTCCTCGAATCTTGAGAAAATCGGGGAAGGAGGATGAAAGAATTAGATATAAATTCGGTAGAAAACCCTCACATTCTCCGAACCAACGGCGTGTCAAATCACTTCGAGGACTAACGCGCCGTGATCTAACCAGACAACGACTGCGACCTCGTGCCCGGATGTTCTGAGCTCGAGATTTGATTCTTCCCTAGACCCTTTGCTTCCCCCCCTCATGGCCGAAGCATTTGGCGCAGTTGCCAGCGTCCTCCAGCTTATGGATCCCGTAGTAAAGGCCCGTGAATACTTGAAGGACTTCCACGAGGCACCAAAGGAAAAGAAGTTCTTCTCAGATATGGAGCATCTCAAATCACTCCTTCTGGGTGCTCGATGGGCTTCATCCAGCGAGGCTAAGTACCGTGGTTTAACTCCTCCTGGAGAATGGTGCAGACAGCAGTATGCTTCAATCATATCGGCCCATTTACCTACTAGGTTTTCAATAGGTGGCTTCCATATTTGCAGGACATTAGTTGCAGTTACTTTCTTAGTTGTAGTTACTTTCTTTAAATTGAATATTAGCAGATATGGTTGATCATTAGATATGGGCCAAGCTTATTAAACGACTCGGAGGGAAGTAGTAAATCCGCTGATGTGTACCTGGGAAGTATACTGAGTTTGCCGAGAATTGGGTTGGGCGCTGGAGGGTTTTGAAGGATGGGGGTGGTGCCGAGCGACTAAGCTACTGGCGAATGTAAGATGTCCGCCTTGTTCTGGGTTCTTCGTTTTGTGCATCGCGTGGTTCCCACGTACAAATCGGCAGTAATTGAGACGCAAGATGTGAACAGTGAGCTCCGAATATTAATAACTACAATTCGACGACGGTCCGGCTTATGATTTAGACTGGTGACCATCTGTCTATGAAAGTGTCGATAGACAGACCGGTCGATCTGAGTTTAAATCGATGGATCAAGCGGCTTGCCAAATAAGGTTATTCACGGGTTCCACAACCGTGCCTCAAAATCCATAGCTCTCTGAGGCAAAGATGCTCAGATTTTGTTTCTGAATCTAACAGCGTTGATCCGAAAGCGATCTCTCAAATACTGAGCCCAGGGGAAGCTGTCGGGCAGGTTTTGTCTTTGTTTGTACACGCGCAGACATGCAGTCCGGAATAACCTTATATGGTAAGTCGCTCAACCCTTTAATTCAAACTCAGATCGACCAGCCTACTTATGATTCAGGACAGCCAATGTCTCCCTGGTTAACTCTATCCATCGAGTTCGAGGATGTACCAGTCGTGTAGCCGCCGAACACCGATTCGTGTCGCTCTTCTGTATTAGGTGGTCCTGCCATCGAGTGCCCTGGGATTGATACAGGCATCGCCGATTGTGAAGTTTCGGTCGGACAAGCAAATTCCAGACCAGAAACCGGAACCGGTGTTGTCCACTCCTCGTCCTTACGAGCGCGTCCGGCAGAGACCCGCAAAATAAGCAAAGTAGGAGCAATGCCCTTGGATTATGTAAATGCGTGAGCAGCACACCAGCTTGAAGAAATTCAGGACGTACAGCAATCTGAGCGTGAATGTTCTGGGGATAATTCTGATTCTCGCTTTTCATCGCAAGGAGCACCACAAAAACGAAGAGGCTCGCCGCGTACAGGGCGGAGGATTCAACCACAATCTCGAGCACAGGGGAGAAATCTGAGCGGACTTCATGGTTGATTTCATGCTTTTTTGCGTGTCTCTGGACGTGCAAAATTCTCCATGCGATGAGCCCAGTGGTGTACAAGGTTACCACCAGGGATAGCGAGAGGAAGGGTGTGCTGAATTGCACGAGCGGCGCCAGACGGGTAGCGGAACTGGAGTTTTGAATGGACGCAACGGCGATTTGTCCCGCAAGACCGAGGCCTGCACAAACTAGAAGTATTGCGCCGTGAGTGCGCTGAACGAGGGGGTGTGAGGCGATCGACCTGTTCCTGCAACTGCTGCTAGGATCGGGAAAACTATAACGATCCACGAACGACCCCAGACAATCCAGCATCTCCAGACCTGTTCGATATATCAGCGAGCATGAATTTGTTCGTAAGCTCAAGTACATTGACACTTACCATGATCACGTCGGCCAGTAAAAAGCTAAGGAAACTGGCAACCAAGGCTAATATCTTCAACTTTAAGTTTGGATGAGTAAGAGCATTTAAGACGTCTGGCGAGGTGCCGTGGTTTTGGAATGCCACCACCAGAAACTCCCAAGATATTGAGGCGTGAATTGTTGCACAGATATACAGTAGGAGGATGAAGGTCGTCCAGAGCTTTTTGCGATTATTCTTTCTCGGGGTTGTCCCTGAGCAAGAAAGAATGCTTCAGAGTTGAACCACTCTTATACACCCCCGCCCACTTACATACAGCAGCAATGGAAACAATGACGAGGCAGGTATAAAAACCTGCATTGAAGGCTCGTAAGTTCATGCCGATGACCAGCATGATACATGTCGTACCGTTCAGGAAGACCTCGAGAATCGGACTGTTCAGGGGCCGTTCATGGAGAAGTGCTGCTGCCTGTTCTGGCGTTGGAGGCGAAGGCATAACCCTGGAGGAGTGGAAGTCGTGGGCAGAGTCATCCAGCACTATATGGGTCGTCCACGAATCCATTAATAGCAATGATAAATTGAATTCCGGGCACTCGGTGAAGACTGTTAACTCATGAGAGATTTACGATACTCGGGCCCCTGTATGTCAGCGTTTGCCCATGGTTGAATTGATGACAACGATCTCAGTTTCACCAATACATGACACAGATCTATTCCCAGCATTGCGGGTGCCTGCGTCAATTATTATGGCGTCTCTGGAGTCTATTTAAAGCCCTTCTTAATTCTTTCCTGTGCCTAGCGCCAGCTCTACACAAATCTCGGTGCGTATGGCCCCGATGTCAACCACAGCAATATTGGTATCATAATAGTATCACGGGAGTTTCAATGAATCACGAAGTAGTGCTGCTAGAATGATACACTGACATATACCCGCCGGTCCCTTCCTCCGCTTTTAAAAGAGGGTACTCCCCTCTGCGCCTCCTAAATCATTCCTCATCTCAATAACTCTTCACGATGCGCCTTCTGCAGCTAGCATTGAGTCTTGGTTGGCTAGTCATAAGTAGGTGGATTATCGTTCATCCAGTGGAGTTGTCTATGCTCACAGCCCGGTCCAAAAGCTTCCTTGGGCCAATCCCAGACAGTCTGTAACCCGACCTCGGGGCTTTGTTTTGAACAATTTTTCGTACGAGGGTTCTGGTGTTGAGCTCTCCCGGTCTCACCATCTCCTCGTCCAGAGCCCAGTTCTCAATGTCACCGTCGGATTTGCGCTGCCCCCAGAGGACGAGTTAGAGTTCACGAACGAAGTCCTCGTCCTTGGTATGTTGTGGCCCGTGAGATGCACAGTATTCTGATAAGTACATTACCACCTAAATAACAGGCGCAAGTTATTTTGTATGACTTTCCGATCTCTCAGCTGATGAAATTTAGTCATTTCCACTGCCATACGGCTTCGCTGGAGTGGTATTAGGTGACACTGATGCCTTGGACGAAAACAGCACAAACCTTTCGACGTAGATGCATTCCGTCATATAACACCGAGCGCTGACCATATTGTATTTACAGGCTCCTCTGGTATTCGGGTTTCGCGACGCCGGATGCCGCTTCCGTAGCGACGTTCTCGATTTCAGACTGTGTGGCCGAACTGGCCACTAGAGGGCATGTATTTCAATCAGAACCGTATTCCAACTACGCTAACGTGCTCTTGTCAAAGTTCTGCCCACAAGTTAACACCTATCATGAATACACCGGTTGCCACGACGTTCTCCCCCATGACAACGTGGGGGAACGGCGGAGCGCAGTTCATATTCCGCTGCCAGAACTGCAACATCGTCGCGGACTACTTTGCCCAGGCTGCCGAGGTGACGTTGACGACGCTGATCTCGACAACCTACCCAGAGTACATCGACTATACGA
Source organism: Mycena latifolia (assembly GCA_029289555.1). Classification (NCBI taxonomy): domain Eukaryota; kingdom Fungi; phylum Basidiomycota; class Agaricomycetes; order Agaricales; family Mycenaceae; genus Mycena; species Mycena latifolia. The sequence goes on along the minus strand of JARJLE010000012.1, from coordinate 1,544,454 downwards.
TGACGAAGGCCAATGTGTCATTGGTCGGAGCTCAGCATCAGGAATTTACTCTGAATACCAATGCGGCGCACTTCTCAAACTACTCCTCCATTTTAGCGGTCGCAGGTTTCGTTTAAACTTAGAAATCGATAGTGATCAAATATTTTACAATACATGTACCAACTCGCTTCGGTATTACTCGGGGGCACGCTACTACACAGTACTGAGAATGTATAGCTTGGATACCTACGTACCTGCCTGAACATCTATCTAATTTTCATGCTGCAAATCAGTCGATCGGATCCATATAGGGTTTTTTCAGAAAGTTTCTAATTTAAGTAGATTCAACCCAAAGAGAACTTTCCAGCGGGGCCGGTCTCATGCGATTTGGGGCAGAGGTTGTGGCGAAATGGGTCGCTGACCTTGGGTTGGCCAGAGGTCGCGCGCGCCAACCAGTCTGAAAACGCGCAATAAGTGGTATGCGGTGGCCCATCGACAATTCCACGCCACCCATGATACACCTCGACCACGAGACACCCCTTCGCATGCGCCATCGGCATCCAGCGCTGCACTTCATCGACCAGAACAGCGATGTGAGTTGCACCTTCTTGCTTGGGGAGGTTGAACCGCCACCGGATGCGTGTGCCTGCGGGATGCGCTGCCAGCGCCGTGTCTAGCGCGGTTGGCTTTTCTGGCTCGACGAGGTTCTGGGGGATCGGGAGTCTCATGCAGCGGAAAAAGATGGTGAGATCTGCGAGCGCGGGGTACGAGGTGGGCACGAGGATGCTGGAAAGTGTGTTGATGAATCATGGAATGCTGCGGTGGATGAATGCAAGGGCAGTTTGCAGGTGTCCGAGTCTGGGGAGCGTCGGGAGGTCCGGGAGAGAGACGAAATGTTAAGTGGGACGTTGGAACTGCGCACTTGATTATATGCATCACGCAGTCCTTGCAAAGAGAAGAAAAAGGATATGGAGGATTCGGATTCGAAGCCTCTTCAAATGGGCGAACTATTACACTAGCGAGCACGGCCACAGCACGGCCACTAAAAAGTTGCAAAAATTTGAAGCAAATGTAAGCATAGCCACTACAATCCATTCAACACAGCCACTAAATCCATTAGCACCGCTGCTAAGTTTCATTCAAACTTGAAAGTGGACAAAAGGTTTTGAGCCTGCAAAAAAACCTCATTTTCGTTGACTAAAAACGATTACATAAGTACTCATAATATGATGGAAATCTATGTTGTCAGCACATTCACTGTACCTTGTTCCCACGCTGTTGAATGTTCAAAAAATTGATTACCAAGTGCAATCTGCATGTCGGGATCTTGGATCGGACTGTCGATGTAGGTCTGCAGCCTCTCGCACAGAATGGCCCCGAAAAATTGTTCACTGCTCCAGTCATTTGGGTGCAGCCACAAAGTCGACATCACAGGCGAGAGTCCGCGCCCGGTCAGCCAGTAGAAATTATTACTTACTCTGAGTCCACTAGCAAGTCCAACTTTGGCTTTGGCATCACGATCCGAAACACCACGCTTCAAGGAGACGTGATATTCAAGTCGAAGATTGATAGCGAGGTGGAGGGGTGGGAGATGTATGGGGTTCAAAGGTAATATACATACTATCGATGACAGCTATCTTGTTGCCTGGTACTCGCTCTCGTACACCACCCCGACGTTGTGATCATGCGGGTATTCGGTGCAGACACAGGCGAAGAGTGCACCTATTCACCGAAGTACTCAGAAATCCTACAATTTGACAAAATTTCTGCAGTAATTGATGTGATGCAAATAGTCACAAATGGGGTCAGAATTACCACTCGACTTGGACTACATGGGCCGCATACAGTGTTGGGACTCCCGGGACGGTATGATCGTCATTGGCACGCGCTCGGGGGCTACCTACTGCATGACATTTCACAATAAGTAGCGAATTTGTATGAAATCATCTTACGGAAAACTGGTTGGCCTCCAGTGATATGAGAGCCACGAAGTAATTCAACGCGACACGTTGTGACGAAACGCGTCCGTCACCCTCGTGATTGCTGATGTGACATGCCATACCTTACTGTAATAATACCTTTTGGTCAGACCAGGAATATTAATAGTCCACCTCCTTGTTACCCAAGGGGGTGCCGATCCGTGAATAGCGGACCAGGGGTCGGTCGGTTGGTTCGGCCGTCAGGCCGGAATTCTTTTTCTGGGAACCACAGTTTTGGGAGCTGCAAAGTGGTCTATCCGACTTCTGTGAGCCTCCAGATATTCATAAAAGGTGCTCCGGGCTTCATGGAAGGCTATCTTGCCTCCCGAAGACCAAATGGCCCGATTCGGACATGGTTTGGTTGGTTGATGTGTGAAATTATGAAAAAATAGGTTGAACTGCATGTCAAAAATCAAATGAATATTACAGCCGCCATTAACCATACCAAAAATGTGAAGCAGTGTTTCACTGGCATCAGGCGACACTCTCTTGATGACACTCACTGAAAGCTTGAGACTGGACAAAAAATATGCAGTGACTCCAGAGTTAGTCTGGAAGGACATCTTGACATAATACTGTATTTTTGACTGGATTTCGTGACAGGAGCGCTGTTGGGCGCCAGCTGGCGTCGGTGGCGAGATTTGAACGCGACACACGTGATAAATTCCCTTATGGGGATATTACGTGGTTGGTTGGAGCAGGACAGATTTTTTTAAAATCGACACCGGTTCCATTATTCACAGATCAGCACCCCCTTGTTGTCACCTCCTTCGAGCTTGTAGTTGGCTCGTGCTAATTAATTGTGGGTTATTTTCTGACCCTACCAACTCGGGTTTGAATTCGTGTCAGTGAGATCTACACTTACTATCCTTGACCACTGCTCCGGACAAACCTACTACTCGGACAAACAAGTATATCGCGGCCATTTCTGCACCGATTTACAAGATTGTGGGCTTGATACATTCCTCAGCATATGTTCTATGATATCTGCATGGAACATCCAATACTCATAGGCCCCATGTATTTCTTTGCTAATTAAGAACTTGCTGAGTTTGCAACTCTTCCCAGATTTATCCACAATCATGGCTATACTATGCTTAGACTGTTGATAAAACATGTTGAGGGGATTCATTTACCCTATGAATATGTCCATGCAAAATTTCAGGTTTCGTGGGGACCTACAGCTCTTGCAATACCTGAAAATGTGGGTTTTCTCTGCCAAAACTGGTAGTTTTGATGCTCTATATGTATCCAAGAAAAATAGCTCAAAACGCCAGCCTTCTAGGCCCTTCATGGACTAGTGGTGTATCTCAAGAATAGCTAGGATGCATATGCACCTTGCTACAAACAATTGAAGTCCTGTGATGAGCCATGCCTCTGGCATAGAGCCGGCAATCATAATTTCATGGGTTACCTACTACTCGGACAACAGGACTCAATAAAAGATTTGCCGTCATTCGACGGCAAATGGTCCGTTTCGCATCAACCAAAATATGGCCCCGAAGTAAAGGACAGATTGCAAACGATCTGCAGACTCGGATTTACCCCCAGACATCTACCTGAAATGATATGCGACATTTTTCGTTAGGTGTCCGAGATGTCCGTCAAGGATAGTATGTGCTGCCTGAAGTAACAGCCAAGTTGCGGCTCAAGCTGTCAAACTCAACGTGGCTTTAAGGGCGCATGGCGGTACGAGTCCGTCGGGTCGAAGTCCAATCTGATCCGAAGCTTTGGCTGAACCGTGTTGTAGTGCAAATGAGCAGCTCAATAACATATGGTGGCCTCAGCTGCGGCATAATTAACATTCAATCCCGCGTGCGACTGGCACGATACTGTAATAGTCTGTACAAATCGGCGATCAGCTGTTTTGATGCTTGACGCGCCGAGTTTCTCAATACCGCAGCCGATGTAGGTCCTGGTCCTGGACAGTGTTGGCCAGAAGGGTGAAAATTCAAGGGCTTCCGAAGCACTTCAAAATCCTTGGCCGCACTTGGTTGCCCTGCGGAAGGCCTTAAAAAATGACGTGTCAGTGTAAGTAAATATTGCTTGAACCGTGTTTCAAGGCAGGATAATTCAGAGACCCTCATCGGAGAAATCTTATGGGTCTGTGCACCGATGTCCATCGATTTAAGACCCAGAGATCAGCCCGAAGGAATTCCTGGGAATGATTTGGCTAGAAATACTAAGGTTCAGCTGAATCAGTTCACATATCTTCCCAGTGTCGAGGCCTAATCCCAGCACCAAGATCATCGGAGAACACTGATAAGATTTTAGCTGACTCTAGTCGATCGTGGGGGATGACCTTGAAGGCCTTCAACCGCCCTTCAATTTTATGGCTTCACCCTTTCGAAGGCCTTCAAGATTCCAAGAACCCTATTTAAGGCCTTCAGGGCCAACACTAACGGATAATTCATCTTGGCTTGCTGGATAGCTTTTTTTCTCTTTCAGCATTTGGGATCAAGAGCAGAATATCAGGCGGCTGATGGCGGGCGGGGGGATGGGGCGGGCCATGTTCAAGGGACTCGCAGTGCGCTCAAATGACCTCATTAAAATTCACGGGCATTTGAAATTCTAGCTTGCAGCTGCTCCATTTTTTACACGGAAAAACTAGAAGTCAGATCGTCAAAATTTGCAGGTTTGTGCCAAGCTGATAGAAAAGGGCATCAAAATAGGTTCAGAAAAATCGGGGAAAAATGGAGAAATTCATGGGAGTATGTTCCACAGAGATCTCACCCTCATGCACATATGAAACATACTTTTCTGGCTCAATAACCGGGCAGAAACTGTGTCAAAGTGTCAGTAGTCTCTTATCTTATCTATCTCGGGGGCTAGATCGCTATCCAACAACCCGGACAACCTTTCCCGGCAATGACTGACCAAAACCCAGTAACCCAAGTGGATGCCCTTGGAATGCTTCTGCAGACTGAGTCTAATTATGGGAGCACTGCTTGTAACTTGCGGAGAGCAGTGCAATATCTTGTGACTGGTACTTGCTGAACAGTAGTCTAAACATCTACTAGATCTTCTGTAACCACCATGACCGTTCCATCGCTGAGCTCCTTGACCGCAGCGCCGTTGGGAACAAAGTCAGGATGGTAGATACCTTGAGTGGCAGCGAGCCGAGCAAATCGCGACTCAGGTTTTGAAAGCAACACTGTAGGGTCGTCGAACTCGGCAATGGTGCCACTCTCTAGGACAAGGATCTGAGCGGACATCGTAAATGATCTGAGTTAAGAACTGTAAGCGCACGCACCTTGTCATAGTTGACGATGGTCGCTGAAAGATATAGATGGTCAGAGTAGTACGGAATACGAGTTTCAAACCGCACATATACGATGTGCGATGGCGATCACCGTGAAACCTTTCATTTGCGTATCCACCACATGCCGGATCTTCTCGTCTGTGATGTGATCCATGCTATCGTTCAACTATGTCAATACCAGTTCCCAAATGGGTTACAAACCGACTCGCCTTGAAGTAGACTCGTCGAGGACAATTATCTTCTTATTTCTTAACAAGGCCCTGGCGAGACAAAGCAGCTGCCGTTGACCTTTCGAGAAACTTTCTTCGTCGACTATGAGATGATCCAGCTTATCATCCTGCACAACGTCTTTGTGGAAGGCCACGACAAAGATGAGAATTATGCCACTTACCAAAGCGGACACGGCGTCGTGCATCTCGACGAGTTTGAGAGCTTCCCAAATCTCGGCATCAGTGCGCTCGTTGGTGATGTCGAGGTTTTCATGAATCGATCCATGCCACAGGAATGGATCTTGTGTAACGATGCTAAACGAGAGAAATTTAACTCGAGCCGGTGGACGTAAAGCGTGACGGACGGACCTCATCGAGTCACGAAGTGCTTTGAGCGGAACAGTTGAAATATCGACACCGTCGATGACAATGTTCCCAGTGACGAGATGCTGATCAATCCCTCGGAAGAGAGACAGAACCGTGCTTGATTTCCCAGAGCCAGTGCTGCGCGCCGGCAGATCAGCAACGGTTTCTTGTTTCAAATGCAGACGATTACCGGCCACAGATTCCAATCTTGAGCCCACCTTCAAGCTTGAACGAGAGGTTTTTAAGAGCCGGCGGAAGGTCGTCCCTACAGGATGCGCGTGTGAGATGATGTATGAACGAGAATGGTGAACCATACCGATATCTCATGGAGAAGTCCGAGAAGACCAAGCTTCCAGTGGATGGCCAGGCCGAGAGGTCGCTGATTGTGATCTCATCCGACGCGACGGTCTTCTCCTCCTCAGGCAACTTGGCGTACTCCTCGATCCGGTCGATGGCAATGCTCCCATTCTCCACCGAGGCGTAAGAGGTGAGGAGATGCGTCAACGACATTCCAAGCGACACCAGTCTGAAAACGGGACAATTAAAGATGGAAATGGATCGACAAAACATGTTACAGACCTCGAGAGCGCAATGCCCAGAAACGCTGCCGACGTGGTATCTCTCAGCCATACGGTAAGCACTACAACACTGCAAGCGAGGATGGTTTGGAACCACAACAAGAACACTCGGAGGAAGAGTTGACCGGCGAGTCGGTGATGGAGGGCCCCTTGCGATTCATTGACGAACGAGGCATTCTGTGATCGGAAATAGTCCTGTGCGCGATAGGCCCGCACGGTGATAAGCCCGGATACTGTAGTGCTGAATAGCGTATAGAGCTGAGGAGAAAGATGTCAGCCGAATATCATCGAACGAGTCTCAAGAAAACAAACCGGAGATTTCGACCCTAGTTCAAGTCTCCGCAATTGCTGAAAGTCGCGTGAGAAATGAACCCATACGTAAGGCTGGTAGAACTCTGTACCTTGCTCGTTATGAGATAGAATCGCAAAAAGTGGAAGCCCAGGACGCCCAGAATTGGAAGCGCGAATGCCAGCAGCGGCGTCGCGAGCGTAATAAAAACAAAGCTACCGATCGCGCCGAGGACATTGAAGGCGAAATTAAGAAAGGCAAATGGGAACTCCCGATCAGCGACTTGAATATCTTGCGAGAATCTTGAGATATTGCATCAGTATATATATCGGACCTTTGCACAGTTTGAATCAGAAAAGCGCCGATTCGCCATACCGATTTAAGATCCTTCCCACGGGATTCTTGGTGATCCACGAAATCGGAGACCCCATTACGCCCGCAAGTTCAACCTGGACAGAATATCAGCGACAGATCGGAAGGATTTACAAAGATCGGAATCCCGACGCACACTATGTATGTTGGGTGCCGTAAAATTACTCAATGTGTAGGCGAAGTAAACGAGGGTCAACGCTATGAACAAGAGACTGCAGGGTGCGTTAGACATCGGACGGTAAGAGCACAGCAGAAGATGCACTTAAGGGCAACCATTCCGCCATATCCGAGTACCCAGAGACCCAGGTGGTCACCCGAGGAGGATGCGAGCACTGGGATAGTCAGTGATAGGTCGCGGAATCGAGAAGCCACTGACTCGATAAATACGCCGTCGACAACAAGCCGACCGTGCTCCCCACAGTGATGAGGGTGAGCAGGCCGCTGGTCTGGAAGAAGCCTGTGCACTTGGCATAGAATGCGTAAGCACCGCGCCGCGATGCTTGCTCAGAGCTCCATGCCTCCTCCTCTTCCTTCTCTTCGTCGACGACGGTGGCTTCTGTCGCATTCTGTTTGGCCGTTACCTGGCTTTTGCCGGCGTCGGCATCCACTGTTGTAGACGCCAATGTGAACGTCGCGCCGGCATCACGTACTTCCTCGAACGAGCCAAAGTGCGTGATACTGCCGGCGTCCATGATGATGACCTTGTCCGCGCTGGGCAGATGATGGACTCCGTGCGTTACGAGAACCGTCGTCTGAGATACAAGCATAAGCTGGCGCTTTGTACTCAGCCATAGCTATGTACCTTGCCCTTGAGCATCCCGTCTGGACCGAACAGGGACGCAAAGACTTGAGACAGGTTAAGCATCACGTATCAAGCACATATAATATGAGTCCTACCGTGTGCCTCGGTCTCGCCATCTAGTGCACTGAACACGTCGTCCAGCAAGACGAGATCTGCCCGAGCGTAAATCGCCCGCGCGATGGCCTGCCAAGCATGAACCGCGTTAAATGAGCACAGCAGCTTAACCTACCAGTCTCTGGCGCTGCCCGCCAGAAAGCGTGGCCCCTGGCGCACATGTCAGCAACTTCCAGCGTTACTCATCTGTATACGAACGCACCTTTATCCCCAAGTTTCACCATATCACGGTGCGGAAGCGCCTCGATATCCTGCCGCAACCCGCATGCGTGGATCACCTGGTCGTAGAACGCCTCGTCGAACGGGCTGTCGAGGAGGATGTCTGTCCAGAATGTTATGTGCATGTGCAGCAAACGAAAACATGCAGCTCAACTGGCGCGAAGAGTTCCTGGGTAGATGAACGGTGTTTGGCTCGCGAGCGCAATCTGGGGGGTAGTGAGATACGCGACGCGGACGGTGTGACCAAGTACCTTGTGTGCCTTGACCTTCAAAATACCTTCAGCTAGTCGCGTCTCACCCAGTATCGACATGAGGAGGCTGGATTTGCCCTGGGGAGCGTCAGCATCATGGACCTAGATAATATAGCACTCTTACACTGGCGACGGATCCGACAACCATGTGCAGCTCGCGCGGAGATAGATCAAGCGTAATGTCGCGCAAGACCTGAGTCTTGTCGTCCCACCCAAAAGTGCATCCTCTAAAGGATACCTGAATGGTGGAGACCTTGACACCGTCGTCACTGACATCGACTAAGTCGGCTTCCAGCTCCTGTTCTGACTCAGCCTTCTCGGGCAGCTGTAGGAAACCCTGAATGCGGCCAAGGGACGCAAACGAAGCGAAGAGGTAGGGAAGCGTTTGTCCGATCATGTTCAGCGGTCCTGCATTCGTTCATAGTCAGACGCGCATGATGGTATCGCAGTCACTCACCACTGAGTATGTTGACGATGGTGAATAACCTGGCAGGCACCCCAGTAAATAAACGTGCGGCGCAGAAACCAAACTCACGTAAAGATGCGACTGACGTCCAGCGGCGGCAGGTCTCCCCAGCCGTTAGCGAGCATGGCGACGTACGCCGCGAGGGTGACCAAGAACGACGTGTCCGATCCGATGTTGGACAGGGTGCTCGCGATGCATATGAAGTACAGGAAGCGCTTGAGCGCCTCCGTCTCGATCTTGCGGAGCGCATTGATTTTACGTCCGAGCGACGACTCGTATGCGCCCAATTTGATGGGAAGAAGTTGGCCGAGAACAGATGTCTGCGATGGTCAGCAACGCATTGCACGAGAAAAGCGATGGCGACGTACGAGCAGCTTGATCCGGATATCGATGGCCGCCAGCCACGCCTTTTGGGCTGCACCCACGAAGCTCCCGATCATGCCTAGGATGGTCAACAAAGACAGACAAAGGAACGAGAGCAAGACGTACTCGTCAAAGAAAGGAGAGTGATGATAAAGAGCAGCGGGGCAAGCATTACATAGCCTGCCTTGTACCACAGCATGGTGCAGGCAACGATGATGGTGACCACAGCCGCCCAGAGTTCCTGGAATGTCTGGAACCCCGATGTCACCTTTTCGACGTCTACCGACATGTACGTCGTCGCGGCACCCTGTCCGACTTCGCGTGCCGCCATGGACGTCAGGCGGAGCGTTTTCGCGTAGAGGGAGCCCGTGAGCGCCGATCCGTAGAGGACGACAAAGGCGTTGACTTTTTCAGAGTAGACATAGTTCGAGATCGCCAATGAGACTAAGTTTGAATGAGAATGCAGTCTGACAAAAACGAACTGGGACACTTTACCGTAAACCACAATGTATGCCGCGATGAGGAAAATCCCGCGCTCCTTGGGTAGGGACTTGTCGGATACGTACAAGATCATCTGCTCGACCAGGGTAACTTGGGCTTCAAAACAATAAGCATAGCGTGATTATGAATACCGAGAGACGTACAGAACGTTCCAGCTAGGATGAGCAACCGCGGGAGGACGGGGCTTAGGAACTGCCCGCCAAACGCTATGAGCGTGCTCTTGACGAGGTACCGATTGCTCGTCTTGTCGCCGGCCGCGAGCGCCACCAGAAGCTTCTCCGTCGCGGGGTCTGCCCGGAGATAGAGCGGGATATCGTGAAGCTCAGGGAGCTTGATGCGGCGCTTGGAGCCGATGGAGAGGAGCGGCAGGATGTGCGGGAAGAAGGGCTTGACAAGGAAGGAGAGCGTCGACTCGTATGCGGGCGGCTGAAGCACGGCATGTCAGAACGCAAATATGGGCACTGCGAGGATACGTACGGGATCGGTCGAGAGTAGCAGGCGGCGCTTGCTCTGGCTCTCAAGGACAATGAGCGCAAAGAGGGACACCGCCGCGGCGGAGTTGGCATAAAGGCACACCGGGAGAGCTTGCATCTCGTATAGTGCTCGAACTGTATACGCGTAAAACGCGGTGCCAAAGATGGCATAGAGGGTCGTAAGGGTGCTGGGCGCGATTGAATGATAGTGCTCGGAGATTGAGGCGCAAACAAAGGCGGTCTAGGTTGTGTATGAGCTGGTTCCGCACTGAGTGAATGAATGTATGACTCGCCGCCGCCGCAACTCCCGCACTCAGTAACACCCATTCACTTGTGTGCGCGTAACCCAAGATAGTGGCAGTGGTTGCGATGTAGGCGACGCCGAACAGGGACTTGAGAGCGACCAGGACATCCAGTTTTCTCGCGAGGCATCTGGGAACCTTCCGGTTTGCTATGATCCGTGATAAGAGCGAGGCAAGGGCTACGAGGAAGGCGACGGTGGTGAGGTCCGACAATTGGAGAATGTCTGACGACTTGAGTACGTTGAAACTAGGTGACGCGTCAGCGTCTAGGATTCGGAAGAGGGTGACGTGTACGTACCCCGTGGTTTTCTCATTGAAGGAATGCACTGGGAGCCAGGAGGCACCATGGGAGTAGAGTTCCATGACCGAGATGGTGGAATGGTAGGCAATAGCTGCGTGTCTTGTATGAGTGAACGAAAAAGTTGGGGCCCGGGGTTGAGGGCAAGTCAAGGGAGTCAGGATCGGGAAGGGCCGCGCAGTTCCCTGGCGTTACCGTCGGGTTACCGGGATAAGCATTGATGCAGTCAAAAGTGCTGACTCAAGTCAATTAACAACCCTAACCCTAACGCGGCAAATCGGAGGATGAGAAAGACAAAGCTTGCCATGACGAACGCGAACGGCTGCAGGGAAGGAAGGAGCTGATGTGCGAGGTGGATCAAGGAAGCTCAGAGACCTCCGAGCGAGCGATAGCGAAAGACTAGAGCGGCAGTCAATCTCGGGAGCGAGAGCGAGGGTTGAGTAACAGCGAATGTTATAGCCTCATTATAGGAGAACTACTGCCTGTAGAACAGACGGATACCGATCTCAGAATGCGCAGTGGGAGGCTCGAGCGGCGGGCCAATCGTAGATGCGAAGGCTGTGAGCAGCAACAATATTAAGAAACGAGGGAGCGTGAGCCGGGGAAGCGAGGAGCGGGAGCGGCGCGACTAAGACGCATGTGGTCGTGTTTGGTTCGGTGATCGGACCGATACGCCGGACGCAGCGTTGCGCGGCACACGGCACTCACACTGCGGGCATGAGCCAACGCATGTGGATTCCACATGCGCTGGAGCATGTATTCCGTAAGTAAAATCATCGAAAATTTTACTCAATTCGCGGAGTGGATTGAGCCTTACAGTCTTGTATCCCGAAATGGGACGATCAAATCTGTTTTGATCTTGCTCACAAATTTGAGTTGATTTGTACCCGAACTGAGCTGTCCAAAATCATCTTTTATGTCCAATATGCTTACCAAGTTTGAAGGTAATCGAGGCTGAAGTGACCGAGATCGAGAACTAAAAGATTCGGCCGAGGGTGGGCTGAATGTTTCAGTTTCGACGACGTTGTCAGCCCGACGCGAAATTACTGATTTTTCCGTTGTGTGTGCAAGCCGCACGAATACGTGTGCGAGCCGCGTGGATGTGTCTGCATACCACAGGGACGCGCGTGCAAGCCGAGCGGGCGCGCGCTCCCTCGATCAGAGCACATTTGTACGCTTGGCACGACACCCGGTCACCCAGCGCCCAAGGTGTCTGGGGAGCCATTTAAATGGGGTTCTAAACTTCAAGTTGGAATGTTCGGCCAACACAAGTTGAACACCAACAGTACTACTGTACTAGAATAGGTTTGAACTCTGGTAAGGTGCGCATGCATGCGCGCTGGCGGCACATGGACGTTGACCACAAACCCGCGACACGATGACGACCTGAGAAGCACATATCCAATAAAGGTCAGTTGGGTTGGCTAGAACTAACTGTACGATGGAAAGACCCAGATGAGACTCTTTCCTCGCACAGTTGGAGTGGCTGAATACCATCTATTTTTCATTTATGAAAATCCAAGGAGTGGGTAGAATCGTGTTTCTTGTAGAGTGTAACCGTCGCTAAGTACCATTGGGAGGTGTGAACCCGAGCACTAGCCTCCTGAGAGAAGAAAATTAATTATCAAAGACGCGAAATTGGGGATGCCCTTCTGTACCTTTATTCAAGAATTCAGACGCATACGACAGCCCGTCAAGTTCCACGGTGCTCATCATACACCTTGACCACGAGCCGCCCCATCCCATATGTCGTAGGTATCAACTTCTGCACTTCATCGACCAAATCGGCGATGTGCGCCGGGCCCTCCTGCTTGAGGAATCTGAACAGCCACCGGAGGCGTGGGGCTGCGGGGTGGGCTGCATGTGCCGCGTCCAGCGCGGCCAGCCGCTGGGCGGTGGGGAGGTGCCGCGGTGCCGCAAGTACCATGAGGAGAATTAGGATAAGATTTGTGAGCACTGGATACGACGTGGGTGCGAGAACGTGAGTAAGTGTGTTGATGAACCACGGGATGTCGCGGTGGAGGAAGGGGACGGCGAGCTCGAGAGTTTGGAGCCGGGGAAGGGGTGGGAGGGGCGGATAGGAGAGGGACGGAATATCCAAACCTAATTGGGTGCGTTAGGGATCTTGTCTGCCGTCCAAAGAGAGGAGACGCACCTCTACAGACAAGACGGAGATGTTCGAGTGTACGGGCTGCGGAGAGGATAATCTCGCCGGCCATATGGTAGTGCGGCAGAATAGACAGACGACGCAACACCGCCGTACTCGATCTGAATTCCTGGCGGGCCAACAAGTTGCGAACGTCTAAGGAGCCGGGTTCCAAAATTAAATTCTCAAGCGTGAAGGCCGGCGGGGGAGAGACTAATGAGCGAGGCTCGAAGTTCTCACTTTGCATGCTCACGCAGGAGAAAGAGACTGCGATGCCCCGGCGACGAGGTGTAGCAGTGTGTCTTTCGGAATCCGCGCGATCATGTTGACGTGGAGCTCGCGCAACGGCTGGCGAGCGATGAAATCCAAGAGAGAGGAGGCAAGTGGCGGAGCGAGATGCTTCCATCGAAACAAACTCGTGGTGCCATCCAAAGTGCACCGGCGTACATTCATTAATTTGGCGAGGACCTGTTGGAGGCTCTCGACGTCCGCAGGGGTTCCATGGAGAATATCTGGCATCTGGATTTTCACGCGCGCGATATATCCAGCGATGTGGGGTGATCCTGCGAGGAAGTTATATGCTGCTTCATAATTGTGTGTTATCCCACTCGTCGACGTCACCGGCTGGAAGAGAATACGCTGGCTAGTGTCCCGTAGGAGTGATCCAGCAACAGAGCACGACTTGAGAGATCCACCGTCCTCTAGCTCGCTGATGATGGTGTCCAGGAGTTCTTGAGAGAGTAAGGGTTGAGGTTGTAGCTTACTGGCAGCCTCCAAGGCAGGCGCCATGGTGGTCGATTTGAAAGATTGAAAGTTTGGTGCTGTGTTGAGGTTGTGCTTTGAGTGGCCGGGCCGATGACGCCGATGTGAGCCAAAGGCTGAACGCGAGACAGTATAAGTATATTATTTCAGGATACGATGCCAGCTGTTTCATTCACGAGTGAACAGTCTGGATTGGCCGGCGTGTCCTCTTCCAATAAAATCGAATCCGAGGAGTCAGACTCGTCCTGGACCAGTCAAATCTCTCCTTCACGTTCAATTCACGTCCTCCAAGTCAGACTCTGAGAAAAAAAACAGCGCCATAGATCTCAATACTGCATGACAAACAAGCGCCCCCGCGCGAACGCCAGCATAATCCCGTACACCTCGTCGAAAGCAAGCGCGCGCCCCATCCCAGGGATGCGATCAGCGGGGAACGCCAGCCGCAGTACGTCGTCCACGGGGGTGGAGGGCAGGACCATCACCTCGCTTTTGCCGACTGTGGCGAGCATCGGACGGTGGTGCGCCGACCGCAGCACGGCGACGTTAGCTGGTTCGCACACTATCGCCTTCAAGGTGGTTAGTCTCGCAGACGGACCGGGAGATCGCAAATCGATGGGGACGGAAGAAAGAAGGAGCTTCCCGCCCGCTGTGAGCGTCGCCTCGCGGAACGTTGCGCTGTCCGAATCCACGAATTCAATCGTCGGACACGAGGGAGGCTTCCATGGAGGGTGAGCGAGCGACCCGGGCGCAAAGAGATGGTACGCCCATATGAATGTTTGCTCGAATGACTCCATGGCCGCCGGAACATCGAAGACCTGCAGGCTGCGAGTGTCGTCTATGAGCGAATGGAAAACGAGGATGACGCTGTTTCGCGCGGGGTCCAAGATGGCAGAGGCGAGGTCAAAGTCCTGCGCTGGTTTCAGAACCAGATGAACGGATTCATAGAAGAATACGCACTGTGCCGCGAAGTACCCAGCACCCACGCTGTTGAGATTGGAGATTGATGAGGAGGAAAGCGCCGCTGCTCCGGACGAGGATGAGGGGGCCCTTTATGGACACCGCTGCAGCGCTGATGGGGAGCGTGAAGACGTGGGTGCGACGAATGCAAGGTTCGTTCGCTGAGCGTGAATAATCAACAGCGAACACACTTAATATACTACCCGAATCATCGTTAGCCCTCAGAAAGTGGAGCGACAAAAATATGTATATACCTCTCGACGTCACGACGCTCGTTAAATGTCTTGGAGAGCACGACGACGGTAATGTGCGCGCCGTTATCGACGCTGTCCCAATCGACCGCGGTAGGGGTATCTCCGGGATGGCTCGGAGGATCAAAACGCGCGCAGAACGGGACGTCCAGCTCATGTCCGTAGTGCCCGCAGAGATCGTAGATCCCAAGATGGGCAACGGAGCCAAAGAGAAACGCGCGCCCGCCGGGCAGAATATTCATGAACGCCGGCGGAGCGTGGCCCGCGAACGACCGCTGCGAATATTTCAGCGGACCCCAGAACGACCAGGCGGGAAGATTGTAGAGAGAGGGTGCTTCGTATGTCCGTTTGGGATAAATGAGTTCTCGCACATCGCGATGTCGCCATCGAGACGCGATTGAAACGCTGCGAGCCGCATTACGGGGAAGAAGGGATAAGTTGGTGGTCCTGAGCGTCTCGCCTAGAGGGAGTTGAATTCTATAAGAATCAGATGCGTCGATCCAGAGCCGCCGGTTCGCCAGAGAAATAGATCGGAAGTAACTCGATGTCTGACCGATGTGGGTGAGCGAAACGCGCACAGTCGAGAGGGAATCCGCTCACCCATGTAAAGCTTAGGATATCCGCTATGGACGAACCACGGAGGAGGAGTAGAACGAGCTCCACTGGCAAGTTCTCTATCAGCATCGTCCCGAGTGGTCTACAGGGAGGACCCGAGATAGTCGGAGAGGACCAAGAAGACGACCAAGCCTCTTATAGGTCATTTTTCGATCGCTGACAGGGGTTACCCCTTAGCGTAGTTTACCGAGGTTGTCGCGGGCCAAGTTTAGGTCTGGGTCTTACTGGAGGTCCATAATCTGGGAACGTGCCGAACCTGAGTTAAAATTAGTCGTGGCCAGGTAACGCTCGGTCAAGCGTTTAAAATTTGGTTGGTTGAACGTATTGCGAGGGAACGGTAAGACAGCACGCGGTTTTTCTTTACGGTCTAGTGTCAGCGAAATCCGATAGGATCGCGCACCTCTGTCATTTCTTACTGCCCTGTGGCGCCCTAAGAAAATACCAAAGTGAAAGTTCGGACCGAAGGCCGAGCGTCTACCCAAACGCCCATTTCAGACGCTAAGAAGATCCGCACCGGTACGTATCGGGGCGATCGCAAACCTTAAGAGATGAGCTGTCGTTCTTCCTCGCATGACGCTCCAGAATCTTGATCCCAAGCTTGACGCATCGTATGATACATGTTCACGCGTGCTACCTATCAATCGCTATCGACCAATGTTAGCAGACAGAGGGAAGGTCAAGTCCGAATCACTCACCACCCTACCCTAATCCATCAGGGCCCCTCTTCCTCGTCATCTCCAGGCGCACCTCGCTTGCCCATTTGAAGAAATCGCATCGCCACGCTGGGTCAACCTCCTCGCGCAGCCGCTCCGCCCTCCCTTTATCGTACCCAGGCCCCACCGGTCTGCAGGATTCGCGATCAGGCGGGGGTAGCTCGTATGGCCGCAACACTCACCTCGCGCAGATGAAGAAATTCTTCCCCTTGTTCGGGCCCGGTTTGTTGACAGTGAGCTCCTTCGTCGGTTCGCCGTGGACGAAACATTTCGGCGGCTGGATTGGCGCGAGGAGGCTCGTCCACGCCTTCTTACTCTCGCCGTTGCTGCCGCTCGCCCGCGGAGGCGACGATTCCTGAGACAAGGAGAGCGCGAGCTTATAGTCTGCGTCGAGCATATCTTCGGTCATTATTTTTGGTTCCGACGACGACGACGCCTGGGGTTTGGAAAAGAACGAGGCGAGCTTCGTTTGGCCCGCTTTCATGGGTTTTACACCCTTCTTCTGCTTCTTGCTCGAAGATGATTGCTGTGTAGTATCCATTTTACGCTTCGCGGGAGCAGCCGAGGAGGTGGACGTGCTCGAGCTCATCAATGGTTGGCTCCCCGAGGGGCTCCGATCGTCGACCCGTTCGCTTGCACTCGGCGTGGAGCTGGGCGAATCATCCTTGTTGGACTCCCCCGGATATAGCGATTGTGATACTGAGGGAGTAGGCGGATTCGGGGCTGGAGTTTGCGAGGCCGTTTTCGCGACGAGATCCGGCTTCTTCCCGAAGAACGTGTCCAAGAGCCTCTGCTTGTATTCGTCCCAGAATTTGGCCGCGATACGTGGTGGCTCTACGCCGACGACCCGGGGCCCCATTACATCGTGCAGCTTAATCACTGCGCCATGCACGTCGACTATCTGCTCGTGGAGATCGATGAATGCTGGACAGTGGTCGCTTCCCTTGATCTCGGGCTGAATATCGGCGGCCTTGATCCACGGGAGCAGCCCCGGCGTGACCAGGATGTAATCGATACGTGTTCCATAGTTGGACTCGCGTGCAGAGATTTTAGTGTTCCAGCCTGCGTGTCGTGGGTGAGGTGAAAATAGAATGAATTTAATGGGGATCGACGCACAGGTATACATGCCCTTGCGGTCGGGCCAAAAGCGCCGCACGACGTCAACGAGGCAGCCTTTACTGTCGCCTTCATCGGAGATGAGCCAGTCTCTGAGCCAGCGCCGGACATCGCGCGCCCAAAATCCGTCTTCGCCCGCCATACCCTCCGCTTGTCCCCGGGCCACCATCAGGTTCCCCTCGCAATGATCCACCACCGCCGCGCACGCGTTCAGGTCGCCCAGGATGATGACCTCGCGCTTCTCCACCTCTACCAGCCCTTTAACCCGTGCTTCGAGCACGCGGTGGAAGTCCGTTTTGTACTGCATCCGCTCCTCCGTCTCTGTGCCATCGTTGGGGCAATAAACATTGATCAGCACGAATAGCCCGAAGTCGACCACAAGCGCGCGGCCTTCGCTGTCCAGATCCCGGAAATCCAGCTCAGATGACTCATTTGCCATGATCTCGTCGGGATACGCATCGCGGCAGGAGACGCGTTCAACAGCGGATAAGGGTGGTTTCGGCTGCAGCAGGCCGGTCAATCCCTCTTCGGCTTTGCGCGGCAGGGCGGCGTCTGTTCGCGCGTACACCGCGACGCCGGAGTATCCATTCTTCTGCAGCGGGAACGAGAAGAATGAGTGGTAGGAGGGCGGGATACCGACGGCCTTCGGCAGATTCTGACGCGAAGACTTCATCTCTGTGCCACGTCAATATCGACGCGTTTGAGAGGCAGATACCGACCTTGGAAGCATATAATATCCGCCTGGAGGTGATTTAGGATGTCATCGTGCGTCTTCATGGTGTTCCAACTAGATTCATCCTGAATGGATGCCGTTTTGTGGGGGATGAAAGATCGGGCCTACGGGTGGTATTGGGGTATTGTACGGATCCCATTCTGGAGCTTGTTTAAGCCACTTTGGTCTACAGACATTAGGATGAGCGCTCACAATATTCCAAGTCAATATTCGCATCCTCGATGACTGTCGGAGGACGAGAACGGGGTGTGACATGTCACTGGCCGTGTGACCAGTCTTAAGTAAACGAGCCACAGTCATTCCCCCCCATGCGACCCGCCATGGAGGCTCCGGTGCAGCCCCAATCCCGGCCTTTTCTCCCTCAGGAACTTCTAGACGTCATCGTCGACGAGCTAGATGATGTAGAATCTCTCAAGTCCTGTTCTGTCGTCGGATCGCCTCTGCGCGAAACCAGCCAACGCATCCTCAGGCTCCTGCGCTCGTTGACGCTGACGAGTGGGGAAACCCATAATTATAGCACGGCACACAACCTCCTCGCAGAATTACCCCGCTTTGCACGGTATATCGTGCCTGGCCGTTGCGGATGGCGAGAGTCTTCAGCATGTCCTCGCCAAATTGGTGAACGTGCGCCGGTGCATGGTCAACGGTAACACGGTCATGTTTCGGCGGATTAAAATATCGCCTCCTCAGTCTCTTCGGATCTCTTGGATTTCTTGGCACGCCAGCCTTTGCGTGAACTGCGCGTCAGCGGCCTCTTAAGGATGTCGATGGCCATACTTCTACGACTGGTCGCAGGCACCGATTCTCTCTGCATTCTGCATGAGCGGGCAAAGAAGCGCTGATCCTCTTATTCCTCTCTCTCCTCCGCCTGCGATGCTGGAGGATTTGGTTCTCGAAGCAGGGCCCAAGGACGTTGGCAACATGTTGGCCCGCCCAGAATTTATATCCTGCACGGCGTCGCACCGCCGTCTGTCTAGTCTCTGGCACCACGATCATGCCGAGAATATCATCCATTCCGCAGCCCGTACGCTCGAGCATCTTGGTCTTTTCTGCACTGGTGCATCTCTTTCTTTTGGGCAGCATGAGATCCCTAACGCCCCATTTAGCTTCAATGTCCCTCCATCTCCATTCCATACCACCCCTCTCCAGACTCCGATCTTTTGAAATCGCGCTCTCCTTCCAGCAACACCGCCTCCTGTGGTTCATCGACACACTCTATGTCCTCATGCCTATCTCATACCCCGCTCTCACGGAGTTCACCGTCACTTTCACCATTTTTTTTTAGCCCGGGGGAGCTCCTCGTCGCACACAGTTGAATAAAAAACAGGGCTAGAGCGTATTGACGAAATCCAGTTGTACATATGTATGCGACTAGCAACTGAATTGTAAACAAGAAGTCATCGTAACCAGGACAAATTACGTTCCAGCTTGGCCAGCCTCCGTTTTGGACTACTTGCTTCTTGAAGAACCACCACACCCAGGTTCCGTCTCCCGCCGGGCAGGCTGAATCCTGCGCACAATGCGCCCTCGCGGGAGTTTCTAACTGGTGCATGGGAGCTATCAGTTGGATGTTCAGGGAATAAGAAATATTTCTAGTCGGTGATAGGCGAGTAACACATCTTGCCTGAATACTACAAATATGTTTTATCAACGTCAGAAGCGCTGTTTCCCGAAAGAAACAGCGCAAAATAATCAAGAAGCGCAATCCATTGTCTCACTGACTCCTCGTGTACAATAGGATCAACCCCGCCCCCCATTCGCGTCCGCTCGAGTTCGAAGAACACCACCTCCTTTGGGGTAACGCCCATGAACGGGATACTGGCGTCCGCGCCGCGCTCCAGCAACGCCGCCACAACCTCCAGGTTACAGCACAGCGCCGCAGCCCACAACGGCGTCCCTACGTCGGGATGTACGCAATTGAGAACCGCAGGATCGTTGAACGTCTTTTCAGACAGGATGTACGCCACCATCTTGCCCAGGACTAATGATTCAGTATTCGTTTTCGGGGCGAAGATGGCAGCGAAATGGAGAACGGAGAGGTCGTTTGTTACATCGACGATGGCGGTCGGCATCGTTCGTGAGCCGGACTGTGATTCTGAAGCAGATGTGACGAAAGCAGGACGCGTCTCCGAGCCGAGCAAATACTTGACTGATTCCATATTTTGCTCTGTTGGATTCCGGACGAGTTCACCAAGAACTGTGATCCAGGCACATTTCGGGTCTAGCCGATACGAGAAGTTGACGTCCGCCCCGTGCTGGCGCAGGAGATCTGCAAGCTCAAAGTTCTGGTTCTTCACCGCGAAGGCAAATGCAGAGCGTGTTCCGTCTTGTAAGGAATCAACCGGAACGCCGATCTTGATCAGATCTTCGGCGATAGAGATTCCCGTGCGAGACTGGGGAGGGCTATCCGCTGAAACTTGCAGCAGCGACAGTTGGGAGCCATCCTTGCGTGTGATGGTCGTATGGTTATTGGCACCGTGCGCGACGAGGAGGCGAAAAAGGGGAGCGTGATTGAGTTTCACGGCCTCGACAATCGGACAAGCCTGGGACGAGCCGTGGACCGAATATCCAAGCTGAAGGAGGGATTCCACAACGTCAAAATTTCCTAAGGAAACCATTCGTGCTACGACGGAGTTTCTGGCGTGCCGGGCAGACTCACTGTTTTGTGGGGGCACGGCTGATTCCCGTGAGTGCAGAATTTGGAGCGTTTCAACCATCGATGATTTATAATGCGTGCCGCGCCGACTGAGACGGCTCTGTAGGGAGGTCGGATCCACAGCAGGGAGCACAGATTTCCCAACGACAAATTGGAGCATTTCTGCTCCCGAAAACAGCGGCGTTGTGGCATCCACATGCGACAGCAATATCTTGAGGATCCGTGGGAGGGTCAGAAGAGCTGCAACAACGACAGGGCATCTGGACGAGAAGGTGCTGTCCTCGGGTTGAGAATTGAGACCCTCCACTGGGTCTGCGCCCAACGAGAGGAGGGCCTTGACGGCGGGGACTTTGTGCATTATGACTGCGCGCGAAAGAGGCGAGACTGGAAGGGAAAGGAGTCCTTCCGGGTCAGCCCACACAGAAGGCGTGTGCAGCCTGTGCTGTCGTCGTTTTCCGTGCTGGGTCAGGGACGCTCCAGCCTCGACCAGCCTCCGCGCTATAACCGGCACATCATCTGCCGAAAACGAACATAACCAATACAGCGGTGTTTCCTCGCCCATCTCGTCCGACCCATCCGGCCGTGCGCCCTGTGCCAATAGGAACAAAGCACAGTCCAAGTGCCCGGCGCGGCAGGCGGAGAGCAGCGGCGTCTCGGATCGAGCTTGGTTCTCGAGATCGATATCCGGCTGGTAGTTGGCGACAATATGCTGGAGCGCCGCCAACTCCCCCATTGAAGCAGCCAAGTGCAGCAAGCCATCGCCACGGTGGTTGACATAAATTTGGTCGACGGACGACACCCCCCGCAGCGCAAACTCCGCCTGAATATCCTGATCGAGGATATTCATATTCTCCAAGTTGTATACTCTGCGCAGTTTCCGGTGGACGAAATACGGCATGCCGACGCCGGCGTTCGCGCGCAAGAAGTAGTAGGTGTGGAAGGCAAGCGCTTCCCGCCAGATTCTTTTGTCGTCCTCGTTCGTGAGAGTTGATATAATTTGCCGCGAGTCGCTGATGCAGCGACGGTGACCACGAAATACAGCGAGCATCATCCACTGGCGGAGAACCGAGAGCTCGACGTCAAGCGGTTGTCCCAATGCCTTGTGGATGCGCCAAGACCATGCCTGTGCCAGGTAGTTCTCTTGACACTCATACGGAGACTGAGCGGCCTGGCGGAGCCAATAGCAGGCTCGCTCTGCATCGAATTCTACACCGAATTCGTAGAGGTAACTCCTGAAGAGGTAAAACGCGGCGAGAACAGGTGATACTTGGGTGTTCGATGTAGTAGATTGAGCGACTGCCGCTTTCTCGAGATCACGGACGATCTCGACTTGAAGCGACCAATCTAATAATGGTTTCAGACGCTCTGGGTAAAAGAGAGCCTGTTTCCTCGTAAATAGATGTAGAAATAGAACAAGAAACTATCTCTCACTTCAGCTGGATCTGGACGAGAAAGTTTTGGTGTGGATCCAGGGCTGAGACAGATAATAAGTGTATGAAATTGCAGCGAAGATGCACAGCCATACCCCGCGCTTTGGAAGTCGTGGTCGTGGTCATAGCTGACCTTGGCAAGCCAAAGTCCTAGGGTGTTGGCATTGGACCCATGCGCACCTGGAAAGAATATTCACTATAGGATGAAATCATTGACACACAAGAGAAAACGAACCCTAGTGGCTAAGATGAGCCGACGAAACCTAATGCACTGAGATACGCACCGGAGCCCGCGCGGATATAACCGCTCGCGAGTGTTCGTTTTTGCCTTCTACGGACGCAAGCAGATTGTATATTTCCGAAAGACTGCAGTGCGAATGAGCGATGGGTCGAAAACGGTTGGAAAAAACTCACTCGCGGACTGTCAATGCAGCGGTCGTTTTAGTCAGGCTCCGGAATTCAGAGACAGCCTGAAGAGTGTTGTCGAGGACGAAATTCAGGATCGCCATTTCATCGTCGGTTGCGTAGAGAACGAGGCAGTCGCGGACGCTCTCCCTGGCGATGGGAAGAAGTTCGTCGAATCGTTTCAAGTTCTCGATGCGCTCGGGGGTGTATCCGATAAGGGGTGAGGTGCCAAACGGGTCTCGTCCGTCGAGGATTACGCGCCAGACGAGGAGTCCCAAAGAGTAAACATCCGTGCGCTTCAAGCTCTCTGCATCCAGCCCATTCCGTGCCTCCGGCGCATTGAATGGCGGGGTCCCAGACGGCAGAAACTGTTCTGTACCATCCTGTATGTCCATCGCACTCCCACCAAAGTCTGCGAGCTTTGCTGTGTACGCGACCTCCGCGTCCTTGGCCTTGTTTCTAAAGACAAGGACGTTCTCGTGCTTGAGATCCCCGTGGACGATATCGCACGCATGGAGTATCGCAAGGCCCTTGGCGACGTCGCGGCACAACTTCTTCTTCACGGAGAACGAAAATGGGCTCGCGCTCGCCTGCAGCTGTGCCAGGGACCCAAAATCGGCGTATTCGAGAACGAGCACCGGGAACGTCGATCGCGTCCCAGGCGCAGCGCCCCAAGACACTCCGAGGAGGCGGACAATATTGGGATGATATCGGATAGGTTCGTGCAGCAAGGCCCGAATTTCTAGCAGAATCTGCTTCCAATTGCGAAACTCCGTGTGTTCTTCCTTCCTACGAACATACTTCAGGGCCACGAAGTTCCCCCATCCACGTTGCGGTCCAGTATCCCCAAGCAAGGATTCTTTCCACAAAGCCCGTTCCACTGTAAAAGACGCGCCAGATCCGATTGGGGCTCGAGGAGGAGGGAAGGAGGTTTTGAAGTCGAAGAATACAGAGTCGTATTTTAAACGGGCCTCGAGCCCCGCGACAAGGAGGATAAAGGAGGCTATTTGTCCTGTATACGGTTCTGAGGCCCCGTCAGACGTCGCCTGGTCATCTGCGGAGGAAGAAACCGGAGAGAAGGAATTGCTGAACGCAGAAGGGTATACCAAGTTGCTGCTGGTTGCCATTGTCTTGCAGCCTCACTGGTGCCCTTAGGCTTTAAGTTATTACGACGCCGGTTGAAACGCACTCACCTCATTTCCGATAGTCGACAGGCGACAGATTACGGCCAGGTGGCACCGCACCCGGTGATATATTGCTTTCGGATATCGTGATACAGGGAGCAGTCGTGTGGACGGAAATATATCTGGTCAAGAGGCTAAAAGTTTCCAGAGAAAAGATGCAAGTACACGGCGCTCAAAAGAGTAAAGGCAGAGTTAAGCTTGGTCAGAGGCCAAGGTCGATCAATCAGTCACTGAGTGTTGATCGCAACCAAACAAGACCATCCGGCGCCCCCTCGTTCGTTCGTTCCTGTCATGTCAACAGCTCGCCGCCCGGCTGTGCGGTGGCTACTAATGCAACTATTTACGGGATATAAATGCCCTACCGTCTGCAAAGGAATCCCCATTGCTCAAGATACTTTATCCTTCCGGACCGTCACTACGACCACACCACACGCACCTTTCATCGCCGTTTTCGTTGATTTTCCATGGAAGTCGCACTCCCCGTGATTGGCTTGCTTGGACAGTGCTACAGTGCAGCGGTCCAGGCGCACATCTGGATCCAAACCGCTGTCGATTTTCCAGATACGGCCGCCAACCTCGTAATCCAACTGGAAGTCGAACGCATTCGATTGCAGCTTTGGGGACGAAACTCTGGCGCTGATTCCGACGCGTTATATCCCGGACTTTCTCCCTTTGAACCCTTGATCGTCGAAATTTTGACGAAGATTAAACAGCTGCTCCGCGATTCGGACAGGCTGAAGGATAGTTATGGGTTGGTTAGCAGCATGGACGACGAGGCTCACGTTGCCAGGTCTGAGGAACAGATCAACAAGCGCCGACTTCTGAGTCAACTCAAAGACTCGCTTCGCTCCGCTCTGGCCTTCAGTGCTACCGAGAGGCAGAAGAAATTAGGCGGCGCTACCGATTCCGCGACAGATCCCCTTCCTGTTGTGGACCACGATGCATTTGTTCGCAAAACTTATGAGCGCATCCGCTGGGTTGTCGTTTCGAAGTCGCGCTTCGAAAATCTCATCTCGGACTTGCGGCATTTAACCAACAATCTCAACGAGCTTCTACGAGAATCCCAGCTCGTGAATTTATCTCAGGAATGGCATTCAATTGAAATGCGCACGGTTGCTCGGACGGACGACCAACCCGCTCTCGACGCTCTCCCCGAGGCGACAGAGGGGGACCTTAATTGCCGTGGTATCTTCTCGATGGCCCGGCGCAAATCGATCGTCATCTCGACCACGAGCGGAGAAAATTCCGAGGCGCACACGGGCCCTGTCGTGGTCCTTTCAAAGGGCGACTTCGACCTTCCCGACGATTTCAGGACAGTCTCGCGGAGCCTAGCGATCTATCACCCACCTCGCTCGCCCCGCGAGCAGAAGTACGTTCTGATTGAGCGTAAACACTACAACAGCGACATTTCCGCCGAGGACAAGGCGAAACTGCTGTTGCGTCTTCACAACCTCATTAATCTTGTCAACACACCTCCAGGCGAGTTCCTATTCTGCATGGGATACTGGAGCGAACCGCAGGATCACTGTTGGTGCCTGGTCTACCAATTTCCGCTTGACAGCAGTGCCCCGTCGCTGGGGAAAGACCTCTGCATCCCAATTTTATCCCAGCCGCATTCTCTTCTCCTGTTTGTCTCCTCGGACGCATTCCGCCCTCCTCTCGAGGCGCGGTTGGCACTTGCATGTCGACTCGCCGGCATTTTTTCCCGATTCTACGGCAGCGAATGGTTGCACAAGGGTGTTCGCAGCGAGAACATTGTGTTCCTCACTGGCTCGGGTGTATACGACATCTCGAGCCCGATTGTCGCGGGGTTCGAGTACTCCAGACAATATACGGAGCAGGCGACGATCGACCGCACACCATACAACCGCGGAAACGCAATCTATCGACATCCGCGCTATCAAGGTGACGCGGCCAGCGGGTACCGTATTGCGTACGACATATATTCGTTCGGGCTCGTGCTCGCGGAGATTGCCTGGTGGGTCCCGCTAGACAGCTTCTTGCGTGCGAGCCCACACAAAGCGTCACCTGCATCGGGAAAGGCGGGTGTCGCAGTGACAGACAAGCCCTTTGGGCCAGCCGAGGCAGAAGAGTTGAAGGGTAGGGTCGCTACGCGGGTGAGAAAGGAGTTGGCGTTCCGCGTGGGGTCGGGTTATAAGGAAGTCGTGGAATGGTGTTTGACGCGGGGAGACGATGGGCAAACTGCGAGCGATGCTGAACTTGCGGTCGAATTCTATGCGAAGGTTGCGATTCCACTAGAGAATGTATCTCGGTCGATGAGCTACTAAGAGCGAATAACTATATTAATTTCAACCCCCTCTTTGTGCAGGAGCATTGCAAAATCACCTTTACCCCCAATTCCAGTTTCGAAGCCTTGAGTGAACCTAGAGTAGGGGACCTTGAGCCTGATTTAATTATCACGTTGAACAATGCCTCATCGGATTCTCGATAACGACTTTGAATCAGGAATCTGGCTCGCTCGCGGATTAGCGTATCTATTTCCGTCCCACAGTCGGGCTCACAGCAGACAACTAATGCCCATCACTGCTTTTCATACTCCTAGTCTCATGGTCTCATGGGCTCATAAATTTAGTCGACTCTCGCACGCCCTTGATTCCAGTTCTCTGGCCCTATTGATCCCTTCGCCGACATTCACCCGAATTATCACTATAGCACCACAAGTTACAATTCCTAGTTCCTTTTGCTCGTTCGGCTGGTTTTCTGTGGCCTCCCTACACTTAATGGTACTTCTTGATTCTATTTATGTAATTTCCCACCACTTTTTCACTCCATTTCTTACCTGCGCATGTCTTTGTTAGGGTTCAACTAACACGTGACCTCGTAAGTTGAAGTCTTCGGCCGTAGTGAACAAATTGTGGGTTGAGAGAAATACCTAAAAGTGGAGAGGTCCACCTGTACTAAATTCAGTGGGATTAAACCACGCTGAGGGTGAGATTTAGTCCGCCAGTGCTTGCAGCCCTTACTTTTGGCTTCACACATCTTACATCCAAGTCAAAACCAAATCTTGCCAAAGCCATGCTTGTCTTAGCTCTAAACCGCCGGGGGTTGACTCCTTGGCAGCGCCTTGAGTTGAAGCCAGGCCGCGGACATCACTAGCATCATGTACTTGCGTTCCTGTGCTGCCACTTAGATAACGGCACGGGTCTGGCGCTCTCACGTCGGGTGCTCCGCGGAGTACTAGTACTCTTTCTTTTCGGGATAGGCAAAGACTATTAAATGACCACGTCAGACTGTGCTGAATCTTCCTCTTACTGGAGGCGGTCCGCATGGTTGGGAGAATTTAAACAACACATACCAACGAGGTCGGAAGAATTTAAGTTTCGCTGATCAACGCAATCACGCGTCGAAGGAAGCACGTAAACAGACAGGGACATACCACGGAGTTCAACCGAGCCCCAACACATCACGGCGGAGAAGTCTCCGTACGGCTGCATACTGTAACCGTATGTAATATGTATGCAGCTTCCGTAATTCTCGTGCCGTACTGTTGCGTGACAGGACTAGATTGGAACTCAACGACGTACTTCTGGAACTGCTTGCCTCCCCTGTATGGCTTGCCATTGCATCTAGTCGCCATGATATCATCATAAATTATCCAGTTTTCTTTAAAAAAAGAAAGGACATCAAGGTCAATCGAACACGAAGTATTTTTTGCAAGAACTGCTAGATCGAGACGATGGTTTGATACAAGCTGTATTTCTTGTTTAAATTGTCTTTGAGGGTACAAGCTATGATTCACGGTATGTCAAGAGAATCCCGTTGTTCAGCGGAGTCTTTCCGTTAAATTGATCCGGATTAATTGTTGTAGCGGTGACGGCATATCACCAGGGCTATAATATTACCCTGCTTCTTATCCTGGTAGTCCGAGGTCGGACAACGCGTACGCCGTCCTACATTGATCTACCTCGGGTCTACATGTGTTTACCTCCGCCGATCCTGGTAGGCAGGCCACATAGTCAATGTGTCTGACTTCGCCATCCTACTTCGGTTTACCCTTGTCATGATTTGGGTTCATTTTCTCATAACCACCGACAGCCCGCGATCATATTGAATGCGGGCCCACCATGACTCTGATCTTGCCCTTGGACTGTCTCACCCACATTCCTTTATGCCAGGAGTCACATTTATTCTGTCCAGGAAACAGGGACCTGTTGGTTCGAAGCCCCTATATAAGAACAGTAGATTCTACAGTGTCGGAATTCCAATGCACTTTGGTCTGATCCTCTCTCAGGTTCTCAAGATTGCCCATCCTGGAATCTCACTTACGCTTCTTCCATCCGGCTTTACAACCACTGGCACATGACCTCATATATATTGAATCCGCACTTGTATATCGCCACAAGTACACTAGCTACTAAGATGTGGTGCCCACCAGGGGCGAATAAATAAGGAGAGTTTCATTGGATGGGTGTCAAATGGGTGTGGTATACACTTCTTCCATCCAGCTTTATAACCACATGACTTCATACTCAGTATTCAACACAGCTTCGTAGACTTTTGTCGAGGACCACCTGTTTTCCCTTTGTGGGTGGGCTAACCAAGAGGGTTTGAAAACCCGAAAAATCTACATAGGGTCGGGGTTTTTTTTTTTCAGACGGTCGAGGGTACACCCTCCCCCCTACGTAAGCGATTGGTAAGCTGCACGTGCCATCAAATTCCCTTTTCAGGATGCATCCGGTGTACGCAATAATCTATGCCACCTTCGTAAGCTGCTCTTTCCCTCCTCGGCAGGCCTTGCACACCCATCCATCATGCAGATGTTCATCTGTGACAAATTCCTGGTGGTACTGAGCCACAGTCAACCTCCCGCAGGCCTCGCAACAAGAGTAACACGCACCTGGCCCAGACTGATTTACATTCAAGTTTGGTGCATTGAATGGTCAATGTAGAGTTTTGTTGCTCTACAGGTGTAATCTTTTGGCTGCATTCACAGGCTTTGCATCCGTGTGAACTTTGGAGAATTGAGTATTACTTAAATAGGACTCGCAAAGGCTGCCACATACGCGTGGCGAGCAAGGATGTAAGCCTCTGAAATGATAAGTGGACTGGCCAAATTTCTCTTCTTTGGTCCTTTGTGTCGATCAATCAGCAATTGCTTCATGATTACCTTCTCCTTCTCTCCGGCGGGCGTCATTTCTCAAGGGAGCGTCCAAGAAAACAAAATTAGCTGATTGTGATTGGAAAGCGATGTCTCCGGCACGGCAAACAACACCACCAAACATGATCAGAGGTATCAGTGACTCGTCGTGGCCCAGGAAGAGGCCCAGGAAGAGGTTTAGGTGAGATTGGAGAGTGTTCTATGCCTCCTCAGGCAGCCACAAGGTTCAAATGTTCATTTGCGTAAAAGGGTATATATATATTTTTTTTCACGGCCGGAGGGACCCCCCACCATATATGGAAATTTCTTACTTGGCTTTGAGGCCAGTGCTTACGCATGGCATGTACGATTCCTGCCGCTTGATCCGCAATCTGCCGACAACTCAAGCTAACTTGATACAAGAGTACTTAAGTCCGATTTGGCGGGTAAGTACTACCAATGCGTTGCATGGCAATACGAGCCCCAACTGCCTGTTCTTCTTCAAACTTTTTTCTTCTGTGCAGCGCACTTGAACAAAGGTCACTTGCCAAAATCCAAATAATTACTTACCATCATACTCGGTCGGCAGTCGCAGCTCTACTTGGTGTCTTATGTTAGGCGCAAACATAAGGATATCCCAGGTGGAATACTATTTAATTCAATCAGATTTGGCCGTTCCATTCACTGGCAGGACGAAGGGGAAAAGAGACTTTTGTGTTAATGGGTCTAAATTTTGAGTTCTCTCTTTGCTCACTTCCCCGATCGTCCCCGGAGTTTTACAGGATAGTTGCATCGACCTGTCACCTACAGATATCCCAAGAAACTAGGGGATTTGAGAAGAGTAAGGAGAAAGACTTGCGGTTCATCAGTTTTCGTGATTTTTTGGCAAGTGCCCTCACTCTGAGCCGCGGGTTGGTCCCAGACCTCCAAAGGAATTCATGGGGCATACTGGTGCCAATCGAGCAGTTTATGCCTCTTCAGAATTTCTTTCTTGCCTGAAGTTAAACCACAAAATTTGGCGGGTACAACTTGGGAAAGAACAAGTCAAAAAAATACTTTGTAACTAGCTCTAAGGGTATCTTGGAGTTAAATTCTAGCTACATAGTACTTATTTGTTCTAGTAAACTGGTTCTAAATCTAAATGTGGGACTGTGCCAATACATTTTCCTCCTCCTGCCCAATGTTCGCTCGGTCGGCGCAGCGCGCCGACCAGCTCACATTGGGCCCGACCCGAGGTTCAGTACGCTGAGTAATCTTCAACACGTAACTTGCAGAGGTAGTCAGGACGTGTTACTAACTCCGGCGAAGCCATAAAGCCCGACACAGATGGGAATATTTTAGGTAGAATTATCACAGCCAAAAAAGGAGATATCATGCCCAGAAAGGACATGATATCACGACACGGAATGATTGAGGGTTATATCGCCGTGCCCAATCAAGACGAGATCACGGTTGAGTCACGTTTCAAAGAATGATGGCAAGGGGTCCAGGTGAAAAGAACGATCCTTAGTAAACTAAGGAATCATAATCTTCGGACCCTCTTGGGGCTAACCTCCAGCAGCCTAACAAGGAGGTCATATGACTGTTGCTACTACAAGAAGATAGAACCAGCTACTAGCTCAGGTTTATCAGCCACAGCTGGGATTCCTATCTTTCACCAATCAGGCTGATCCAGCACCGTTGTTGATAACCCAATGTGATCATGCCATGGCTAAGTGTATGGTCCTGGGAAGCATCAAATCGGCAGTCGAGTAATGTTGTGCGGCCATCGCCGTATGCAGTAAGGGGTGCAGCCCTAAACTGTCGCCGTTACGAGTTTGAATGCAGCATACGGCGGTACGGGGAGGCATCAAATCGACCGTTGATTGATGTTGTCGCCGTTGCCGTATGCGGTGGCCGAATCCTTAAGGCAATGCATGTAATCATTTGCAACAAGCGAGGTACGAGCTTCCTGTTGAAGCGTCTTTATATCAGATAAGAAATCAGAGGAAAGATGGAATGTTTTGACCGTCAATCGTTCTGAAACACACCATGATTCGTTGATCACAAATGAACGCACTCGCGTTCTCAGCGGTGCCGACATCTCAGAGGCCAGAAATATACGTGTCACAGTCTTCCGCCGCAACAGCAAGGGCCCGGAGGGCAGATGGAACGCCTGTGCATTCCGTAAGTCTCGGTTCGGTGCAGAGAAAGTGAGGGAGCGATACATGCCTAGGATCCAGGATCGATTGTGATGGCTGAAATGGAGGGTTGAATCCAATGCTCAGGGAGCTGTGGGTATGGGTACGATCTACAGTAGGGAGTTGCGGCGGAGACAGTCCAGTCGTCGGATGGAGTAGGGGTACGCGGGATGGCTGATGCAGCATGGCTCCATATCTATGTGCCTCGTTCGCTTTGCAGGAATGAATGGAGAAGAGGGCTGACTTCTCTGTCTAACTGGCATGTTGGGGCGGGATTTGTCCGATGGTGGGTGCACAGTCTGCTCAGAAGGACCTGCCCAAGAGCGTCGAATTCACGGAGGCTTTGAGGTTGTGCCCAGTGCGTACCTGATGTAGAAGGTGAAATTGCATTTGGGGACGGCATTTCTCCTGCATGTACAGAGGCTGATTGGGCCCGCTCTTCGTCGACGGACATATATTCGCACACAACACCCCCACGTGCACACTGCGTGTAGGGCTTAGACAGATTTTCTTCATTGATAGAGCACTGCTCAATGGGTGAAAAGTTGGGCGAGGAAGCGGAAAAAACTTGTACTCACCTTGACTTTCCGTTTGCGACAACGCACACAGGCTAGAGGCACACGTGTCCTCTTCGGGGGGTCGACTCTTTGGAGTCCTCCGACTGGGTTTTGGGAACTGTGGTGGAACATAACGGGGGCGGGGAGAGGGTCCTGTGCCCGTCAAGATGTGTGTAATATGTAGTTCCCGTATTCAATTGCTGGGAAGTTCCGTGCATACGCGCCATACCCGGTTGGATAGAAATCCGCCAAGCGACACTCGAACCTGATAAATAAGCTCACACGCTTCTCCGGAGCTTGGATGGTATGAATTTCGTGAAGGTGCCGTTCGCTGTCAAAACTGCTCTGCAGGGTCCAGGAATAACCCTGGATAATCATGCCACGGGAATCACTCTCAATAACGCCGTCTTCAAGCGCTCGCTGGGAAGTTAGTAAGTCACCTTGCGAAAAGTCAGGAACAATCCAAAACAATCCATGCCTCGTACCATCTTTTATTCTGGGAGATCCAATGTGTGCAGCCTCCATGTCCGATCAGTGTGACGGCAAGCCACCATCAATACGCTCCACAATCCTTGTCGGTCCCGCCCGATACCGTGAAATATTACGGTCTCGTATCCATGCGAGGAATTTTAGACGCGTCTAAGATATATTCAGGGCCGATAAATTCGGAGGAGCACGAGTGACCGGGTGGCTGGTTCAAGCCACCATCCGTCTCGTGCGGATCTGAAGAACTTGAGCGGCGGATCGAGGTGTGTCCGGAGCTCGAGATGGAAAGGAACCAGACATAGGACAGTGCTCGTGGCGTAAGGACAGCAATCGGGCAGGCTCGTGCTGTCCGCTGCGGTCGTACCGTCCGAGACGGAGTTGAGGTCGCTTTGCCTCAGGCGCAACCTAGACGTTGATGGCGCTCACGAGATTGGAAGTGGCGGTGGCGTACGTAGTTCTAAATTGAATCTGGATCTAATCTCAAGTGTGCCTCGGCATCCAGCGATTCGAGCCGAGTGGAGGTAGTGAATCGATTGGTTTAGCGTGGCCGGCGAAATTAAATATCGATCATTGGATAAGGGCGGTGGTAGTGCTCGGCGGCTTAGATTAGCACAATTGGTTCTACCGCATTGAAAGACCCTCCAGTGTGACAAGACTGAAAAGACGTAGATGCACCGTCAAAGATGGAGAGAAGGCGAGGCGAGTCCCGCTTGCCCGGCAACTTGAATTACTTGAGATAGTAATATGGAGGACAAAATTAGAATTCGCGAGCAGGACTGTTTTTTGGTGCATATTAACCATGGAGCACTCGGCGGCGTAGATGCTGACAACAAGTTTCCGAAGATTGAACGAGCATCCAGATAAAATAAGATCGAGAACTGACAAGATGCATCGAGCCGAGGACGGAACTCGTGTGAGGCGAGTTCTACAACTTGAATCAATTAAGTAAGAAAGCAATTGCGGTCCGTGTGGGCCGATAAAATTAGCTTCGGCGACACGACATTGAATGGATTTCCGGTTCATTCGTCGTAGCGCTCGGCGGCCTAGGTTTCCAGTTTTGACAGACCAGTTGAGATGGAAGACTGGCAGGATGCACCGAGGTCGAGGATAGAACTACAGTAATGATACTCCAGCTTGAACCGCAATTTAATTATATCTGCTCCACTTCCAGGTGGCATTGACGACCGATGAATTGCGCGCGCTGCCATGCGCGCCAGAACGCAAGCATTCTGGTCCTGAAGACCAGGGGACTCGAGGATTTTCCAGCGAGGAATAAACGGCTTGGAACGTGCATATACACTGAAACGACGGAGCACTTAGGCAACCTGCGGTCTCCATCGAATTTTGATCAAAGAAGTTGGGTGCAATACCCGAGCGGATTGAGGACCATGTCGGCAAGAGGGAGATTGGGTAATTCTTGTGATACAGGTTGATAGCCTTTGGATAGACTGTTGATAGAGAACATGTTCTTGTATCTGCTCGGCTTCCAGGTGGCGCTGACGACCGATAAAAAAAAAATTGCGCGCGTTGCCATGCGCCCTAGAACGCAGGCACTCTGGTCCTGAAGTCCAGCGGGGAATACATGGATCTGAACGTGCGCAGCAATGCATCCTTTTGAGGCTCCGTCGCATTTTGATCAAAGCAATTAGTTGCAATACCCGAGTCGGGAGCAAAGGTGTGATTTTGAGACTATGTCGGCAAGAGGGTGATTGAGGAATTCTTGCGATACAGGTCGATAGACTTTAGATAGATTCAAGATAGACTGTTGCCACTGATAGAGAGCATGTTCTCGTGGTTCTCGTTGACGCCTAAAGAGTACTAAGGCAAACCAATGAACGAAAAAGAGCATCGCAGCGTAGAACCAAGCTGCGAGTCTTGTCGAGGCCCTGGGATTTTTCCAGACCTAGAGTCTAGACTTGATCTAGACCAAGCCATGGAGAAGCGAGCAAGAAGCCGAGCAACTTGAAGATATTCTTGAGATACTCATACAGAAAAAATGAAGAAGCACAGAGAAGCTACAGATTATGGGAAGGATTCGAGAGAAAATCACGATTTATAGCTGGCAGGGCTGAAAAGTTGAGAAGCGGAGAATTTGGACATTGCTGTCAGGAATTGGCGCCCGCCGCCCACCACGTCGTTGTCACACGCGTGTCACGCCTTGGTCACGCCCCACCGTTTCTCTTTCTCGAAGCTCGTCTTGAGCTCGTCTCTCCCTCACTGGGGCACAACCACATCCACATTCGCTAGTCTATACTCTGCCCAGGATGATGACCAAAACCCGCTATGTGGTCCTCTCGCTGGCTATCATAGTTCGTGATACCCGACCCGGACTTGCGTGCACGAATACTGACTTTTTTGGCCAACTTTTGGCTCACAGATAAGTCTGCATTATATCTTGAGCTTCTCACATGAAGGCTACGGGCGCGCGACGTCGTTCGAGACCCTCCGGAACCAGTGGAGTGGCCAGCCTGGCCCGACAGATGAGAAAGTATGGCACGAGCCGCCATACAAGACGCCCGTGCCGGAGAAGTACTACCTCCAGCCCAACAGCACCATAACGCGGCGGGCGAACGCCGCGATCGTCATGCTCGGTGCGTTCCTTGCCGTGGTCCAGCCATTTTCCTCAATTTGCTCCGCAGCACGCAACGGCGACCGCGAAGGCATCGTGAAGAGCATGTCACAGCTCGAGGCCAAGTTCAACCGCAAGTTCGGCTACCCCTACGTGTTCCTCAACGAGGAGCCGTTCTCCGAAGACTTCAAGCGCGCGGTGACGGAGCTCACACAGAACAAGATCGAGTTTGGCCTCATCCCGCATGACCACTGGTTCCAGCCCGACTCGATCGATGAGGCGAAGGCCTCCGCGGCGCGCAAAGACATGGTCGACCACGATGTCATCTATGGGGGTGAGTCCATCTATTCTCCTCTACGCTGGCATCTCATCTCCGCGCAGGCAGCGTCCCGTACCGCAACATGTGCCGCTTCAACTCGGGCTTCTTCTACCGCCACGAGCTGCTGCAAAAGTACCGCTACTATTGGCGCGTCGAGTGCGTATCCCCCGTCCCTTTTACTGCACAGCACGCGCTGACACCCGCAGGCCCCATGTGCGCTTCTTCTGCACGCTCGACTACGACCCGTTCCTGTTCATGCAGGACGAGGGCAAGAAGTACGGCTTCACCATCTCGCTCCCCGAGTACGAGCGCACCATCCCGACGCTCTGGGACGCCGTCAAGGAGTTCATCCGCGAGAACCCCGAGCTGATATCGCCCGACAACGCGATGGGCTTCCTGAGCGACAACGGCGGGGAGAGCTATAATAACTGCCATTGTGAGTCGTGGCGTCCTTCCCTGCCCCCTTCCTATTCTACACTCAGCGTCCCGTGTGTCGTGTGGTGACGTGGCGGCCGTCGTCACCACCCGCGTTGCGCTTTTGCCCTGCTTCGCCGACGCACATGCTGACCGCTCGCTACAGTCTGGTCCAACTTTGAGATCGCCGACCTCGACCTCTGGCGGGGCGAGGCGTACACCAAGTTCTTCGCGCACCTCGATGCTAAGGGGGTGAGTATCCTCTTGCGTTTCCCTACTCTGTCCACACCCCCTTCTTCCTCCCTTCAGTGGCCCCCTCCGCTCCTCACCCCATCCTGCCATTGTGTTTGTCGTCCTTCCTGACCCCCCTTCACCTTCCGTGCTTACCCCGCCGCCCTCGTCCGCCACTCCCTGCTCCTACCGTCCTTTCCCGTCCCCCTTTGTGTCGTACGCCCGCTTTCTTGTTTCCGCCGCCCCGTTCTGCTGCCCTTCGTCTACTCCCCCAGCTTCTCACCCCATCCCTTTGTCTCCCTTCGTACCCGCCCTCTACTCCCTTGTCCCTCCGCGCCCCGCCGACCCGGCGTCGTCTCCGTCGGGACCTTTCCGCTTTGATCATGTCGCTTCTATACCATGTCCATCCCCTTCTTCTCCGCTAGCCCACTCTCCCGTTCCTCGACCCTCTCCTCCCTCCCTCCTACCCGCCGAGTTCTTCGTGCTTCCCTGCATATCCCTCCCCTCCCTCGCCTCCGCTGCTAGCGCTTCCTGACGTGTTTTGTTACGCAGGGCTTCTACTACGAGCGCTGGGGCGACGCCCCTGTGCACTCCATCGGCGCTGCGCTCTTCGCGCGGAAAGACCAAATAGTGCGTCCCTCCCTTCTCCGTCCTCCCACCCCCACTAACCTCCGTCCAGCACTTCTTCGAGGACATCGGTGCGTTCCCGCCCTGCGTCGTGGTACTGCCATACGCGTGCTGATGTCTCATATCACCGCAGGCTACCGCCACGACCCGTTCCAGCACTGCCCGCAGGCGCCCGCGCACGGGCGGGGCCAGTGTGAGTGCGACATCAGTGATAATTTCGGTGCGTTCCTTCTCCCACCCCTCCGCCGCTGTCACCGCTGATTACGCCGCCTGATAGACCGCGAGGGTTGGTCGTGTCTGAACCGGTACGACCGCATATTCACGTAGGCGCCGGCGCCGGACGCGGTCGGATGGGAAGGGGTACGATGGTGCGTTATTTCGTCCTTCCATCATCCCGATTTTGACGGTAAGTGTAGGAGCAGGACCTGGAGCAGGAGCGGGAGTAGGGGGTACACGGTGCTCGTGATACGATATCCGATATGCACATGCAATAATTATTTGTATTATTTAAGGGTTCGTTACTTGCGGACCTAGGGAGGCGAAATGTAC
Source organism: Mycena latifolia (assembly GCA_029289555.1). NCBI lineage: Eukaryota > Fungi > Basidiomycota > Agaricomycetes > Agaricales > Mycenaceae > Mycena > Mycena latifolia. The sequence continues at coordinate 1,507,633 of JARJLE010000012.1, read as the reverse complement.
TGGAGGCTGGAGATGCGAAGGTCGAGTCCGATGGAGCGAGTGCTGGATGCGGGAGTCGCACTGTATCAATCCTCACACGACGAACCGCTCATGGGCACCAGATGTTTCTCTTTCTTTTGCAAGTGCGGATGTTAAAGAAGCCCTTTAAAGGAGGATATATGCAGCGATGCCATTGAGGAACTGTACCTACAAGCCAAGAAAAGAGGAGCCGTGACGATGGCGCGCATTTCCTCAGTCTGCTGTCAATGCTCTCCAAGAGATCGGTGTTTTGTTCTCTGATAGTATTGATCAATGTTTTTCTTTCGTCTGGGTGTTTTTCCTCCGTATTTGTAGATATTTTTCCTTCGTCTTTGGGTGTTTTTCCTTCTTATTTGTAGATATTTTTCCTTCGTATGGAGTGTTTTTCCACCGTATTTGTACAACGCCGATCAATGTTTCCTTCGGTACACCATTATATATCTATAAATCACGCCTCTTTCATCCGGCGTCATAGCTCAGTTGGGAGAGCAGCAGACTGAAGATAATTGGGATCATATGGTCTGATTGCGTAATCTGAAGGTCCCGTGTTCAAGCCACGGTGATGCCACTCTTTTTGCCCGTGGTCTGAACACTTTTGGGTGACCGTGGTTTGAGCACCGGCCACACATCAAGGTCCCGTGTTCAAGCCACGGTGATGCCATTCTTTTGCCCGTGGTTTGAACACTTTTGGGTGACCGTGGTTCCACTTCAAGCCACGGTAATGCCTTGTTGGAAGGTTCGAACAATCTCACCGCTTGAGCACTCGTTTTTTTTTTGTGTAGAATTTGATAGTTGGTGGTCCGTACTAGTCGAACCCGTATTTCGAGTTTTATGAATGAAGCCTTGACCGTCGTTTGGCCTCAGTATCCAGCCTCACAACCCTGGCTGCGTAGTGTAGCGGTTATCACTTCAGATTCTGATACAGACTGCATCATGTCCTAAGTTTCTGGCGACCCCGGGCGCGGCCTTTTTCCCCTGTCCGTTTGTTTCTCTTTTGTTGGGGGGTGCAGCGTTTGGAATATGAAACTCAGTCTGCAGAAACATTCTGTCATTTGTTTCTCCAACCTCACAAAATTCCCCTTTATTAACTAGCTGATGGGGAATTCCACCAACACTGTCCTTGCGATTCATCCTGCCTGTAAAGTTTATATATGGGAGTTGCCCTCACAGATCAACATTGAATCATCCTAGAAATGTACACAACCACAGAATGCATTGTCAGTTTCTGTGCAAAGGGTGGGGTCCAATTTGGTTCCAATCCCACAAGAATCATGTTCCTGCCTTCAGTTTGAAGCCATGCCCTTGTGAAGCAACTCCACATATCAGGATGCATCTCTAGGCAAGATGTGGGTTTGACTTCTCGCCAAGAGCACAGTTATTTTTTCATCTTCAATTCGCTTTTTAGTATAGTATTTTTGGTAAGTACCACGACCTCCAGTTTCAGAGGGAGATGTGGTGGATTCGAGTCCCACGGAGGGCATATAAATTGGCCTCAACTCCTTTTCGTTCTTGTTTACTTCGTGCAGGTGTTAGGTGTTTGTTTATTCCATCTAACCTCCGTCCTCGAGCGCCTCAGTTTGGCGCTTTTGAACCTCACCAACACCCAATTTCCATTTTGGGACTCGGGAGTTGAAACGATGAAAACATGCTGGTGTCAATAATTTAGGTGAGATGACTCGAAGAATACATATGAATGAATCCACTGACTCAATGGGCATGTTTCTTGGTCCAAAAGTAAGGGTGAAAGCCCACCTGATAGGTGGGACTCAAGCTCAGGCTCGAGGGCGCGGCTTGGGCTTGACATCCTCAGGCCCTGTGTCGGGCTCAACTCGGCTCGGGCTTGGCCTGCTTGGCCTGGCGGCCTCGGGCTTGAAGCTTCTTAAGCACAAGAGCTCAAGGTAGGTCCGATTACCCTCAAGTCGAAAAAAAAAAAACTTTTACCTATAGCTATGGGGTCAATATTCATTTCATTGCTGATGGTAATATGGTTTTTTTCCGAAAATTTTCAATTCCAGAGGACAAGAGCTTCAAGAGCTCAAGAATTTCACGAAAAGGCTGACGACTAGTCTATCGTCATCGATTCATTTCCATATTCTGAGGAAGTCGTGGGCTCGACTCCTATCGAGGGTATGACTTCAGCTGTCGAGTGGTCCGCAGGCTTTGCTCCATCAGACTCGACCGTCGCAGCTCCAGCTTCCAGTACATTTCATGCCTCTCCCGGGTCCACAAGGAAGGAACTCTTTAAATACTACAAATAATTTACTGCATGTGCATATCAGATATCGTAAATCTCGCCAGTACCTCTACGGGTCAGACGGGATGACGGAGAACGGTATGACGAAAGGACGCAACATCGTACCCCATCCCATCCGACCACGTCCGGCGTCCGGCGCCTACGTGAATATACGGTCGTACCGGTTGAGACACGACCAGCCCCCGCGGTCTATGAGGCGACGTAATCAGCGGTTAGCATGTGGTGACAGCGGCAGGAGAAGGAACGCACCGAAGTTATCGTTGATATCGCACTCGCACTGGCCCCGCCCGTGCGCGGGCGCCTGCGGGCAGTGCTGGAACGGCTCGTGGCGGTAGCCTGCGGGAAGATCGATACGTCAGTACGCGTACGGTAGCACCACGACGCAGGAGGGAACATGCCGATGTCCTCGAAGAAGTGCTACGGGATGCGCGTTAGCAGGAGCAAGAACGAGGAGGGATGGGGAGGGGGACGCACGATCTGGTCTTTGCGCGCGAAGAGCGCGGCGCCGATGGAGTGCACGGGAGCGTCGCCCCAGCGCTCGTAGTAGAAGCCCTGCAGAACAAAGGCGTCAGTAAGATGAAGCGGATGCCTAGAGGCGAGATGGGGAGCAGAAGGAGAGGAGTAGAGGGTGGGCGTAAAGGGAAAAGAAGACAATAGCAGCGGAGGCAAGGAAGGGGAGGGGTTTGCAGGGAAGCACGAGGAGCTCGGCGGATACGAGGGAGGGAGTAGAGGATCGGTGAATGAGGGGAGTGGGGCTACACAGGAGAGGAAGGGGATGGCCATAGCAAAGAAGCGCGGCCATCAAGGCGGAAGGATCCGAGCGGAGACAACACCGGGTCTACGAAGGGAGAAAGAGACGGGCGAGATGGTGCGGGGAGTAGACGAAGGGCAGCAGAAGCGGGGGCGGCGGATACGGAAAGGGTTGGATGGATGTAAGGGAGCAGGGTCACTCAGCCGAAGACAAAGACGAGAGTGAAGTGGTACACAAGGGAGAGCGAGCGGAGAGGGACAAAGCAAGGAAAGCGGGTACAACACAAAGGAGACGACGGGAAAGGACGATAGGAGCAGGGAATGGAAAGCCAGCGCGAAGGGCAGACAAGGGGGGCGGCAGCGTAAGTAAGGGGGGGGGGGGGGGGTCGGGAAGCTCGGTCAAGACGAAAACGCGTATGGGGGAACAAATGGCAGGGAGGGAGCGCCAGTGCGAAGGGCCACCGAAGGAAGCAAGAAGAGGGTGTGGTCAGAGCAAGAAGCGGAGAAGGACACTCACCCCCTTAGCATCGAGGTGCGCGAAGAACTTTATGTACGCCTCGCCCCGCCAGAGGTCAAGGTCGGCGATCTCAAAGTTGGACCAGACTACGAAGAGTGGTCAGTATGTGCGTCTCCGCGGTGAAAAGCGAGCGAACGGGTGGTGCGCCACGTCATAGCGCGGGAAGGGGAGCGGAACGGGAGGGTAAAGACGACAGGACGCCAAGACGACTCACAATGACAATTATTATAGCTCTCTCCGCCGTTGTCGCTCAGGAAGCCCATCGCGTTGTCGGGCGATATCAGCTCGGGGTTCTCGCGGATGAACTCCTTGACGGCGTCCCAGAGCGTCGGAATGGTGCGCTCGTACTCGGGGAGCGAGATGGTGAAGCCGTACTTCTTGCCCTCATCCTGCATAAATAGGAACGGGTCGTAGTCGAGCGTGCAGAAGAAGCGCACGTCGGGGCTGCGGGGCGTCAGCGCGTTCAGCGAGAGAAGAAGACGCGAAGGGGGACACGCACTCGAGGCGCCAATAGTAGCGATACTTTTGCAGCAGCTCGTGGCGGTAGAAGAAGCCCGAGTTGTAGCGGCACATATTGCGGTACGGGACGCTGTCTGCGCGGAGATGAGATCAGCGGCGGAGAGGAGAAGAGGTGGACTTACCCCCGTAGATGACATCGTGGGCGACCATGTCCTTGCGCGCGGCGGCCGCCTTGGCCTCGTCGATCGAGTCCGGCTGGAACCAGTGGTCGTGCGGAATGAGACCAAACTCAATCGTGTTCTGCGTGAGCGCCTTCACTGTGCGCTTGAAGTTGTCCGAGAACGGCACCTCGTTGAGGAACACATACGGGTAGCCGAACTTGCGGTTGAACTTGGCCTCAAGCTGCGACATGCTCTTCGCCATGCCGCTTAAGTCGCTGTTCCGTGCTGCGGATTCGAAAAATGAGCAAGTCAAAATAAGGACTAAAGGCAAGGTACGCACCAAGCATGACGATCGCGGCATTCGCCCGCCGCGTTGTGGTGCTGTTGGGCTGGAGGTAGTACTTCTCCGGCACGGGCGTCTTGTACGGCGGCTCGTGCCATACTTTCTCTTCCGTTGGGCCTGGCTGGCCATTCCACTGGTTCCAGAGAGTCTCGAACGACGTCGCGCGCCCGTACCACTCGTGCGAGAAGCTCAAGATATAGTGCAGACTTATCTGTGGGCCAAAAGTTGGCCAAAAAAGTCAGTATTTGTGCACGCAAGTCCTGGTCGGGTATCACGAACTATGATAGCCAGCGAGAGGACCACATAGCGAGTTTTGGTCATCATCTTGGGTAGAGTATAGAACGAGTGTGGGAAGTGGTTGTGCTCACTGCTCTGCAGTGTGAGCAGTGGAGACGACGAACGGTGAAGCGTGACAGTGAGTGTCACAGCCAAGTCACGGTGCTTCAACGGTACGCCAATTCCCGACAGCAATTGGACAGCAACGTCCGAGACTCCGAGTCTCCGGTTCTCACTTTTCAGTCGTGCCAGTTGGAAATCGCGACTTTCAACCCCTCCTAGAATCTGTGGCTTGTCTGTGCTTCATTCTTTCTGGATGAATATCTTGCTCGGTCTCTCAGGCTTGCTCCGAGTCGGCTTCTCCCTTGAAGCTTCTCAATGGCTTGGTCCAGATCAAGTCTAGACTCTAGGTCTGGGAAAAAATCCCACGACCTCAACATAGTTCTACGCAAGTTCTACGCTCAGTGTGAACTCGCTTTTACTCTTTTTCGTTAGTTAGTTTCCCGCACTACTCCTTGGTAGACATCAACGGGACTACAAGAACATGCTATCTATCAATAGAGCATCAACATGTATCGCAAGAATCCCCAATCCCCCTCTTGCCGACATGGTCCCAAAATCACACCTGTGCTCCCGACTCGGGTGTAACAATCAATTGCTTTGATCAACAAAAGGACGCAGTGTTGTGCACGTTCCGATCCGTGTATTCAGTATTCCCCGCTGGACTTCAGGACCAGAGAGCCTGTGTTCTGGTGCATATGACAACGCGCGCAATCTATCGGTCGTCAATGCCATCAGCAGAGATAATTAAATTGCAGGACACGCACTACCAACATTACTGTAGTTCTATCTTCGACCTTGGTGCATCTTGCCAGTCTTCCATCTCAACTGGTCTGTCAAAATTCGAAACCTAGGCCGCTGACCGCTATACTTAACAATGAATCGGAAATTCGTTCACTGTCATGTTGCCGAAGCTAATTTTATCCGCCCATACGGACGCAATCGCTTCACTACTCAATTGATTCAAGTTGTACATTGGAATCAGCCTTACACTAGTTCCGGCTCGGTGCACCTTGTCAGTTTTCGATCTCATTTTATCTGGAGGCTCGTTCAATCTTCTGGAACTTGGTGCAGTCAGCGTCAACGCCCCCGAGCGCTCCACGGTAAATATGCACCAGAAACAACCGTTCTGCTGCCGAAATCTAATTTTGTCGTCCATATTACCATCTCAATTGATTCAAGTTACCGGACAAGCAGGACTCGCCTCACCTTCACTTCATCTTCGACGCTGCATCTACCTCCTTTCAGTCTTGTCACACTGGAGGGTCTTTCAATACACTAGAATCTATTCTCCCAATCTAAACCGCCGAGCACTACCGCCGTCCTTATTAAACCAACGCTCCATGACCGGTTTGTCGGCCACGCCAAACAAATCGATTCACTACCTCCACTCGGCTCGAATCGCTCGATGCCGAGAAACACTTGAGATTGGAACTCGGCATCACTTACGCTACCGCCACCACTTCCAATCTCGTGTGCACCGACGCTACGGCCGCGGCGGGCAGCACGGGCCTGCCTGATTTCTGTACCTACGTCACGAGCACTTTCCTATGTCCGGTTCCTCTCCATCTCAAGCTCCGGACACCTCTCGATCCGCCGATCAATTTTTTCAGATCCGCACGAGGCGGATGGTTGCTTGAACCGGCCACCTGGCCACTCGTGCTCCTATGAATTTATCTGCCCTGAGCATATCTAAAACGCGTCTAAAATTCCTCAGATGAATGCGACACCAAAATATGGCACAGTATCGGATGGGAACCACATCAAGTAACCTTCAGGAAGTACCGTTGTGGAGCGGTGTTATGGTAGCATTATGATGGGTTGGTGCCATACTGATCGGACATGAATGCTGCAGGCTTGGATCTTTCAGGAAACGGACAGTATGAGGCATGTTTTGGATTGGATTCGTGTTCCTGACTTTTCGCAACGTGACTTGCTTACCTTCTAGCGCTCGCTGATTCCCACATCCATATTCAGGTTTATTCCTGGGCCCTGGAGAGCAGTTGTGACAGCGAACGGCATCTTCACGAAATTTTAATTTGTCTCGCACGACCCCGCCCCGGGAGAAGCGTTCGGGCTTAACTATCAGCCTCGAGTGTCACTTGGCTGATTTCTATCGAGCCCGGTACGGAGCGTATGCACAGACCTTCCCAGCAATTGAATACGGGATCACATATTATACACATCTTGAAAAGCACAGGACGCTCTCCCCACCTCCGCCATGTTCCCCTACGGTTCCCAAAACCCCGTCGGAGGACTCCCAAGAGTCGTTCCCCCTAAGAGAACACGTGTGCCTGTGGCCTGTGTGCGTTGTCGCAAACGGAAAGTCAAGGTGAGTACAAGTTTTTTCCGCTTCCTCACCCAACTTTTCACCGATTGATCAGTGCTCTATAAATGAAGAAAATCTGTCTAAGCCCTGCGCGCAGTGTGTGCGAGGGGGTGTTGTGTGTGAATATATGTCCATCGACGAAGAGCGGGCTCAATCAGCCTCTGTACCTCCCGGAGAAATGCCCTCCCTTTCACCTTCTGCACCAGGTACGCCCTGGGCACGACCTCATAGCCTCCATGAATTCGACGTGCTCTGGGGCAGGCCCTTCTAAGCAGATTGTGTACCCACCATCCGACAAATCCCGCCCCATCACGCCAGTTAGACAAAGAAGTCAGCCCTCTTCTCCATTCATTCCTGCAAATGCGAACGAGGCACATAGGTACGGAGCCATGCTGCATCAGCCATCACGCCCACCCCCACCCCATCCGAGGACTGGATTGTTTCCCCAACAACCCCCTACTGTCAATCGTACCTATAGCTCCCTGAGCATTGGATTCAACCCTCCATTTCAGCCATCACAATCGAACCTGGATCCCAGGCATGCGACGTTCCCTCACTTTCTCTGCGCGGGACTGAGACTCACGGAATGCACAGGCGTTGTGTCTGCCCTCCGGGCCCTTGCCGTTGCGGCGGAAGGCTCTGACACAGATATATTTCTGGCTTCTGAGATGTCGGCGCCGCTCAGAACGCGAGTGCGTTTATTTATGGTCCACGAATCACAGTGTGTTTCAGAACGACTGACGGTCAAAACATTCCATCTTTCCGATGATTGCTTATCTGATAGAAAGACACTTCAACAGGAAGCTTGTACCTCGCTTGTTGAAAATGATTACCTGTACTTAGAGATCTGGCCACCACATCCGGCGACGGCCACAACATTAATCGACGGTCGATTTGATGCCTCCCACACCGTCTGCTGAATGCAAACTCGTAACGGCGACAGTGCTGCAGCTCTTACCGCATACGGCGACGGCCGCACGACATTAATCGACGGTCGATCTGACGACCATATACCGGCCCTTTCACCCTAAATTAAATTTTCAGCGAAGAGACCGTTAGGTCCGGATCAATTTATCGTCGTATACGGAAATACGCCGTATGGGGGGCAGAAAGTCAATCTGTTCCTCAGACCCCCCCCCTAAGGCACCGTGATGCAGGACAGGCGGTTTGGAGAATAGCCGGTGCACGCTGCATGCATGGCAAAACACCCGACTGAAGAAAGCTTGTATCAAACCATCGTCTTAACCCGGTATCTGGCAGTGCTTCCAAAAAAAAAGTTCGCGTTCGATTGACCTTGATGTCTTTTTAAGGAAACGGGAGAACTTGCGATAATAACAGGACGACTGGAAATCCATACAGGTCAATTAGACAAGCAGCTCCAGAAGTACGCTGAGCTCCAATCATTACTGTCTGCAGATCTATGATTGCAACCTTGAGCGCCGGAGAAATAGAGTGACGACGTGCTAGAGCCGCAAATAGGGAGTCTTCCAGGGACGGCGGACGCGACGCGTTGGACTGTATTATACCATCAGATGTATACAGAAAAAGGTGACAGTACGGGATTAGAATTACGGAAGCTGCACATATATTACATACGGTTACGGCGTGCAGGCGTACGGAGACTTCTCCGCCGTGATGTTCTGGGGCTCTGCATTGATCGGCGATACTTCAGTCCGACCTCATCGACTTCTCTGACGTCGTTCCCCCAATAATGCAGACCTTTTGCAGACCGCTGGGGTGTGCCGCTTGGTGCTATGAGAAGATGGTGAATGGTTGTCTTGTCTACTTGTGGCTATGACTCTAATGCTACTGCCTAACAAGGCCAAACACCCCCAGGCCCTACTACCACATGTGCCCACCACTACATGGCGACGTCCTCGTCGCCCCGGCGTCTACTCCCACCACTCTGTCCCCTCCTCTAGCTCTTTGCCAACCTCCTCAACGCGCCACCGCTCGACCTCTGCTATCTCCGCCACCCATAACGCCGACACCGCCTCGGCCTCGGCCTCCGCGCTTTTCCCGCCTTCCTTGCGAACTTTGGCCATGAACGCAGCCTGGGCGATTGCTAGGGGCGTTCCTTCTCGCGCTATGTAGGGCCGTAGTCGTCGCGAACTGAATGTGCCGTCCATAGCAATACCATCCACTGTTTCCAGCTCGTACGAATTGAGGATCTGCGACGCGACTCGATTCGGTTCCGACCATCGGACGGTGAGTTTCCGGTCGTTGCTCATGGTGTGAGTGAGGTCACTGCGATACACCTGGACGAGCTCCCCAGGCTCGAATGTTACGACGCCGGCACGCGACGCCAGGACCTTGCGGTCAAATGCCGCTTTCCGGCTCATCGCGTACGTGATTCGATTGGCGTAGCTATTGAGCCTCTGCTGCTCGGCGTACGCCATGTGGATTGCTGTGTCCTCAGCCGTTAGCGCTGTCGCTGCTATCTCGATCGGGGTTGGTGGCATGTTAACGACTTGCGCGAATAAGAGCTCCTTCGGGGAGTATTTGACCGAAGGTAAGAGGCGTCTGTTCATGATGCGTATCGCCTCCTTGAAGTGAATAGGCCAATTCAGCGGCAGTGTGTCCTTCGTCACCGACCACCATGCATCCTCGCCTACATCCGGTGCACAAAGTCGCGCGAGGATGTAAATCAATATCCTGTTGGCGCCCTCGACTAGGCCATTAATCCAGGGTGAGTAGGCTGATACCAGATTGAATTTGATTCCGCGCGCATCGCAGAACTGCTGAACGCGTTTGTTTTTGAAGTGCTTCCCCTGGTTGGACTGGAACGTCTCCATCTGCAGGTTGTTGTTGCATATATCTGTGAGTGCGTCCTCTGTCGTCTCTGCTGTTCCTGTGCTCGTGTACTTGTAACCCCAGACGGTCTGGGTGAACGTATCCAAGTACAGCCCGGCGTTTTTGAATCCGCCCACTCCTTCCGGCAGCGACAGGTAGTCGCCTACGACTAGCTTGAACGGGTGCCTCCGCAGCACGGGTTCTAGGAGGGAATGCAGGTTAGTTGGCCCGAATCCCTTGCACTTTGCACAGTCCGCGATGGCGCTGACAATCGACTCATCCAGCCGTGGACTGTGGAACCTGTCCATCATCGCCAGCTTCATGCTGTCGCGATGAAAGTGCCCGCCCGTCGCATGCACCTCCGCCGCCTTCGCCCGCGCCTCCACACGGGTGATACATTCCCTCCGTGCCCTCGCTCTCGACGGAACTCCGCCTCCCAGCCGCCACAATTTACCCCCTTCGATAAAATATTGGGTCGCCTGATGACGTGTGCGCTTTCAGAGCTGCAGGCTTGTCCCGAAGTCGAGCTCAAGGATGGCGTCGATGACCTGCAGGTACATCGGCTCCCCCTTGAAGCGCTCCCGCAACGCCATCGAGCCCTCTTGCACCGGCATCACCAGGTACGCCTCTCCCGCCTCCTCTACGAGGAATATGTCGTTGACTATACCTGCCCGCAACTCCCAGTCCGGCGATACGGTCCACTCGCTCCCGTCCCCTTCTTCTTTCAGCCGTCCTTCATTCGCCCTGCTTAGTGCATCCGCTACTGCATTTGTCGTCCCCTTGATGTGCTCTGCTCCGATGATTTTGTAGCCCATTACACCGTCCCTCCACCGTGTGTGTGTGACGTTGAGCTTGTCGTTTACCATGATGTCCCTCAACGCCTGGCAGTCCGTTTCGAGCACTACGGGTTGTCCCCATATGATGTCGGAAAACTTATCCAGCGTGAACTTTAGTGCGGCAAACTCCAAGAGATGCGGCTGGTATCGCTCCTCGGTCTTGGACGTGCGCTTCGAAGCGTAACCGATTGGAAAGCGCCGCACTACCGTCTTGCTGTCCGATGAGACTGTCAGCATCTTCTGGGACAAGACACCGGCGAATGCGTCCTTGCTGCCGTCTGTCGTGACAATGAAGGGGTGCTCGTGTACGGTGTCAAATCGCGGCGCCTGCAACACTGGGTCAGATATCATGACCCGCTTGAGATTTAAAAAGCATTTGGTGTGTTTTTCCTCCCACACCTCTGCGAGTTTGAAAGCTTTCATCGCTAGGCGGAAAATCTGCTTCTTCGCGCCCGCTGGTACCTCTGCTCGCTTTACCAAGTCGCGTAAGTCTTTCTCGACCAGCGCGTAATTCCTGATCAAGTCGCGGAAGTAGGATGTCAGCCCCAAAAATGCATGCAAATTCAGCGCATCCTCCGGCTGCCGCCACCCCACAATCGCCGTGAGCTTTGCCGCGTCCGGCGCAACTCCTCTCGGCCCCACCGTCGCACCTGCAAAGACCGCTTCCGTCATGAAGAGCTTTGTCTTCGTCGCGGACAACGACAACCCTGCCTCGCGGAACCTTTCAAAAATGACGGTGAGCTTCCCCATCATCTCCCCAAAGCTGTCCGCCGCCGTTCCGCCATCGTCGACGAAGAGCTCCATGACCGCCTTCACCAGCAGATCGTGCAGCTTCAGTGCGCACATGTACCCGTATTCCGTGGGTGCATCAGTCAGCCCGAAGGGCATACGCATGTACGCGTAATAACCTTTCCCCGGTACGAACATCACAATGTAGGGCTGGACCGCCTCATCGATGGGTATGGCGAAAAATCCAGAGGCGAAGTCGAATATGGAGATGTACCTATGGCCCGATAATCGACGTTGTTTGTCTCGAATGTCTCCCTGCGGCACCGGAACTACCTTGAGCAGTTCGTTCAGCTCGTGGAAATTCTGGCAAATTCGCCATTTCGGAGCCGCCGTCGCTTTGGGTAACTCAACCTTGGCTCCGCGAGATGGCAAGTCGTACACAGGCTCTAAGCCCATGCGTACGCACTCGTCATTGAGCAGGTGCTTCAGCTCGTCCTGGGTTAATCCGCCCCCGTCGTGCTCCTTCTGCGCGAGCTTTATCGGGGATACGCACTTGACGTCGCGTGGGTGAATCGGGCGAATAATCCCTGCCGCTGTCATCACGTCGACTTGCTGGTGCAGATACTCCGTCTGCGGCTGCGTTACCGGCCTCTGGTGAACTTTCGTGCTGAATTTGTAGTCCTTCGGAATCTTCGGTGCGTATACTGCCCCTTTACAGTGTTAACCTCACTGACCGCCAGCGCGAATATGTCCGCGAAGCTGGCCAGCAAAGCCGTAACCTCCGCCCGCTCCGCGTCGGTGAGGTCGTCGCCCAGTTTTACCAGGCGTAACACCTCCGCGACCCGCTCAGTTTTGAATGGATTGGTGGCCCTCGTATACAGCGATTCTGGAGCTGCAGGTGCGTATGCATCCGTGTCGTATATCTCCGCGTCGTACGTTGTACTGGGTTCGTGGTCAGCGACTCCCGCCACGATGGATATCGAGTCGGTGAGTACTCCCCTAACGGGGGTTGCGCTGTCCCCCGTTGAGTTTGCGCGCGAGGACGGCGTCCCGTCCAGCTCTTCCTTCTCCGGCTCCCCTGCCCACCACTTGCTTGGCACTGTTTGCTCTGAAATGACCTCGTCAGTCTCCAATGATGCCGCTGCACATTCAATGCTTGGTACTTCCCTCACGGGGGTCGCGCGAGCCCCCGTTGAGTCTATGCGCGTGTGCGGCTCTTCTGGCAGCACTTCCACCCCCTTCACTTTGACGTGTTCTTTTCGTTCCGTTCCCCCTGCTTCTCCTTTGCTTTCTACTCCCGTCTTATCTGTAACCACATTCTTGTCAAATATATTTAGCTTCAACGACTTTTTGGACGGGACATGCCTCGCGGGGGTCTTCGCGAACGAAAGTACCTTGAAGGCTTCAGGCACGCTGGCCGCTCTAGCCAGCTGTTTCCTTCCCCGCTCCATCATCGTGTGCTGATTTCGGAGCGTGATGCGCGCCTCCGCGTTCCCGACTTCCACGATGTCGCGCTTGTAGTCATGCACCGCCCCGAATGTAGCTTGCAGTGGTTTTCCAAACAGAAACTCCCAGCCACCGCCGCTGTCGAAAATCTCAAATGTCCCCTCTTGGCGCATGCCCCCGACGGTTATTGCTCCGTGCCAAGCGCCCTGAGACGGAACGATTGCCCTGTTGGCCATCCGAAACTTCTTCCGCGACGACTGTTTCTTCCCCATCCGATGCTGGTTCTTCTCCCACACTGCCGTGTCCATTGCCCCAATCATACAGCCTCCGTCGAACAACGCCTTCACACGTATGTTCTCCCCCTTCGGGCCCTGGATGACTATCCAGTGCTCGAACGGCTCGGTCTTCTCTCCTTCCCTGGTTCCCACCGTGTACACTTCAATTATCTCGCATTTCTCGTTGAAGAAGACATCTGTGTTGTATACAACAGCGGGGTAACCGGGGCGCTCCTCTGACTCGTCGCCCCGGACCGTCCGTTTGGTCTTTACTCGGACGGCCCCTCCCCAAAATCCGCTGCTTCGTCGTGCCGCACAAAGTCCATCCAGTCGGTTTCCTCCTCGAGAACGGCGTTGACGGCGGCCGGGGCTCGCTCTTGCTTCAGATGCTTCGCGCAGAGGCTGCGGAACGTTGACTCCTTCGGCGGAACTGCAGGGCCCGGGCATTCGGCACGCCTGTGCCATGGGATTGAGACTTTCCCGCAGCCGTAGCACTCTCCCGAGCATGGAGCCAGCGTTCCCGGGCTGAGCGGGAACCCGGTGCGCTCCAGCAACACCTTGTTGGTTCCGTGGACCCTGAGCCAGTTCGCGATGCGTCTCGCATACTCCGCCCGGCCTGCCACGTCATCTGACAGCATCGACCCCGCCAGCCCCGCCGCAATCCTACTCAGGTGTGTCCTTCCCTCCTCCGTCATCTCGGGTGGAACGAACAGGTTCCCCTGCCCGCCCCCTCCCCTCCCAAACGCATCGTTGGCCGCCGGTGCCCTCGCTGGCAAGGGCGCCGTCGCCGCGCGCGGCGTAGCCAGCCCTGCACGTGAGAACTGCACGGCCATCTTGCTTACTGGCGTCAACGGCGGCGTCCGTCCTTCCACCTGCGTGAGGCGGCGGTCGAGCTCCTGGGCCCTCTTGGCTTTCTCGACGCCCTTACGGATATGGACGCGGTCGACAGCCTTGATGGCGTTGGTGTACATGATCCAAGTCGCCTGGGCCGCCAGGACCTTCTCGCGTATGACCTCGGGCAGCGCATCCCGGGACTGCCAGATTCCGCCGGTGTTGTCCGCAATCCCCACCTCCCGTGCGATGTCGAGGAGTCGAGTGGCAAAGTGGACGTGGGTGAAGACCTCTGCGCTGCCGACCTTCACTGTCGAGCCAAGCTCGCCCAGCGTCAGTCTCATGGCAACCAGCTCCCTCTCCCACTCCTGCGGTGTCCGTTCCGCCTTCTCCGGCCCCGGGAAACGGATGTGGAAGGCCGCCTCCAGCGCGGCCCACGTCGTAAACGGTGTTGTGCCTGCCTGCTGCATCTTGAACCACTTCTCCGCGGGGGAATTCTCCACGAGGTAGTCAGGGAAGGCATCTATTTTGCGCGCGTCGGGGTTCGCGGTATTGTCCGTGCCAAGGTCACGCATGTGGGCACGCAATTTTTTCACAAAGGTCGCGGGGGTGACTTCCTTCGAGTCGGCCATGACAGGATCGCCCGTAAACATCGGCACTAGTTCTGCGGACATCGATATCTGCGGTAGGGTGGTATTCAGTCGTGGTGGTGTCTGCGATAGCGGTGTGATGAAGGCGAGCTCGAGATGCGTGAAAAGCGGAAGTTCGTCTTCTGAGGAGCTTGGAGTAAACGTAGATGGTGTGGATAGGGTCGACGGAGTCTGTGGCTGCGGTGTACGGTGGGTTCTGAAGTCGATCGTCTCTGGTGTATTTTCTCTCGATGCTGCGGTACTGCTTGCAAATCTTCCTAACGCGTTCCTCGGTCGTCGTTCTGCCAGTTTGTTACATGGAAGCTAAGAATGCCACTCTCGTCACCAAGATGGGGTGTGCCGCTCGGTGCTATGAGAAGATGGTGAATGGTTGTCTTGTCTACTTGTGGCTATGACTCTAATGCTACTGCCTAACAAGGCCAAACACCCCCAGGCCCTACTACCACACCGCCGTCAAACCCGCAAGGTGGTGATTTTTCACAGTCCGAGGTGGTCACTTAAGTTCCCATCTAGGCCTGTCCTGCAAAAAAACTAGGACTCTTCAAAGTACCCGATGCGAGAGCGCCAGACACGTGCCGTTATCTAGTGGCACTATCATGGGAGAGAAGGTACTGCTAGTAATATCTGTGTTTTGGCGTCAAGCCAAGCCATGGCTTTGGAAGGGCTTTGGCTTTAGGATGAGATATGTGAAGCCAAGCAAGGGCTGCAAGACCTGGTGTTGCCCGACTAAATCTCACCCTCAATGTGGCTTCATCTCACTTAATTTGGTTCTGGTTGGCCCTTCTCCCACAACTCTTTAACTTTCCCACCTTCAGGTACTTTTCTGGCAATTTGTTAATGTTGGAATTACGCGGAGAAGAGAAGAGGATGAGGAGGAATAGAGGAAGGTTTGCAATTGAGCTGTTGGGTTAGAAGGCTCTCGTTAGGGCAAACGGATGCCCTGCGAGCAGCTACATTGCTTGCTTATATACCTACAGTGTAGCTACTAGAATATTCTACAGGGTTCGACTTATGCTACTAAATATAGAACATAAATAACTAGAATGTTCATGCACAGACTCGCTGCTACACATTCCTTCAACAGTTAACTTAGTATGGCCGAAGATTTTAACTTACATGGTCACATGTATATTGAACCTCAGCTCATAGTGAATCATTGATCATCCCTGAAAAGCACTGCTGTGATGGAACTCTGTCCCTCACTAATCCCATATGCATGAATGATGAGTTTCCGACCAGGACACACAGCTGATTGAATACACGAGATTATACTGACCTCCGCAGTTGACTCCTGAACTTAAACAGGCTGTGCTTCAGGCTGAGGAGAATATTGAGGGATATGGCAGCGGCAGGGGAAGGTTACTGTACTATTCAGACTGAATGTTCACACTATGTCACCCATCACCTAAGGTGTTCACTTTTTCGAGTGTTCATTTCTTGGCAATGATGATGATCCAGTGTTCGCCCTGAAGGCCTTAAATGCAGTTTTCAAAATCCTTAAGGTTGATTAAGGGCTAAGGCTTAAATTAAGCTATCAATTTAATACCTTCACCTCCATTTCCTACGCCCCCCGAGCTGCCTCAGCCTATTCCCTACTGCCCGTTCGTCCTGTACTATGGGTTTCCCCTCCGTCTCTGTCACAGTGTCAGTTTTGTGCTATTGTCGCCATTCCCGCTATCTGGCTCCACCAGATATAACCCAACATCAGTCTTGAACCTCCCGAGACTTGGCAGTGTCGCTACCTGCGGGACACAGGGCCAATGCACAGCAACAAAGCTGAAAAGGACATGATAGAAAATAACACACAGATGGTGTCTGATTCCGACAGACAAACACTTAGGGCCGAAGTCTTGAGGCTTCCTTAAAACCTCAAAAGAAAATCTCAAAATCTTTAAGGCTTAACGTAAGGCCTTCATAAGCCTTAAGTGAGTTAAGGCCTTAGGCCTTAGGGCGAACATTGCCCGGGCAATCACCATCAATTACCATATCTGGATGCTCGGCATCCGCCGGGCGGGAAATTTTGACATTTTTCGGCCTATTTAGGCCTCGAAAACTCAACGTCACCGTCACCTACATCCCAAATGTTCAGTTCACGACCCTCAGTCACCTGTCACCTGAACATTTGGTCATAATAGTACAGTATGTAGTGATGCCGATAATTCACCTTGTCTGAAAGCTGAGAAACCGAGGGAGGTTCCTCGTCTCGTTAACTGGGCTATCTGGTTCTTTAGGATCCTCAAAACTCTTACAACCCCAGAAGGAATAGATCAGTATCCTCCACTTCTGGCCATGCCAACATAACTTGGTCAGGCACCGAGGCACGGATAATAATAGCGTAGCAAAATATAGGCATATGGGAGCAGAGCCAATTACACGCCGACAGTTCGCCCTGACGTGCCCCGCATTTTGCCCGCTGATAACGGCTATGGGCGATACTTGACGCTATGGGCGATACTTAAGCATCCTAGATGGCAACACTGCTGCAACATCATTGAAGTTGATGGCACCCCATACCAGCACCACTCAGATTCGGCTGAACCATCTTATAGTATATCTTGCTGTTGCAGTTTCGGCCCTGAGCGACCTCGAGGCTGTCGTGGGGACCCCGTTCTTAAAAACAATCTCGAACACCACTGCGTCGATATTGAATGGTGTACAGGTGAGTAGTATTGCAACGTCCCGATCTCCACTAGGGCTACATTTGGACTGAGTATCCCCAGAAAGCCAGAAGTAAAAGGAACGAATGTGTCCGGTTCGTGGAGCAGATTTATGAAATTATCCATATGATTATCGCGCTTCACGTCAATTCGGATACCGGAGGTGTACTAGCCCCATCGACTTTGGACCATATTGGGAAATTTAACGAGTGCGCCTCCGCATCTCGTAATTCTGGATCTGCTGACCATTACTCACGAATAGAACTCTCCAAAAAATACGCGTGTTCGTTGAATCACAGCAGGAGGGCAACAGGCTGAAGCAGTTCTTGCGGCAGAGCGAAACAAGCTCTCTGTTAAAGGATTGCAGCATAGGATTACAACAAACCTTGGATGTCTTCAAGGTTCGGGAATATATCAGCTCCTCCTAAGTGTTGTGTCTCGAGGATTCCAGATTCAAACTTGTTCAAATCTCTTAGGAAGTATCGAGGACTTGCAACGAAATTTGGATTCAAGACACGAAGAACTCTTGGAATTGATTGCAACACTTTCGGAGGGGTCTAGTTCAGACAGGGTATCCACTGTACGTGGTCATGGCATCCCTTTCATTACTAGTAATGATGCTGATTCCTCGAAATTTGACCAGATTAACGGAAGTGTCATTGATTTCCATGACAGGTAAAGGCATTGCGTGCGAGGCTCAAGTCATTCTGATCTTATACCTTCTCTTAAGCTCAACTTCATTCTCTTTGTTACCTGGGAAACCCAAAATATTTCACGGCCGTGCAACGGAACTGGATCTGATTATCAAAGCTCTGACAATTGGAGGGTCTGCTAGAATAGCTATCCTGGGTGCTGGTGGGATGGGGAAGACCAGTCTTGCCAAGGCTGCATTGCACCATATGGACATTACAGCGAAATACAGGGAGCAGTTCTTCATTGCTACGGATTCGGTCACCATCTGCTCCGATCTTGCTGGTCTGGTTGGTTCCCATCTGGGTTTAAATCCAGGAAGAAATGTCACCAAGATGATCCTAGACTATTTTTCCAAGAGGTCGTCCTGCTTGTTGATCCTGGACAATTTTGAGACAATTTTGGAGCCTACCGAATCTCGCAGTGATGTGGAGGAATTTCTATCCATTCTCACTGGTGTACCTCATCTTGCATTGATGGTGAGTTGGAAACTACTTCTGAACCCTCGGTGACTCACTGACATATTGATAGATTACAATGCGTGGAGCGGAGAGACCTGGAAAGGTGCAATGGACTCATCCTTTTTTACCACCATTGAAGCCCTTATCTAATGAGGCCACACACAAAATGTTCATGGACATTGCTCAGGGTTTTCATGGCCCCAAGGATGTTGAAAAACTGCTTGGATTTACGGATAATGTCCCTCTGGCTGTAGACCTCCTTGCTCATCTGGTGGACTATGAAGGCTGCCCCACAGTCCTATTTCGCTGGGAGACCGAAAGGACATCTATGCTGTCGGATGGCTACGACAAAAGAGCGAATCTGGATATATCCATTGCATTGTCGCTCTCGAGCCCGCGGATGTTGGCCTCACCTTCAGCAAAGGAGCTCCTCAGTCTTCTTTCAATGCTTCCTGATGGGCTTTCAGAGACCGACCTTCTCCAAAGCCATCTCCCACTCATAGATATTTTGGCCTGTAGGACTACTCTGCTTCGGACCTCTCTTGCATACATCGATTATGATGGGCACCTGAAGGCATTGACTCTAATCCGTGAACACATGGCTCACTTTCACCCACCTTCCTCAGCCCTCATCCACCCTCTGCTCAAACATTTCCACCTGCTTCTCGAGTTTTACACCAACTACATGGGCTCACTTACCGGTGCTAGAGTCATAACTCACATAGCATCTAATCTCGGGAATATTCAAAGTGTTCTTCTTTTTGGATTTCAGTCAGATGCCACAGACCTGCAGGATGTGATTGAATGTACTCTATATCTCAATGACTTCAGACGGTTCACTGGCCGTGGCCGTTCTGAACTAACAAACCATGTTCCTAATGCATTGACCAGGGACCAAGATCCACGATTATGGACGAAGTTTATCACCCATGTTTTTAATTCATGGCCATCCGATATGTCCTTCTTAAATGGAAAGTCGGAGACCCTGATAGCTGAGGCTAAGCAACACTTTTCCAAGTTCTCTGACCCAGGAGCTGAAGGTGTGTTCTTATACTTTGAACTCCTCAAATACTCTGCTGAATATTATGTCCAGCCAGATTCTACAATGGAGCTGGATTTTTTTACTTGGAACACAACAAGGATCCCGCTGCAGCAAAGAGCTATTTTTGAAACTGCAATCTCTTTATCGAAATCCGGTTCAAAACCAAATGAGCAGTGTTATGCACTAGTTCAATTAAGCTGGATTGAACGTGCAGCTGCTAATTATTCCACTGCACTGGGATATTCTCATGAGGCCCAGAAGATTGCGAAGTTGTCTGGTAACTTGCTTCAAGAGGCAAGAGCACTCCGAGTTGAGGGTGTTTTCTGCTATGATCTTGGTTTCTACAAGGATGGCATGAAGCATTGCCTCAAAGGAATGGAGCTTCTACAACTTTGTGGTCTGACTGGAAGTGTGGTTGGGGTCACTCTGCTGAATACTATGGCAGGCATTCATTTTGCGAAATCAGAATATGCTGAGTCCCGCAGTATCAACACTAAGATCATGCGGGACACAGATCCGTCTCAGTACAACTATTCTCTTGGGCTACATTCAATAGCTTCCATTGATGTCTTGATTGGGGCAGATGACCATGATGTTCAATGGAGCATAGATGCTGCCTATGCGAGTTTCAGTACCACCGGCCAGACTTACATGTTGAGACATTTGGATGTTGTTCGTGCCAAGCTATACCTTCGACAGGGGAAATTCCTGGAGGCGAAAGACTTATTCCAGACATGTTATGAGGCATCTCTAGGCAAAGATCTAGAAATCATGGACCTTTGCCTAGATCGACTTGGTGATTCGACCTGCTGGGGTCCCAACAAAGCATCATGGACTTTACCCTGGTCCTTTGTATTCCTTGCACATGGATTGAAACTACACAAGAAGCTCCAGATCCACCAGGCACTCCGCTGCCTCGGAGATGTTTTCCTCCGGCAGGATGATTTGGAGACAGCCTTGAGCATTTTTAATGTGGCCTTGGAGGGATTCGTTCAGATGGATGTCCACCGTAGCAAGGGGGACTGCATGTTCCATATCGGAGATATCTATAGTCGCAGGGGTGATTTTACCAAGGCCACAGAGTTCTACAGAGGGGCACTCCCTTTGTTTGAACGTTCATTGCAGACCAAGAGCATCTCTCAAGTCAAGGCAAGGGTTTTCGCTCTCAAGCAAAACACATCAGAGAATGTAGAACATCATGAATCAGGGATCCGAAAAAGGGATGCTGCGTGAGCGTTTTGGACAACAACGAAATCGAAGTCCCTGCTGAATATTAGATTGGGGCATAGTGGTATTATGCCTTGGGTTTTATCAGGATTTAGTATGCCTCTTTGTTATGTTGTTATCTGCTCCCTGTGTGTTAATTTCCCCAGCAATCGTTGCCGTATATGATCATTTTATCATTCAATCTAAGGTAGAGACTGATCCCGGTTTACGCGCGAGTGACTGTGAATTGAACCGTGGAAAACCCTGATCATCCTGCCGCGGGTGCCGGGATCAAGCGGGCTATTCCCGGAAATCGGCGTTCCTAAGCGGGACCGTGCCGTCTAGTAAGGTCTAACAAGAGGCATCCGGGGCGCTTTGCGCCCCGCCCACCCCTTGGCTCAGCCATTGTTTCCCAAAATAAATGATACGTATTCAAGTCGTTCCTAATCGTGTTCTCACTGAATACCATATGCGGGGCATCGGTCAGGCTACTCTGCAACTTGAAATGTAGGACTCGAGTGCCGAGGGGCACCCAGGAGCGCCCACCTGAGCTCACTGCGTGGTTTTTCCGCTCGCTCAACAACACGAAAAGCACCGTAAAGGCTGGAAGCAACACAATGCGGCTTGAAGTGGCAGTGGGACTGCTGTACATTGTTACTACGGCAAAGAAGCTGGGTCCCAGTGCACCATTAATATTGAGGGCTGAAGAGTCTTTGGACATTTTAGCGCGGGCGAATAGCGGGTGCAAGGGGCATTGTGCTTGGTCTGAATGCGATAAAATTGTGGATCATAGATGTTTCCAGTATCGATAGTAGCAGAGGTTCAAGAACGTTCAAGGAGCGGTTGAAGATGACCTGGCATTGTGCTCCTTGTCTGAATCTCTCTATCAGATTGTCATTGATTCCAGCATATATTACAACGGTACTCTGAGCCTGGAGTGGTTGGAATCTTGGGTTGTAATTTTGATTTCCTGTAAGCTACCTGCTTGGTTGTAGCCGCACGATCTCAGACACGAAAGAATGAGGGAGTGAATGGACGACAGTAAGGCAGTGCTTTATTAGCTCTCGGGGTGCGACGACGCCTCAGAATAATGGCAAGAACATGTAGGAACTACATAGCAGTGTGAATCAGTTCAACGGAAGCGTCGAGGATATCCGGGCGGAGTTTCAAAAGCCTCAGACACCTTAATTTTATAAAGAGAGAGATGCGGCCTATCGGGGTTCTAAAGTTGGCGGCCACCGAGCGTTTGACGATAATAGTGTGTCCGGTCTGAAGTCAAGGCGCTCACGCCATCGAATCACAACTCATCATTGCGAGTTGAGGTTCGAGTTCCTGCATAGTTGCAGATTTCCTCGCGATTTTCGGTGTAGGTAGTGTACACGGCACGGTCCCGCTTCGGAAGGCCGAGATATTTCGGTTGGAACCCGACTCGGTCATTGCCTCCGGAAACCTCATGCGGGCTTGATCCGCCCACTACCGCGCAACTGCTACTGGTATCTCTCCTTACCCGTCGACGAATTTCGGGGAATATCTCGCTTGGAGAGTATAAAGGGACTATTATATTTAGCCAGAAAGCAACCCATCTGGTCTCTCGAGCTCCTCTGAACCACAGGTTCGATGCAGTTCTCCGCATTCGTGATTCTTTCCGCCGCACTCAGTGCTCTCGCTTCTCCAATTCAAGGCAACTCTACTGTTAATCCCGCTGTCGCGCCCGCCCCTATACTGTTCTATCTTTATTCCTGGTCTAATATGCTGAATCGATTCATTGCAGGAGGCTGACGGCACTGTACGGATCCGAACTTCACGGGCCTTTGCCAGCTCATGGGATTCAGTGATGGGCAGTGCGTCAGCTTCGCCAATGGTGACAGTTACAAAAACTAGGTCTCGAGCTTCGGCCCCGACCCAGGCGTTGTTTGCACCCTCTATGTGTGCGTGTCTTCTCTCACCGTTGGCCCTAAAAATTATAGCTTACTGCTCTCCTTTGAGGTTCCGGGCCAACAGCGATGGAGGCTCCTCGGGGTCGAGTTTGCAGACTACGTTGTTGGGATTTATCTCCGGGGAGATACTCGCATGCTACGCGCTGTCGGTGCTGGCATTGAGTTACGTAGTTACGGTATATATACGTGGCATCTGTAGCGTACGCGCCTTGCGCGTTTGTACCCGTACTACACCAATGGTCTTCCGTCCCTCGGGCTCTTCCCGTTGTATCGCGTCAGTCGTGTGGTCAGCGTCGCCTACCGGTGTCAAGCTCCCTGTTCAGGCCGTCCCTCCGATCAGTTTCCCCTACATACGTACCCGGGCATCTCCAACCTCCAGACTGTAAACTTCGACACCGTGCTTCAAGTCGGGCTAATTGACGGCGTGGTACGTAGCTGTCAAGTTCGTCTCATACTGTTCAACACTCACATCTTCCGTCGACAGCCTCGAACCAATCAATGGTGTTTGTGTGCAACCCTACAATTCGATCCCGTTGATGTCCTTTATCATATGGAGTGAGGGTTGTTATTATACATTCATTCAATGGAATTGTGTTCTTTTGTTGAAAAGCATGGACCCGCGCCGCTCGCAGCGGCATTTCCAGTAACCATAACGAGTTGTCAACGTGGAGACAGGAAATATGAAGCCATGTGTTGAACTTGAGTATAAGCAAGGAGCGGGTTGGCCACGACTAGCGCAATCCAAGTACCAGTCCAGTAACGATCGAGTCGTGGAAGCGCACGACGTGCTAGCCTTGGCGTAAGTAGTTGAGTCCATGGTCATAGCCCTGATAATTCACCTTCTGAAGTCTATCTTTGCAATCATCATCGAAAGCGCAGCGCTACAGGCGTGAGAACCCAGATCCAACATTCTATGTGCTCACCACCTATGTATCACAGATCCTGGGCCTTTTTCTTCGGCATATCCTACGAGCTGCGTTCGAATCTCCAATTCATAGCGCGGGACCTGACGCCTGCCGTCACGGGAATCGCGAACATGCTCATCCACGTGTGAGTCGGCCTTGGCTGGTCCAACACAGGCAGAAAAGGCTCGAGCGCTGTACTGACGCTTATATTTTTTGAAGCCCATGACATCGCGCAGGCGAATTATCTACCAATCAGTTGGGCACTGTTCCTTCAAACGGTACTGATCACGATTAATCCGACCTGTAGGAAATTTAAGGGATGATCCGCCACGTATTGGCGAGCGAATTTATGTACTGTCCGCACTGTACCATTGGAATTGTATGGGCACCCTACATATATCGCAGGCATTTTTTGTGTCCGGTTGTCAGACAACCTGGAGTCCGAGTAATATAGCTGAAGGAAGTCAATAGGAACCAAAACTAGTGTGGCGGGCGTCATCCATGCATTCACTATTGTTGAAGGGCCTCAGGCGCTCAGCGCTCAGAGACCGTCAGACGAAAGAGACCTTCCTGCCAACAGACTCCACCTCGAGTGAAGATGTGCCGGAGGCCTGCGGTTGAATTAGCTTCTGAATTGAGATGTGAATGAGTGCGCGATGGCTCCCCAGGGAAAGTAGACTCGAGGCAGTCGCTCTTCGAGACTTCAGCTCTGTGTCGCATGTAGACGAGGAGAAACGGGTAGGCGCTAGGGCCGCGTGTGCGGCAGTATAAGACCGACGTGACGTCGGGTTTCGTGATGGTCGGCGCGGAGGTGACGGAGGCGAGGAAGCTGAAAAGGTAGCCGTCGAGGGCGTAGCTGCCTTCCACGAGGGGGAAGATGGCCGTTAGATCTGGTTCTTATTGCCAGCAACGGTGGCAAACAACCAGAGCAGAGGGAAGCACATCAGGAGGGGCACCAGTGCGGCGGGAGGCAAGCAGGAGGAGCCAGACTCTCGATCGACTCCTAGGACCTTTGATCGTGACCACTGGCAGCTAGAAGTGGTGGCCGGTCAAATTTATCGAGGATATAGTACTCATTTGCATTTTGCTCCATTGCGACGGCAGCTATTGCCATCTAAAGCCAAAGATCGCAGGTTGTACTGGAACCAAAACTTCGGGTGCCAAGGCCCAATGGGATCTGTCTTTGTCGAAGTGCGCGCGGCAAGGGCAAATGGCGGGCATGGAGAGTAGCATGAGTAGCATGGGAGACCAAGAAAAACCGCGAGCGTGGGTGTATGAACTGAGACAAACTTGAGATGGGAGTTGCGAAGAAATGGTGGGTGAGAAAATGAGTATGTAATCCGATGAGTCATCCGAATCCACCTCTACGATACCAAAAATCCTACTGGTCACGGCCAACCAAATCAGAGTACACCGTCAAATAAATATAGCAGGCGGGTGGGTGCATGAAACGTGTAGTAGGTAGGGTATGCAGAAGTACTAGTAAAAAAAGCCTTTTCATTCGTTCGGCCACCGTCCGTTTGTTGGCTATCCAACTCGTTTCCTCGTTCGTTCGTCGTTCAGTCATCCATTCGTCGTTCAGTCAGCCATCCCCCTCCGTCGACAGCAGCTCCCCACGCGACGACACCCGCCGCACCGACAGCACCCGCAGGGCCGTCTACACATGCATCCCCGCAAACTGCCCGGTCAGCCCCGCCGCCGCGGGCTGCGCGCGCCCGCCAGGGCCCGCGCTCTTCTTCGGCAGCACCCACGACGGCGTGCTCTCCGCGACCGGGCTCGCCGGCGCCGGCCCGTGCGCATGCGTAGGGCTCCCCCCGCCGCCGATGGGGCTCGCGGGCGCGGGCGCAGAGGCCGAGTTGGAGCCGGGGTCCGTCAGGGAGTAGCCCTGCCGCTGCGGCTGCACCTGAGCCTGGGCGGACCCCGCGCCGGGGTCCTGCAGCGCGTAGCCTAGGTATGCGGGCTGCTGGCCGAGTGCGTGCGCGAGCTCGCCTGGGCTCTGGCTCTGCGCCGCGGGGGCGGGGTATTGGTACTCCTGCGCATGCGGCTGAGTGTGTTGCTGGGGCTGCGTGTAGTCGGACTGCTGCTGCACCGCGGGCTGCTGGGCGTAGTCCTGCTGCGGCTGGTTCGCATATGGGTCGGGGAGGTACCCCGGGTCGTCGTCCAGCGGGCTCTGCGGCTGCTGCTGGGGCTGGGTCTCCTGCACCTGCACGGCGGCGGCGGCAGGCGCAGGCGCGGGCGCGGGTGCAGGCGAGTCCGTAATACCAGGGATGCTGATAAAGTACACGCTCCCCGCGAGGTCCTTCCCGCCCGCGGCGTAGTACTGCGCCCACGCCTGCACGTTCGGGTCCGCGTACGTCGTGGTGGGGTCGTACACGTACGGCGGGCCCGCCTGCGCGGGCTGCGCTTGCGCCTGCTGGGGCTCGGGCTGCGCTTGGGCTTGGGCTTGGGCTTGGGGTTGCTGTTGCGCCGCGGGCTGCTGGGCTTGTTGCTGGGGCTGGGCTTGTTGGGGCTGAGGCTGGGGCTGCGCCTGCTGCTGTGCGGGATACTGCGTCGGTTGCGCCTGGGGCTGTGCTTGAGGCTGCGCCTGGGCGGGCTGCTGCTGCGCGGGATACGGCGTCGGGCCCTGCGCAGTGTACGGCGCCTGGGCCTGGGCCTGCTGAGTCTGAGCCTGAGCCTGCGGCTGCTGCCCAGGATACGGGCTCCCACCCTGCTGCGGCTGAGCCTGCTGTTGGGCAGGATACGGCGTCGGGCCCTGCGCCCCGTACGCGCCGTACCCCTGCTGCTGCTGCTGCTGTTGCTGTTGCTGTTGCTGTTGCTGGGCATACTGGTACGCCGCGGCGTCTGGGTACGCGCCGTACGGCTGTGCCGCGGGATACGCCTGCTGTTGCTGCGGGTACGCTTGCGGCTGCGCGTAGCCCGAGTGCCGCGCGAGGCTCTCCTCCATCATGCGGTCGAAGATTGTGCGCGCGCGTACGAAGGTCTCGTTCATCGACACGAGGTCCGCTGGGGAGTAGGTCAGTTTGCGGAGTCAGAAACGAGAGACGGAGGGGAACGAGGAAGGAACGAGAGAAGCCGAAAAGGGAAGGAAACAGGGGAAGCGGAGGAATGGGAGGAAGACGAAGATGAGCAGAGGAGGGAAGGACGAAGAGAAAGGGGGCGCGCGGGAAGATATGCACTGGCATCTGAAGGTAGTGTAGGAAAGGGTAGCTCGCGCGAATGGTACGGGGAACGGGCGTGTGGGAGGGGGAGGAAGGAGAGGTGGCCCGAGATGGGACGTATACGATGCGGAAGGATGGGAGGAAGAGGGGAAGGGATATGGCGAAGGTAGTGCCTCGGGCGAATGTCAAAGAAAGGGAGGAAACGGTGGTGTGTAAGAGAACGAAGATGAAGGAGGGAAGACGGGCAGCGGGAGAGGAAGAGATGATCAGGACGGGGGAAGAGGCGGTCATGACAACGAGTGTGCAGACGATGGAGGCAACAGGGAGCGCGAGTCGAAAAAGAAGACAAAAAACGCACCCCGCTTCTGGCTATACTTGTCGATCAGCTTCACGATCTTCGGCCGCAGCGCCATGCTCGAGCGGTACAGTTCCTGTCGACGCGCGTCAGCTTCTCTGCATTCTCGTTCGTTCCCGCCACACCGCGCCTCCCAACACGCAACACATCACCGCCTCGGCCACGTCATGTCGCGGAAACAGACGTACGACACCTCCCCACTCTCGTATTCGCACGACAAAATGCGACTGGGCCCGCAACGCAACCAAAAACACAGAAAAAACAAACCCACCTGTATCTCCTCGTCGTCCGCGAGATTATCGCCCTTGCTCGGGTCGAGCGCGCGCAGCATGTTGAGCAGGCGCTCGACGTCCGCCGCCTGCGCGAAGACGGCCGCCTCCGCCGCGGCCTCGGCGGCGAGCTCGGCGGGCGTGGGCTCGGGGAGGGGTTCCTGGGGAGGGTGAGCTTCTGGAGGCGGAGAAGAGACAGAAAAGTGGGGAGAGTAGGAAGCGCAAGATTCGCGACGAGCAAGCCGGAGGTGGAGGGACGGGCAAGGACGAGGGAAGTGGAGAGCGGAACAGTCGAGAGGCAGGAGGAGGGGGGAAAGGGGGAGACGAAGGTAAAGAGCAAAGACTCGTGGGTGATGTAAGGAAACAGAGCCGAGCGGACGAGCCGCCGAATTGGGAACACCGCAAAGGCGAACGCAAAAAATCGTCGCAAGCTCGCGGCTCGCGAGACGCAGCTCCCTCCAAAAAAAAAGGAACTCGCAGTCAGACAGCAGACACTCACCACATAATTAACCGGAAAGATCCCCGTCCTTCCCCGTAATTGCCCGCGCCACCAGTCGCGGTACCCGCGGTCCACGACCTTGATCACGTCGCCCTTCTCGAAGCCCAGCTCGCCCGCCTCCGTCGGCGCGAACGGGTGCAGCGCGCGCACGCGCGTGACGATGCCGGACATGTCTGTGCGGTGCGTGAGTGAGCATTAGAAAGCGAAGGAGGGAGGGAAGGAGGAGAAAGAGAGGGGGAGGAAGGGGAGGAAGAGAAAGACGTACCAGCCGCTTGCGCGGGCGTCTGCGCCGCCGGCGCGGGGCTCGGCGTCCGCTCCCTCTGCGGCTGCTGCGCCGCAGGCACGTACCCCCCGCTCCCGCTCGCCCCCACGCCGCCGTACGCACCCCCGCCCGCCCCCGACCCGCTCGCAGCGTTCGCGCTCGCGTACGTGCTCCCATACGCCTGCATACTGCTGCTCGCCGCGTCCCCCCTCCCTCCAGCGCCGTACGCCGGCGCCCCTCCACTCCCCCCCGCCCCCCCTCCATATGCGGGGGTAGAAGAGGACCCGCCGCCCGCATAGCTCGACGCCGCGGGCGCCTCCGCCGCCTCGAACGCATACGCGCCGCGGCCCCCGCGGTCCCGGACGCTCATCTCCAAAACGCGCTGCAGCTCCTCCTCCTCGCGCCGCCGGATCGCGTCATCGACGGCGGGCGGCGGCGGCGTGTCGGGGCGCGTGTATTTGTAGTCTGTGGGGCGGGGCGTTAGCGTGTATACATATACGTTATAAAAAGGAGAGGGGAGGGAAAAGGAGGGGGGGGAGAGATTTTAAAAAAGAAGGAAAGAGAGAAAAAATTTGAGGTGGGTACGGGATGGGATACGCACTCTTCGCCTTCAAACTCTCATAACACTCGCCCATAATGCCCAGCGTGCTGTCCTCCGCGAACTCGGCGGCCCACATCGCGACGAGCCCCAGCGCGCGCGTGCGCACCTTTTCGTGCGTGTTCTAAGGCGGGGGGGTTAGTTGAAGCGTTAGGTTAAGTGTGTGGGAGGGGGAGGGGAAGGAAGCGCCGTCTAGGCGCGCGCCACAGATCAGCGCAATGGGCAGACAAGACAAGATGGGGACCGGATGGCCAGGCGGCGCTGCGAGCCCGCGATCCCACCTCGATATCCGGCGACGACGTGCTGCGCGGGACCCGCCCCCGACCGTGGGTGATGCATAGATGATACGCGCGGGCCGATGCGGCGTCGAGCGCGCGCCTGGACGACCGAGGGGAAGAGACGGATACAGACACACGGACACAGGGTCGATGCCTGCCGCGGCGGGACCAGCGTACAACGCCTGCCGGAGGCCGGGCTGTGGCGGCCGCGCATCGAACGTCCGCGGCATAGAGCTGGCACGAAATCCGTGCGCCGCCGGCGGGGATACGGGTTCGCAAGCGCCCGGGAGCGTCTGTGGAGATCCGCGCCGGACCGCCTTCGATGCGCCCTCCGTACAATCCAGCGCCTATCGCGCAGACACACAGCCAATGACTGCGGTGCCAAGCGCAGATGCCCTGCGGCGCGCGCAGTAAGCCCGTGCGCCTCCGCCCCCTCCACTCCGCCCATCCGCCCCCGCTCCACCTCTCCATCACATCCGCCTCCCCAAAACCAAAACGAAAGCACCCACTCACCCGATCCGTAATAACCCTCTCCAGCCCCGCCGTCCACGCGCGCGACGCAATCTCCCTATGGAGCTCGATCGAGCAGTTCTTCGAGAGCGCCTCCGCGAGGCTCAGCGTGTAGAGCTGCACGTTCGGGTTGCGGTGCGCGAGGCGCTTGAGGAGCGCGGCGACGACGCCGTGCGCGCCGGGCGGGCCCTCGTCCTGCACCTTGTCGCAGAGGTTGAGGATGAGCTCCCAGTTCTCCGAGGTGAGGTTCTCGTCCGTCGCTTTGACTGCACGGTGTAAGGTGTAAGTCTATAAGCAGAGATATGATATGGGAGGGACGCACCGACGATGTCGTCGTAGGGGTTGGTCGCTGCGCCGCCGAACATGGTGGGCAGAGGCAAGAGGCGTTGGTGGCTGCTCGCTGCGGCGGGCTGTGGGTGGTGGCGAGTTGTCACAGAATCAGGAATCCCGTCACGTCACGTCACGATCTAATCCAATCCATCTCTCATCTCCTACACATCGCTTGGACACCCACCACACAATGGCCAAGAGTGCGTCCCTCTGCCTCAGCTCTGTGCCTGCGAGGTTTTGACTAGAGCGATGCAGTGCCGCGCAACTTCCGGCTTCTGGAGGAGCTGGAGAAGGGCGAGAAGGGCATCGGCGACGGGTCGTGCAGCTACGGCCTCGAGGACTCGGACGACATCATGATGAGCAACTGGAACGGCACCATCATCGGGCCTGGCCATGTGCGTCTCCCCTCCCTACCCTTCCTCATATCCTAGTTCATCCACACCCAGACCGTACACGAGAACCGCATCTACTCGCTCAAGATCACCTGCTCCGAGTCCTACCCGGACGCCCCGCCGATCGTGCAGTTCCTCTCGCGCGTCAACCTCCCGTTCGTCGACCCCGCCAAGGGCACCGTCGACCCCGCGCGCCTCCACGTCCTCGCCGCGTGGACCCGCGCCAGCAGCCTCGAGACCGTCCTGGTGGAGATACGGAAGTGCGTTCTGTCTCTTCTTGTCATGCATGTCTCTTCTGGCACCGGCATGTGCTCGCTTTCGCTTCCTGCCATCCCCTTGTCTTTCCGGCGCCAAGTCTGACTCATCCAAGCGCCCACCGTCCTTCTCGTCCTTCCCCATTCAGCTCCTTGCTCCTTCCGGTTTCTTACCTACCCACTTCCTTCCTTCCTTCCTTTCTTGTCGATCCTACCGTTCCCTTCTTGTCTCGTTTCTCGTTTTCTTTCTTTGTCCCATTCTTGCCATTTCCTTTGTTCTCTCTCTTTGTTGCTCGCCAAGTTCTCTCTTTTTATTTTTTATCCTCTTCAAGTTCTCTCTTTTGTATCCTCTCGCTTACGCTAACCCACACGAACAGAGAAATGGCCTCCCCCACGAACCGCAAGCTCCCCCAGCCCCCCGAGGGCAGCATGTTCTAGCTTGCCCCTCCCTCTCCGCCTCTGCCTTCCTCTCGCCTTCTCGCGTCGAGTGTGTTGAGGTAGCATGTTAAACACGTAGTCAGTCAGTCAGTGTACGATAACTAGAACGCCCATCCCATCCCATTCTCCGAGCTCGAGCCCAAGTGTGATCTGATCTGAGAGGAGCGCGCCAAAAA
The DNA here is from genome assembly GCA_029289555.1 of Mycena latifolia. Lineage (NCBI taxonomy): Eukaryota > Fungi > Basidiomycota > Agaricomycetes > Agaricales > Mycenaceae > Mycena > Mycena latifolia. The sequence goes on along the minus strand of JARJLE010000012.1, from coordinate 1,476,489 downwards.
ATAAGACGACGCAGACCGCCAACGTCAACGAGTGGCCAAATCTCAAAAAGAAAGCCAACCAGACAAAAGACAGTGAGAAACACACTATGCCCTCGGCGGGACTCGAACCCGCGCCTTCCTCTGAAACAGGATTCACTGCCGATCAAGTGAGAACGATCTAACCGTTGATCTACGAGGACCCTGCTCGACACGCATGTTCAAGCACATATGTAGTCAGTCCGTGTACGATACCTAGAACGCCCGAGCCCTGGATTTGGATACGCTCTCAAATCAAATCGGAATACCAACGCCAACGTGCGCAACGAATCCAATCGAACATAATAAAAATAAGAAACTGCGAAAAAGCTTGCGAAAGCTGCAGGATGCCCTCGGCGGGAGTCGAACCCGCACCTTCCTCCAACCTTTTCATATTCGATATCGAAAGAAGCGAAGACGATCTACCGCTGATCTACGAGGGCCCTGCTCGGCACGTACGTTCAAGCACGTAGCAGTCAGTCCGTGTACGATTACGATACCTAGAACGCCCATCCCATCCCATTCTCCGCATCCGAGTCCGAGTCCGAGCCCAAGTGCACTCCGATCTCGAGAGGAACCCCCCCAAAAAAGCTGAATTGAAAGGAATGTCAACGTGCGAACGAATTCAATCGAACATAATAAAAATAAGAAACTGCGAAAAAGCTTGCAAAAGCTGCAGGATGCCCTGGGCGGGAGTCCAACCCGCGCCTTCCTCCACGAAATACCTAAACGAAGAACAACAGGGTGAGGACGATCTAACCGTTGATCCACGAGGGCCACGTCTAAAATAGGTGAAATGAAGCCATTAGAGTGGTAAACACAGACGTTCAAGAGTCCAATCACAAAAGGGAGAGATTGAGCGTGATGACAGCGAGCAGGAAGCGGACAAAAAGCCAACAAGACAAAAAGAATGTCTGGAAACAACTCATGCCCCCAGTGGGACTCGAACCCGCGCCTTCCTCCACGTATAGTGTTCAACATCCATGAATTGAGGACGATCTACCGTTGATCCACGAGGGCCGCGTATGGCTTTCCTCTGTCAGCATACTTCCTACATGGCCAAGGGGAACGCGCAGAAACCGAAGCGCAAAATAATCTTCAAACAAACCCAAAAAACAAAAACAAAAGTAAAACAATGAGATGAGGTATATGCCCTCGGCGGGAGTCGAACCCGCGACTTCCTCCAAAGGCTCTGGATTACAATAGATGAAGTGAGGACGATCTAACCGTTGATCTACGAGGGCCATGCTTGGCAGGTGTCTAAAATAGATCAAATGAAACCGTCAGACTTTAAAAACGGATGTTCAAGGATCCAACCGATTCCGTTACAAAGCCGCCGAAAAGGGAGAGATTTAGCGCGACGGCAAGAGAAGTGGACAAAAAAGCAGATTTTTTTTAAAAAAAAAAAAAAAAAGAAGAGACAACTCGAAAAAAGATCGAAGTGAAGTCAACATGCCCGCGGCGGGAGTCGAACCCGCGCCTTCCTCAAAGGACTCCTAGATACACATATGCAGGGGGTACAATCTACTGTTGATCTACGAGGGCCCTGCTTTGCTGGTGTCTAAAATAGATGGAATGAAACCACTTGCCCGACGCAGACGTTCAAAAATGTACAGTACAGAGAGAAAATAAAAAATTCGAGATGCCACATCCATGCCCCCAGCTTCTTCACAACCCACAATGGCTCACAATACTATGAGAGGACGATCTACCGTTAATCAACGAGAGCATTGCTTGGCGGGCATATTTGGTTGACATGGAACAAGCTCCTGACGTAAAGTAAAGCCACAAAAAGACAAAGCCCTCGGCGGGAATCGAACCCGCACCTTCCTCCAAACCAAACGATGTCGACATATATGAAGTGAGGATGATCTACCGTTGATCTACGAGGGCACAAGGTGCCTTGTGTCTACAGCCTAGGTGGAATGAATCCTATATAAGAAAAGAGCATGGCACCGCCACACCCAAAAGTCACATGAAAACACTGCCACTAAGTCACATGAAAACACCGCCACTAAATCACATGATAAATCATGTGACCCTCTCGCCCGTTCCCGCCACTGCTGCCGCTCCTCAACAAGGCCTCAAGGCCTCAAGCCAGATTTCATTAATGATAAGCACACTTGCCTCTGCCCCTCACCTTACTCTCTGCTCCCTCCCATTCCAGGTTTGTTGCTCCCTCTCTGCTCTCAATTCCTGTCACCTCTTTAATGATTTCCACAGTTATACCCCTATCTGTCAACTACATTTCATTCAACTTCCCCCACCACTTTTCACTGTGCTTATCTGATCTTCTGTGTGTACCCACAATTGACTCTTCAAATTTGGCCCTACTAATTCCAAATCAGCTGCAGCCTGGCTCTGAATGCAGGTACTTTCTATTTTCTTTGTATCAGTCTAACTTTTGCCGCTCTGAAACAGATTTGTGGTACTGACTTCTGTTACAGGTAGTTTAGGTAGCTGTAGTAGTAGTTGATGGCCAAGTATATGTTACCTTGCTTGACAATTACCTTGCTTGACAAGGGATCTGGAACCTCAAAATTGTGTGGGACCCAGCCCACCCGGTTTGATCCTTTCGCCGAATCTTTCCGAGTCCATGTGTACATGAGGACACCCCACTTGAACATTTTCAGAGACCTCCTTGATTCAATATTCACTCCATTGCGCAAATCTCCTCACATGACCAAAATTTCCGGTACTGTGATTCTGTGAATCCCTTTCAAGTCGTAAAAATGCACTCCAGCGCCCAGAAATTATTACATTTGTGTTTAATCTGGGATCTATAACATGTAGGCAGGTCGCAGGTGCCAGAGATTTTAAGTCTTAAGACACTTTTAAAGTTGGCTAGCTGAGTCGAATCCTGCAGACATGAGTAGACACAGACAGTGACAGACCGTTTTACATACAATCATATCATACAATCATATCCCTCAGCCATTGGAATCTCAAAGATCGAAGTCCTTGGTTGTAACTGCAAGGTGAATGCTCAGTTCGGAGTATTAGTGAGTATACCACCGCGCACATGTAGAATCGTGCGGAGACCCCCGGCAGTCCCTAGGATTAGCAACTCAACGAAGAGCCTCGGTGAGCTCCAAGTGTGTGTTGCCATTTCTCTGAGCCGCCCTCCACCATTAATTCATTGAAATGTTGCGAACAAGCTGGAGCAGAAGAAGGTTGAAGGAGAAATGAAATTTCAATTGCACAATTGTCTCTACTAGCGATATATCACTCCAGTTCAAAGGGGGGAAAAAAAAAGGTTTTGCTGCAAGCAAGGTCTGTGCCGACATAGTCGGCGCCCACACGTATAAATTTCTTTTCTTAAAAAAACCCCGCAACTGAGAATTAGCTGCAAACTTGGCGTGCCGAAGGCACGGGTCTAAACTTGTCCTATATAAGAAAAGAGCTCAGCACCGCCACACGGGAAAGTCACATGAAAACACTGCCACTAAGTCACATGAAATGTCATGTGATCTCTCGCCCGTTCCAGGCCCTGCTGCCACTCCTCAAGGCCTCAAGGCCTCGAACACAGATTTCATTAATGATAAGCACACTTTGCCACTGCCCCTCATCTTACTCTTTGCTCCTTCCCATTCCAGGTTTGTTACTCCCTCTCTCCTGTAACCTCTTTGATCATTTCCACAGCTATACCCCTATCTGTCAACTACATTTCATTCAACTTCCCCCACCACTTTTCACTGTGCTTATCTGATCTTCTGTGTGTACCCACAATTGACTCTTCAAATTTGGCCCTACTAATTCCAAATCAGCTGCAGCCTGGCTCTGAATGCAGGTATTTTCTATTTTCTTTGTATCAGTCTAACTTTTGCCGCTCTGAAACAGATGTGTGGTACTGACTTCTGTTACAGGTAGTGTCCAGCGTCGACTCGAGAAGAGTGAAGAGGCTAAGGTACCGGTGGAAGATGATAGAAGAGGTTGGGTAAGGATCTGAAAGACGCAAGTCAATCAGATGGTGCGCGGAGCAGATGAGATGCAAAACCCATCTGCTGGGCTACAGAGCTTCCAATGGAACCATTCTGTAGAATGCAAAATATGTCAATTCAGTACTCTAGAGAGTTAGAGTGTAATGTAGGACTAGAGCATGGTAAATAATAAAGGATATAGGCATGATAGAATAATTATATTCTGCGCAGATATGACAGTAGGAAATAATGAAGGGTGAGGAGGGTGGGTAAGTGAAATTGGTAGGGAAATGAGAGGAGGCTTGAGAGGGAGTGGTACGGCGATGAGTTGTGAACGACGATGTTGAGGTGCGGAAGAGAAAATTGTTGAGAGGCTGTGCTCTCGCTGTGGTGTCGGCTGACTTCCGGCGGGCTAGGGATTAGCTGACACCTGAGCTCATGTACTGACTTCTGTTACAGATAGTTTAGGTAGCTGTGGTAGTAGTTGATGGCCAAGTATATGTATAAATTTCTTTTCTCAAAAAAACCCCGCAACTGAGAATTAGCTGCAGACATGGCGCGCCGAAGGCACGGGTCTAAACTTGTTACAACAGCTAGATCATGATGGAATGAAACAAACACCTCAATAAAATAAAAGTTACAAACCATCTATCCCATTTTCCGAGCCCGAGCCTGAGCGGATGTACTTGTGATCTCAAATTAAGCGGAACATCCGAGAATGGACGAGGAGGGCAAGGAAACAGGCGGAAAAAGCCAATAGGACAAAAGGGATTCAAAAATGGGCAAAAAAATGTTCCAAGAGAATTATTGCCCTCGACGGGAGTTGAACCCACACCTTCCTCAAAAATTGCCATGAATAAACTGATGCAATGCGGATGATCTACCGTTGATCTACGAGGACTTGATACACATGCACTTGATGATACACTATAATATCTCGAGGATGATCTACCATTGATCAATGAGGGCATACATGCAGCGTGCTTCACAACTTGATGGTACACCTCCATAGCTCAAGAACTTGAAATGCATGAAAATATACTGGACTAGTGTAACCCCGTGAATAAAATTCACGGCTACTTCGTCACTATCAAATTTGACTATTTGTAGCTTGTACAGTATAACCCAACACCAGATGTTCTTTGCCTCCACTATGTCATGCACCCTTCGAGCTTTCAGTTGCGCCTCGCCTATGCCCCCGCATGGGATTAATCTATTCAACAACCCCCCTTGTTAAAAACAACCCGGGTTGTTGGATCAATGTTCTATTTAACAACCCCCCGCTATTTACAGATTTGCCATAGAATAAATGCTGGCACTGGTCTTACACTTGTTTTTGAAGTCCAAACAGTTCACGTCGAGGCGCATCATGGAGAATGTGTCCTGAACACACTCCAACGCCTTCTCGATTTTTCTCTGATTTTTTTCCCTGCAATTTCTTTGGACTTTTAGGCAAATTTTAGCCCCGAGCAGTGCAGTTGTTGACCATTTTTGACCAGTAAAATCCGGAAAAGAACAACAGGGAACTGGTCAAGATGGCTCATCATTTGGATGTTTTTCTCATAGCTATCAGAGGCCCGACGGACCACCAGGAACGCACTGGAAGTGTCCCGCCTCATCCCGCCACCTCGCCATCAGATTTGATGTTACAAATGATGGGGCTGTTAAATAGAAAAACGATCCAGGGACCAGCAACCCGGGTTGTTCTCAACAAGGGGGGTTGTTAAATAGATTAATCCCCCCTGTATGTACCCCTTGAACTTGAACTTGTATTTGGGGCCTGCCGTACCCCATGCTTGGGCTTATTCCGAGTCCTACTGCATGTACCCCTTTTTTGTGCATACACCAAGTCCTGGTGCATGCTCCAGTTCCTCTGGAAGCTTGACTTTGTATTTGGGGCTTGCCCATGCACCTGGTGCATGTAACTCGTGCTTGGACTTGCTCCAGCTCCTACTGTATGTATCCCTTGCTTTTGCATGCACCAAGTCCTACAGCATGTACCCCTTGCTAGTGCATGTTCCAAGTGCTACTGTATGCTCCCCTTGAAGCTCATTTTTTGTGGCTTAGTCATGCTCCTACATACTGCCATTGCATGCACCAGTTAAAATTTTCCTTAACCCAAGCCTCATGCCCCCGCTGTTATGTATTGCTGTTCAAGCAGCATGTTGCACAGCAAGCCGAAGCGGCGTCTTCCGAAGCAGTTCCCACGGCCATGACGTCGACGGTGCATGACCGTGGGGATGGACCGTGATGGCCCATCATAGTTATCCCCCCCCCTCGTATTATATTATAGAAGATTAATAAAAGTGCAAACAGACCACCATACATGGTGGGAATCGAACCCACACCTTCCTCACAACCCATAATGGTTTGAAATACTTGTCATTAGGACGATCTAGTGTTGATCTATGAGGGCATCCCTACTGAAAGAAAACCACCTGAACGACAGCCTGTTCCTGTTGCAACAAATATGCCCGTGGTGGGTGTCAAACCCACACCTTCCTCAGAACAGCCACAATGGATCAATATGAAGTGAGGACAATCTTACGTTGATCTAAAAGGGCCCTCTACTCTACACCAATTAAACCAACGACTCCCAAGTACCAAAATTTATACATTTCACTTTTGACTTACCTCCTCATCGATATCCCTGACCCTTCCCTGGATTGCTCCAGCAAATAACCTGGATTGAGGTCCAGAACCACATCCAGGGCCTGAGTCTACATTGCTGTTGGCCCAGAACCCTAAAGGAGAGCAGTCAGCCAGAATTTTGGGGCCAGCCATGGTGGAGACACACATATAGAGGGTGCATACTAAGGGCCTGATCGGGTGCACCAGAAACTTTTTACAGAATTTCGGCTATACGTACTTTTCTCACACAATTCGTCCCTAAACCAAGCCAGAATGGGGAATATATGTCTTTCTTAAAATATGGCTGAGATGGAGTGGACGGGAAGACATGGCTTCAAAATATTCAACACATTCTGTGTTGAACTCAGAATCTATTGCACAACCCCAGAATCCTGAGGATAATTTAAGAGCACATTTTTTCTGCCACTCCCGGTGCTCAAGTGTTTATAGAATAGCTGTATTAGTGATTCTACGATGGTTTAGGGACGAAATTTATATGCGTGTAAGATTCTAGCAGATTCTGGGAAAAGATTCTGGTGCACCCGATCAGGCCCTAAGGCTGTCCATGAGTGCAGATAACCCGCAAGTTTTCGCGAGTTGATCCGTGGGAAAACCCGTGGGTGTTCGTACCCATGGCCACGAGTTTTTCACGGATCCGGGTTCTGATTCTATTAGATTTTTTTTCACCATTGTGAGTATTTGTGAGGTGGGGGAGCATTTTAATCAAGGTTTCCAACCCAGATGTAGTATTTCAGGTATGTTCAAGGTCAATATGGATGAATAGTGTCTTGCCATGACATATATGAGTTCATTTCAGTCATAACTTCCATAAAACAGCAGAAAAGCTGCAGGTACTTACAGGTACTTGCAAGTTTTTTAAAACTCATGGGTACTCAGATGACCCATGGGTTTTATACTTGTGGATCCGAGTTCAGGATTTCCTCTCACAGGCACTCGCCACTGCGGATCCGGGTCACCCATGAGTCCACTCATAAACAGCCCTAGTACAAACAAGATCTACGAGGAGAAAGGGCATTTACCCATAAGATCCGCCGTGGTCAGCCCCAGCCGTACCTCAGTCTTGTACTAGACAGAGGCGTGATTACGACTGTAAACATGTAAACAACACCTGGGTCGAGGCCGAGGCTCGAGGTCTGGTTGTTGGCCCTAAGGGACACCTTTGGCAAAGCTGACACACTGCCTGTCATTGAAGCCAGTGAGCTTGGACAAGCTCTTGAAGTTCAAATCCGGGCTGGTGTACATGTTAGCACCAGCCTCCTGCAATGAATCTATTCAGCATATCAAACCACGACTAGAGACAACAGCATGGGGCAGGCTTGACAGTGGGGTTGGCATTGGACGAGAGCACAGTACACTTGCCTCGAGTTAGAGAAGCACTGAGTGTGGCAGAAAGAATCACAAAGGTGGAAAACTGCAGAGAGACAAATAGGGCTACTTCCTGGCTCGACGGAATGGCCCCCCTTTATTCTCCCAAGCAAGATATTTAGTTGATGGGTCAGATGAAATACTAGTAGCTTACTGTTGCACGCGGCGGATCTATGCCAGATTAGGTCCGCGTGAGATTGCCGGAGGCAATGATTCCGAAATTTCTTGGCGTCCCTAAGTCGGACTGTGCCAAGTAATATGCTAACTACACAAAAATCTTGAGGAAATAGTATGCAGTACCTTGAGTTTTGATGTAGTGAGTCCTACCTACAGAGAATTCAATGCCATCCACTCTATGGTTCAACTTCAGGAAATACTCAAAGACTCTCCATCATCGATCTGCAACTAAGATGGCAAGGCATAATTTCGGCATCCACAGAATTCGCTTGAACCCGGCCAACGATCAGTGTGACAGTGATCCTGAAATGCATTGACTATCCGGACACAGTGCCCCCTGCTTGCGTCTGCCAGCTGTTCGCTGTATACATTACCGGTATACGGCACGGTCCCGCTTAGTACCGCCGGTTTCAGCAAATATTCCGGCTTGATCCTGGCATGTCACTTGTCATGGTTTCCCACGGTTCAAACCGCAGTGATTCGTGCACGAACCAGACTCGTTCTATACCTTGGTTGAACAGCAAAATTATAGAGGCAGGGATTACTAGAGACAATAGTGCAGAAGTATCCGCAGACTACAATGGTCAATTAAAGACAGTTACCGGGAACGTAGAACTATAGATCTTCATTGGCCTATTACGTACTGACATAACCCGGGGTATACTCCCAACACAACACAACCTAGTCCAATTTCCAGAAGGTTCCTGTATTGCACTGCTGTCCAAAATAGTCAAGCAGTATCCCTCTTTTGGATCCCTGATTCATGCTGTTCTAGCTCCTCTGATGTGTTTTCTTCCATAGCGGCAAGCCTCGCATTAATTTGAGACACACCCTTTGCCTGTAATGACCGCTCGAACAAAGGGAGTGCCCCTCTGTAGAACTCTGTGGCCTTGGTGAAGTTACGCTTGTGACTATAGATATCTCCGATTCGGAGCAAGCAGTCCCCTTTGCTCCGGTGGACATCCATTTGATCAAATCCTTCCAAGGCCACAGTAAAAATACTCATGGCTGTCTCCAAGTCATCCTGGTCAAGGAAAACATCTCCGAGGCAGCGGAGTGCCTGGTGGATCTGGAGCTTCTTGCGTAGTTTCAATCCATGTGCAAGGAATACAAAGGACCAGGATAAAGTCCATGATGCTTTGTTAGGGCCCCAACAGGTTGAATCACCAAGTCGATCAAGGCAATGATCCAAAACTTCAAATTGTGCTCCATAAGCTGCATTATAACAGCTCTGGAATAAGGTTTTGGCATTAACAAAATTTTCCTGCCGAAGGGACAGTTCAGCATGAACAACATCGCAGTGCCTCAGCAGGTAAGTCTGTCCTGTGGTGCAGAAGCTCACATAGGCAGTGTCTATGCTACGTTGAACGTCTTGGTCATCTGCCCCAATCAAAACATCAATGGAAGCTTGGGAAAGTAGCCCATGAGCATAGCTATACTGAGACGGATCCGTGTCCCGCATGATCTTGGCATTGATGCTGCGGGATTCGGCATATTCTGATTTCGCAAAATGAATGCCTGCCATAGTATTCAGCAGACTGAACCCAACCACACTCCCAGTCAGACCACAAAGTTGTAGAAGCTCCATTCCTTTGAGGCAATGCTTCATGCCATCCTTGTAGAAACCAAGATCATAGCAGAAAGTACCTTCAACTCGGAGTGCTCTTGCCTCTTGTAGCAAATTACCAGACAACTTGGCAATCCTCTGGGCCTCACGAGAATATTCCAGAGCAGTGGAATAATTAGCAGCTGCACGTTCAATCCAGCTTAATTGAACTAGGGCATAACACTGCTCATTTGGTTTTGAACCGGATGTTGATAAAGAGATTGCAGTTTCAAAAAACTTCTTTGCTGCAGTTGGATCCTTGTTGTGTTCCAAGTAAAAAAATCCAACAGCATTGTAAAATTTGGCTGGACATGATAATATTCAGGAGATTAATTGGGGGCTTTGAAAGTATAAAAACAGACCTTCAGATCTTGGGTCATAGAACTTGGGAAAGTGTTGCTTAGCCTCAGCTATCAGAGCCTCTGACTTGCCAGTCAAGAAGGACATATCAGATGCACACGAATTCAACAAATGTGTGATGAAATCTGTCCGCACTCGGGGATCTTGAATCTTGGTCAACGCATCAGGCACATGGTTCATTAGATGAGAAAAACCACGCCCAGTGAACCGCCTAAAGTCATTGAGGTATAGGGTGCATTCAACGACTTCTTTTAGCTCTGTATCTGCTGACACGAATTCAAGTAGAAGAACACTTTGAATGTTCCCGAGATTCGATGCCAGGTGTGTTATGACTTTTGCACCGGAAAGGAATCCCATGTAGTTCCGATAAAACTCTAGGAGGCTGTAAAAATGCTTAAGAAGACGACGGATGTGGGCAGAAGAAGGTGGGTGAAAGTGAGCCATGTGTTCACGGATTAGAGTCAATGCCTTCAGGTGCCCATCATAATCGATGTATGCAAGAGAGGTCCGAAGGAGAGTAGTCCTGCAGGCCAAAATATCTATGAGTGGGAGACGGCTTTGGAGGAGGTCGGTCTCTGAAAGCCCATCAGGAAGGATTGAAAGAAGGCTGAGAAGCTCCTTTGCTGAAGGTGAAGCCAACATCCGCGGGCTCGAGAGCGACAATGCAATGGATATATCCAGATTCGCTCTTTTGTCATAGCCATCAGACAGCATGGATGTCCTTTCTGTCTCCCAGCGAGCGAGGACTGTGGGGCAGCCTTCATAGTCCACCAGATGAGCAAGGAGGTCTACAGCCAGAGGGACATTATCTGTGAATCCAAGCAGTTTTTCAACATCCTTGGGGTCATGGAAACCTGGAGCGATGTCCGTGAACGTTTCGCGTACGGCATCATCGGACAACGGCTTCAATGGTTGCAAAAACGGACGAGTCCATTGGACTTTTCCAGGTCTCTCCGCTCCACGCATTGTAATCTATAAGTATGTCAGTCAGCCACCGAGGGTTCAGAAGTAGTTTCCATCCCACCATCAATGCAAGCTGAGTTACACCAGTGAGAAAGGACAGAAAGTCCTCTACATCCCTGCGAGATTCAAGAGGCTCCCAAATTGTCTCCAAATTATCGAGGATCAACAAGCAGGCTGGACGCTTGGAAAAATAGTCGAAGATCATCTTAGTGATATTTCTGCCCGGCTTTAAACCCAGATGGGAACCAACCAGACTGGCAAGATCAGAGCCGCTGGTAACCGAATCGGTAGGAACGAAGAACTGTTCCTTGTATTTCGCTGTAATGTCCGGATGATGCAATGCAGCCTTAGCAAGACTGGTCTTCCCCATCCCACCAGCACCCAGGATAGCTATTCTAGCAGACCCTCCAGTTGTCAGAGCTTTGACAATCAGATCCAGTTCCGTTTCACGGCCGTGAAATATTTTGGGTTTCCCAGGTAACAAAGAGAATGAGGTTGAGCTTAAGAGAAGGTAGAAGATCAGAATGGGTTGAGCCTTGCCCGCAATGCCCTTACCTGTCATGGAAATCAACGAGACTTCCGTTAATCTGGTCAAATTTCGAAGACTCAGCATCATTAATGGTAGTGAAAGGGATGCCATGACCACGTACAGTGGATACCCTGTCTGAATTAGACCCTTCCGAAAGTGTTGCAATCAATTCCAAGAGTTCTTCGTGTCTTTGATCCAAATTTCGTTGCAAGTCCCCGATATTTCCTAAGAGATTTGAGTAAGTTTGAATCTGGAATCCTTGAGACATGACACTTAGGTGGAACTAATATACTGGCGAACCTTGAAGACATCCAGAGTTTGTTGCAGTCCTATGTTGCAGTCCTTCAACAGAGAGCTTGTTTCACTCTGGCGCAAGAATTGCTTCAGTCTGTTTCCCTCCTGCTGCGATTCAACAAACACGCGTATTTTTTGGAGAGTTCTATTCATGGGTGAAAATCAGGCTGCTCGGCAGATCAAGGTTTATGAGATGAGGAGACGCACTCGTTAAATTTCCCAATATGGTCCAAAATCGCTGGAGCTAGTACACCTCCGGTATCCGAATTGACATGAAGAGCAATGATGACATGTAGAATTGTATAAATCTGGTCCAGGAACCGGACACATTCCTCCCTTTTGCTCTTGGCGTTCTGTTGACACTCAGTCCGAATGTAGCTCTGGGGAAGATGAATGTACTTGCCTGTACACCGTTCAGAATGGATGCAGTGGTGTTGGAGATTATCTGTAAGAACGGGGTTCCGATGACTGCTTCAAGATCGCTCAGGGCAGAAGCTGCAACGGTAAGACACGCTACAAGATTGTTCAGCTGAATCTGAGTGGTGCTGGTATGGGGTGCCATCAAGGTGATGTGGCAGCGGTGTTGCCGTCCATGATGCTTAAGTATCGCCCATAGCCGTTAGCAGCGGGCAAAAAGGGGGGTACGTCAGAACTGTCGGAGATCTGCTCCCATATGACTATAATTTGCTGCACTATTATTATCCGTGCCTCGGTGCCTGACCAAGGTATGTTGGCATGCCCAGAAGTGGACGGTCTATTGCTTCTGGGGCTGTGAGGATCATAAAGAACCAGATAGCCCAGTTAACGAGACGAGGAACCTCCCTCGGTTTCTCGGCAATCAGACAAGGCGAATTATATCGGCATCATTTATATCCTTTAGTTACCGTGCCTGATGCCTACCTTATTCCCGCAGGCCCCCGGTCACTACCTTTCGAGGCAGTCCGAGATAGAGTAAATCAAGCCCTCAAAATGACCCCCAACCCGGTCCGCCAGATAGAGTAAATCAGGTCGGAAAAGGCCGAGGCCCGTCTGACATAGAGGAAATCGCGTGGAGCGCGAGATTCTACGGCCTCCAGAGAATACAATTGAGAAATTGAACATACAATACCTCATTTTTGGACCCTTGACCGGGCTCCCGAGGTCCCTCTATTTCCTGCCACTGACCCGGCGACCGAGGATCGTTCGAAATCTTGAGGGTAACCACCCGAAAGACACTCTTATATGTTGTAAAAATCCAACGGGGGTCTCGTGCTGGGGCCTTCAAGGAAAGACATATGGGGAAATTGAAGCGAGGTGGAGGAAAGCGATGAGTCCCTACACGGATTCCGTGACCCTACCTCGGCCCGTTTGTTTGACGCTAAAAGCTGTGACAAACACCACGGTGGTAATTAGGGGCAAATGCCGCCTGATGAGTCTTACAGATGAAACGTTACCCATAACGTCGCGGATCCCGTTCTCTGCATAGACCAGCACCTCTCCTTCGTCGTCCTCCTCGGATTTTTTTTTTGGTGTATCCATGGGTGCAGTGACGAGGGAAAAAATATTCCTGGGAGAAAAGCGGCACTCTTTGGTCGAAACTGCTCCAGCAACGATATGATGAGCAGCCGCGGCCCAGATACGCGAAAATACCACTGGGAGAGAAAATTTGGCTATTTTAGCCTCAAATGTTGCTCCGAAATAGAGTGAAACGGCCTCCGAAACCGGAATTCCCTAGAGTAAAACAGCGATGATTTTCTTGGGCAAAAAGCGGACCGCCACGAAAGGTAGTGACTGGGGGCCTATTCCCGCTATCTTTAGTAGCGGTGGCGTCAATTATCATCACTATTTCCTTAACAGGTCGGTACCGCATTGATATCAGAGACTTTGGACCATTCTGTAAAAAATTGGTGTGAGGGCCAATTCTTTCGCGTTTTCACACCAGGATTACAGGAATTTCGGGGGACCCAAAGTTAGTTTCAATACACCAAGTGTTCATTCCGGGTGCGCCCAAATGCTTCGGGCTTGCTATATATGGGAAAGCCGATGCATTCTCGGCGCGCCCGAAATAGGCACGTGCCGCATCGAAACTTCTAACTTCAGCTGCCCCAAAATTTCCGTAATCCCGGTGTGTTTTCGCCCTCGCTGCTTTCCCGTCTGGTCAGGCACTTCACTGCTGCCTTGTGCACATTCGGTACAACATTCCTTGCCACCATCATAGTGCTGGGCAGATTCGGTTCGGTTCAGGTTCGGGGCCCTTTTCCCCGAACACCAAACCTGAACTTCGTGTTTGGTTCAAGGGAACCCCGGACGCCGAACCTGAACACTGGTTCAGGTTCAGTTCAGCGTTCGAACACATTCAAACCTGTTTTAAAAAGACGGCCAAAAACCTTGAGTTGGAACCTAAGGAATCGTACCAATTCTACTGGAATATGATAAATTATTGCACAACTGCACACAAGAGCCCCTACGGCCAACTGCAGACACATTTAAGGTGGGCCAGTGTGCGGGACGGGGTGTGATCATGCATGGCATGCTGCAAGCATGCTGTGACTCACCGCTCTCACACCCAAATTACGAGTACTTATGTAATCGTTTATAATCAATTGAAGATGAGGTTTTTGCGCACCTCTTCACATCATGCCCCCGTTTATTCGTGTAAAGAAATTAGGGGCTGTGCTAATGAATATAGCGGCTGTGTTGAAGGGAGCATAGTGGCAGTGCTTAAAAAGACTTCAAACTTTGTGACGATTTAGTGGCGGTGTTTGCTTGTGTAATCAGCCCACCTTTAGCGTGGGTTCGACCCTGTCCACCCTCAGCCTTTTCATCTCATGGGGTTCAATCAAAGATCGAACATTGGGTGCTCGCCTGTCACCTTCCTCATGAACGGCCGTGTCCTTTGCCCCATTCTACCGCTTTTGCCCCTTGGACCTATCGAGCCTTCAGTATTGATCCCAGTGATGAATGCTAAATATGACATCCTCGTCAACTCGAAGTGCGTACCTTTCTCCCCGAGCCCGATAGGTTCCTGACTTCATCTTCTTGCAGTGCTGTCAGTCAAGCCGAAAGCTTGAGCGGGTTGGGAGAGTTTTGCGCTACCATTTTTGGAAGCCTCTCTAGTAAAGTCGCATCTATTCCACGCTTTATTGATTCATTTTACGTAGTTTTGTGGTCCGCTCCCGTTGAAAAAATCATCTGAGAAGAGTCATGCCCTGCCCCCGAATCAATTGTTGCACCCCGCCCAAAAAATAAACGAATAATTCAGTGCGGGCGACAAAATACTTGCTCAAACGCAACCGGGCCTGGATTCAAGCCAAGGTTTGTTTCCTTCTAATACTTTCGCTGAGAGGTTTCTGTTGTAGCCTTTTATAATTTCTACATTCTGGCGATGTTTTGTGCGAATATAACATCTTTTGTTCCTTCTTTCTGGGTGCTGAGATGCTGTCAAGTTGCTATGGTCGAGTTGGTTGGAGGTCTCGGGCCTACATTTCTACGCTACTTCCGCCATCGCTGAAATACGAACAACTGAAAAAAAAATGTACATAAGTATGAGTTTTGCCGGGCATCGCCTCGGCCTTCACCCCCAAGTGAGGTCGGAATTTCTACCAGGGCATAGACAAATGGTTCTTCCATTATAGGTAAAAGGTTAATAGGGATTCGACTCCATGCAATCCGGACCCAAAAACTCACAAAATCACGGTTTTTTCTAATTTTCAGGTTCAAGGTTCGGTTCGGGGTTCGAACGCACCCTGGCGGCGCGAACACTGAACCTGGTGTTCGGTTCAGGTATGGGCAATGCCTGAACCTTGAACCTGAACCTCGTGTTCGGTCTTGTCTGGTTCAGGTTCAAACTGATTTTCAAACCGGACTTGCCCAGCACTATGTGACCATCATCAACAAGTGAAAATCACCCTAGACGCTGCTCCCCTCAGCCGCAAGCCGAGTCCTGTCAAACGGACGTACTCGGATGCAGTGAGGAGGTACTCCGGTGGTCTTCCTCCTAAAATTGGGGTACACGTGCTCACTGGGGGCTGCTGGAAGGATTTTCTGTGCGGACAGAGCATCCTTCCTCCCAATTTCTCCCTTCTTTTAAGATAGGCCTCATCCATACTCATCCAATGTGATGTCATTTGTGATTTTTCCCTCAAATCTCAATTTTCTCAACAACAAAAGGGAAATCAAAGATTCTACTTCGACAATCTCTTCCAAATCGCCTTCAGAGCTTCTAGTCCAAGAATTGGAATATTTGAGTTGGAATTGAGGGAGGAGATAGTTTTTTGCTGCTGCAATCAAAATTTCGGCCATCCCATCAAAAGCCGCGAAAAAGCTTTCTCGTCTCTCAATTCTTCTCTGAAAATTTCAAAAATATTCACAGATACATTAGACATGATTTAGAAGAGATCATCGAAGTAGATTTCCGAATTTCTTCTTAGATCTCGAGTAATTCGAGAACCAATCCATATATCACGGATGACGTCACATTGGATGTGCCTAACTTATAGGTCGCCGATCATGTCTACCGAATGCAGTAATAGTGTTCCGACCGCGATCCGATCAGCCTTCTAACATTTTCTCGGCGGTGCCGGCAACATCTCCACACTAAACGAGGTGCTTTCTTCGTCTGCTGCTCCCTCTACGACCGCGTCGTCTGGGCCCCTCGTCATTGCACCCGTGCCCCCTCCTATCCAGGATGGACCCCGCCACAACGACGACAGTCTCCTGGCCTTGCTCCACAACAACTCGATGGCCACAATCGCGCAGCTCCAGCAGATGGCCTCCGACGCCACTGCTCGCGTCGCCGCCCTCGAAGACTGCCAGCGGCTGACTGTCGCCACGCTCGGAGAGGGTCCGCAGGGTCCTGCAAGTCCTCCTTGCGTGCGATCACCCAGCTCCTCCCGCCGCCGTCGCAGTCCCCGCTGCCTCCCCTGCCCCACTGAGCACTCTCGTGCCCGTCGCCGCGCATCTGTTGGGCCCCGTTGTGCAAGCCCTGGTTGCTGTGTAGGCCCCCGCCTTCGCAACGGCTCCCGCTGCCGACAATCGCACGGTCAAGATGCAGGCGATGTTCACCACCGCCCTCTCCGCTGCCCTCAGCACTGGCGGCACCAAGCGTGCCTGAGAGGATGACGACGTCGGCGACACACGCAACGTCTGCCGCCGTCGAGGCTCCCTCCTTCATCACCACCAACGCTGCGACCTCCTCAGCCCCCGCCCCCGTCCCCGACGCGCCAGATGCCCTCTCTCGCCGCACTACCAACCCTGCCCGCGAGCTCATCTTTGGCCCCGTGAACATTGACACCGAAGCCCGCACCATCATCGCGGAGGGCATGGTGTCACGCTCCTTCTTCACGCCCCGCGGGCCCGACGCCGAGCACATCATCCGCGGCTTCGACACCGCCCGTTCCGCCGGGTGGTTCATTGACACCTGTATGACCCAGCGCTCGGGCAGGGGGTCGTCTGTCGTTGCGCGCCCAAATGCCTGAGGGCAGCTCACTCCCCCCGCTCGCTCACTAATGCACAAAACAATGGACCCCGTACTTATCCTTCTCATGTCGTATCCGACCCTCAAAACGTACCTAGTTTTGGTACCTTTGCCCTCCCTTTACCTTCTACCCGCCGTATAGATCCACAGCAGTCGGTAACGATTAAAAGCTGGAATGTACACGGTGCTTTTCCTTTAAAAATGCGCTGCCCGCAATTCAGATCAGAGCTAGAGCTGTACGACATTAACTTATTTCAAGAGACCCACCTTCGGCCGCAACAACACGATACCGTGGATCTGCCGCCAGGCTATACAATTGTGTCCTGCACGCGGAGACCTAAGCCCTTGTTTGATCAGTCATGGGGAGGCGTCGCCATTGTTATTTCAATGCGAATACCTTTCAAAGTTCGGGACAACCTCTCGGGACTTCATGGTTATCCAGATTGAAAACCTGCTTATATATAATGTGTACATATTACCGGAGTCTACAATGTGGGCAGGAACCTTAGACTCGGACCCGTGCAAGGCTCTCGAGAATTCTCTCACTCTTGCGTATATGGGGGGCTTCTACCTTGTCTTAATGGGGGATCTGAATGCCCGAACGGCATCTTCTAAAGCTTCTCCGCGAGACCCAGACCGTATCTCAAAAGATGAAAAAGAGTCAACTGACAGCCGTTGGCTTGCTAGAATGTGCAAGGACTACAACATTGTGTTTGTAAGTGGCGCAGCTCGCTTCGGGCCAGAAAGCAGTAACTTCACGTCCTTCCAAGGATCGAGGAGTACCGTAATCGATTATATGCTGTGCTCCCGCCCGTTGTTCGAAGCTGTCAAATCGTTCAGTGTATGCAACTGTGTCGAGAAATTCGATCATGCCGCACTATGAGCGGAAATCAGAGTTCAGATTAATCTCAAAGAGGATCTAGGGGCGCACCATTCCAAGAGACGTGAGATTCAAGTGGACTTCCTACAGGACACGGAACTGGACCGTCTTCTGATAGCCACGCCGGAATCTGCAAAAGACGAGAAGAAGAAGAAATGTCTTGCCCTTTTCAGCCCGGTTCGAGTTGAGTCAAGGTCACAGTGCATGGCACCTGTAAAAATGCAGGTAAGCCGTCAGCTGCTGCAGGTGCAGGAATATACTGGGGCTATAATGCGAAACGCAATAGAGCCGTTCGTGTATGAGGAACACAAAACAATGCACGAGCAGAACTTACGACTGTTATTTCGGCTCTCCAACTCGCTCCTGCCGACGAATCCCTCGAGATTTCTACTCGTTCTGAATATGCCATCCGAGCCGCCAAGTTTTACTCGTTCAAAAACGATGCACGTGGATGGAGATGCCCCAATGGAGACCTGTTGAAAATCGTGAGCAAGCTGATTAAAGAACGGACTGCCCCGGTACACTTCCTGCATATCAAGAAAATGACGGTGGCCAGTAGGCACCTCACGGGCTCCAAGGAACTGGCCAACACTCCACCCGTCTACGGCAATCTCCCGAGATTCTCCGAGACAGCCTTACCTCCGATAGATGTCGAGAAAGCTACAGTTGATGTCCCCGACGACAGGGCATCAGACTCGGACTCGAAAACAGCAAGGAAGCCATACCCCGAGAAGCACCGTGGGCGAGACAAACTGGGAGCAATCAGGGATGCGAATAGAGACAAACTCTTCAACGCACCATCAAGTGGCGTTTTCTGGAAGGAAGTAAGCGTCTTGCTGACCCGCAACCTCCTCCAATATCAGTGACCGCCGAAAGCCTCAGAGGGGTCTTCGAAAAGCGTTTGAACCTGCCTGCAGTGATGCCTTCAGCATTTGACGAAATCCAGCACAAAATAAACCAGACCTTGGGCTCGCTCATTCCTGAGAATACCGAGGATCCCACCCCAGAACGGTTCCTTTCGGCTGCTTGGTTCGAAGACGACGCAGCATGGGTGAAAGACCACCTGCTGGAGCACTCCTTAGACAGCTCTTCAGGAGATGATGGATGGAGTACATAAAATTGCCTCTAGTGCTCCGGGATACTTCCTGAAACCGGCGTTCCTAAGCGGGACCGTGCCGTGTAATGCTACCTACCTACCTACCTACCTACCTACCTCATACATTTTGGACTTAATTTGGCAGGCCATTAGCTGCTGTGCTCAAAAATTTTCCTCAGCCTCCGCCCGATTTACCTTACGACGGACGTACTGTGCACGTACTGAGCGTTGATTTACCTTACAGCGGACCGGCTGAGGCCTGAGTGACCGGGGGGCTGTCCTGCCAGCGCCGCGGCTAGGGCTCAAGCTCAGGTACTAGTAGGCTCGCTTCAGCCTCTACAGTATATCTTGCGTGAAATCTGAAGACAGTCGTTCAGATCACGTTAAGGTACTAGTAGGGAGCATGATCCGGATAAAATCCACGCGGATGATGGATCATCCACGGATGATGTTCGTGTTGATCTCAGATCCCCTGAAGTGCGTTCTGTCCCGTTTGGCCTCACTTTCCAGGTGAAAATACTCAGAGGCATCACAGACTTAGTCATATAACTCAAATACAGTCCTCTGATTTTATTGGATTTTCTCTGGGCAAATAGCGAAGTCTATACGTCTAAATACCCCGAAATCAGCGAAATGTGGATGTAAATCATGTAATTCGATAAAACCACCCCCCGAAAAATCCAAGAATTCCTAAGTAGGCCTCCTTATACCATACAGTTGTTTTAAAGTCGCTCATCCGTCAGGGCAGGCGCGCTGTGGCTCGAATGGTGAACGGCGGATAACGGTGGATAAATTCTCGCGGATAGTTGATGGATTGATCTAATCCGTGGATGAGTGATCGAAGGAGGAGGAAGAGGATTGCCTGCGCGGTCCCAAATTGACTTGGGGGTGAGGGCCGTGGCAAAGCCCGGCAGGCACTTGTACTTATGTAAAGGGTTTTTTTAGTTGTTACTTCTCAGCTAGGCAGGAGAAATAATGCGAGTCAATGCCGCTCGCGATTAAGCCCATAGATAATGTGACTGCAAATTCTCATCATCGATCAAGATATATTAGTTGACTTCAATGTGTGTTGGTGGTTTAGCAGATTAATTCAGTAAGAGAGTATGGTATACGGGAGCGACATGGATTACAAATGTAAGTACTGAGTTGGAACGAGTGGGTATAATGTAGGATGATTATGTTGGAGTGTCAAAAATGGAAGTATTGCACTCCTAGAGTTGAAGGTCATCCAGTGAGATGGGCTCACATGATGCAAAATGTACTACTACCCCAAGATCCTATACCTAATGTGAAGCTTAATTATATTTGGGCCGCAGGAACCAAGTGTCCCATCAACATGCTCTCCGACCTTTGTTTGTCCCACATTTGGTAACCTTCCCAGAGCTGAAGGTCATCCAGTGAGATGGGCTCACATGGGGCAAAATGTTCTATTATTCCGAGATCCTATACTTAATGTGAAGCTTGTTAATTTTGTTAATTATATTTGGGTGGCAGGAACCCAGGGTCCCATTACAGGGCTCTCCTATATTTATTTGGTTCTTGTTTGGCACTGATCTGATGTTGAAGTCCATGCACTGGAAAGGGTTCACCTGGGTTCAATTACTTCATTTTGCTGTTATCCTATACCTCCTGCGATGATTGGGAAATAAATTTAGCCCCAGCGAACCAAGGGTCCCAGCACGGGGCTCTCCTACATTTATTTGACATGTGCCGAGATAGCATGGGCAATCCCGAGCAAAAGCATAGAGTGCTGCAGGGGATTTCCTTGTGCCTGAGGATAGTGCCACGATGCTTCCAACCACCTGTGAGCAGCCAAGACAGTGGAGATACGTGCAGCAGTGTGGCAAAGAGAATGTTATGCTGTGGGACTGCAATGGAGTAGCATGTGGAGAGGAGAAGGTGTACTGCAACATGCCATTGCAGCGACTGCCCGTGGCGAAGACAAGGCAGGGTGTTAGAAAAGAAAGAAGAAAAAAAGATGTGGAGGATCAAGACATTTTGCTGATATCTTATACCTCCTGAGATGCTTAAAAAATAAATTTGGGCCCAGAGAACCAAGGGCCACATCACGGGGCTCTCCTACATATATTTGGTTGAGATTTGGCACTGATCTGATGTTGAAGTACATGCACCGGAAAGTGTTCACCTGGGGTCTAGTACCTCATTTTTCTGGCATCCTATACCTCATGCGATGCTTGGAAAATAAAATTGGGCCCAGAGAACCAAGGGTCCCATCACGGGGCTCTCTACATTTATTTGTCATGCACCATGATAGCATGGGCAATCCTGAGCGAAGGCATAGAGTGCTGCAGAGGATTCCCTTGCGCCTGAGGACAGAGCAGCTTCCAACCACTGGTGGGCAGTGAAGACAACAACATTGTGGAGCAAGTAGCATCTGGGAGGGCGGAGATCGGCAAAGAGATTGATATGCCACTGGACTGCGATGGAGCGGGAGGTGGAGAGGAGAAGGCATACTGCAACATGCCATTGCAGCGACTGCCCGTGGCGAAGATAAGGCAGACTGTTAGAAAAGAACAAGAAAAAAAGATGCGGAGGATCAAGAATCGAACTCTCGACAATGGAACGAATATTACACAAGCAAGCATGGCCACAGCACGGCCACTAAATAGTCACAAAAAATGAAGTGAAGTTAAGCATAGCCACTAAAATCCATTCAACACAGCCTCTAAAATCATTAGCATAGCCACTATTTTCTTTACAAACTTGAGATGGGACATTTTGCGATGAGCCTGCAAAAACCTCATCTGCCTTCGATCAAAAGAACGATTACATAAGTACTCGTAAAACAGCCGGTGGTTAATCATCCGCAGATATCCGGATAGGGCCGATCCAGGCTGATCCCTAGCCTCAGGGTTCTCGAACGCACTCCATATTTTTCAAACGGTGTCAAGATTTTTTCTGAAGCAGCGGCTTCAATCGTGACAGCGAGCCGACGAAAAGAAAATCAACGCAGGCTAAGGCCACAGAGCTCTACGGAGGGGCACTCCCGACGCAGACCCAGAACATTTCTCAAGTCAACGCAAGGCCTTATCGAATTTGTCAACAATCCGGGATCGGACAGAGGAATGCCGCTTGACCCTTTTGGACGACAGCGCAATTCAGGTACCTATAAAGAGTAATATACCCTCGGTTATATCTAGTATGCAGCCTATGAAGAATTTCAGCACCGTACTCGGCGGATCGAGGCATGGGAGCATTGAGTTTAACCTGTCTGGGATCGAGGTTCCACTCCCACTGGCTTCTCATGGGCATGATCACTGAGCAAGGGAAGAAACAATCCAGGAGCAATGCACTGAAGGCTGAAGGATTCGCCCTCAATCGAGACATGCAACGAATTCTCAACTGGGTTCAACTTTCAATCCCGCCAGACACAAACATCATGTAAATCAAACGCCCTCACTTCGCGCCTTTATCAGCGCCGCCTGGCGGGCCTTTCTTCGCTTATACACGACCGCAGGGCGCGCGGTGACCATCAGCCGCCGCACGTAAATGACGACGGCGACGCTGATCACGATCGTAACGGCGAGCACGATCTTTTGGATCTTGTTGCTCTTCGAGTCACCTAGAAGGGGAGCGTGAGTGAAGTGTTACGTGCGCTCCTCTCTCACACCGAGGTGGAACTGGAATTGGAGAGCAGCGAGGACGTACTGCTTGCGAGGGCCACGCCGATATACACGACGGCGAGCTGCTTCGGTAGCGAGACGACCGCCGCGACGAGGAACACCCAGAACGGCATCCCGCAGGTGGAGAACACCGCCGTCGTGACTGTTGAATCAAGTTATTTTTGCAATCACTGCGTGGGTACTGAGCGGAGCGGATGACGCACAATGAGCTGGAAACGCGCTGTAGCGCACGACGACGGCGATGAGCAGCCCGCCCTCGCGGACGACTTGCGCGAGCGTCCCGTACGGCATGCTCGTGAGCTCGAGCTTCTCGCCGCGCGCGCGGCAGCACAGTCGGAAGGCGCTGAAGCGCGTTTGCGGTTAAACTACGCGCGCTGAGTAGCGACGGATTTGCTTACTAGAACGTGCAGATCTCGCCTAGGATTGTGCCGGCTGCGACAGGGATCGGGAAGTGAGCATTTTTCTAAAGCAAGGAACTTTTGAGGCGCACCGGCAACGATGCCGAAGCCGATACCCAGTCCCCAGACCAGGCCGCACAACATGACGACAATTTCGTGCCCGAATAACTAGATGAGTGAGCTGGAAGAACAACATGAATACAGGCGGTTCTTACAGGAGGGAACGAGAGGGCAATTAAGACCACAATAGGTATGAGCCATCCTGCTGGGGTTCTGTGAACGAGTCAGATCGTATCAAAGCCGTATAGGTACGGAGGCGCACTTATGTAGCCAGTCAGTCACTGGCCGCAGGCCTAGTATAATTTGATATCAGCCACCAGTAAATGGAGATTCCCGCGCTGAATTTACCGTCTATAATCTGCTTGTGGTAGCTTTCCACGAGGGCTATGATTGCGATGATAACAGCTAGAGTGACATAGAGCCCTGGCGGGTGGGTGTTCGATGGAGAATACCCAAAGCAGAGGAAAGTCTTACGGATCCGTTGCGCTATTGTCCGCTTCTTTTTAACCCCAAGTTCGGTGGGTGTGGGGCTGGGGGTGCGCGAAATATCGCGGGCCACAAGCTCGGGGGGCTTGTACTCGGACGATGCCGGCCCAATGGAGGGTGCATTACTTGGGGGGTAGGCGTACGCAGGCTGGGGCATGGCTACGACGGTGGACATGGTGGAGGAAGCTGGGGAGAACGCAAAGCGAATCGAGGTCAATTATAAGGAATAAATCGCCGATGGTGATCCGTCGGAGGTAGCGGGATTTTCCCACCCCTTTTGCTTTCCAAGTTACCTCGCTCCCGGGCAATACTCTTATTATGCACCGTATTTGACGGTTGTGAACTTTCTCAGAGGCTTCATACAGAAATCGAGATGCTACATGATTATCATGGAAAGAAAACCGTGTTGATCGCGTAAGCAGTTTAACGAGAGCGCGGCCCGCACCCGAGATTCGAAGTCTCATATTTTGCTGCGCACCGACGGAGTTGACGCTCCGTACGTTCTACAGCAATTTAGAGTTCGGACACAACCTCCGCCGGCATGCGCAACCAAGTACATAATCAATACATAATGCATGTAGCCGGATATTTTTGCCAGAATTTGCTGAATACCAGCTTTACGAACCTTTCTAGCGTCGACGACGTATGGCTCAAACTTCGCTCCTTGGACGAACTTGAGGATCGGCTAACAAACGGCAGAAGAGAAAGACCGACCGCCCAGTCGTTATCAGCCGATTACTTGGACCTCGCAATCGTCGACAGTGCAATATTTATTCCCTCATGTGTTTTTGAATTGCGCTATTAGGGGAAGTCAAAGCTGTCAGCTGCGACCGATTCAGAACCGATTCTGATGCCGATTCAGACACCGATTCTGACATCAGAATCGGTCAAGAATCGGCCTCAGCTCTGACCGACCCGATTCTGAGCTCATTTCCTGTACCAATTCTCCCTAGTGAAAAAAATGCAGAATATATTCATCTTTGTTACCGGTGTGACATCCCCGCCCCTCAGCCTCTGCGACACAACTCAGCTCCATGCCCCGCCTTTCTTCGCGGCAGAGCCGCGCCCGAGAGGTGTTCAAGACATTCGTTCATCACCACACCTCGCGCGTCAAAAAGGCTTTACGGTGGAAGAACAAAATCAAGCGCACATTTGTGCGCGCAGGCTTGGCACCAGAGGATGGAGAAGCACTGACAGCGCTATCGCTGGATATGCGAGAGCCGCCTGACATCGACATGCTTTCCGTCACCTCTGGAAGCAGCGGCTCATCCGCCAGTTCCTCGATCAGCGGTGGCCTCTCCAGCACATCGGACACCACGAGCGAGAACTGGTCGGACCTTCTTGGCTCGGACTGGCGGCGATCTTCCTCGAGTTCTTCAGCTTCATCGGACTCTCTCTTCGATTCCAGCAGTGACGAAGGGATGCCAGACTTGCACCCCGCTGGATACCCCGATTCGGACGAAGAGGACGAGTCTGATTCAGACTCGGATTCTAGCTCTTCCAGATCGGACTCGGGCGACGATGCAGACGATGAGGGCCACGACTGGGATGACCTTGAGATGGAGGGGGTGTTCCATGACAGGAGCACCGGGTTTCAAAGCACAAGCAGCAACTACCGCACTAAATGGGTGCGGCACAATCTGGAGGAGATGTATTCTCACCGTTACGAGCAGCCCCGCGACACCTTTCCTCGGGGCCCCGCCTTCCTTCGCCACGTCCTCCGAGTCTTGAAAAACGCGCGGCCCGACCTTTTTCGCCAGGAACTTCGTGTATCCCCATTCACATTCGACAAACTCGTCCGACTGTTGGCCGATGATCCTGTCTTTGCCAACAACTCGTCCAACGCTCAGATGGCCATTGAGGATCAGGTCGCCATCGTGCTGTACCGGTTCGGCCACTCGGGAAACGCCGCCGGCCTTCAGAAGGTCGCGAATTGGGCTGGCGTGGCAAAGGGGACCATCACTCTCATAACACGGCGAGTAATGACAGCTATTCTGCGCCCGGACTTCATGACCAAGTTTGTCCGTATGCCGACAGCTTCTGAGAAGGAGAAGTCGAAGGCTTGGATCCAAGCGCACTCGTGCAAAGCTTGGAGAGACGGATGGTGCATGGTTGATGGTACCCTTATTGCCTTATTCGACCGTCCGTTCTGGTTCGGGCAGAGCTATTTTGACCGAAAACGCAATTACTCCCTTAACATACAAGTGTGTGCCTTCAAATATCTATGCCTGTCGCTCACAAGATCTTTTTCTAGATCATATCACTTCCCAACTTGCGCATCATCGACTTCGGCTACGGTTTTACAGGAAGCACGCATGACTCGACGGCATGGGAGGGAACTCGCCTCACCAAAGAGCACAATATGTTGCTAGTGGATGGAGAATTTGTCTGGGCAGACTCGGCGTATACCGTATGAGATCTTATCTGTTACGTAGATCTTTACTCACTGTACGTAGGTGGAACCATGGGTTGTTGCGCCGTACAAAAAGCCATTCAGCCTTCTTCCCGGCAACGAGTTCAACAACCATGTGTCCATGGTTCGCATTCGCTCAGAACATGCCATTGGATTTTTGAAAGGTCGTTTTCATTCGCTGAAAGGCTTACGTGTTAACATCAAGGACGAAAAAACTCACAAATTTGCAACTTATTGGATTGCTGCGTGCATCGGGGTCCATTCTTTTGCAATGCACTGCGAGGATGAGGAACGTGGGGGCAACAGCGATGACGAGGCTGTCATGGCAGATCCGTTCATCGACGAAGGAATGTCATCCTCATCAGACTCCGAGGCAAACATTGCACCAGCCGCGGCAGATAGCATGCACCATCCGGGGAAAGCAAAGCGGGAGCATCTGAAACAGATGCTATTCAAAGCGAAGGCTAGACGCGAGCGACACCGTACACGAAGACGCCGTAGGGAATTTGGTATGAGTAGCGACAGTGGTTAAGGGCGAGTAGCGACAGTAGGAGCTGAAAATGAAAATATGCCGCCTGGGCCAAAGAACGATATGTGATGCAAATGTGATGTAAGAAGTGGGAGCAGGGTAGGTTCTTGCGTAATAAATTACTGGTTCCCGAGAGAGGAGCCGAGAGAGCTTGCGAAGGCACCGAAGGACATGGCATCATCCGCGAAGTTCATGTCGGTGGTAGATGTCGAGGGACCAGCAGCAGCATTCCCATTGAAACCGTCAAAATCCAGGTAGTCGGAGGGCTCTGAAGCCGCGTATTGGGAGTCGTGCGACCGAGAGGATGTGTGAGTATCAAAAGGGAAGTTGGCAGCGTGAGAGGTGGAAGCGCCGGCCATCCGAAGCTCGTGGGCTTGCCGCATCTTGAGCTCTCTCAGCTTCAGCTTCATCATCCTCTCCTCTTGCTTCGCGCGCCTTTCCTCCCGACGCCTGTCCTCCCGCTTCTCCACAATCCGGCCCTTGACTGCGGTGGCCTGCATCGCCTCCTGCATCCGGAGACTCGCCAACTCGATCTCCTTCTGGCGGGTCAGCTCCTCAGTCTTCACGATCTCGCTGAACTCGGCCACTTTGCTCTTCTTAGCGGGCTTTGGCGCAGCGGATGGTGTAGGGGCTGGGTCTGATGTGGCGACCTTCGCAGGAGTCTTCTGGGCCTGCTCCTGCTTCTTGGCTTTGATCTTCTTCCCATTGGGCGCTGGCACATCATCGAGAGGGAGGGGCTCGGATAGGACCGGAGAAGAGGGCTCGTAGTCGTCGCCGCTGCCAACGACATCGACGTTGACATCGGAGAAGGTGCGCTTGTGTGATTCGTAGTCGGGGGTACGGCCAGGGGTTGTCTCCCATGGAAACGGGGAACCAGAGGTGTCGTCCTGTTCCTCCGTCTCTTCTGTTTGCGCCACCTCATCCTCGGCCTCAGCTTCCTCCGTCGTGGGCTCCGGCAAGATGACTCCCGCATCCGCGCCCGTGCTGCTGTGGCCGAGGCCGGTAGGAACGAGATTCGGGCGCTGCGCGATAAGATTGCGCATGTCGAAGTACCACGGGCAGGTAGCGGATATTTTCGCTAGGGAGGCTCTCAATTCAGTACACCTGGCGCTTTACGATGCATGTACGCACCCCACTTGGTCGTGAATGGATTTTTTACAGTCATATCGATCTGGTCCGCGTTATCTATTCCTGCGCCGGTCTCCCCCATCTCCGCATTGTACTCCCGGGTGATTCTGGCCATGCTATAGTCGAAGTCAGTGAGCCATAGAAGGGCATATGGTGAGGCTCCATACGTGCTCAAACGGTTCTTAATCTTGTTCGCGTAGGCCAGTCTCTCCTTTGGGGTCTTGACGGTCAAGAGAGCAGTGGCATATTTGGGCACGTTCCCGAGGAGGAGGCGGAAGAGCTTCCAGTGTGCATGGACCTTCGGCTGTCCGCCTCCTTCTGTAGTTGATGCGTTGGGACCGCACGGAGGGTACAGTGACTGCTTGATAGCCTTGTCCTCCATGATGAGGGTAATGAGTGTCTGGCTGAGTGCGGGTGGTTTCCAGCTGCAGTTTGGTAGATGCCCATAACATGCGAGCAGATTTTGGTGTGCTTACTCGACTTCCAGGATTACAGCGGGGCCGGCAGGCAGCTCCTCGAGCTCATCAGCCTCGCTGTCTTCGCTGCTTTCGACTTCAAGTTTTTTCTTTTTGTTCTTGCCTGTGGTCTTTACCAGTGCGGCTTTTGCTGTAAGTTTTCTCTTGCGCGCAGCCCTTTTCCCCGGAGAGTTTTTGGGTGGGCGCGGCATACTTGTAGATAAAATAGGGGATGAATGCAAATATTATGTAATTTTTCGCGTGACAACGAGCAACTACAGGAGTTTAGGGGCGGCACCGATTCTCAGACCGATTCTGAGGTGTTCCTCCTCTGGAGCAGGAACACCGATTCATCGATTCTGCCGATTCAGGCATTGATTCTGACATCAGAATCAATGTCTGAATCGACATCAGAATCGGTTCTGAATCGGTCGCAGCTGACAGCTTTGACTTCCCCTATTAAATTCTCGGCTGCATTTCTATTGTTGCAAATACCATCACCGGCATCGATAGATCATCTTTAGCAACTGAATGTAAAGTCTTCGATTAGGAAGGATAATAATCCCGCCATAATCGCTCTTGTTGTACTTCCGCGGGAAAATGTTGAACCAAGAATAGATGCACCGGAAGCCAGGGAGGAGGACTCGGAGGAGAAGTGTATTATTGTGGAGGTCCCAATAAGGAACAAGCAGGTGCTGTACCTACGTACATCACGTCCTGAATGTACGCTACAGCCATCAACGGCCTGATCCCTGTGGTAACCTATCTACATCAGTGGTTGCAACTAGATATCTCAGGAAAAGACTTGGAAGACGGGCGGAGAGGGACAGCTTGAATCAGGCTGAATCAAGTTATGATTAACTGAACTGGGGCTCTGAGCGTGCAATGCTCCAAGTCAGAATAGTTATTAATTTGCCAGCGGATTGTCGAGTGCTCCGATCTCATGTGTTCAGCTTCTCGGGGCTGAAATCACTGTTTGCGGACGCTTTCGGTTCACTTTGAACCAGAGAATGAAGTTCTACAGGTCTAGACACACGACGGAGTTGGCATCCTTGCCGCACGCTGTAGCGTCCAGTGCAGATATAGAATGTTGGGCAAGCGGCCCTTGGACCGGCCCTGACAGCAGCCGCGTGATCATCCGGTTTCAATGGATGTTAAGGGGAAGAGACCGAGACAGTCGTGGTCGCTGTCCGATACAGCCCGAAGGGGGCCTGCTGCGGTCTTCATGAAACAAGCGTCGGCCAGTGTCTAACGCAGGCATCAATGTGCTCAACGTGACTATCTGGTCCAGCGTAACGGTCAGGGAACTGCAGCGGAACTGTTTGTAAATACATGTCAAGATATCCAGTGGTTCCATCAGAAGTATTGGCTGGTATCATCTGACTCAGAGACTACTTCGCATTCGGAGATCACGCAAGATGAGGGACGGCGTTCAAACTTCCAAGTCGGATAATCCCATTTAGTGTTGGAAATTTCGCCATCAATCAAATTAGCCGGCGGGCCGCACAAATTGCCGCAAACTTCAGCTTGAAAACTGACAGAGACACGACTTAAAAGAGCGAAATGTTACTCCCTGATTCACCTTTTTTTTTTCTGACTTCGACAAGTTCACATCGACTTCGTTGGCCCACCTATGGTGCAAAACGCAAAGGATTTTCTGACGATCCATCAGTCCCATATGATACATCTCAATGATGCCGCGTGGGAAGAGGAGGAAGATTGTAGGAATTTATAACGCGGTGGTTCCGCTGAGGACATACAAATGCTGTACCTTCGCATATCACTCTAGGCTCCAGCGTCCTGTAAGGGCAAGAACTACGTGTACAGTCGAAGGGCTGCTCAAGTCTCCCTCGCCTAGTCAAAGAGTGAATTAGAGTGCATGGCAATTTCTCACCGCGGGTCGATCGCGCACGTGACATGTTGAATTTGACATGTTCCACTTCAAGATACTGGATTCGTCAACTGAAGAACTTCACGTTGAACATAGCTTCTACTATAACTAAAGCATTATATGTACAAGTACAGAATCCAAGATGTATAGACCCATTGAGAACGGGTAATGAATGCTTTGCGCTCCTTTTCCGCCAATTAGTCCACGTCTACTTCCTCTCGGACTTCTGCCCATTTGATGGCGGGCAAGGGCAGAGTCACTGGTAAACCGGTTACCTTCGTCATGAAGATAGGAAAAAAACACTGTCAAAACACGTACCCGCTTCTTGAATGTCTGTGCGATAGACAACCATAGCCCAGCCCTCGTCGCGCATCGTCCGGACACGATCCTTGCTCAACCTCCAACTGACCCTCCTGCCCGGTATGTCTACCATCTCCTGCGACGACAGGATGTACACCGTCCCCATCCGCGGCTCGGCAGCGCGACCTTCGAGGATGGCAGGGATGAGCCGGACGAGTGCGTCCGTCGTGAAGGCTTTGGAGGGTTTGTACAGCAGGATGCCGACGACGGGCTCTTGCACAGGGAGTGGCGCGAACATTGACCCCATGGCGAGCGCATTTACCTGCACGACGGCCTCGTAGACCCCGATCTTGTCATGGGTCGTCGCGAAATCGGCGGGCAGGGGAACGGCGAAGGGAATCCCAGCTTGCGCGGCCGCGAGGATGCATTCGAACTCCGCCAGCCAGGGATCGAGCCGGACGCGGCGCGATGGGACCTTCCGGACGAGATCCGAGAGCGGGATCGGGAAGGTCCCGAGGTAGGGCGCGACGTCGGTGACGAGGCTGTCCGAGAGAACGGACTGCAGAAACTCGCCGAGCCAGTGCGCGGGGTAGCCGACCTCGTGCAGGTGGACGAGCAGGTGGACGAATGCGACGAGGTTGTTCGGCATTCTCACGCGCGGGGCGCTCATGTTGGGTGTCCCAGGGACGCAGGTGTAGAGTAGCATCCGGGTGAGCCAGCGGGTGAGCTCTGCGCGCGTGGCGAGCTCTGCTACCGGCCGCGGGAGTGACTTGCGAGCCAGGGAGACAATACCCATGACGCCATCCATGCGGATGGTCTCGCAGCCGAGGAACCGAGGGACGTCCTTCGGATGGAGCAGCGAATAACTGTAGCATCCGGTTAGGTTTTAGATGAAGGTGTGGGGATAATTCAACGCACTTGTGGCAGAACTCGTCGTCGTTCTTCCATACGCCGGAATTCACAAGGCAGTTAGAACCAACAACCGATCCTGGCTCGGATTGCAGGCATGGAACGACGAACATGGCAGTGTTGAGGACCTGCGGGAAATTAATGAACGGGTCTACAGGGATTTGATACATCGGTACTCACGCCATGTGTATAATCACTGCATACCGCGAAGTTAGATTTAGCACTGCGATGAGGTTGAAACTCACGGAATATTGCTCAAATACGCTCGGGTAAAGGTCCTCGGGAATTTCGCTGGGCGGTTTGTGTCCGTCCCGAGCCTCATCTTGCTCAGCTCCTCCATCAGTCCGCCACAGACGATCTCTAGCTTCACAGAGCCCTGCAGCGCCTTGAGCGAATCCATGACGGCCTGGAAGAATCGCATTGTGTGCGTGTATGCTGGCGATTCGGGCTCGGGGGGCAACTCACCGCCCTTGTCGACGCCGAATCTACGGTTGAACGCGTCGAAAAGGCGCGGCAGGTTCATTCCGTCCGGCGGGAGATCCGGGTAGCCCTTGCAGTTCGGAAGGCTTTTGTCGCAGAGCTCTGAGTACTCGCGGTCCTAGTGGGCGCGCCATTCAGTGAAATCCAAAAAAAGGATGGTACGACACGCACGAAAAGCGTCATGTTGGGCTTCCAGGTCCTTTCAATAATGCCTTGCAGCTGAAAGGCGTTCAATAAAACCTCGCGCATTCAAGAGAAAGGGACGCGCCTGTGTCTTCAACTCGTCGGGATACGGCACGCCGCACCTATTTTGGTCCCACTTCCCTATCTCGGGGTGCTTCGCCCAGAGCTCCTTCGGGGGGACAAACGCCCGCGTCACCTGAAACCACACGGATTCGCCGAGCAACTTAGGTGCTATGTTCCCGCTCAGGTGCTCCTCCAGCAAAATCTCCTCGATCCTCGCCCTCCTCTCCCTGAGCCCCCTCATCACCTGTTCGTCCGTCCAGCTCGGGTCGTGGAACCCCATGGCACGCGCCTCCTTTGGGCCCATCGCGTCTATCATGCTGTTGATCGCACGCCGCGGCGCGTCGATGCGGGCCTCCAACATCGCGCGGTACCCCGGCGAGAGCCCAGGGAGCTTGAGCATCTGCAAAACCGACGGGTCCATGGCGACGCCGTACATCGCCAGCATGCCGCGCGTCGTTTTCGTGGTGTTGCCCGTCCAGTACGCGAGAGAGGCGGAGAGCGCGGGAATCGCATCCGCGCTGACATGGAGCCACGAGGGGAGGCGCGGCGGCGCCGCTGCGAGGCGCTCTAGGAGCGATTTGATCGTTTTTTGTTGGCTGCCCGGTGTGGTGAGTACTTTGGGCAGTCGGTCGGCAGCGACGACACTCACCGTGCGTGGGCGTATGACGGCATGACGGCGCCAGCGTAAGTGTACATCAGCGTCGCTTTGATCTCAGCGAGTGCAGCGGGGGCACCGGCGCCAACCGTCATGCAGTCGTCCAAAAGTTGCAGGACGACAAGGTCGCGGGCGAGCGCGCTCGGGTGAATGTCCAACAGCGTGAGGTGCACGCGCATTGCTGCGCGTTTGTCCTTCGGGAGCGCCTTGACCGCGCGATGCGCGCCCACGAGTGTCGCGTACACATTCCGGGCTATATTCAAAGGTCAGCCGCTCCGTTCGAACATCCCGTGACGGCCATACCATCCCCAACGCCGCCGAACAGGAAGGACAGCTCCGACAGTCGCTTTTTGCTGAAGCTGTGGATATTTAGCGGGTAGGGATCCCGTGGCCCCCAGTCATCGAACAGGGAGAGCATCTCGTCTTGGCCCACGGTGTAGTACTGAAGCATAGGGTTCCTGGTATCCACCAGTCGTCAGTTTGGGACGGAAAAAAAACCAATGGGAACTGCGCACACTGGACGCCGCGCAATCGGAATCTGCGCCAACCGTACACGTCCGTCGTGGGCCGTGGACTTTGGGTTGCCTGCCTCACACGCGATGGCGCGGCACTCGCGCCAGACGCGGACGCTCTCGGAATCAGCATCGGCTGCGTTCGGCTGCTGTTGCGCAACAGTCTGCAGTTGCTCAATCTCCTGTGCATACTTTTTGAGAGTGGCCGGGACCACTGCGCCGCCACGCACGCCGTGTGCCAGAGCCTTCGCCGCACGTGTCGCGAGGCGCAACGCAAGGCTAGGGTTTGGGGAACCCGACGAGAGCCTCCAAGCGCGCACAATGGCGTCGACGCAAGCGGCGTAGTCGCCCATTTCATACAACGCAGCGCTCAGATTTGCTGGGTACACGTTTTCCTGCGGTGCCACTGCTTCTGCCTGGCACTTTTTTTCAGTTCTGGGTGGCAATGCAGGGAAGTGAGGAGATAAAGGACCTTGGCGTAAAGTTTCGAGGCTCTGGTACGATCTGTGAGTGAACTATCGAACGACGGTGACTTGAACGCACTCAAGCAGATTCCCTTCTTTGAACGCTACGTTCCCTTTGTCCTTGAACGCATCCGCCTTCTGTTTAGCGGAGGACATATCACGTTCTGTGAGGTTGACTATAGATTGTCTTTGAGGTAATTTGCTGTTTGGAGCGAGGTGGGTCCTGGG
Organism: Mycena latifolia; assembly: GCA_029289555.1. NCBI lineage: Eukaryota > Fungi > Basidiomycota > Agaricomycetes > Agaricales > Mycenaceae > Mycena > Mycena latifolia. The sequence goes on along the minus strand of JARJLE010000012.1, from coordinate 1,442,379 downwards.
AGAGCGGAAGCAAAAACTGAAAAGGACGAAAGGGTGGCTGTACGCCAATTTTCCTGATTAGGATACCGGCGTGATCCACCACGAGAATTATTCGCATTCGACATTCAAAGCCTACTAAGCCCATTACATACTGGTAAGTGATGTAAAAATATTTGAAGTAGACTATCTGCGCCCTCCGCTAACCGCAATAATCGTCTCGTCTTACTCTCATCCCATCACCCGTATCACCTCAAACATTCCGAATTACTTTTTCCGATCCCTAATTCTTGTGGGTCTCCCTCATCCGATCCGCTGCAGTTAATACCGGCAAGTTTTGCATTCGTTTTAGAAACACTAGTGGCCTGCAGCGAGCGTTCATACAAAGGGAGTGCTCCTCTGTAGAACTGTGCAGCCTTGGTGAAATCTCCCTTGCGGCTGGAGATATCGCCGAGGCGGACCATACAGTCACCTCTACTTCGATGGACATCCATTTGCTCAAACCCTTCCAAGGCCACAGTGAAAAGACTGAGGGCTGTGTCCTGGTCGCCCTGATCAAGAAAAAGATCTCCCAGACAGCGGAAGGCCTGGTGAGTCTGAAGCTTCTTGTGCAGTTTAAGTGCGTGTGCAAGATATACGATGGTCCAGGATGAGGTCCAGGGTATTTTGTTTGGAGCCCAACAAGTTAAATCGCCAAGTCTATCAAGGCAAAGGCCCGTAATTTCTGCATCCTTGCCCAAAGATGCATCATAACATGAGTGGAACAAGACCTTCGCATCCAAGAATTTTCCCCGTCGAAGGTACAGCTCTGCGCGAAGGACATCAGAGTGTCTCGTCATATAAGTGTCTCCCATGGCACTGAACATTGCATAAGATGTGTCAAGGTTCCGTTGAACCTCCACATCATCTGCACCGATCAAGACATCGATGGAAGTTATCTCATGTAGCCCCAAAGCGTAGTCGTACTGAGATGGATCGACATCGCGAATGATGTTGGCATTGATACTGCGGGACTCAGCATATTCGGATTTGGCGAAATGAAGACCCCCCATGGTGTTCAGGAGACGGTGGTCCACGACACTTCCCGACAACCCACAGAGCTGTAGAAGTTCCCTTCCTTTGATGCACAGCTTCATGCCCTCCTTGTAAAAGCCAAGGTCATAGCAGAAAGCAGCCTCCACTCGGAGTGCTCTTGCCTCTTGCAACAAGTTGCCAGATAACTTGGCAAGTTTTTGAGCTTCGTGAGCATACATTATAGCAGCCGGGTAATTGGAGGCACCCCGCTCAATCCAGCTAAGTTGAACTAAGGCATAGCAGTGCTCCTCAGATTTCGCACTCGATTTTGATAAAGATATGGCAGTTTTGAAGAAAGTTTTTGCCGCAGCTGGGTCTTCATGGTCTAGGTAGTAAAAACCAACCACATTGTAGAATCTGGCTAACCATAATGTTCAACGGCTAATTTGAGTTTACAGCAGTATTCAACACACCTTCAGCTTCTGGATCATTAAATTTTGTAAAGTGTTGCTGAGCTTCGACGACCAGTGTCTCCGAGTTGTCACTCAAGGCGGTCTCTGATGCCCATGACTCCGAGGATTTGAACATGTGTGTGATGAACGTCGTCCACAATCGAGGGTCTTGAACTTTAGCCAAAGCATCACGAATATAATCCATAAGATCAGAACGATCCCGGCCAGTGAATCGTCTGAATTCGTTTAGATATAGAGTGCATTCAACCACATCCTCAAGTTCTGTGGCATTTGAATGAAATCCAACTAGGAGAAGGCTTTGAATATTTCCGAGATTAGAGGTCAGACGAGTTATCACTTTAGCACTTGGGAGTGATCCCATGTGGTTGGTGTAAAACTGTAGAAGCAGCTGGAAATGCTTGAGAATAGGGTGGATGAGTTCTGAAGAAGGTGGGTTGACTAGAGTCATGTATTCACGAACCAGACTCAATGCCTTTAGGTGTCCATCATAATCAATGTATGCCAGAGAAGTCCGAAGCAAAGTAGTTCTGCAGGCCAAAATATCCATGATAGGGAGATGGCTTTGGAGAAGCTCACTCTCTGAAAGACCATCAGGCAGGACTGAAAGAAGACTCAGAAGCTCCTTCGCTGAAGGCAAAGCCAACATCCGCGGGCTCGAGAGTGACAATGAAATAGATATATCCAGGTTGCCCCTCTTGTCATAACCATCTGACAGCATGGATGTCCTTTCCGTTTCCCAGCGAGATAGTATGGCGGGACAGCCTTCATAGTCAACCAGATGAGCAAGAAGGTCGACAGCCAAGGGCACATTATCTGTCAATCCAAGAAGTTTTTCGATGTCCTTAGGGTCATGGAAACCCTCGGCGATGTCTATAAATGTGTGATGAGCAGCCTCATCAGACAGTGGCTTCAGAGGTGCCAGAAACGGACGAGTCCATTGGACTTTCCCCGGCCGTTCTGCTCCACGCATAGTGATCTGTAACTCCGTCAGTTAGTAGATCATAGTTGAAATAGGCAGTGTCTCACCATCAATGCAAGATGAGGTACACCAGTGAGAAGGGAGAGAAATTCCTCCACATCACTGCGAGATTCAAGAGGCTCCCAGATTGTCTCCAAGTTGTCCAAGATCAACAAACAGGGCGGACTGTTGGAAAAGTGGTCCACAATCATCTTGGTGACCGTTCTGCCTGGATTTAAGCCGAGATGGGATGCGACAAGACCAGCGAGATCCGAACTTGTAGTAACAGAGTCTGCGGCTACGAAGAAATGCTCCTTGTATTTCGCCGTGATATCCGGGTGGTGCAAAGCAGCCTTGGCAAGACTGGTCTTGCCCATGCCCCCGGCACCTAGAATAGCTAGCCTGGCAGAAACCTCAGTCAGAACTTGAATAATCTGTTCTAGCTCCATTTCACGCCCGTGGAATATTTTCGGTTTCCCAGGCAATAAGGAGAGTGAATGCGAACTGGATAAACGGTTGAGAATGGCTGGAGCCTTCGATGTAACACCCTGACCTCTCATATGAACTAAAGAGGCTCCCGTTGATCTTATAAAAAATTATAACTCAGCGTTTTTAAATGAAAGTCGGGTACCATCACGTACGGTGGATAGCCTATCTGAATGCGATCCATCTGAGAGCGTTGTAATCAATTCCAATAGTTCATTGTGTCGTGCTTCTGAAACACGCTGCATGTCCGTGATATCAGCCAAGACATTTGCACCGGATTGAATCTGGCAGGCAAAACGATGAGACACTGTGCTTCATGCAGGGGACTATTGCCAAACCTCGAAGACGTCCAGAGCCTGCTGCAATCCGAGATTACAATCCTTCAGCAGAGAGCTCGATTCGCTCTGACGAAGGAACTGCTTAATCTTGTTGCCTTCCTGCTGCGATTCGACAAACACGCGGATCTTTTGCATAGTTCTATTCCGGAACGGAGATCAGCGAATCAGGTCAATTGTCAGGTGAAGAGACGCACTCGTTGAATCTCCCGATGTGGTCGAGAGTTGCTGGGGCTAGTACACCTCCAGTATCGGAATTGGTATGAAGCACAATGATAGCGAAGAGAATGGCGTGGATATTCTCTAGGAACTGAACACATTCGTCCCGTTTACTCTTGACACTCTGTGGATACTCGGTTAGAGTGCAGAGCTGCTGAAGAGTGCTGGACTACCGACCTGTATAGCCGTCAGAAGGGACACCGTCGTGTTCGAGATCGTCGTCAGGAAAGGGGTCCCCACAGTTGTCTCAAGCTCACGAAGGGCGGAGGTTGCAACAGTGAGATATACTATGAGGTTGTTCAGGCGAATCTGCGTAACGCTGGTGTGGGGGGCCATCGAGGGAGTTATGCGAAAGATCGGAAGATGCTGACTTTTGAGATCGGCAAGTTGGTATCGATCTTCTCCATCAGCATCAACTATCGCAAAATTTCCCGCTCCGGTGGGATTGAGCTCCAAGCATGTGTTTCTGGTAGTCCAGCACCGTTCAGACTCCGGCCAATGTCGAACGATTTTGACGAGACGCTGCGGGTTTTCTATGTTTTTTTTTTCTTCTTTCGCATTACATGTAACACGCCGTCTGCGGGACTGAGCGAGACGGAACACAGCCTCGCTGCGAGTTAAGCGACGTAAAGGAATCAGACGTTGTCTCGGCATTTTCGTCAACCCGGATGTCTCTTGGCAGGCTTGGCACCTACTTTTTTTGTGAGATGCCGGGTACCATCTCCGAACGGCGATCATATATGTTTATTTTGGACCTCCCAACGGAGCTCTAGCGGAACGTGCGCTGAATAGAGATTTTCGAATTAAGAGAGGAAATCACAAAGATTATGCCTAAATTGAATAGCGCGCAAAAGGCGGTCAAAGATTGCCGCTTGATTGCTCTGGTGCGGTGATGTGACGGTCACTGCGTCACGCCTTCCACTTCGCACCTTGCTTTGATCTTGCTTCAATCTTGCTTCGCATCCTTCATCGCTGAAGGGCGCTCACGACCTAGTGTGTGCCGTACCATGCCCACATCGTTCCAGCCAAATTTCAAGCCTTGATGTCCACGAACGGTGATCGGACGTGTCCTACATGATCACATCGGAATCGTCCGCATCAGCAAAAGAGAACTCGTCTGACTGATCTGGCACCAGACGAACCAAGCGTGCCAGAGCGCCAGAATTTGATCTGGCGGCATAATGACACGTCTACTGCCATAACCATTTCTGGCTGCCAGAATACATTCTGGCGGCAGAACGGTTCTTGGTCTACTCGGGGAATCACACAACAATAGAACGGTAAAACTTTATTTCTGGTCCTTGTACGTGACATACAGTATTACGTCTGCAGCGGGGAGCGAGGATCCATGGGGTATATAAGGAGGGTATGCGGAAACCGGAAGGCAAGTCGAGTCCGCGAGTACATGCGGTGACATGCATAGGCACGGGGGATGGGCGGCGAGCGTTGTCTGGGGGAAAAAATGTCGGTTGGTACGCTGGAGTTGGTTTATGAACTCACCTCCAACTGGAATGCGCATAATCCCCTCGCTGCTCGCGGACCCGCCCCGAGTGATGAGCCGTCCGAGGGAATGAATGTCTTGCGGACTTGGGAGCATTGGATAGAGCTTGAAAGAGGTTACACGAGCTTGAGATAATCTTGGGCTTGCGATGGCTTGGGAGCGCTTGAGATGCCTTGCGACAGCTTGCGGGACAGGCTGGCGACGGCTTGCGGCGCTTTGCGAGCACTGAAGAGGCTCCGACAGCTTGCAGGACTTGAAATATTAAGGGGCTTGAAGGTCTTCAGTGTTGAAAGACGACACTTCTGGAGATAGAAAGAAAAGCGCGCAGGTGGGTGGTGGAGGGAAGGAAGAAGTGGGATCAAAAACGGTCAACCATCCATCAAACTCGTGACACGCACGGACCTGATGGGCGGAGTTTGAATGGACTTAGCATTTCCTCACACTCGAAACAACTTTTACTCGTTTTCCTTCCACATTCACGCCGAGTCAACCATATTCAATTTTCCACTTCTTCTCTCGCACTTGGAGAACAATACTTATGATATTGGTAATCCGGCAAATGGTAAAATTCTGGCTTGGTCTGGCTCGCTTAGCTGCCATACCGGCCAGATGCACCAGACGCTTCCAGACGGTGCCATACACGCCAGAGAAATTCTCTTTTCCTGATGCGTGCACCCACAAAGCCGGTTCCAATCATCACTCACTCACGTAATTCAAGGTGATTGCTAAATCAAGCCTTCGATCATGATCTGGATCCAGTTCCACCAATTAGGCCGCAGCGTCAACATCCGGTTGCGTTGTGGGTCCACATCCTTTTGCAGAACAATAACTCTCTTGTTCTCCCGGTTTGACGGTCGCTCAATACCTCTCACCAGCGTCTGATTGGCGCTGATTTGACCCGGTATATATCCTCTCCTGCTCGAATGTCTGGGGCCATCTTCTGCCTTGATACTACCTCTCCAATTACGCTTCGTCCTTCGAATTCGTTCCCTCCTTGACTTCTTCTTTCGTCATTAATCATGAGGCAAGTTCTCACTGTTTCCCTTCCCGCCCAGCTAAGTGTTGCACGCACCAGGTTCTCTCTCCTCTCTCTTGCCCAGTTCTGTCTTGTGTCGGCGCAAACATTACTCCAGCCCGCCCCCAACAATATGAACCTCACGGGCCTGACGTACGTCGAGTTCCCTGGTTCTTCGCTGGATGTATTTATGACTACTTGCTTTAGCGGTGGCTCGGATGCCGATGCCGCCTCATCCGTGACGACGTCGTCCACCTCCGTCGCCGTGTGTGGTTCAGCACCCGCGGCGTGCACATCGTCTCTTCCCGAAATCTCGACCCCAAATTCTGATTCGTGAGCTCAAACTCCAGCTCCGCGAAAATTACTGACTGATAATGTTGCCCGCAGGTCAACCTCATTCCCTCAATCATCCTTCGCCGTGAGGTAAGCAGGGCTGAGTCTTCACATATACGTGTGAGATAACAAAGGAGTTTACAGCTCCCCTGCCGCCGGCGACACGACCAGCCCCAGTCCCGACTCCTTACCGACGTTCGCACACATCCCTTCTTTTGAGTCTGAGCTCCGAGAAACTCACTCCGATCCTTAGTTCAATTTTTACCTTCCAACCGTCCGACACAGACCCCCCAAACCCCACGCTCGTCGCAGCGTCGGCGCCCACGAATAGTAAAAACAGTCAACGGTTCCAGACCCGCATGCAGGGCACCATCGCCGTCGGCGTTGTATTTTGTGTCCTCGTCGTAATTGGTACCGTCGCCCTCCTGCTGAGGCGCTGCCGCTCCCCGAGGGCGAGCCGGGACTCCAAGCTCCTTCTTGATCCCGAGGGCGCGCCCGCCTCACCCTTGTCTGCTCCCGGCACCGCTCCTCATGGAGTCTTTGACACACAGGCAGGCGAGCGCATGGCACAGCTGGATCGCGCCCGCCTCATCGAACACAACCCCGCACCCCTGCACCGCCCCGAGGCACACCACACCGTGCACGCCCCCGCGCCGAATTCAAAGGGCCATATCGACATCGCGCAGCGCGAAAAATTCGATGCGCTCACGCAAAGGTTCCACACGAACCGGGAGCCCGACTCCTTCGACGACGCGCCGCCTGGGTACAAACAGTTTCTGCCTTGATGGAGCACCGATGATACGACTGGTGCGACCGACGACGCTGAGGCTTGCATGTGCTGTACGACTTCTTTCCCGTTCCGCGTATCCGATTCAGAGCTAGCTCTATATTAATTTATATTTTCAGTATTCAGGCGTGTCTGCTCTATATATTCCTCAGATAGCTGTACGACAAGAGCGCTAGACCCGCTGAGTCGAGATAAAGAACATCTCAATCTGCAGCCATCCAATGAATTTTAACTTGCGTCTCGTGAACGAACGTACTATCATGTGGTATTAAACCGCTTATTTGAACCTGCGCGCAATCAAACTCCCGCCCCCTGCGCCTTCATCAGTGCTGCTTGGCGCGCGTTCCGTCGTTTATATATGACTGCTCCAGCTTCTCGCCGCGCGCGCGGCAGCACAATAGGAAAGCGCTGTGGTGTGTATGCAGCTAGGCTACGCGCGGCGAGAAGGATTTGCTTACTAGAATGTGCAGATCTCGCCTAGGAGTGTGCCGGCTGCAGCAGAAATCTGAGCATTCGTGTGAAGGAAAAAGGTACTTAGAGACGCACCGACAACGATGCCAAACCCAACGCCTAGTCCCCACACGAGGCCACAGAGCATCGCGACTATTTCGTGCCCGAATAGCTGGACGGTCAGTCGGAAGAAGAACATGAAAACGCAGAGGTGAGTGCTCACGGGAGGGAAGGAGAGGGCGATTAGTACCGCAATAGGGATCAGCCATCCTGCTTGGGTCCTACGAACCGGGTCAGAACTTATCAAGCTCTGTATGATCAAGCCGGCGCACTTGTGCAACCAATCGGTTACTGGGCGCAGGGCTGGTGCAGTGGAATGTTAGACGCGGGGAAATCAAATCAGCTCTTCGTTGCGAATGTACCGTTGATAATCTGCTTGTGGTAGCTCTCTATGAGAGCTATGACCACGATGACAACGGCCATAATCACATAGAGCCCTGTGGGTGTTCGATAGACAATAAATACCGAGCGAGAAGTGCTAGGAAGGGTAACTCTTACGGATCTTCTGTGCCATTGTCCGCTCCTTCTTCACCCCAAGTTCTGTCGGTGCGGGGCTGGGTGTTCGCGAAATGCCGCGGGCTACGAGCTCGGGGGGCTTGTGGGACGATGTGGGACCAAGGTAGGCTGCGTCGCCTGGGGGGTAAGCGTATGAGGGCTGCGGCATGGCTACACCGTTCAACATCGTGGCGTCGGACGGAAGGACGATACTTTCCCGCAAGCGATTATATATAGTTCACCGTGAAAGAGCTAGAGCACGGCGTTGATCGCATAAGCAGCGTAACGAGAGCGAGTGCGGCCCGCAAATTACTCACGCTACGCCAACTAGAACGTTAATCGGCAAACAGGTATTGCCAATTTAGAATCGAGGAACTTTGCGGACCGACGGCGGTCAGAATTCGCCGGAATTCGGAGCGGTACCATTGTCACCGTACCAACTCTATCCAAGGTTCACAGGATTAGCTCAACCTTAGCTCTTTCTGGAGGAGAGGGCTGGCAAACAAACTGCGGAACAACGTATCAATGTATGCTCATTGTTCCGCGTCCCCCGGGACGGCCAGAGACCTAGAATAAATTATCGGGTGGATTTCTATCGTTACAACTTCAGTCAGTTTGATGTTGAACAAGTCAATGGATCGGCCCCTAAATTCACTGACCTTGCGTGACTCCGTCCGAATGTGGAGGAAATGAGAAGAATCAACCACAGCTGAATGACCCGAGCACGAGCGGCGTTCGTTTTTGGTTTGGTCTTCTCTGCGAATCCTCATGTGGTATTGGAAATTTTTAACATGAGCCCAAATTAGCGGCGGGCCGCAAACCTCAGCTTGAAGCTGTTCCAAATCGCCCTGGCGGCTGATTTCTACAGGGAATCTGTAAGGAGGCGTCGCATGTGTGAGTCGGCTGTTGATTGAGTCGTTGCCGAGACGAATTCCCGAGAGTCAACCAACATCATCTCCTTGAAGGCCACGAGTTAGTGAGGTCGGAGGAATGGCGACAAGAAAATGAGACCGGAGACAGTTCTGGATTCTTGAGATGCTATTTAGTTCCAAGTTAACCTTTTATGTCAAGCCTTATATCAAGTCGGCCACCGCCACCTGGCTTGAATCTTGCCCGATGAATATCTTGCTGGTCAATAAAAGGAAGCATGTGGAACGAGTAAACTTCAAGCCCTCACTCTAGGCCTCCTGGGTGCTGCCGTCCTTCTTGAATTTGAGCCGAGAGTCGAAGATAACTTGTGTGACCTCTGCCTGGCTGCGTTGTCGAGCGTTTTGGGCAGCATGACTCTTGGCGTGAGTTTTGTGCGGGGCTCGAAATTGGATAGAAAGTGCGTCCCCTGACCGATAGCGATTGTAGGCTCGTTTTGAGAAAGACGCACGCGGGTGACGAGCGGCAGGTAGGGCACGTCCGATGACCGTTTCACGGACGTTTTGGCTGAAATGTGTGCATTGTACGGTACACAGCGCTGGGTCGTGAATGCACCTTAGCGATTAGCCCGAGGAGGGACGTGATTGGGATGTGGGCGCAATTGGGAGAAGACCTGTCACAACCACGTCACAGTATCCCGGTGTCTGCCGGCAATCAAGCGCCAATCTTTGGCCATTTTTTGGCCATTTTGCACGACGCTTGCACGACGCACTCATCTGTTACTCATCTCTGGCTGAATTGGCGCAGACGTCCTCTTCGACAAGCACGTTTTGACTTCCCAAGGCTTCTTTTCATCTGAGCTATTCTCTCGGCCTCGCACCGTCGCGGCTCAAGGCTCTATGTAAAACGCTCTTTATGGAATTCGAGGGAATTCGCTGGCTTCAAGGCGTAGGATTTCTTGTGGCTGTTGAGAACAGCGAGATCCGTACCGGAAAAGATTCACTCGGTTGCATTTTTATAACTGCCCCATGCCATTGCACGGTCCGCCCTCGTCCATCTGATAGTACGCTTCGGGATTTTTTCCCTCGGAGCTACTCATGCTGCCCATTCATTATCCATCGGAGTTAATGTCGCATCATCGTGCGACGTCGCTGGCGAACTGACCTCTTGCCACGGAGAATCATCGAGACCTGTGACTCGTGGACGACTGTCCTCGATGCTATACCGGGCAAAATGTTCCCAACGCCGAGGTCACGTCCTCCATGACGATCCTTGCAACCGGACCGCCTCTCGGCTAGGTATATAAACCGGTAGGAAGAGACTACTGTTGAGCTCTCTCCTCTCGCCCATGCTTGCCTCATTCTTCCTGCTGCTCGGTGTTTTCGCCGCCGCCATAACGACGCATGCCTCTCCTCTGGAGAAACGCGCGTCTCGTACGACCCCTCCGGCGGGCGCCGTCGTCGTCAAAAACCCTGCGGCCTCTGGGCAATTCAGCACCATCCAAGCCGCGGTGAACTCGCTCCCGAACGACAGCTCTGCCCGCACCATTTTCATTTTCCCAGGTGCGCGGCGTAACACCGGAGGGAAGGCGTCCCTAACATAACTATTCCACCAGGCACATATTCCGAGCAAGTATCTATCACCCGCGTAGGGCCGACGACGGTGCGTCCTTCCCATTCGAATGCCTATATTTTGTCGCCGAACCTCGTATATTTTGGGGGGCCCCAGATTCTCGGTTCCACGACGGACACAACTAGCTATACCTCCAACTCGGTCACGATCACGCACTCGCTCTCTGCGGCGGCGGCCGGAAGCGACGACTTGAGCGGCACCCTGCGCGTCCACAAGGACAATTTCGCAATGTACAACGTCAACGTCCGAAACACTGTAGGATCGATCTCCTTCCGGCGGGCGATTCGAATTGTATCTGACGTGCCGCTAGTTCGGAATAGGATCGCAGGCGCTTGCCCTAAGCTCCTACGGCACAAACGTAGGCTACTATGGCAGCGCGTTCTTTGGGTGAGCCCGAGTCCGACTCCCGTTCTTGCTTGAAAATATCTCAAATTTCGAATCACTCAGCTACCAAGACACCGTCCTGGCGAATCAGGGTACGCTGATAAGCACCTTTATGCTTTTTTTACTCTCAAGTTGATTAAACTTGAACGCACAGGCAACCAGTACTTTGGCGTGTGCTACATCGAGGGCGCGGTGGACTTCATCTTCGGCCAACACGCACGCGCGTTCTTCCAGCGGAATGTTATTGCGTCCGTCGCAGCGGGGACGATCACCGCCGACGGCCCGACGTCCGCAACGGACGCCAGTCTGTGTGCGTTTCCGCATTTCTGTTTGCCTCGTATTATCCTCACTCCGGTCTAGTCGTTATCAACCACTCGACGATCACGACGAGCACCGCCGCCACGACCAGTTTAACTGGTAAGGTCTTCCTGGGCCGCCCCTGGACGCAATGGGCCAAGTGAGTCTCATCTGTCTATTTTTTCAACCTGACATAATCTCATTTTCATCGCAGGGTCGCCTTCACCTCCTGCGATCTGGGCGCACTCATCAACGGCGCAGGCTGGGAGATCTGGAGCACCGCGACGCCCAACACCGCCGACGTTACGTTCGCCGAGTTTGCAAGCACCGGTATGTAACATATTTTCTTCCGCCGTTATTTCTAAATTTTCTAACGTCGTTGATTTCGCAGGGGCAGGCGCAGCGGGCACCCGCGCCTCGTTCTCTGAAAAGCTTTCGTCCAACACGGGTTTCATGGCGGCGGATGTCCTGGGAAGCAACTGGACCTCGTGGGTCGACCAGGCCTACGTTTAATTACTATGTTGTTTGTCGTGGATATTATCCAGAACTCAGAAAATTTGGGGTTTCAGTAAATACCGTCAGTGTGTGAATTCCTACTCGATCGCTTCCTGAGCTTTCCTCTTGATCGTCTAACTGCGATATCTCTTGCGTCCCGGAATCAGAAACCCCTCCTTCCGGTTGCTTTTTTGGTCGAGGAATACCTGCATGTTGTCCCAGAACACCTGTGAACTAACTCCGGCACATTATGTCACCGGGATTTGCCAACAATGAGTCTTGCACGTGATCGAAGCCTTTTTCTTTTTTTTTTTTTTTTTTTTTTTTTTGGAGCGTTTGGATAATGAATCAAAGTCTGCAGAAGCATTCTAAGCTCATCCGCTTGTATCGCTGGTGATTAGCCAGACATAGCCGAGGAATGTTGTCCAGGAGGAAATGCCATTACGCACATTTTAAACCAGTGTGGGGCTCCGACCATTGCAGTTTATCCTATTCCATCTGCTTCAGTTCTGGGTCGTATACCCACTAAAACCCTCTTTTCGTAAATCCAGTCATCCGGCAGTGAATCTTCGTCCATCAATAGACCACTCCATGTGTTTAACACCAATTGCTTCTTGAAAGCCAGTGGACCAAATCAAGTTTGATTAGTTAATATCTGATCCCTCGTCAGGGCTGCGTTTATAGTGTTCAGCCATTGGTTATGGATGGTTTTGTCATTCAGGGTCGACTCTGGATTGCTGAAAACTCGATTTACACGCAGTTTCCAGATTAGATGCCAGGAGGTTGATACAATTATTGCAAACAATCTGTTTTTCTCCTTTGAGAATGCGGCCTTTTACCGACTTGAAATTTAAGAGGTTGCAGCCCAAAATTAATCCCCAGCTGAGGGTTGGCCACACCTCGTACTTTTTGAGCCACAGGTCACGAGCAAGGTTCCAGATAACCTTTTGACCATGTCTTCACATTCCAGTGCAATGTGTTCCAATGTTTCCAGTGCGTTGCAGAAGTGGCAGCGGCCATTCAACTCCATTGTGTCGATATGACCCCAGAAGTCACCAACTCTGAAGGTGTTATATATACATTTCCAGAAAAAATCCCGAGTGAGACGCTGTAGTGTCATTGAGCGGACTGAATTCCAGATTGTGGCATCGGTAGGGGTGTAACCTGAAGCTTCGTCTATTGCACACCGAGTGCGGTCTAGATTAACAAATGTTGATTTACGATGCAGTCTAGGTCGCAATGCCTTTATAATTCAAGTGAAGCTCCTCTGGGATCCACTCAATAGGTGTATGCCTGGACACTCAAACATGATGTCGATTTGGGTGTCAATTTCAACAGGAACTGGGTTCGTAACTGTGGAAGTCTTAGCGCGGTTGGCTGAGACCTTCTGGAACTGGATCAGTGCAGTTCTCTCGTTCAGACTCGCAATAACTGCCTTTAAGAGTCTGAATGTTGCATCAAGTGAGTTATTCTCGTATCTCAGTCTTTCCTTGACAAGGATACGCTGCAAAGTTTCCGATGAGGAACAGATGGGGATAGGGGCATTTTTGGGAGTAGTCTGCATGATATGCATTAATCCGCCCAACAAAGCGGAGTTGAAGGTCAGTGGTATTTCTGGGCGGTCAAAAGTGAGAGATAATCTCTGGTTTATTTCTGTTCCATCACTCTGAGATGTAATGGTAAGCATAATTTGTGGTTCGAATTGGCCAGCACGAAGTATCTGAGCATGTAGGAAAATTGTTAGCAGCCCGGGATCAGGTCCAGGGGTCTTGTACCTCTTTGCAGCTATTTCGTTTAACGACTCCTCTCTTGCAAAGATTCTAAAGCCTTCTTCCATGTTGGAGAGGCGGAAGTTTGGGTCAAAGGTTGAAGGTAATTTGTCTGTCTCAATGGACTGTCCATTAATTTCCAGTTGTTCTGGTGTTAGGGCCAGGTCATCACAGAGATCCAGATTGGGTACAGTCGGATTCCATTTTGGATAGATACTGTCTAAGAGGATTTTCGCCGCCTCAATACACTCTCCAGGATGTTCACAGTCAAGTTCAATCCGGCCCCACAATTTTTTCGTCCAATTCCGGACGGATTTATTTGGTGAGGTTTTCGTGGATTCACAGTTCGACGTGTGGCAATAATTAGTATGTCGTTAACTGTCCGTACAAGGTGGTTGAGGCGGAGGCATGCTGCAGCCTTTCGACGGCATGCATGTTGATATTGAAGGCTGTCTGTAGCAGGGTGCTTCCAGATTGGCATCGTCAGTTGTAGTTCTCTAGAGACTGACAGTGCAGTAAATCTCAGATTGTATTTCCGAGCTGTAAGAATCATGCGCCTAATATCCTGCGGAAGGGGGGTACGGTTTGAAATTGGGACATGTATGTCTTGTAGGAAGATATTTGCAACCTGTCCCGGTCGAATATTGAGGTAGCTTTTTTCCGGTGTAATCAACAAATAGCACCAGTGCGCGCGTTCAGGGCCTTGTCGTAGGTATGATCGTAGGTTCCAAAGGTCTATTGCTTCATTTCGGGCAGGAATGTCGAGGATCTGTTTCCCCCCGTCAGTGACACTGCGTATCAAAGTGTCATTTGCCACTCGAGCTGTTTTACCATCCCACAGGAATACATGTTGCATACGGATAAGAGTTTCTTCGACTTCTTTTGGCATACCTTGGACGCGGGTTAAATATTGTGCTCTACCACCAATGACCATGCTGATAATATGCCGTTTACCTTCCAGGCTCGGTGTGGTAGATTTCCACCGCTCTAAATCACTTTCAATCTTGTCAAGGACTACTGGCCATGGTGTAATATAAGGGACATTGTTCCCAATCCACGCTCTTTCTGCCAACACCGAGCCATTGCTTGAGCGTAAGCAAGGGGGACTCAAAATTAAAAATTTGACATCAGGTCGAATCTGGCCTAAAATGGGGGTCGGCAATTGAAATCTGAATTTTTTAGATTTTTTTGAATTTCTTTTTCTTTTTTCCCACGGGGGAGGGGGGGGTCTGGCCGAAAATTTTCCCAAAAACGTCGCCAAAGATGCGTTCGATGCAGAAAAAATGTTTAAAAAATCGGAAGAAATATTCATATTTGCCATCAAAAGTTGCGAATCTTTTCAACCGGGACTCGGGTGGACCTGGGACCTTGAAATATCGATTTCCCATCCCCATATACGTCTTTAATCGACCTGATAGCCGAAATTTGAATCCCGAGTCCCCCTTGAGCGTAAGTGAACGTGGTATGGCTTTGCATAACGATACTAACCCTTCCCTTTCTCCCCATCTCTTTCCTCCAGATGAGTAGCCAACCCATCGATTCAACACGACTCGATTGCACTGGCAGTGTGGCTCCAGACGCTCCTGGCCATCAACGAGCCACCACAGGACTCTAATCTCCATCTCATTGATTCGGTCGCAGCGAAGACTGGTGACCGCTTTGCATGTCTCGGCCATGATGTCACGACTTCGGGATCAGCTGAAGCGTTGGAGGAAGAGCACGCCTCGGTGTCGGCATACCGCATGCAGAATGCCGCGATTCTCTCCCCAATCAGACGGATACCACCCGAGGTGCTTGCCGAAATTTTTCCTGGACGTTTCCGTCGACGTTGGTTCGGAACATCTTCGCCTTGAATTGAAAGCTAGCCCATGGATTTTGACGCACAATGCGTCCCGTCGCTATGGTCCTTAGTCTCCATCACTGGTTCCTTTACAGGCTGCCATTCGTTGCCCATCCTGGAAATGCAGGTCCAGCGCGCTTCCACGCTCGAAGTCCATTTTTACGAGCTCGAAACAGCCCCGGGCGCCCTCGAATCCTAATGATTAGATTCCCCAGCACGGTGGGAGGAACTCTGTCTGTCCTTGACAGCAAATCCTGCCCGTCTTCTGCCTGCGCAACAATGGGAGGCGATTTCGAAGGGCAGGTTATGGATCCAGTCGGAAGGTCCTAGGAGTCAGGCGGGAGTTGATTCGATCGATTCCTTCCGCACCGCCCCTTCTCTGGTCGACGGAGACATTTGGAACCAATATCGTTCTATACCTATCCCTCTTCCTGCCTATCAGCTGATGGGGAAAGCGTCTGGGTATCCCGTGCTCAAATCAGCTCCGACGATGAACCCTGGCCAGAGCCGTCGGACAACGATGACATGATTGAACTGATGCATCTGCAGCGGATATACGTCTCGGATGCGGGCGTCTTGGACTACCTGCGCACGCCTCCTTTGCCGGAAACTGCCCTTCCCGTTGGGGAAGACGATCATCCTATTCATCATCTCGAGCCTTTTGTTTTCCACTCCTCGTGTCATATTCGAAGCCTCTGCCTCTCTGGCCTCCCAACTGCCGATAAAGCCACCGAAATACTTTCCAAACTTCCCTCTATCAGCCGCACGCTCCTCATCATCGCGAACAAACGCCAAGAGCTCAGGACCGCGTTGTCCCATTTCACTCGCGCACAGCCCGTTGGGCGCAGTGGTAGCTCCGCATCTGTGCTCCCTGTCGGATTGCGAAACAACTGCGATTATCTTGATCACCCAATGTTCCTTACAATGGTGAAGTCCCGGTGGGAATCCGAGGGATCTGCGTCCAGCGCAGCTTCACTTCTGATCCCTTCGCATCCAGGTCCAGATGATACCACACGTGCTGGTCTTGATGCAATTCACCAGGAAGGATTGGATCTCGTGTTATTGCAGGACGTAGGCGTCAGAGGCCATGCGTTCTTGAACGTACCGCATATCCTGGCGGTGAATTTCACTATAATAATTTGACGACCCTGGTGTGCTCTGTCTATAAAGCTTCCTCACTTTCTCGCGATTACGTTTAACGTCGTATCTTCTTCCTACTCAACAAGGGCGGCGCCGCTTACCGCTGATAGTGCGTTGCGCGATACACTGTTTTAAATGTATACTGATGATTTACAGCGACGCAAAGGCGCGTATCAAATCACCCTTCCCTCTACGCCTCCTCTTCGGGCCCTTCCGGCGCGCGCCGCTTCGCGTATCGTTGGCTCTCCTAGTCCGCCGCGTACAGTTGCCCCTTGCCGAGCGCGAGCAAAATGTCATGCGCCATGAACCGACGTCAGAGCCTGGGTGATATACATATGCTCATCTCGCTCCGCCTTGAGGTCACGACGAACAGTGATTCGAACCCGCCACAGATTTTTGGGCGTGGTCAAAGCGCAGTTTGATAAATATGGCCGGGTTGACATGTTCCGCCCTTCATTTGCACTGCTCACCCACACAGAGTCGCGCACATACCGTCGACAGCAATCTATACTGATTGCGCAGTCCGAAAGCCTTGGCTTCAATTGATTGCGTCCGCACCGCCTCCTTCCGGCGCAGCTGGAATATCATTCTGACAACTCTGACGGCGCCACGCTTCCGGCAGCGGTCTATACGTCTCACATCCTCACGTCCGACATCTTGGACCAGCCTCAGAAGCGCGATCTTGAACCATGGAGCCTTCTGTATTCGTCAAGAAAGACCATCTTATCCGTCCCCTGCTCCTATCATATTGGAGGATGTGGCACTATGGCTTCTTCGTGGGTCCTTGTTATCGTGCCGCATTACCTGCGTCTTGGCGGACACAATCAGACGCAATCTTGAAGTTGATCAACACCGCCTCTCCAAATCGTGTCATCATGTGTACGTCAGGCGATCGAGCCTTCCGAAAGCCTTCCGGTTCGGTTGAGTGGATTACGAGTGGCTGTGAATCGACAAATTGGCGCATCCGAGGCGCTTCCGGTTGTCTTAAAAGTCATCAGATCTTTTTCAGACTGGGCAAGCTTAAGCTCCCACTTTCCCCTCTTCCTCACTCTACCGTTTCATTCTTCCGGGATATCATGTCGAACTCAACCACCACACCTTCGGGCGGCGACGACAACCAATACGGGTACACTCCAAGTCAATCAATCGGAATACTCTTCGTCGTACTTTTCGGGATCAGTACCGGTATGTTGCCTTCGTTACGCGTTCTCCGCCCGTGCCAGGAAATTTCTAAGCACAATCAGTTCTACACACCGCGCAGGCGACATACTACCGGATGTGGTGGCTCCTACCGACGGCGTGTCTCTGTGGTGTGGGGGAGCTCGTCGGATGGGCCGGCCGGCTGTGGTCCAGCTCCGATCCGACGCTGAGCGACCCATACATGATGCAGTGTGTCGAACCATTTCTTTCCACCATCACCTAACCAGTCTCTTTCAGAATAACCACGACGATCATCTCCCCCACCCCGCTTATTGCGGTCAACTTCATTCTCCTGTCCCGCATCGTTCAGCGTCTGGGCGTCTGCTACTCCCGTTTGGCGCCGCGTTGGTGTGCGTGTTTCTACTTCTTCTGCCCTCCCGCAGCGCGAATGTTGATGAACTTTCCTCCAGACACCAGGATCTTTCTTTCTTGCGTGAGTACCATTCCCTCCCCCTTTCCCAAGCCTTTACCGAAATTTCAAATACAGGACATCATCGCGCTAGTCATCCAAGGCGCAGGCGGCGGCTTGGCGGCCAGTGCTAATGACCAGGCTGGCAGTCAAATGGTGTGTGGGACTCTAGTTTTTTGAAGTTTTCTCCAACTCATGACGCTTTGGGCTTCTAGGGCGCAAACATTATGCTGGCTGGCATCGCGTTCCAATTCGGTACGTCTTTCGCCCGCACCAATGTATCGAGTTCTTAATTGTCCGGCAGCCGCCATCATCATGTAGAGAGTCTGCGCTGGCGAGTTCCTGCGACGCTACGCATTGGACTTGCCCCTCCGCGGTGAGGCGCCACAGTCGGGCGCCAAGGCGCTGCTCACGCGCCGACTCCGCCTCATGATCGCGGCGCTCGCGTTCTCCACGCTCGTGCTCTTCATCCGGTGCGTCGCCGCTCATCTCTCCGCACTGGCGCGCAGCCCGCTGACAGCGCGTCGTCTGCAGATCTGTGTACCGCCTCATCGAGCTCTCCGGCGGGTGGAACGGGCGTGTCATCCAGACAGAGGTGTACTTCAACGTGTTAGACGGCGGGATGGTCGTCCTCGCAATATACACCATGAATATCGCGCACCCGGGCCTTCTCCTGCGCCAAACCGCGGCGGAGGACATCGCCGAGAAGCAGGTCGACAGCACGTCGAGCGCCGCGACTTTGGACCCGTGAGGTACGGCCTCCGACGGACTTCAGTAAACTTTGATAGACAAGGGTGATTGTTGTTAGATTAAATACAGAATAGTGTATAAAGAGAGTTCAACCCAGTACATGAATTAATTTAATTTGGTGAAATGGCTTGAGCAGTCACGACATTTGAGACAAGCAAGAGACTGGGGAGCCTGCAGTGTCAACCCAGCCCATTGTGAACCTAGAAGGTTGAATGTGTGATGATACCGCCAACTCTGTTTGTAAAACTCAAATTCGACATCCAGTGCTTCAGTCTGAGGGTAAGAGAGGTGTACTTCATCATTTTGGGATCCCCACGGTGAAAAGAGCATGCCCGCCGTCCGTGATAGAAAGCACCGATCCAGAGGAGTCACATACTCAGGTGGTGCGCTGTAATGTATTCCATAAATTTATGGAAGGTGAATTCAATTCTTCCTCGACTCGAGCTTGTCCAAGTTGACCGCGCCTCGTGGAACAACTTGGGAACAACTCGTTCTGCGGAGAATGGAATTCATGGAAGGGAGATAGGTATGTACATGTAGTTGCCCGTGCGGATGCGAATCTTGGATGGCTTTCCCCGCGTCAAGTGTGGTCCCAAAAGCTAGGAATCTCTTTGGGAATTTCCGTCGGTGAATCCCAGTTCGGAACTTCGGACCGGCTCCGATATCCTGCAAACGTGACCGTGACTAACTCTCTTTTCTTCCTGCCAGTGACTGCTACAGCAACACCGCTACATTGCTTGAGCGTAAGTGGACATGTTCTCGTCTTTCACCACAATTTGACCCCTTTTCTCGCCTCATTCTCTCAGATGAGTGCGTACGTTGCCACATCCATCGGTGGCGGTATGGCTCCTGGGACACGACACCACGCGCTCTTGGCCACCAACGAGCCACCACTGGACTCCGATTTGCCCGTTATACACTTTGTTGCATCAACCCCGGCGAACGCTTGGCCGTTCTCGACCAGGGGATTCCACGACTTCGGGATCGGCTGAAGCAATTGGAGGAAGAGCGCGCCTCGTTGTTGGCATACCACGCACAGAACACCGCGATTCTCTCGCCACTCAGACACATGCCACCCGAGGTGCTCGCCGAAATATTTTCGTGGACATTGCCTTCGGTCTCCCAGGCGCTGGATCGGGGCAACTTTGACCTCGGATTTCCATATCATCTCCTTCATTATGGTCCCTGGTCGCCATCGATTGCTCCCTTCTCGTTCGTCATTTATCGCCTATGGTCACCATGCAAATTCAGCGCGCTTGGACGCTCAAAATCCATTTTTACGGAACCGAAAGCACCTCCGTCCGCACTCAAGTCGAAATGTTTCAGCTATTATCAGAGTTCTCTTCACGCTGGGAGGAACTCTGTATCTCGTTGACATCACATCACATCTTGCCCTTCTCCTTCCTACCCTCCGCAACCGCCTCCCGTCGTTGCGCAGGTTATGGATCCAGTGGGAAGGTCCTGGAAGTCAGGCGGGAGTTGGTTCTATCGATTGCTTCCACACCGCCCCTTCTCTAGTCGACGCCGGCGTGTGGAACGAGTATAGCTCTATATCAATGCTCCTTCCCGGACACCAGCTGACCAGCTATAACCTCGAAGGTCCTTGGAATATGCACCGGAATCTTCTGAAGCTAGCCCAAAGGCTTGTCCAGGCCCGAATCGAAATCCGCTATGACGATGACCCCTGTCCAGAGTCCAGTGAAGTCTTTCACTTACTGCATCTCCGACGGCTGTACGTCTCAGATACGGACATTTTGAACTACCTCCGCACGCCTGCTTTGCACGAACTAGTCTTATTCATGTCGAGATGACCAACCGATCCCTCATCTCCAACCCTTTATCGTCCGCTCTTCGTCGACGACCCAGAGATCAACTCCCTGATGTCCCATTTCACCGTTCCTGGGCCCATTGGCGCGCGGTGGTGGCCCCGCAGCTCCGCTCTTTCGGATTCTACAGCGGCCATTCTTTTGACTACGCTGCTTTTCTTGAAATGTGACCTCCAGATGGCAAGCAAAGGAGTGCGCACTCATCGCTGTAACACTTCCCACTTCTCATACCTTCGGGTCGTGGAGGAGATGCTGCAATGGGTCATGCTCTGGATACGCTTCGGCAGGACGGCTTGGATTTTTCGTTGCTACAGGGAGAGGAGGCCTTGGAGCTCAGGCGCGCTTGGATCTACTCTACATCCTGGATCTGACGATTCTCGAAAGGTGTACTCGGAGCGCGGGTATTCCTTTAGATCTACTCCGCGTCAAAATTCTTTGAAAATTTTACTCGCTAAACCTTGCACTCACTGTTTGTACTTGATTCTCCCTTTCTCCGTTGAATGGTTTCACCTGATGTAACTTAGGAAGTAAACCTCACTAGCCTGCCCGACTCGATGCCCAGCTTTAACGTGCAAAGCCTGGAATCGCTTGAGTAGTACTAAGGTCTTTCATTAGTCTGGACTAGCTCGTCGGAGTCGCCGAGAACATCCCAACTTGAATCTCTTTGAACCGTCAATCCTTCGAGAGTCATTAAACCTCGGCGCCGTCCGGGATTCGCTTACCGTGTGGGCTTCTGCTTGAATGAATCACTTTGGAAAGCAACCATTGGTTCCTTCGCAGCTCATCTTCGCATTTTCGGCCTAATGGCTATATGCCTTCACAGCCATGATTTTTCACTTGTTCAGGCGAGCGATTAATTAATCTTGTGTTCAACACCACCATCCACAGAGCTCAGTGGTGTTCGACCGCTCTGCGGGATTAATGATCCTCCATGCCTGTTACTGGCTTGAGGATCAGTGGATCTCAAAATGATTGGACCAAATCCCCCTTGAACATTTGCTTTAACCAGATTCGATCCCTCGCTCACAGCCCAATATGATCTGTTCGGCGGCAGCATGCTTGATATTGTGTACTCTAAAGCGGACAGCAATTGGGTAGCTACAGAAAAAAAAACGGCACCTGAGCACTGGCAGAGGGTACGGGCTCCAGACTATGTAATCGAACGCAGAAAAACAGATTTTCACTGGTACAGCTCCAGCACCTCTTCCCCATAATTTAGCTCCAACGGCACCAGGCTCTGATTATGAGTCGCCTCGATGAACTTCACTGCAAACGTCTGTGCCGCGGGCGTCGTGGCAAGGTGCTGAATGACGTTCTGGGCGTCCTGGATAATCACGTCCATCGGCGGGCGGCTCACAGCGTTGATGCCTTGCTTTGTGCCCGCGATTCCCGCCGCCGGGAACAGCGCGATGCGCGCCGCGAGTGCCTGCACATATGCATGCAGTTCGTGGGATATGTCAAATGCGCGGTTAATCCACCCGACGCGTTCCGCTGTGCGCGCGTCGACGTCCGCCGAAGCGAGGACGTACTCGAAGGCGCGGCCCCGCCCAAGGAGTTGTGCGAGGTACATGCCCCCGCCAGCCCCGGGATTCAGGCCAAATGTCGTTTCCAGCTGTGCGAGGAGCACGGAGGGAGAGGTACTCGCGAAGCGCATGTCGCAGGACATGAGGAACTCGTTGCCGATGCCGCGCGCGCGCTGGAGGAGTCAGTTTGGGTAAACACGAGGGGGGGGGAGGAGACTTACGCCCTCGATGACTGCGATGGTTGCCTGTGGCAGCTGCGTGATGTTCCAGAGAAGGGCCACGGGGAACGTCATGTTAGGGATCCCCGGGTCGAACAACGGTAGGGGAGACTCTGTCCTGGGTGTCAGGTATTCCTTGTATCGGGGGGAGATTGCAGCGCACCGTAGCCGGGAAGGAAGTAGTTGATGTCGATGTGCGCGAGAAAGAAATCCTTGTTTGCGCTCGAGAAAACCACGACACGGACATCCGTGTCATTTGCCTGCAGCGTTTCGATGAGGTTGGCGAGATCAGACTGGACGTGCTGGTCGAAGAGGTTAATGGGAGAGTACGTGTTGTTGATCACGACATTCAGGACCCCCGAAGATTCTGTCGTCTGCAGCGTCCCATACGATGGGTACCGCGCCGCGGATGCAAGTAAGGCTAGGCTGGTAAATGTCACAAGTCGACGAAACATTGGGGATTTTGGGGTGCCTCGACCCCTTGACAGACCTTGGCCTTTATACTGTTAGAAAGCCGGGCTCTGTCAGCTCCCTAGAATCACCGAAGCTTGGACGTATACAATGTCATCCATTCCGGACATTGTTACACACCGGCCGAAAATCTGTATACGCTTGCCTGAGCTCTTTTAGCTATTAGCTGTTAGCAGACCGACGCTAATTCAGGTCCATACGCCACCGAGCTCCGGATACCTTCGTCATCCCTCCCCGTTCCGACCCTGACGTCGAAACCGAGAGTTGCGTATTATAGGATTGCTAACTGTCGCCGACCAACTCCGTGCGTTCCAAGTACTTTCATTCCTTACGGCATCGAATTATCGCTCAAAACGCACAATCAGTGGTGACCGGAAGGGTTTAAATTTAATCAATCTCTGGGGTGCGATAGAATTTTCGCAAGGGGGTGCGGGCCGGTCAAGCCGGCACCCTGGGCTGGTAGGTAGGTCCGGCCGCCAGGCCGGAAAAATAATAATAATGACTTGTTGGGAATGGTCCTAGAACTGCCATCATCTGGAGCCCTAATAAATGATCCGATACGGCTCAAATACTCAGTTTTACGTTGGTCCTGGCATTTGCGGGAACTTTGGCCAGCATATATGGCCCAAATTGGACTCTGATCGGGTTAGGAGCTGAGCGTCTTCAACGAAAACACTGCAAAGTTAGTAGAAAGTCCCCGGAAACCTTAGTTTCGAACATTCCTCTAGAAAGCGAGACTCCCATACCAAATTGACGACGAACACAGTTGAACTTGGTATTCCAACCATTTCGAGGAAACAGAGGTATTTGGAAATGTCAAGTCACTCACAGATACATATCGGAAGGTAAACACAATGCTTCGGGACATTAAGGTGATAAATACAATTTATGCATATCTTCGAGCCTTGTAGCTAATTTAGGATCCCACAGAACTCCGCGCGAGCGTGAATTTCTTCGCACGATGGCAAAAATGGCTCAAAATGTTGTAAATGCGGAGGGAAGAAATGTAACTCACAAGCTCAACACATTATGCTTGGTAGAAGATCGGCCGTGTCACTGTCATGGGTGGAGGTAAGTATCCAAGCCAAGGCTTGCGGGCCTGGTTCGGGCTTGAAAATCGTTTGGCCTGGCCTGGCTTGGCGGGCCTGAGGGCCTCAGGCCAGGCCACGGGCATCACTAGAAGCGCCGCAGGTCAATTGCAGGCAAAGTCCCTGCCCTTTTTGAATTTCCACATCCATCTTGAAGACTCCACATGCGCTGTTTGGGTCCTATGTAACTCGCCTTCTTCGCTCCCCATCCCGCCCATGATGTCTCCATTAGCAGGATCTTCCCCACTACCTCCGTTCCCAGCATTTGACGCGTCACGTATACAACCTTGATTTTCCATTCTCAGGAGTCTGACAAGAGGTACAAGAGATGAATGCTGATGATTCCAAAAGGTTTCCCTGAATATATGCGCCTTTTCTTCCGTGAGTGACCTCGCTTTCGACCTTCTGAGATGCCGTCGCTACCAATGGACTTGGACATTCCTCTCATATAAAAAGAATCTCTGTCCTCGTCTCAGTCTGCTGCGATAGGCCGATATTTCCTTTGGCCGACCTGCAAATCCGAGATTGCGGAAGATAGGGTTGTACCGATCCTGTAGGCCCTCCAGCGTCGACACATGTCGTCTGGAATATATGCGGTCTAGCTACTGATCCTGATTCGACACGCTCAGGTCGCGCAGCCTCCGAGGTATTTATTTCTTTAAAAGCTCTCGATGCACCGCCGCTTAACGTTCTGGACGTATATATAGAAAATTACACTCACTTCGGGAACTAATACACAACAGGGAAAAGCACCTTGAACGGAGGATATTTAGTTTTTGTTGGACAACGATTGCTAACTCAATGAGCCCCAGGGATCTGCATCAATCGGTCCAAATCCGAGTCTACGATTCGCTCAAAAAAAAAAAAAAAAGCTTAAGGCCACGATCACCAACCAGGTAGCCAATAAACGCCACAATCATCGGACCCTCCTTCATTGCAATTGGCAATGCATGTTGGCGAACAAAGAGGGAAAAACAAGAGAACAATACGAATTAGGGTAGTTACCAAACACGACCACACAGTGGCACGGTCATTGTGGGGAGCCATTAACCATCTTGTCCTCTCCTACCAACCATCCACCTTCTCATCCTCACGAATCTCCAATTCCGAATCGATAACGACCCCCAACACGTTGTGCATCTGAGCGCCGGCGTCCTGGAGTCTGTTTGACGCATTTAGAGTGTCAGTCAGCAACACGCCGCTTGCGCCACTTTTTCGGCTTTTATCGCAGCTCAAGATGGAGGTACGCTCGTCTCCTTCCTCTCTACCCTCATCTCATGTATTCCCGCCAGGCCCTGCTCGATTTCTCCCGGCCCTTCGATGTCTCGCTCATGGACAAGGTCGCAATGACGTTTTACACCGGTCGCGGCCAGGAGGTGTGTGCGGCTCCGTTCAAAGTCGCGTCAACTCATCCGTTCCGCAGCAACAAATGGCCCAACTTGTTCTCACGCAGTTCGAGGAGCACCCCGAGTCGTGGACACGCGTCCCTGAGATCCTCGAAAAGTCCACGTTCCCCCAGTCCAAGGTGCGAGTCGCCCTATGCACAATCTCTTCCGCGTCCCTGATACGCATATGCCTCGCAGTTCATTGGGCTGCAAATTCTCGAGCGGCTCGTAACCACGCGGTGGAAAACCCTCCCTGAGCCCCAGCGGCAAGGTCGGATGATTCGCCTCGGGGTAGATTCGGTCTTACTCTCCCCCCAGGCATCCGCAACTTTATTGTCGGCGAAACGGTCAAAGTGGCGTCGGACGACATGTCCCTCCGCAGGGAGCGCACGTACCTGAGCAAGCTGAACCTCGTCCTCGTTCAAGTGCGTTTGCTTTGACCTGGTTCTATGGGCCACATCCTTACGCTTTTGCCAGGTCCTCAAACAAGAGTGGCCACACAACTGGCCGACGTTCATCGGCGAGCTCGTCCAGTCCTCGACGGCCAACCTCGCCCTCTGCGAGAACAACATGGCGATCCTGAAGCTGTGCGCCCCCGCCCGGATTAATTTTCACGACGCTGACGCTCCGTAGGCTATCCGAAGAGATCTTCGACTTTTCTGCGGAGCAGATGACGCAGCGCAAGACCGCGCAGCTGAAGACGCAGCTTGCGGGCGAGTTCTCCGACATCTTCAAGCTCTGCTGCGAGGTCCTCAAGGAGGCGAACAAGGCGTCGCTCATCCGCGCCACGCTCGAGACGCTGCTCCGCTTCCTCAGCTGGATCCCGCTCGGCTACGTCTTTGAGACGCAGGTGATCGATTTGCTGCTCAATCGCGTATGTGCTCTCTTTTTCCCACCGTTTCTGTCCTTTAATCCTCAATGTGCTGCAGTTCCTCGAGCAGGCCGAGTTCCGCACTGTGACGCTCAAGTGCCTCGCAGAGATCGCCGCGCTCGAGGTCGGGCCGGAGTATGACGCGAAGCTCGCGACGCTCTTCGCGATGGCCATGGCCGCCGTGAACCGCATGATCCCGCCCGCGACAGACATCGCCGCGGCGTACGCCGCCGCGGATGGCGCCGGCGACGCGCAGGAGCTCGTTCTCGCGCTCGCGCTCTTCCTCACGACCTTCCTCGCCGGGCACCTCCGCGCGCTCGAGGCCCAGCGCGGCGGAAGCGACGCGGTGCTCAACGCGCACATGTATCTCGTCAAGATCTCGCAGGTCGAGGAGCGCGAGGTGTTCAAGATCTGCCTCGAGTACTGGGCACGGCTCGTCGCGGAGCTGTATGACGAGGTGCAGGCGGCTGGAGGCGAGGCGGGGCTGCTCGTGGGGCTGAACCTCGGGGACGGCGCCGCGGCCGGTGGACTCGCGGGCCCGCTGAGGAAGGACATGTACGCGAGCATCCTTTCCAATTTGCGGCTCGTTATTATTGGGCGGATGGTTAAGCCTGAAGAGGTGCGCCTCTACTTCATCCTCTCTTTTTCGGTAGTACTAACGATGCGTTGGCGTCAAGGTGCTGATCGTCGAGAACGAGGAGGGCGAGATCGTGCGCGAGTTCATGAAGGAGAGCGACACGATTGTGCTGTACAAGTCGATGCGCGTCGTGCTCGTGTATCTCACCCATTTAGACGTCGCGGACACGGAGGCGATCCTCACGGACAAGCTCGCGAAGCAGGTCGACGGCTCCGAATGGTCATGGCAGAATATCAACTCGCTATGTTGGGCGATCGGGTCGATTTCGCAGACAATGAGTGCGTCTTTCTTCCGTCTTCCGTCTTCCGTCTTCCGTGCAATCGCAATCTCGAATCAATGTGGCGTGGGCTAATGCGTTTTTTTTAGACGAGGAGATGGAGAAGAGGTTCCTGGTGACGGTGATCAAGGAGCTGCTAGGGCTCGTCGAGCTCAAGCGGGGCAAGGATAACAAGGCGGTCATCGCGTCGGACATCATG
Source organism: Mycena latifolia (assembly GCA_029289555.1). Taxonomy (NCBI): domain Eukaryota; kingdom Fungi; phylum Basidiomycota; class Agaricomycetes; order Agaricales; family Mycenaceae; genus Mycena; species Mycena latifolia. Next base: position 1,414,999 of record JARJLE010000012.1, on the reverse strand, counting down.
TACATCGTCGGGCAGTACCCGCGCTTCCTCAAGGCACACTGGAAGTTCCTCAAGACCGTGGTCAACAAGCTATTCGAGTTTATGCACGAGAAACACGAGGGTGAATCTTTCGTCTAGTGCCCGTCTCCTTTGACGCAATGGTTCACTTACGCCGCTATCGTCTGGATCAGGTGTGCAAGACATGGCGTGCGACACGTTCATCAAGATTGCGCAAAAGTGCCGGCGCCACTTTGTGATGGTCCAGTCGGGGGAGACGGAACCGTTCGTTGACGACATTCTGCGCTCGCTGCCGCGGATCACAGTCGACTTGACGGCGCAGCAGGTCAATTCCACCCGCCGTGTTGCGTTCCCGATTTTCGTTCTCACGTAGGGAATTGAATATTCAGGTACACACGTTCTACGAGGCGGTGGGGTATGTTATTTCGGCACAGCCGAACAAGCCGCTGCAGGAGCGCCTGATCGCGACGCTCATGGAACTGCCCAATACCGCCGTAAGCAGCGCTTATCTCTTGCTCCGTGCGCAGCCGACGAACTAACTGCCGCGGTTCAATGTATAGTGGGACTCGTTGATGGCGCAGGCGGCGCAAAGCCTGGACGTCCTCTCGAGCCTGGACAATATCAAGGTCCTGTCGAACGTCCTCAAGACGAACGTCGCTGCGTGCACGTCAGTCGGGAGCTTCTTCCTCCCCCAAGTCGCGCGCATATTCATCGACATGCTTGGATTGTACAAGACCGTGAGCGCGACTATTAGCGAGTCGATCGCGCAGGACGGTAAGCCGCGTTCTTATTGACAGGTGTGTTCACGGTGTTTAACCTTTTCTTCGCGTTCGGTTAGGCCCAGTCGCGAGCAAGACCCCGAAAATCCGCCAGCTGCGGGCCGTCAAGAAGGATATTCTGAAGCTAATGGAGACGTATATCAGGGCCGCGGAGGACCTCGAGACGGTCAACGCGAACTTTATGCCGCTGCTGCTGGACGCAATGTTGGGCGACTACAACCGCAATATTCCGATCGCACGCGAGCCGGAGGTACTGCATCTCATGGCTGTGATCATTGGGCGGCTTGGGGTGCGTTTTCGATCCTTGATCTTCGTCGCATCGCTTAATGAATTTGTCTTGCACATTCTTTTAGCCGTTGCTGACGATTCAAGTACCAGCGACCCTGGACGCCGTGTTTGAGCCGACCCTCGATATGATCAATCGGGATTTTACGGAGTTCCCAGACCATCGGGTTGGGCTGTACAAACTTCTCCGCGCAATAAATCAGAAGTGCTTCCCCGGTACGCGCGTTCGTTTGTTCAAACCTTGAACATCCTTCCTTATCTCTTTCGTTTCCCCGCGTATAGCGCTGCTTGGTCTCCAGCCGGCTCAGTTCAAGCTCTTCATGGACAGTATCATGTGGGCGATCAAACACACCGTACGCGATATCGCAGATCTAGGGCTGAGCAGTGCGTTTTTCCGCGGATCTCCACCGTCCTTGAACTAATGTTTGTTTTTGATGTAGTCTGCCTCGAGGTCATAAACAACTTCGCGTCCTCGCCGTCCGAGATCGCCGGTCCGTTCTTCCAGCAGTACTTCCTGAGCGTCGTGCAGGACATCTTCTTCGTGTTGACGGACACGGACCACAAGAGCGGGTTCAAGCTGCAGGTCGTCGTGCTCTCACGGATGTTCCAGCTCGTCGACACCGAGCCCATCCCCGCGCGTCTGTTTGACCGCACGCAGGTGCCGGATCCGAATATGTCAAATCTGGCGTTCCTGCGCGAGTACACGGCGAATTTGATGCGCGGGGCGTTCCCGCATGTGCCTGCGTAAGTCGTTTACTACAGGGACTCTTGGTCGGATACTGATTATCGTGTTGCGGTAGGTCTGAGGTGGCTGCGTTCGTGGAGGGGCTCGCGACGTACCACGAGGACCCCAACCGCTTCAAACTGTCCGTAAGAGACTTCTTGATCCAGCTCAAGGAGTTCTCGGGCGACAACACGGAGTTGTTCCTCGACGAGAAGGAGGCCGAGATACAACGGAAAGCGGAGGAGGAGCGGCAGGCGGCGATGCAGATCCCGGGGATGCTGAAACCGTCACAAATGGAGGATAAAGAGGAAACGATGTAGGATTTACAGGCTATCTAACAAAACAGTATTTACTGCGGAGAAGCGTTGTACGATACTTTATTTGCTTTCGCTGAATGGGCATGGTTGGGAAACGATTTGGAGGCGTTGTACTCAGCTTCACCTGCAGTGCTTGGCGTCCCGTAAAATAAGCCATAGGTATCACAAGAAATGGGTATGTACTGAGAGTTTTGGCTAGTTGTGTACGACAGTGCTTCGCAGCCCTTAGCTGCCCCCCATCCGGAGGACCGTTCAAAATGGATCCGTTCGCGCTGTCCTGGGTTCATCCACTTCCCTTGAAACGATGCGACGGGGCTAACGCCATTCCGCACGTTATCCTCTCCTCCCGTCCGTGGTGATCACTGCAAGTGAGATGACCCGCGATACTTTAAATCCACAATCCTACATGCGAATCGCTCCAGAACCCGTCGGCTCAACCTGCGTGTACCGAGGCGGCGCATCGGATGACGCCGTCGCCCGCCGTGTCTGAAACGCACGCGCACGCGTCGTCAAGGCTGTGAATTTCTCATTCTGCGCGGCAGCGACTGGATCCTCCCCGGGCGTTCCCTGCCCTGAGTCGGGAACAGGTATCGCTACGACGTCCTCGCTCCTAGGAACGGACGCAGGCTCGGACATGCTTGGCGGCGCAGGCCCGATCGCGAGCGCAACCTCCGGATCGATGAGCCACTTGGATGCGCGGCGCGATTTTCGGGTCCGGCGGCGCCTGAGCAGAAAGACAAGCGCGCCGAGCACGAGTAGAAGCGATAGACCCGCCACAGCGCCGATCAGCACTTGCTGTTGACCATTTTTTCTCGCAGTCGGTGATGCAGTGCTACTGGGATGTGCGCCGGTGGGACTCGGGCTGGGGTCGGACGATGCTCCCGTATCTAAAAAAACAATGGAACTGCAAACGTTTGTCTTCCGTGGCATCCGAGAGGGGAATGAGGCGGACCTTGCTGACGACGGAATGCTCGTGGAGATTTCAGCCGTGGAGAGTCCAACGGTACTATGGATCAACCCATTAACTCCGGTATCTGGCTAAATCACTGCAATTGAAGGCACCTCAGACTGATGGACAATTCAGAGGATGTACTTCTGTGGATGGAGTTCATCGCATGCAGAGAAAAACCATAATGTGAAGCTTACGAGGGAAGGGGTGTCGTCGATGCGCTGAGCGTCATTGTGATCGGAATGGCCCACACGGTACACGACGCATCAGCCTCCGGCCCACACACCACCAACGTGCTGAACGACGTCGTCGCACTTCAACGACAGACATGAAGTTAGCGCATACGCCGAGCCTCCAGACGCGTCGCGCACCTCATATCCGATCCAGTCGGGCACCAAGTGGAGAGGTCAGGAAGAATGGGAAGAGAAAGATGAGCGCAGACGGCCGCAGGGTGGATAAATATACGCACCGGCTTGAGTGGTGATCGGAGCAAAACAAGGTTGTCAAGCGGAGATCACAAGCAGAACAAGAGAGCTATTGTTCCATCGAATCATGTAGAACAATGAAAGCTGTGCTTGGGGCGGGGGAGCAACAGCTACAAGGCCACTGCAACCGTGTCGGTGAGCCGAAGACGCGGACGGCCACGGGCTATGTCGTCCACCGACCATCTGTATCTGAGACTCTGCAGCAGCACCAAAGTGATAAATGAACGCAAGGGGTTTAATTCAAGGATAAAGGGCAGCAGCGCGAGAGGGTAAAGACCAGTATCGAAGTCAAAGATTGCCCCCGCCCATCCGATGACGTTCAATTGACCAACTTGAAGCCATCGACGTGTCGTTATTCGCTTGTTTTTCACTCGTGGGGGAATTGAGATCCGAGTTCTGCGATTGAAGACCGGAAACGAATGATATTGTTAAGGCTCGAGTTAGTGGGGCACTCGGTTCAAGTGGCCACGAGGGGAGCTTTGAATTGTGAAGGTAAGAGAAGCGAGAGAGACTATCCGGCGATCACGGTGATGAATGGTGCACCGCCACTGATCGACGTCTCAAATGGTTCAACTATCATCCAATGGCTGAAGCTCACTCAACCAGACTCAACCACTGTCAAAGAAGAAATAATCGTAAAAATATCGGGATAGGGATTCGGGAGCTTTTATTTTTGCTCGATTTAGTCTTTTGCCAGTTATCGAGACTGTCTCATGCAAATGTTTGAATTTAAATGCGGACAGATCGCGCTCATCCCAGTGTTGAATCATTCAGGCTGGTTATCAATCCATATATACTATGCACGTCATAGTATATACAGGTCCTCCATCATGCTGCGAATGGACTCCAGCGATTGAGGTATTAATATTAAGCGATGACGCAGTACGCAGAGGTATCGTTGCTTTTCTCTCTAGCCTCTATATCAGCCTGGGAGTAGCAGTCAATCAACGTAAGGCAGACTGGATCAAGTGATGAGACTCACCTCGTCGAGTGCGACGTCAATCGGCTGGAATACGTCGAAGCCAGCATCGCTGTCCGTGGAGGCGATTTCCGCCACGCGGATTATGGGGCCCTGAGTTCATTTGATTAAAATGGTCCTCCGAGACAATCGCGCCAACAAGTACGTACATCGGTGGCTGCAGCCGGCGATGCATTTGCGGCCGGGTCGGGAACGGGGGCAGCCTGCGCAGCCCACAGAAGGGCGACAGACACGTAAATGGAGGAGATGAAGCGCATTGTGCTGAAAAACGAAGAGTCGAAGTGTTGAATGAGAGTGGGGGACAATGGTGGTTGTCAAGTAGTAGGCCCGCTTTTAAGGAATTTCTGACACCCTCTTCAACTGAATGGGACCACCGCGATAATATTTCCTCCTCTTCTTCTCCTCCTCCTCCTCGGAAGTTCGGACACTTGGCCTATAGAATTACGGGTTTCTCGGATCTCAGCCGTCCTGTCGCGCCCAAAGTGAAACTCCATATCCACCAACCTACCCGGGGTACCTGTCCTCAATTATGTTATTCAATTAGTTGTTCCTTGCATTTTCGCAAAGAGGGTTCGGCAGACTTACGGCGCGCGCCTCGCAGAGCGAACCAAATCAAGAAGGAACGCAGCTGTGTAATTGGCTTCTACCTGTCTCCCTGGGGTTGCCAATGTATTTTACTCCCGCCACAATCTACTGTGCAGGTCGAAGTAATTGAAACCGCTTAGCAGGGGATTTGCCAAGGATGAGCCTCCCCGGATTAACCGAGAAATTTAGCGCCAGCTGTCGAAGTGCTGATCAAGATTTCCAGTGAAACTCCATATCCACCAACCTGCCTGGGGTACCTGTCCTTAATCATATTATTGAAGTAGCTGTTCCTTGCATTTTCGCAAAGAGGGTTCGGCAGACTTACGGCGCGCGCCTCGCAGAGCGAACCAAATCAAGAAGGAATGCAGCTGTGTAATCGGGTTCTACCTGTCTCCCTGGGGTTGCCAATGTATTTTACTCCCGCCACAATCTACTGTGCAGGTCAAGGTAATTGAAACCACTTAGCAGGGGATTTGCCAAGGATGAGCCTCCCCGGATTAACCGAGAAATTTAGCGCCCGCTGTTACGAGTACTTATGTAATCGTTCTTTCAATCAATCAAAATGAGGTTTTTGAGGGCTCGTCGCATTTTGTCCCCATCTATTCGTGTAAAAAATTGATGGCATTTTGAACGCTTTCTAGTGGCTGTGTTGAAGGAATTTTTACCACAGCCATTAACTAGGCTTCATTTTTTCTTACTTACTTGGTGGCAGTGCCTGCTTTCATAATGGATCGTCAGAAAAGTCCTTGGTTCGGGGCCTTCAGTCCCTTTTTTACAATCTCCTCATATGCCTTCTCTGCGCACCCTAGTTTCCGGGTAGTTGAAGGTTTGGTACTATACGTCAGTGGTGAGTGCGCCTGTCTTAATTTCAATCTGCCTCACCCACATTTCAATTTGTCCTTGACTGGGCCACCATCCTCCGTTGTCCCAGGCTAAATTGGCCTCCCACTCGCTGAGTTAGTGGCCATCCTAATACAGTGATGGTGTTTTGATACCATTTTGCAGGACATTTTTCAAGATTTTTGGCCGCTGGCAGGCACACCCCGCTCAAAATGATAACGCCGACACAGCGTATCAACACCCCGCGAACGGGGTCACTTGGCAGGTAAGCTCCCATTTGCATATTTGATGACATTCTCACGCGTTTCTTTCAGTGTTTTTGTTGATGATTTCGCCGCCGGCAGCACATCCCACTTGCATTGGCTTCGACGGATCCAAATGCCTGTATCCCGCCCAAGGCGCCGCATAGCGGCGTAAAGTCCGTGCCCATTCATCCGAGACGATGTATCGCCGTCCGCCGAGCGGCCTCAGATTCTGGTGAGTTCCACTTGTATTTTTGAATGCCGTCCTGACAGCTCTCCAAAGCTATTTTCTGAAAGCCTAACCTCCGGTGCTGGTGGTCTTCAAGCCAAAGTCCCGCCATCAGAATACGATTTTTTGAAGCCACGTGAACTCTACCACGCTCCCGTCAGTGCGCCATTCTGACGCATTTCCAAGATGTATTTTTCCCCTGAACTTCGCCTGCGGCGCCCCTGCTATGAAAATTTCCTTTTCCTCGTCCTGTGAAGTCAGTCGTGGTGCAGTATATAGTGCCCTTCTTCTCCCTCCGAAGCAATTCTGACGCATTTCATGGGTGTATTTTTCCAAACTTCGCCTGTGGCGCAAGTCGCATGGCCGACCTTAAATTTTGATTTTTGGCGCTCCTGCAAACTCAATCGCGGTGAAGCGTGCCGTTCCATTCTTCTACCCTCTCCGGACTACTTCTGATGTAAATTTTGCTTGTGGCGCCGCGGCAAAATCATCTGCGGTGGCTCTAGTGAGTCCATTCTTTCTACGTGTTTCTGACCAGTGACAGATGTCGAGCGCGTCCAGCTTCGAAAAATCGCGTGCAGCGCTTACTACACCACAGTGTTGTGAGTTCATTTGCCCGTCCCTCGTTTTGCTACGTTCTAATGATTCTTCTCCAGCCTGTGGCGCTTCTATCGGACATTTCGTACCCCTCTTTTAGGTGGGTTTGACACACTTTCAAGCTCAAAGTTTCGCCTGCGGCGCGGTGAGTCTACATGTCCCGACTCCCGACATATATTTTCAACAAGATTCTAAGCCAGCTACAGCTCAAGTTCATGCTTCATACTCGTCTCCTGCGACTTGGCAACAAGCCGAATTCTCACCACGACTTGAAGGCATGCTCGGTGCGCAACAATACTTCAGCTCCATTGCCCATATCTAAACAATCCTTACCCTGCCTGGTAGTCAGTAGTCAGTAGATTACTTACCTCCGTGTGAGTAGTTTAGGGCCGATTCCCTGGCATCTAGGCCCGAAAAATCCCCCCGTGGGGCGTGACCTCGACGCGTCGCGTACCCCCGGGGAAAGGGTTTGTTTACTTCCCGCGTGCGAAAATCAGAGCATATATAAGGGGTCGTCCCAACCGCGAACGCGGCTTACCATAGGCGAGGGTTGCCGCCCAAGCAGGATTTTTTGTTCAAGTCCCCCCAGCTTCTGTCCGCCACCGCCGCTCCCCGTGACAACTTTACCTCCCACACACCTCACCAATGTGCTACCTCCTGCCAGTGCCGCCGCTGTACATGGTCTCATTCAAGCCAGGTGCACGATCATAGTTCCTCAAGACAAAAATATATTGGCTTGCTTCCCGTCCCGACGCAGTTCTTATACTCTCGCCAGTACGCTGCCCCTAACGCGCACGCCGCGATACTCATTCAGTACCACGCAGAGTGGACGGCTTCGCGGGGTTCCGCACCCTCGAGCACCTATGCATCCGCGAGCACAAACACGCGGGCTTTACGTACACACTGGTGGAAACCCGCGCGATTCTTCTTCCCGCTCAAGAAAGATAAATTCTATTGGCTAAAATTGTATTTCTTCAGGGCGGGTCAATCTAGAGCACGTCGACGCAATGTCCATCCTTCCCACGGAAGTTCAACAGCTTGTTTGAGAGCACTTGCCTCTGTGCGATAGATTGTCGTTTGGTGGTACAAGCAGGAAGAATCGCTCCTTCTCCGCTCAGATATTACAGCAATGTGTTGCCGATCTATCGTTGATCCGAGCCAACAACCAAGGCATTCTCGTACCAGGGCGCATAGTTTGCTCCATGATGGTCCTAATAGAAAAATTGACCGGATAGGCGGTTTCGCTGTGCTGCAGTACGTAGTACACCGTGAGGGTGGATGCTCGAGCAGACCATCGAATGGGCTCGGGCAGGACACAGTGATGGTGCGCGCCTGATGCAATACATCAGGAAAAAAACCACAAGCTATGAAGCTATATAGCACTCTGTAGCACTCCATAGCAGTACATAGCTCCGTAGTTTGTGTGTTTTTTCCTGATGTACATCCTCGGGCGCGGGACTAGCAAGTAGCCAGGGGAGGTAGTCGAGGCCTCCTTCGCTGGCTACAGTGACAGAGACTGGTTTCGCGAGCCCAGACGCCCAAAGAAACGCCGAGAATGAGTCTCCTAAATATCCATTGAGCGGGATAAAGCATAATATATAGTATTCCATTCGCACCTGCAAATTAAGTGTGGAGTGGTTCTGTATCCGCTCATTCGTGACCAGCAAAGTGCTGCGCGACATTGTGGTGGGGGAATCAGCTACTGAACTCAAGGAGTTGATGCATAGGGCCACTCAAGACGGCAGGGGTCGGCCGTCAATTAACACCTGCAGTCACATGATCCCTTATAACGCGGAAGGGACGTGTTCAGCGGAAACCAGGGCTTACCACTGGGAATAAACACCATATCCTAGTGGGTCTTTTCGAAAAACAAAAACAAAAAAGAAGTGCGAGTTTTGCCGGGCTGCGCCTCGGCCTCACCCCCAGGTCGAAGTGCTGATCAATCAAGATTTCCCGAACGTGGCCGATAGTTTTCACAGGGTCTTGCGATCTCTCGTTCCACCACTCTTGCGATGGCCCCCCACCCCAGTGTTACTCAGATTCGCCTGAGCAACCTTGTAGTATATCTTACGGTTGCAACCTCTGCCCTTCGCGAGCTTGAGACCACCGTGGGGACCCCTTTCCTCTCGAACACCACAGTATCCCTTCTGACGGCTGTACAGATCGGTATTCCAGTGCTCATCAACAGTTCGGGGCTCTAACTGAGTATCCACAGAGTGCCAAGAGCAAACGGGACGAATGTGTTCAATTCCTAGAGCATATTCACGCCATTCTCTTCGCTGCCATTGCGCTTCACGCCAATTCTATACTGGAAGTGTACTGGCCCCAGCGACTCTGGATCAATCGGGATAGGGACTCAGGAGCTTTTATTTTTGCTCGATTTCATTTTGCCAGTTATCGAGACTGTCAATGGCTCATGCAAATGTTTTGGATTAAAATGCGGACAGATCGCGCTCATCCCAGTGTTGAAGTAAGATTATCATTCAAGCTGGTTATCAATCCACATAGACTATGCACGTCATAGTATATACAGGTCCTCCATCATGCTGCGAATGGAACGGTGGCAAGGAAGCCCGGGATGTTCCGAAGATCCCTCGGGAGGAAAGAAACGACGACAATGCAACAGCCAACGGTGAATGGCGAAATGACTGCAGTAAATCCTTAGTGTAATTGACCACAAGCCAAGCCACACTCAAGCCCAAGCCGCACAAGCCCGCCCTAGCCAAATTGCCAAGTTAAAAGATAAACTCTTCAAGAGTCTCAGACCGAGCCCGATTCTCTCACCATCCCAGTCTTATCTACAAACTAATCTGATAGTTCGCGCCGTCTTGCTTGGTAGGTTGATAGCAAACTCGCCCACTGAACCTCATCGTTCTGAATTTGCTGGTGGGGGAGAGTCAGAAGTCGTTGTCAGAGAAGTTCGCTCTTACCTCTAGCCAGGCAATAATCTCGGGCAGGTCCTCGGGGCCGACCGGGATCTCAGACTGCGTGAGGGCATCGCAGAGATCTTCTGATGGACTGGAATGGCAGACATGATACACCCAAGAATCGGACGCGTAGAAAATGTCGCTAGGAGAGAGTGTGTTAGAAACAAAACTTCACCAAAATTGGCGACGTACTTTGAACCGCCCTTCGTCCCTACCAAACACCACCGGGCCACCATATTGTGGTATAACGCAGAATCGATGGAAGCTATTCCACCTGCACGACATGCTATTCGCTCAAGACCCGCAATACATCTCGTCTTCCCGTCATCAGAGTCGAGCCCATCGAGATAAGATGATATCGGCTCCCATATTGCCCGGACTTCGTCCTCAGCGAGTTCAAGGATGCGCGCCATTTGCTTGATGCTTGGTGGTTTTTGAAAAACTCCGCAGACACCGAGAATTGGCAGGAGGTACTCGAAATCGTCCTCAGCGATTCTTCTAACGTTCTGCGGGATCGTGGGGTAAATGTCCGCGGCCTCTTCAGCAGTGTATCCTGGCGGCTGAGCTGAGTTTCGTTCGCTCCGGTGGCGCAAAATTTGGATTATATTTTCATGAGTCCTCATGTGCATTTGCATCTATGTAATAATGTTCAGAATTGAAGCTATTCAAAATTATCCCCAACACACCTCAAAAACTTCGCGCGCTAACTTTATCCGCGCTCGATAATCTCGGATTTTGGACGCATCGTCTACGGCCCCAAACAGCCGAAGGAAGGCATTGCGCCCGAGATGTTCATGAAGGTAACTTTGGATCGTTTGAAGTACGCTGTAAGACACATTTCAGCCGCCGTGGACGTCGTTCAAAGAATTGTTTATATACCCCGTGAATTCTCTGACGCCTTGTTCCAGCTCGACAGAATGTGTCCGGACCTGTGCCATAGCCTGGACCAGAGTGAATGTGTCATGTGCAAGCTGCACGAAAGCCTTCGTGTTCTCTTTAAGTTGCTAAAACACGCATGAGAGGATAATCAAAATTTGGGGACCAGCTGTGACGCACTTGGATAGTAGTTACTATTGCAGCTGCGAGCAGAATTATTGGCTGGATGTAAGGGACTCCGGCGAGCTGTACTACACCCGCCATTGTGTTGAGGCTGGTGAGAACGGTGCTTAATGGGCTCAGGACAATAGCTCCGCTCGCTGGGGTGCGAGAGGAAAATAAGTGCATCTACTATACAATTGATAGATTCTGTGGTAGGAAGACAGCTTTTGAGTACTAGTAGACAAAGCTGAGCTCGAGGGGAACTCACATGAACTAAAAGCCGCTGGGGGATGCTCAGGTGTATGGTGGATTTCGTTGGGGAGAGGGCGACGAGCTTCTCCAGAAAGCCTACCTTCTTATGCACGACGAGCACGTTCAAGCGAGGCACGTCGAGCATGAGGCGAAACTGCGAGCTCCGTGACAAAGAGGACGCAAGATCGACCTCTCATTCACGGCGTGGCAAGCTAAATTAAGTCTTGGCCAAGCTGGGAAAAAAAGAAATATGCGCAGAGTTCACTTGAGGCAGTTTCATGCAGATAAATTGCAACGATCACTGCGAGATGTAGGCTATACTCGCAGCCTTAGACCAGGGTGCGAATTCAGTCCGCCATCCCAGGCTACGATCCGAATGGACGGTACGAGCCTGCTGAGACTGAAATCAATGTTTCCTCGCCCAGCTCGCGAATTACGCAGCTCCAGGCTGGGGAAACGTGTGAGCTCTCTGGGACTTCAGGCCTCAGGACCGGGAAGTTGGGGAGCGGGGAAAGCCGGAACAAATCATAGACATCACATGACACGTCAACATCACATGACACGTCAACATCAAATGGCGCCGGCAAGCCGATGGCAAGCAAGGTCAAACATTTCCTTGGCTGCTACCACGAAGAAGGCTTCCGGGAAATGCAAAGCACGCTGTCTGAGAAGTTTAATTGGTTGACAAAGTGCTATCAGCATGATCCTATGACAATGGACTGGAGCTACTGGATATGGGGTCTGAATCGACCAAGCGCCGACAGCTTCCAGAGTCGGGGCTCAAGAACTTCCGCCATAGGGCAGATCCAGAATGCAGCTAGTAAAGCAGAGCATGGTCACCGGGTGCGTCGGACTTTGACAACAGGGCTTTCCAAGCTTCGTCCGAACAGGCCGGCCTTCAGGCGGACTCCATGATGAGCTGAAGGCTTGCGAGCTCACACAGCCAACAGCAGCGCGATGACAGGTGGGCGCCTCTGAATTATTTGCCGCAAAATCCAAATAATACTGTTATTCGGCTGAGACCAAGGTACGTCTGTATCGATTACCCGCCCCCTGGCAAAACCAGGGTCAATTCTCCTGCAGGGCTTGGCCTGTGGGGCATCTATTCAAATAACGTTGTTCCCCAAGTCCAAGAAAGAGTCTCTTCAACGACAACTGATCCTGGCGGTCCTTGGAACAAGTAAGCTGTACGGCGGACTCGCGGAATGTTTTCGACACGTAACTCGACGCTATCTATACAGCATCGACAGCACACGTGTCCCGACCACAGCACTAGCTCCTGACGTTACTGGGTAGAATTTACGCCACCGGTGACTGACGCGATGGAAGAAGTAGAACCCGCAATTCTCCGACATGCACGCAACATATACGATCATTCAGGCGCACACATGTTTTCTCGACGTCTGCGGGTCTATTCATGATTTGCTTCGACTACCAGGCGCATATATTGTTCACTCTTTCCAGCCAAGTCTAAACTCAGTGGAAAACTTACGATCGTCCCGACACGTTGTCTTCCCATAATCAGATTACCGATCAATATGCGGGATATGAGGAAGATCCATCCATAAGTATCCACGCAATCGATGGCGTCGCGACAAGTGCCTTGCCTTAGGCGCTGCCGCATCGGCGTTGATCGTTACCAGAAGGCTGCTACCTCTCTAAATCGAAATCCGGTTGTAAGCCGGACAGCCTGCATGTTGCCATGAGGTAGGTGCGAACAGCATTCGAGCCGGAACTTCAGGTCAGATACGCCAAATATCTCTCTCAGTCTCGAGCTCACCCCGAGAATGGGCAAACAGTGGAATCCGCTCCTGAATCTTCTATCCCAAAATGACATGACAACAATATTTTGTTAAGCGCTAAATGAGATCCAGCGCTTGTACAACTTACAGCTCTGACAGATCCGCGCTCGTCCAAATACCCCACGCCTGGACAGCTTCCCCTTCCCCTTGCCCCAATATAGGCCTGAATGCGGAAATTAACGGGTCCCTGGGACCTCCGCGTCGTTAAGGCTGGGTTTAATTGACGCTCCACAGGGCGGCTGGAACTTCCCATGCGTTAGTTCAACATCGACCTCCGATCAGCTGGAACTTCGCAACAAGTGGTTTTACAGCATTAACCTGAATCTGTATATATATCCTGGATGGAACGTCCCCCTCCTCAGCTACTAGCCTTTTCCCTACTTCTATGGCAACCCACGATTGGCTTTCTCTCGACTTGACGTCTCGCGTAATTTCTGCATCGGAGGCCGCCGCGGATCTACGCGGGTAAATTCCATGCATCTTCTACCGGCTGCGGTGTCTAATATATGGAAACAGGGCTCTTCCGGCAGATTTATTCAAGGACGAGGTGCTCAAATCGAAATTTGAAGTCTTCGAATCCTCGATTTCCGCACTTCGGAGTGCTGTCGTTGTACGCGCAACTCTGCTGATCATTTACTACCTCTCACATCTTCGACCTTTAGCCATCCAATACTATTGAAGGGAGTCATCCCTCTCCTGGTACGGTTCCTCCTACCCGACGTTCAAGCTCCTGATGAGGCTTCAACATTTTCTCCAGCGATCAAGATGTTGGCGCAGCGCGCGCATAATACCCTCTGGGACGAGCTCCCCCTCTCTGCCATCCGGAAAGCCCACAAGACCAAGCTGGAGGAGCTCGCCGCGGCAGATGAGGATGGCGAACCCAGCGCTGAAGTATATGTCGCATTGTACAAGCTTCTGCAGTTGTATCAAGACCCGAAAGGCGACTCCGAATACGTGAGGCTAATCCAGTGTTGTCTTCCCATGCTCCGCTGACGCATTTCGGAGTAGCGCCAATTGAAGAAACGGTTCCTCACCCTCGAGCGTACCTTGAGCGGTGGATCCGGCAAAACGACTTCGAATGATATCAATGCGAGTCATCCATTTCAATGACGCTCATACGGACTGAACTGGTGTTAACATTAGGGAGTCACACCTGCTCCGGCTGCTCCCTTGTCTCACGCGAGGCACAGCTCAGGATCCGACGGCGCGGCCGTTGAGGTGCAGGCTCCGACGACGGCGCACTACGGAGGCCGCGGAAGCGCGGGGACCGACAGCGGAGGGGGACGCTCACATCCAGGTCTCCCGAGCTCTAACGGCAAGAAGGCGAGTCACCCAGCGGTAAAGGCGGAGAAGAGCTCCCTCATGTCCCGCCTGCACTTGCACTGAAGGCGCGATGACCGAATTTTCATCACGATGTGTTGTATACTATGTCTGGAGTTTGGGTAATATCAAGATTGAACCGGTTGGCCTGGATTTCTAAATGCATGTCAATGATTATATATCACTTGTGCGATCTAAATGTATGGAGTGAGGGAGAGAACCTCAGGTCTGCGGGCAGGCAGTTGAAACTCGGGATTCAACCAACTTATGGAATAAATGTTGATTGCCATCATAAGCACGGGAGAGGGAGCCAGCGTGTCTTGACGTTGCCCACGCTTGCTTCACAATATTCTTGTTAGTCCAATGGGCTACGGTGAGCACCGCACGCACACAGCAGGTGGGTCATATTTACATAAAACTATCCAAGTGTTGTCCTTAGATTTATCTATATATTTCAAGGGGGGGGGCCGACTTGCTACCAAGTAATCCTAGATTCAGATCGGGGAGAAATAACCCCTCCGCAGAGGATGCTCCTTCCATCGTCTCCATTTGTCCTCGAAAATCTCAAAGAACATAAGCATTGGCCCCATCTCTCTCGACACTGCCCGCCCGTCTCTTCGCGTCAATGCCTCCTCTCTCCGATACCCTGCTTCGAAATAAGCAATCAATTCGTATGGTGGCAAGTCAAATGTCTGTAGGAGGTATATGAACTGCAGTACACCGAAGAAGACTAAATATTCACCTCCAGCCATTTGATGACATTATGGAAATGTTCCTCTGGATTGTGAAACACCTCTAAGTTGAGTTCATGCAAATCCCGTAAAAGCTCAGGGGAGGGTGGGTGTGACCTCAAAAGATAAGAGAATGCCATAGTGGATTTTCTGAGGAATTTAATACTCCGTAAGGGCGATGTATGAGTTGCACTCTATAACACTTACCTATACTGCCACCAGGGAAGCTCGCCAGAGAAAATCCTCTTTATGATCGGTATAAAATTGCGAACGATGGTCCCCAACGTGGTTCCAAAGTCAAACACGCGAAAGACGGTTGGATGGGTTGCGGAAATCAATAGGCTATGGATGAGTATGTCATGGCTATCTTGGTCGGTCATGTCACGTAGGGGACGGAGAGCTGTTCTCAACTCCTCCCATGTTAGATTTAACAGAACGCGAATGTCGAATAGAGAGTTATTCCATCGGAATATCTTGAAGTGGGTGTCAGTCACAATAAACACGTACGCATGAAGAACCCGAATAAGCTCTGGGGATGCGATCGATGCCGCAACCTCTGGGCGCTGGTGCGAGCGGGAACAAATGGGGTGAGACCAGTAATAATCGCAAATGGGGTGCGACCAATAATAATCGCAGAAAGCCATGAAACGGTAGTCTTGCCAGCGCTGAATTAGATCTCCCGGGAGTGGGTGAATTTTCTAAAAACGGGTTGAGCAGGAGCTGATAAACCGACTTATGTGACGCACCTCCAGCCAATGCAAGATCAGACCCACAGACTGCCTTATCAGTCTCAACTCCGAGGACGCAAACAAGAAATCGGGGTTGAACGATTGAAGCAGGTACGCGAGATCCGGAGACGGCGCAACGGAGGCTATGTGCTGGAATGCAGTCTCGCCAAGTTCCCTAAAGATAAATTTGTTAGCGAAAATAATTTCACTGTCTTTCGACGCATACCAAGCAACATAACCGTGACGGTGCACAGATGGATCATTAAACGTGTAGGAAAATGCCTTCAGGATGCAGCGGGCAAGATCCGTCTGGTGCTCAGCACCGCCAACGTACAGCGGGCCTGATCGGGAATGGTCAACGAGAAAATCACGAAATGAAGCATGATGCGCAGTGAGGACCCCATAGTCCACTGGATCCGACTCTTCAGGTACTGTGAGCAAGGAACGTAGGCCACGGAGGGTCAATCGAACATCGCCAGGTGTCATGGCAAGGAGTTGCCCACAGTGGTCGCTGCGCAGAGAAAATCCCGCCGCAATGCTGGTTAAGATTTGGAGAAGTTGCGGTCGGCGAGGAACGCTCGATAAGATTTCGTTGTATAGCTGATCAAGAGCAGCAAATGGAGATCCAAACTCGGGTTCCGCCAAACCCATGATCATCTCAAGACGATCTGTGGGACGGAAATTTTTGTCGTCAACAAACTTGATAACTGTGGATGCGTAGATGAAGTATCCAGATGATTTCTGCACGAGTTTGCGAACGACGTCCCTAGAGGGCCACGGAGTGGGAACACAGGCCATAGTTTCGAGGTGCTCCGTATGAATCCGCGTGAATTCATCCAGTAGATAGCTCCGGACGTCTTCAAATGACTTTCGAATGTTAAAGGGACGATGGACAGCCGCCAAGGACGGTGAACGGAAAATTTCCCCAATGTGCGGCTCCGGTCTGCTGGCGATTAGAAACCGCAGAAAAATCCCAGTCTGCCTATAGACTCTCTTCCCGATCGCGCGGATTATCTCCTGCTGGATATGTTGGCCGTCACATTCGTCCAATCCGTCGATGACAATGACGAGGATGCCCCCACTAGAACTCCATCGACATGGTTCAAATATCAATTCTTGAAGCTGAGCCGAAAGAGACCTGTCGAGGATAGAGGGATTTTTCTTTGCTCTCCGCGAAATGAGACGGTTTAAATCGGAATGGGTCTCCTGCTTTGGAAGTGCGAGCTGATACGCGATCGTGGCAAATAGTCTGTTTCCATTGCCGCGAGACGAATGGCCCCGTTTGAAGAAAAAACTCCCCCAAGGCGACCGGCCGACTCCAGGTTCTGGCAGAATGATTGAGTGATGGCGGACTTTCCTGCCCCAGCAGGTCCATGAAGCCACAAGATACTGCTGCTGGGATCGGTCTCCGAAGCCCAATTCCAGAGCTCATCAAGAATGTCCTTCCGAGTCTCGGGATGACATTGAGGTTGAGGAAATCGTTCTGCGGAGTCGTGGAAAGCGTCGCCGGCAGAGACACGATGCAAAATGTGTAGGCCTTTGGAATTGTCGTAAGTTACAGGGAATCCAGATGTTTTTAGGTCGTACCCGCTTCGCCGTGGCGTTGCGTCTGGTTTACATTCCCGCCGATAAAGGTCCCGCCGGTGATGTTCGTTGTGGGCTCCTGTCGAGGACGAATATGATGACTCGTAGGGTCGTGTCTCGGGGGTACCAAAACGGTCGTGGGGAATGTCCGTCCGCCAGACGAAGGATGATGAAAGGTCGTGAAAGCATTTTGTGAGCCTTCTAATTCGGCACTGTCGAACATAGGAGGCGGATCAGGTTGAGTAAGGATGGAGTCGGACTCCCACAACTGATCGTCTCTGACAGCCACGCTATGTTCAAGACCCAGAATTTGTCGTCGGTGGGAGATATCTTGGACTGCATCAGAACCAATCAAATCGGACAGGAACTCAGGAAACACACCATACGGCAACATCCTCGCACCTCCCATGTTTCGGACACTTCTATCTGGCCCTAATAACTGACTCCCATGCCCATGAGTTAAGCCAAACGCGAGTTCTGGGAGCAAATTTCTGTCATCCCCCACAATTGGCTGCGCGCCTTGGACGTTCAAATTGCCCGCAATGTCCATGAAGTTTCCGCCGCTGATGTGGACATTGGAGCTGGAGGAGAAGAGGGGCATTACCGGTGCAGGACAAGGGAGCTGAGGGAAAGAAGGAGACCTCAAGAATGCTGTATATCAGGTGGTGTGTGAGTTGGCACTTGCGCGCTTATTTTGACATCGGGAGAAGTAATCACGCTCAAAGGCTTACGAGCACCGACTAGGCTGTGTTCGAGTGAAGACAAATAGCGTAGATATTTTGACGAGACTGAGGCAGAAACTGAACGTGTCCGGTCCGAGGAAGTGATGAATATGATTGGCTCGAGGACACATTTTACAACGAATACAGCTTGTACTGAAATGCAACTCTACGATGGATAGCAGGTCCAAGCACGCATGGCCTCGAACGCCTCTCCAGCAGTAACAAGATTCAAGCCTTCCTGGTGAAGCGCATCCAGACTAGCACATATGCATGTGGTAGCATCTAAACCTGGCCCGAAGGGACACTCGAAGTGTGGCAGCGGATCCCTCTGCTTTCCAGAGACTTCAACATTTCAAGGAAACTGGGCGATCAAGATAATCGTCGAGTGCAGGGAGCACAGCTGCAGAGCTACCACGGTGCGCTCAACGGGCTGAGCGGCAGTAAAATGGGACAAGTGCTGAGCCCTTGGCCTGTGTTCGCGATGAAGAGGAGCGTGCCGATAGAAGGAAGTTTGTAAAATATTTCAGAGGCCTTATCGGCAGTTGAGGGGCCAGAGAGGCAGAGGCTTCGAATATGACAGGAGGAGCGGACAGAAAAGGGCTCGAGCTGATGAGTCGGGTGATCGTCTTACCGAACGAGAAGGGCAATTTCTTGCAAAGCAGGTGCGCGCAGGTAGTACAAGACGCCCGCATCCGAGACATATATCCACTGGAGATGCGGTAATTCAATTGTGCCATCGCTGTCCGGCCAGGGTTCGTCGTCGATGCGTTTCCCAAGAGCCATCGAGCTGATAACGCGTCAGCTCATGAGCGGGAAGAGGGATATGCATAGGACGATATTGGTTCCAGATGGCGGCGTCGACCAAAGAAGGGGCGGTGTGGAAGTACTCGATAACATCAACTCCCGCCTAAGTCTCAGGATTTTCCCACTGGATATATAACCTGCGTAACAACGGGAGGCGAGTTCGAAGCCCGGGCAGAAGACAAAATCTGCTGTCAAGGAGAGATAGAGTTCCTCCCATCACGCTGAGGACTCGGATAAAAGCTCGAACATCTCGGTTTGAAGCCGGACGGGGATCTTCTGGCTTCCAAAAAAAAAAGTATCTTCAGCGCCCGGGCGCGGTCGATCTGTATCTTGACCACAGGCAACAATGGGCGGACTGTAAGGGAACAATCGATGGACACTAAGGACCACAACGCAAGGAATCGGAAAGCACCTCGGGTGGCATGCGTCTAAGTGGCGAGAGAATCGCGGTGTTTTGTGCGGGGTATGTCAATAACGAGGCGCGCTCTTCCTCCAACTGCTTCTGCCGATCCCGAAGTCGTGGAATTTCCTGATCGAGAGCGGCCAAGCGTGCGCCAGTTTTAGATGCCATCGAGTGCATAACGGGCAAATCGGAGTCCAGTGGTGGCTCGTTGGTGGTCAAAAGCGTGTGGTGCCGTGTACGAGTTGCTTCAGCCCAGGATGATTTGTTGCACGCAGAGCGGACGAGCAGTAGAACTATGTTGGAAAATGAGACGACAGATGAGAGAAGGGGCCGACGTTTGGTTGCTCGAAGGACATTGAGCTATGTGACATCTGGTGAGACGTGACGTTTAGCAAAGGATTTGAGTGGATTTGGAGCGCATATAGCTTCCCTCGCGAAGCGGCAGCTGTTGATTCGATGTAGAGAAATTCAGAGAAATGCACATTTTAACAGCGGCTCGAGACTTCTGTCTCGGGGGAGCGAGCAACAGACAACCACTCAGGAATAAATACATCGTAAGGATGAAAGCACGCATCTTTAAGGCAGAAGTTTCGCGGAAAAGTGCCAGTGTAGGGGATTAGAGATTACAACTATACGCCAGGATAAAGAACAAGGTGCACCCTTGAAATTTGTGCCGCTCCAGATGCAGATGCGCCACATGTTCTCCAATGTCGTCAAAAGTCGCAAAGGGAACCTAGGGGGAGGTCAAACTGAAGCAGTTATAATTGTACAGCGAGATTTGAATCATGTTCGGCAATAATAAGAAATGAGGAAAGCTTCGGCGGATACCTCGAGTCGTCGATAGCCGTTGACTCGATGCGGGGAAATGCAAGCTTAAATTTTCTTGAGAACCTTGAGGAGCACCAGACAGTCCGATAAGTTCATAGTAAGATTCAGATGTATAAATCTTTTGGGAAGAAGAAAGGTGTCAGTTCAAAAAATTCCCCAGTAATTGCCAAGAGACGCAGCGGCAGTGTAGCAGACCGCCAGGATAATGAACAAGCTGCGCACTCTTGAAATTTGTGTCAGTTAGATCCAGCTCGTATTCTCCGCTGCCAGGGCCATAAATATACCGCTCGGACGTCGCAAAGGCGGGATTCGGGAATGGCTGTGGTAGTCAGAAGACAACCCGCAGTCGCGGCGTCACGCTTGTCACATTACCCAATTACCGCTCCTCCTACTACTACCATCTCATGCCTCCTCGTCCGAACCCTGCTATACGTCCAGCAACGATATCCGAGCTTGCTGCAGTCGCACAGTCTGACCCTGATGCCTCACCTTCAAGTAATCTAGACCTCAAGCATTACTTACGGCGTGCCGAGTCGCATCGGAAGACGGGGACTGCCCTGGCATCTGGTGCTGGCGGAGGACCCACAGCAAGCAATCGGAGCGGAAGCAACGATACTGGAACAGATTTGGAGCGCGCTTTCATCGAATACGCGCAGGCAGCTACTCTGATTGTCGAGAAGATACCCGCGCATCGGGAATTCGCGACTGGTTTGACGGCGGAGCAGAAGTCTAATTTGACGGCGGTGAGTCCTAAATCCTTTTCGGATCTCAGTGATATCCATGTCATTATTCTGTGTCTTTATCTCGCTTCCTCACTTTTCCTTGCCTTTTCGTCCTACTCCTGATTGCATTCCGATATTCATTGCCGTCCTTGTTCTCAAAGCCTTAACATTATTTGGCTCACCCTTACCCCTCCTTGGCTTTTCGTCTTGTTCTTGACTTCCTACCGCCTTTCCATCTTGTTCTTGCCTTCTCAACGCAATTGCCACAACTAACCGTTCCTTACAGAACGGCGAAGACATCTTGCACCAGATCGGACGCCTGAAAGCCCTCCTCGTCGACCGCTACGAACGCTACGCCCGCAGCGCCGCAGCCTCCGCCGAGGCCGTCCCGTTCTTCAAACACCCCAAGTACTGCTTCCATTGCACCCTCCTTTGATCACGATGATGCTCACGCGACACGGCAGCTTCACGGCCCCGCTCGACACCACCCAACCGCGCCGGCGCGCGTCGCAGCAAGTGCATACGCAGGCGCAGCGCGTAGTCGCCGACGAGGCCGCGCTGTGGCGTGCGCAGCGGGAGGAGGCTGCGGCACGCGATGCCGCCGCGTCCTCCTACCGCTACACCTCCCCGGGGCCCTCGTCCTCCGCCTCGTACGCCGGCTCCACGACGACGTACCCCTCGACAGTCTCCACGCCCGCGACAGGCTACGGCAGCCCCGCGCCCTCGCCCACGGCGGCACCCAGCGGCGTGTCGATGCCTATGCCCGCGCCCGTGTCGCTCGCGGGATCCGGCGTGCACCCGAGCGCGCCGCAGCCGACCGTGCTCCCGCCGACCTTCACGCGGGGGTCGTCTTCGTCCGCATATGCGTACCCAACGAACCCGAGCGGGACGGGGCCGGGCCCGGGGCCTGCGTACCCCTCGAGCGCAGGCGTGTCCTTCGCTACTTCGTATCCGAATCCGCATGCAGGGGCTCCGGCGTTAAGTCAGTACGGCGCCAGTGCGAGTCAGCATGGCGCGGGCAGCTCCAGCGCCAGCCAATACGCCAGCTCCATCGCGGGCCAGTACGCCGGCGGCTCAAGCGCAAGCCAGCACAGCGGTAGCCCATCCTCCTACGCACCAAGCACCAACAGCTCCAGCTCCGCCTACCCCTACCCTGCGTCGGAGCACACGACGCCGACGCCGGGGCCGATGCCGCTGCGGCCGGCGCACGCGCCCGAGTACGAGTACGATGGGGAGAGCACAGACTCGGAGGGCGGGGGCGGACGGGGCGGGTGGCGCGCAGGGAAAGGAGGGAGGTACGTGTGTCACTTGTGGTGTGGGTGTTGGCTGACGGTGTTTTCCGTTTTTCTTCCCCTGCGGTTTGCCTTTCGTATTGATCTTCCTGTCCTTCTCATCCTTTTCGTGATATGGTGCCACTTCTTCGTAACCTTTGTGCTATCTTCCCCTTCTACCGCTTCCCATCTACCCTCCCATCCTTGTCTACACTCCTCGCTCCTACTTCGCCTTGTGGCATTTCCCCTGTTACCCTTACCTCACCTCTTCCTCCATAGCTTATACCCCTCCTTCCCGAGACCCTCGCCAAGCACCGGCCCTGACGACCTGACTGCGCGCATGGCTGGCCTCAGCACCAGCGGTGCGTCTCCCCTCCCTCTTTCTTTTACCGTATTAATGGCTATTGCACACAGGCGGGCGCATCGAAGGCCTCCCACCAACAAGCCACACAAGCCCCGTAGCGTACCCCGCGCTCGCACGGCACATGTCGTCGCACCAGCGCACGCAAGGTTACGTCCCCGGCGCATGGGGCTCGTCACTCCCGCCCGCCGCGCCGTCCTTTGCTGCCTTTGCCCCCGACAGCACTGGCGCGGGAGCGGGGGCGGCAGTGGGATTCGCAGGCGTGGGCGCGCGCGCGGCGCTTGATGCGGCAAGGGCGGCGGCGTCGTCCTCGGGTGCTGCCGCAGCGTACCCGACGTCGTTCGCGCCGCCTGAAGACCCCCGGGTGCGGGAGCGCGAGCAGCGGGAGCGGGAACGGGAAGAGGCGCTGGCAGCCACGCGCGCGGCGGCGGCGCGCACGGAGGCTGAGCGCGCGGAGCGAGAGAGCGCGGGGCCATACCCACGGCTACGGACGGTCGTTCTCCCGCACGCGACGCTGCCGCGCTTCCTGGCGATTGCGAGCGCGAATAGCGCGCGGAATTTGGAGACGTGTGGGCTGCTGCTTGGGAGGGAGGTGATGAAGGCCGCGGGTGGGTGGTGGTCTGTCCTTCTCGTCTCCGTGCCCCGTGCTAACGCGCCCGCAGGCTCGAGCTCCAAGATGCGCTATGTCGTCGAGACGCTGCTGATCCCGAAGCAGCACGCGACGAGCGACACGTGCACGATGGACGAGGAGGAGGGCGTTCTGGGCTTTACGGAGGAGAGGGGGCTGATTACCCTTGGGTGGGTGAGTGGCTGGTCTGTTTTGGTCCCTTTGCCCTGGGAGGATATGAAAGTGGGGTGATGGGTGGCCCCGGTGGCGGCGCCGTGAATCGGGATGTGATGGGTCGTGCAGGCGGTGTGTTGGAGTGCCTACCGTGTGCTGGGCGAAGGTGTGGACGGCGACGTACTTGCACCCGCTGCGACCGCTAGAGCTCCGCTCCAGGCGTATTCAGGTCTGCTTCGGGATACCATCCGCCGCGTGTGGTGCTCGGCGTGACCGCCGCTTGATGTCGCCGCGGTACGAGGCTCGCGTTATCGCTCGCTGTGCGCGTCGGTCTCTCCCGACTTGTTTGACGCACTGGATTAACATCCCTCCGTTGTGCTCCTTCGCATTGGAGGTCTGGACTCTCGCTGCTGTATCCCGATGTGACACGTCCTTCTTTGGTGCTACATCCGTTACTCGATTACTCTCATTCTACTCTTTTCCAATCTCACCTGTTCTTCGCAGATCCACACCCACCCATCCCAATCGTGTTTCATGTCCTCTGTAGACCTGCACACGCACGCGAGCTTCCAGCGCATGCTCCCCGAGTCGTTTGCGGTCGTATGCGCGCCGAAGTCGGATCCTAAGTGCGTTTCATTTCAATCGATACCTTCGCCTGCTACTCTCCCTCTCTTTTTCCTGCATCCTCGATCTTCACTCCCTCTGGCCTCGCTGATCCGCTCTCTTCGCAGTTTCGGTATCTTCCGCCTAACAGACCCGCCCGGACTCCAAACCGTACTTCAATGCACGGCAAAGCAGGCGTTCCACCCACATCCCGACGTGCCCATATACACGGTACGTCTCCGTCCTTGTGCCTCGCTGGCCGTTGATTGATGCTATTCTTTGATTGGTAGGACGCCGACCGAGGCCATGTCCAGATGCGCGACGCCCCGTTAGAAATCGTGGATCTGCGGTAGTACGAAGGAAGTGCTGCCACTCGAGTTTCGTTGGCAGGGCTGGCTCCCTTACGCGGTGGGATGTGTAGGCCTGTAATATCCTGTGGATCTTGTGGCACTGTTGTATCCAAATCTATTGTATTCTACTCGCACGACCTTGTTTTTTCGCACACTCCGTAATATTAATATTCCGTGAGCCTTCAAAGCTTCAACATCGCATACTGACTCTTTGAAAGAAGCGTGAGTTGATAAGAGAATATTTCGCCACCACGAATTTGGCCTCGGACCGATATCCGGGATAGTCACTGCACAGCCTCAGGCTCTCCTTTCTTGCCACCGTACTACTTGCACCGTACCTCAACTTCGTCAGCGAGCGTGTGTAGTCTTTCAGGAAAGTCTCTGACGCGTCCTTAGCCCATTTCCCTTAGGAACTCTACCATGGGTCGGACCCGGTGCTCTGAGTGCGGCGCCCCCGCGGGGAGCCCACTGGCGGAGCTTCAAGCTGCGGAAGAGCAATGCTACATGAATGTTGCCCCTGGAACACGTCACCACACACTTTTTACCACCAACGAGCCACCGGGGGACTCTGATCTGCCCTTCATTCACTCAGTCGTATCGACGGCTGGCGCACGCTTGGCTGTTCTGGACAAGGACATTTCACAACTTCGGGATCGGCTGAAGCAACTGGAGGAAGAGCACGCCTCGTTATTGGCATACCACACCCAAAATACCGCGATTCTCTCGCCACTCAGACGCATGCCACCCGAGGTGCTTACCGAAATATTTGCGTGGACATTGCCTTCCGTCGCCCAGGCGCTAAATCGCAGCAACTTTGACCTAGCAGGTAGCCCGTGGGTTTTGACCCACATCAGCAGCCGTTGGCGCGCGATTTCCATCTCATCTCCTTCATTGTGGTCCTTGGTCGCCATCAATGGCTCCCTTATCCGCGCTCGTCATTTGTCGGCTATGGTCACCGTGCAGATCCAGCGCGCTAGGACCATCAAAATCCATTTTTATGGAAGTGCCAGCACATCCGTCCATCCTCAAGTCGAAATGTTTCAGCTTTTATCAGAATATTCAGCACGATGGGAGGAGCTCTGTCTCTCGCTTACGTCGAATCTTGCCCCTCTTCTGCCTACCCTCCGAAACCGCCTGCCGTCGTTGCGCAGGTTATGGATCCAGTGGGAAAGTCCTGGAAGTCAGGCTGGCGTTGATCGTATTGATTGTTTCAGCACCGCCCCTTCTCTGGTCGACGCTGGTATCTGGAACGAATATCGTCCAGTAGCGATCCCTCTTTGCGCCCACCAGCTAACCCGGTATCAGCTTGATGCCCCTTGGGCGACGCATCAGAGTATTCTGGAGTTGGCCCTAAACCTCGTTGAGGCCCGGGTTCAAATCAGCTTCGACGACGAATTCTGGCCGGACACCGATGACTTGATTGACTTGGTGCATCTCCGGCGGTTGTTTGTCTCGGATGTGGGCGCCTTGCAGTATCTCCGCACGCCTGCTTTACAGGAAATTTCCCTTTACATTCGTCGAGAAGACCATCCCATTCGTCATCTCGAACCTTTTATTGTCCGCTCTTCCTGCCATATTCGAACCCTCTGCCTGCGTGGATTCCCCTCGGCTGATGAAGTCACTGAAATACTTCATAAACTCCCCTCTATCACCAAATTCCGCGGTATTTTGAGGGACAGCCAACAGTTCACCACCCTCATGTCCCAGTTCACTCTCGTTGAGCCCGTTGGGCACGCAGCGGTAGCTCCGCAGCTGCGCTCCTTGGATTTTGAATTACTGGACGACCATTATCTTGATCACCCAGCTTTCCTTGAAATGTTGAAGTCCCGTTGGAAAGCAGAGGGATCTGCATTCAACGCTACCACGCTCCTAGTCTCTTCTGACCCAGGTCCGGACACTACCGCACGTGCTGGTCTGGATGCGCTTCGCCAGCAAGGCTTGAATCTTGTGCTACTGTACGGGACGGAGGCGTTCGAGGTCATCCGTACTTGGACCTTCTATCCATCGTGGAGTTGAATTTCACTGATTGTACATAATTCGGAAATCTTACTTGAAGAAGAACGATTTCCGACGTAGATACGACATGTGCTCATAAAGTTTTAATAACTCAGTTGCCGCCGGCAGGGGAGCATACCCCTGTGTTAGGGTCGCTCTCAAATGCGAAGGGGTCCCCTTGGTATTGCGCGTAACCACCCTGGTTGGAACCCTATTGAGAGCAGGTACCATGACTCAAGTATCCACGTACCGAGGCGCAGTGTCCATTGACCGCATACATGGCATTGATACAGTTCACCACGCGTGGGGTGCTGACGCTATTTCCCGTATTTACCACAGTAAGATCGCCTGCAGCAAGCGCAGTGAGTCACCGAAGTCTCTCCTGGTAGCCGTCTGGGACTTTTAAATCGGTACGCACATCTCTTGCCGGAGACCCCCACGTTGAAGCAGTGGGAATTGATGTCACCCGGTCCAAACTGAGCAGATGAGGAGATGAGTTTAGGGTGCAGCTCACAATGCCACCCTAGACATACCGAGAAGTTTCCGAGGGAATTGCAGAATTGCGGCACATAACTATTGCAGTTACCGACCGTCCCCCCGAAACAAGTGAATCCCGGCTGTTGGCCCAAGGAAGGTGTCGCAATGACGGCGAGCACGACGAGGCCCGACAACTATGAAGCACAATGGGCTGTGAATGGCGGCGGGATAAGGAAGCAAACATGTGCATTACTGTACGCAATTTGAAAGGCATTTACGAAGATCGAGGTACTGTTCGAGCTGCTGGGCGACCTTGAGGTGAATTGGGCTTTATATACGTGGGGGCGAGATCTTTTGGTCCACCATTAGTAATTCAGCGTACATTGGGTGGGTATAAGTACGGTAGGAACCACAGTAGTGCACATCCATCTCAGAAGGTGTTCGGACGATTTTTCACCGGGTCTTATCGCCATTCATTACCTGCGAAGCGTAAGCTAGACGTAACATGGATACATTCTTGAGATCAAGGGAACATAGGGTGAACAGGTGAACAAGCCCACGCAATGATACGGGGATCCGCGGAGTTGCAGCTGGTGCCAGTTGTGGCCGAATGCGAGACACAGCTGGCATCTTTGCTCTTAGGGCCGCACGGTGTGCGTCCCGAGGATCCGGGACTATGGTCCACATACAGTTTCGAAGTCCTTGATATACCGCGAGGCTATATATTTCATCAAGTGAATAAACCACGTGATCGCGTTGTAGTGGTGCCAGTTGGGGAGCATTTTCACTATGCACGCTGTCTACATAGATTGGCCGCCTTGATTATATGTACGACCTTGTTCTCGAAATTGTCCTGAAAATATATTATCTCAAGTTCTGAGCTATCATAATACGTGTTGAAAGTGGGAGTGGGCAGCGACCGGCCCATCAGTGATTTATTTGGTATTGTTGTTTGATGGAGCTTTTCCCGCCAAAATGCTAAATCAAAACGCCTTCACGTTTTCAAGCTTCCCTACATCCTCAACAGCTAAACCTGGGAAGCCAAATCTGTGTGAATGTAAAAATCTTGAGATTGGTTAAGTCAGATTTTTTTCCTCCCTTGAAATTTCGGTGTTCGGTCCCCTCGGCAAGGCAAGCCGGATGGGACCAAAAAAATTACCCATACCGATCTCTAGATATTTACGATTAAATTGATGCCGCACTCGGCCGGTGCCCCCAAAATGGGTAATTCCACTCAAAAACGTGAAGTACGGGTCCAAGATCACAGTGGTGACTGAGTGTGACAATGCGTGACCAAGAGGGAAAGAAAGCCATAGACAGGTGATTACAACAATATTAAATATGCGGAGTCCATAGTCTTCAAATAAAAGGCACTCCTAAGACTTTTTGAAAACTCCTGAATTGTTAGCCTTGAAATACCTGCCAAACTATTCAGAACATGGTGCGGCGGCCTTTGATGTGGCTGTGCCCCTTTCCATCAGCCCATCAAAATTCCATCGCTGCCCACTCCCATTGAAAGGGACGCATTCAGCGTCCAGCGCCACATTAATTATGCAAAACAATCTATGGATACAGTGTAATCCGGATATACAACCCACCGAGCCTAGCCCATGGCTAGACGAGCCAGACGCTTCAATTATATCTGGTCCTCTCGGCTCGCAGCCGCTGCGTGGGTATTTTTTCTCTATCTCAGCCTTGGCTGGCACGAGTCACTCATTCACAACGATTGTGGACGGATTCTCGGACTGCAGAATTGAAATACTTCAGGTCCGTCAGCTGTTCCAAAGGAGAAAGCGTACCAGTGGACGGTCATATTTAGTGTACCCCACGTCCGCATACAACTCCGTCTCGCGGTCGATGTGGATCGACAGCTCGTTCGCGGTGACGATGCCTGGTGGACGCGCGAACACGTCGCGGCTGACCGGCGTACGCGGTGACACGGACTTGATGTGGAAGTTGGTGTCAATGTCGTTGATCTGTCCTCGGATTACGGTTCGCGCGTTGAGGCTGGCGAGGAGGGAGTTCGAATATACTTGAGATTGTGATGAATATGGTTGTATCCAGTGCACGACGGAAAGTACTCACGCCTCCCGATGCAGAAATAAAACGCGGCATATACAAGCGTGTTGGATGATACGATAAGCTATCAGGGAAATTAACTCGTCATCTCTCGTCAACGGATGAGCTGCGCACCGAAATCAACGACGCGATCGCGCACAAGCTACACCTTGGTCAAAAATGGAGAACAGGGTTTTGGTTCACAAACCTGGTTAGTCTAAGAAATGAATGAAGATATTAGTCGTGCTTGCGCCCGTTCAAAAGTGAGTTATCGCACAGTCCTGTATTGATCGTGAACAGGATCTTCCAGGCGATTGGTCATTCCTCGCCAAACGGTGACAGGTGTAGGCTGAAACTCACAAGCCTGTTGACCATCGTTTCCGTTCTATAGAGTGGGACGCCTGAATTTCTTGATGACTCCCGACGACAATAAAACGAAACGCACTCTAAGGACGCTGGTCGTGTTCGATGCAGCATAAAACACAACGTGCCAGCGATGATGACATCTACCCCGGTTGACAAGGCATTGATCGAGATTGTCAACGGCTGGGTTGCGTGAGATCAAGAGAGGTACGGAATCGATGAAGACAGAATGAGGGCTTGGCCTGGCGAGAGAAGAGAAATTCTTACCGAGATGCGGAGGAGCTTGTCATATGTGCCAGCTTCTAGCCTGCGTATTATGAGGATTAACGAAGTATGTGTGCGGAAGACCAATGCTCACGCGAGAACGACCCATGCTTTTAACGAGGGGCTTTAACTTCGAGTGACCGCGGTAAGTAAAGTCACATACCGGTGCCGCAGGCTACCGAAATAAATAAATGAGCAGCTGGATTAGATATTGATGAGATATGGCTCACCTGACGTTCCCAAAACTAGTATTAAGATGATGGCGGTGAGGTAGATTTTTTGGCTCACTGGACGTGGGAAATTGGAATAAGTGAAGGTGAAAACGTAGGGCGAAAGCATGAAATGTACTCCTCCACACTCGATATGCATAAAATCTGAGAAATCATCATCTCCACAGAGCACGCTAGAATAGCAAGACACGAACGATTGGACCAGCGCAGCAGTGACGCCCTGATTAATCAAAAGTCAGCAATTAATTTGTGGCCTTCGTGAAACTTGTTTACGGTCGGTATGGCCTCAAGCTGCATACATAGACCCGCGATAAGCATGTCGATAAATTATAATCATCTGCAATTTCGACTTACGGAGACGCTCCTGGTATTGATGAATGCTGTCAGCATGAATCTTCGGCGGGTTTGCAATCTCACCAGACCATGACTTGTAGTGCCTCATTTTGACTGCAACGAAACTCAGACCGGCGCGACCTTAGGTGAATGCACCTACTAGTAGTTCGAGATCAGATAATGATATACTGTTGTTTCCTGGATCAATCGCGGGGTTTCAACTATTGGAGATCTCGCACCTGTATGGATGACAAAGCCCAAGTGTAGGCTATCAAGGACGACAGTTGCTGCTACCTGTGGCGACCTCAGCGTAGGTCAAAGTACGAGGAATGGCGGGGACCAATGTCTTCAGGTATAATGGATCGCGTTCATATCCTGCATTCCAGCCGTGTAAATAACCCGACGCGCGTACAATCTTGCGGGGACGCACGGGTAAAATAAAATAGGCACTGGAGCAGGCTGATACCGTAAAGGACGGCGCTTACGATGACCCCGAGGAGCATGGAGCCCATCCTGCGATCCGTCTCAATACAGGACATGCTTTAACCACAGACTACGCACGTATTGTCTAGAGGCGCCCCGAGTTGCAAAGTGGCGGACATGGAGGGGGGGGACAGGGAGCGAAGAAGACCCTGGCGGCCTGCGATCCGGAGGGGCTCGCTTAAAACCCATCAAGTCACTGTGCGTGGGGCTCGGCGGTGGTCTAGACGTGGGCCATCAGGAAACTTCTATAGAAGAAGCCTTCAAATACAAGACAAAAATATGATGGGGGAACTGAGGAATCGCAGTTGGCAGGCAGCACGCTGGAAAATAAATCCTGAACACGTTTAATATGTTGTTCGCGGAAGGAGAGGGGATTTGTCAGAGCCCCAACAATTACGCCCGGCGTCTGGCATGGGAATGTTCTAACCCGATTAGGTCGGCTCTCGGCGATTCCCGGCTACCTGTTTCGACCATCTGTGGATCACATCAATCACACTCCGCGCGGGAACTTGTCAGGTACACCGAACTGCCGACTGCTCGGTTCGTCAGAAAATGGCAGTCAAGATCGGCGGCCTGCCCTCTTGACATCCATGCCTTCTCCCACCACTACCATCCTCGCCCCCATCGCAGGCGTCCTTTCTCTTATCCTCGTACAACGACTTTTCCGACGGGAGCGCGAGAGTCTTCCTCCCGGCCCCACAGGTCTGCCAGTGATAGGCGTACGTCCTCCGGTATCTAGATTTTCTCTAATGCGTTAGCCTGATGTGTCGCAAATTAATCCCCAGAATGTCCTCGGCATGCCTTCTGTTACTGAATGGCTTACTTTCGCGGAGTGGGGCTCTAAATGGGGTGTGTCGCCTTCATGAAGCGCCCGTAAAAGCGCTCTCACGATTTCCTTCTGTGGACTCCGCAGGCGGCATATGCTCGGTCAGGCTACTCGGGCAACCCATCGTGATCCTCAACTCCGCTTCGGCGATGGAGGAAATGGATACCAAAGGCTCCGTATTCAGCACCCGTCCTCGCCTTCCCATGGCAGGAGAACTCCTCGGGTATGACCAGACCCTGGTCCTTATGCCGTGAGTTCGGACTGCGGTTATCATTCGTTCGTTTTTCACGTGTTGAACTAGCTACGGCGCGCGTTTTCGCACTTTCCGCAAGCACTTTGCGAAGCTCTTAGGTTCCGCTGGCGCGTGAGTCTCCCGATATCCTCCCTTGGCTAGACTGCGACTTTTTCTCTTTGACCTTAGTATGCGCCAATTCGTCCCGGTAGTCGAGGCAGAAACTCATCGTTTCCTCAAACGGGTATTATTAAAGCCCAGTGCAGACAGCATCAGCCCACATTTGCGAAAGTGAGCTTTCTAGCAGCGGACCTTTCGATCGGCCCTTTATTCTGAATGCTCAGATTGACGGGCGGAATAATTCTGAAAATAACATATGGAATTGAAGTTCAGGAAGAAGAAGACCCTTTCGTGACCCTCATCGAAGACGCCAACGATAATTTCAACGCTGCCACGGTACCAGGCAGGTCTTTGTGTTGTTTCAGATTCCGCCGGACCTATACCCTCTTCAGGCGCATTCCTCGTAGATGTGTTCCCTGCAATGTTGCATCTCCCCGAATTTCTGGCACCCTTCAAGCAAACCGCACGCGCCTGGGGTCGTGCCACGAAGAGCATGGTAGAGACTCCGTATTTATTCGCCAGGAGGCAGATGGTGCGTAGCAGCGCCTTGTGCCCTTCCACCAAGTTGACTAACGTATTCTAGTCCGCCGGAACTGCGCCGATTTCTTTCGTCTCGAGTCTTCTGGAAGCCGAGGAGAAATTGACCCAGGACGAGGTGCGCGACATCAAGTATACCGCCAGCTCGTTATATGGAGGTAAGTGCCTACGACACAACCATTCTCAGAATCTCACCAGGATAATCATCGACTGTGTATAGGCGGCGCGGACACGACGGCTGCGTCCCTCTACGCTTTCTTCCTTGCCATGATCCTCGCTCCAGGTTCGTTTCAATAACCCGACATATAAAAATATTCTGATTTCTGCTCTAACAAGACGTCCAACGCCAGGCGCAAGCTGAAATTGACTCGGTAATCGGGGGCGCTCGTCTTCCCGTCTATTCCGACCGCGACCAACTGCCATATGTCTCGGCGGTCGTGACAGAACTGTTCAGATGGCACAGTATTGCGCCGTTAGGTACGTTGAAAAAAATTGACGCCGTCAAAGCTAACTCGATTCCCACAGGCGTGCCACATGCAGCGCTAGAAGACACCGTTGTCAATGGCTATCTGATTCCAAAAGGTACCAGAAAATACTCCGCTTCACTCGAGACTAACTTCCCATAGGCTCGGTCATTATTGCTAACTTATGGTCCGTCCTCCCTTTCCAGGCGCGTCGCCCCTTCTAACCGCCCACAGGAACATGCTCAACGATCCAAAAACCTACCCCGCACCCGCGACCTTCGATCCCGCGCGCCACCTCGCCGCGCCAGCGCAACGCGACCCACGCACGATATGCTTCGGCTTCGGGCGGCGCGTCTGCCCGGGGCGGGAGCTCGCGGAGGCGTCACTCTTCGTGTGCGTCGCGATGACGCTCGCGGTGTTCGACATTACGCGCGGGCAGGGGCCGCTGCCCGTACACGAAAACACGCAGGGGACGATCAGGTGCGTTGCGGTTTACGCGCCGAATTTCTTCCATTGGCGCTGGGCTGACTGCGGTTCGGGTGCAGCCACGCCAAGCCGTTCGACTGTGTGGTCAAGCCGCGGTCGGAGAAGGCCGTGACGCTGATTTCGGGAGACCTCTAGCCCGAGTTGAAGTGGTTGTATATAAATCGCCATCCTTCCCATTCTAGACGTAGAACTGGTGGCTGCGTCACTCATTGATAATCTCCGCACTCCTTTTATTATTGATGGTACTTAGCGAAGGGTGCTAGTTTTAACCCGACTATCATTAACGCTCCGGATCGTCTCAGAACGCGACCTATTGCATGCCCCATGTGTCAAGGGAAGGCTTCCTCCTAATAGCGGCAAGGCTACCGTCGCCGCTGCGGCTATTCAAGCGGAACATGCGCGCTTGAAAAATATAGCTACGTTATTTTCTGGGGGAACATCGTGGGGTAGGAATCATTTAATATCTCCATACCCACAAAGTTTGCACCCCCAAGGTATGACCGTTCCCTAATTCGCGAACTTGTGGTCAATGAGATTGAAGCAGGGTGCTTCGTACGCAAAACAATGTTTACTAAATTTAATTGATCGTTCGGAACGACAAGGATTGCGGTGTTATTAACTAAGGAATTCAGCTCCATGCGCGGACTGGATGGGATATACAAGAATATTCAACCTCCAACGTCTCCGCTGCTCCCTGTATGAGCGAAAAGTCCAAGCCTTCCTCGCGAAGAGTATCCAGACCCCTCTGCGTTGCCGCATCTGGCCCTGGGCCCGAAGTAACAAGAAATGTGGCTCGGTTTTCCATCGGGATTTTGACATTTCAAGGTACTCTGTGTAATTAAGCTCACGGGCATCCCTACACCCGAAATGCAAGGATCGTAGCTGCGGGGCCATGAACGTCGAGGGTCCAACGTCTGGAGATATGATGAAAGACGAAATGGGGCTGTTGATCTCCTGGTAGCAGAAGGCGATAATCGCAAGTACGATGATGGAGGGAAGTTTGTGGAGGGTTTCGGTGACCTGCTGAGGGTTCGCGCATCCGCGAAGGCAAAGCCGTTGAATGAGACAGGAAGAATGGATGACAAAGGGATCGAGATGCTGGATCGGTTGATCATCTTGACAAACATAAAAGGCTAGTTCCTGCAAAATAGGTGTGCGGAGATAGTTTAAGTCCTCCTGATCCGATACGTAGAGATGGCGGAGACATGTTAAATTGGGTCAGTGGATGGGCGGGAATGGGGAAGGAGGAACGGCACAGAACGATGTCTGTTCCAGATACCGACGTCAACCGGAGAAGGGGCAGTATGGAAACAATCGATAGAATCCACGCCCAGCCGGCTTTTTGGATCCCATTGAATCCATAACCTGCGCAATGGCGGGAGACGGTTTCGAAGGGTAGGCAGGAGAGGTAAAAGCTGCGATGACAGCTGGAAGCGGGGTGTCTCCCATCGTGCAGAATACTCTACTAAAAGCTTCAACATTTCGATTTGAGGCTTAGCGGAGACTTGCTCGTTTCCGTAAAAATGAATACTAAGTTTGCGCGCCCGCTGGATCTGAGTCTTGACCATGGACAGGCGAGACACAAATTTCCGCGTCCGAACGATGGCTATCAGTGACCACAGTGCAGGAGTCGAGAAGGCAACCGCTCGCCAACGGCTACTAACGTGTGTTAGCATCCACGGGCCATCTGCGACGTCTAATCGCCTGCGATCTCGCGCCTCAGTGACCGATGGCAACGTCCACGAAAATCTCTCGCCAAGAACTTCGACGGGCATTCGTCTGAGCGGTGAGAGGATGCCGGAATTCTGGGCCCGATATCTCGACAGAAGATGTGTGTTCCTCTTCCAGCTGTTTCAAACGATTACGAAGGCGCGATATCGGGGCGTCGAGCCATGTCAAGCATCCATCGATTGTCAAAACGGAAGGCTGGACAAAAGCCAGTTCAGAGCCCCCTGCCAGGTGGCTCGTTGGTGTTCAAGAGCGTGTAGTGGCGTGTTCCGCTGGCGGGACCAGTATTGAAATCGAATGGTTCGCCAGAGTGTTGAGACGCTACTCTGAGTTTCTGGGGTAGGGAGGGTGAGACGTTGTCGATATACAGAACACGGATGCAACACGGATGCTGTCGCAGTGGAAGGTAAGGAGGGTCACTTTAATTGCATCATCAATCACATCAATGTGACTAGGCACCGCCACATCAGCCTTCGCTGAGAACCACCACCACATGCAAACGTCCTCGCTCCCGGTACAGGAATTATGGGACCATATTATCGACTATGTCAACCAATCTCTGGAGGATCTCAAATCTTGCAGTCTAGTCTGTCAATCCTTCGTTCCGCGGGCGCAATCTCACATATTCCGAGCAATCGTCATATCGGCAAAGCAGGACGCGGCCAATCGACTGGCAATGATTCTATCCTCTTCCACCCACCTGATTCATTACACCCGGATTCTTTATTTTGGAAGCTGCGCTCCAGAAATTATTTCTCCCCTCACCCGAATTCCGTGGTCCCGTGTACACACCATCTCCTTCAGTCGGTATAGAGAAGCGTCGCAGCTCCCAGACCATACGCTCGAAGAAATTTGCCATCTTGTTGGAATTCCCTCCCTCCGTAGTCTCGACTTCCATCGCGGGCTTTGGGAAACAGATCAGCTGCTGCGTGTATTCGCGCACTGCACCATCGGACTCGACCGCGTCACTTTCTTCGCCTGTGGGCTTAGAATCGCTTCGAACTCTGGCGTGGCAGTTTCTCCGGCGCAGCGCCGGAAGATACGCTTCCTCAGCCTGAAATATTCTCCTAGAATCCCTGACATATTGGTACACCCAGCGTGTCCATTGGATTTCTCCGTCCTCACCGCTCTACACTGCGTGGGGGCCATGAGGCCGGCGACCAATACCCTGTTCTTGCAAGCTCGGCTAACTATCAGTAGTTTGCACATTTCAGGACTGGGTACGTCCCCTGTAACCTATAGCCGTCTTGCCCTCTTAGCTAACAAACGTAGACGAGACGATAGCATCCCTCGATCTAGCCCTTTTCCCTGCCCTCAAGTCTATCAAATGCGATCATGTAGGGCCCACCCTTACACGTATACTTCAGAGTCTTCCGCCAACCAATGTCGTTGACACAATCCGTCTCGCAGTGTTCGGGCAGCCTGTCGGTGTGCTCGACTTGCGCGAATTCGAGGCGGCGATTTTCGCGGTCAAAATACCTGAACTGCGCCACGTGGAGATAGAGTTGGTTACACCGCCCAGCCTTGTGCACACCAGCACGACCGTGGCGGAAGCCCTCAAGGCCGACTTGCCCCTCCTGCATGAAAAGGGCCTCCTTTCTGTTCATTTCACTTAACCTACGGTAAGATATTCGATCCCTGTCCTCGTATTTTACGCCGCTGACACTGAAGTACATAGAACAATTGTCATTTCTCATTTCAACATGAAGTATTTCTCGCAGGCTCTAGGACGGACTATGATGAGATGCGAACTCTACTCGACGAACGAGCCGACACTCGGCCGATACTGCTGGTATGGCGACCTCGGAGATCTCTGAGTTTAAAAGGATGGCTAAGTTTAAATGCTTCAGATGGACAGACACGTAATTCTATCATTGTGATTCGCCTCGTGCCGGGGAGCGCGAAGGCTGAGGCTTCGCGTGATCGCGTCTGGGGCGGTCTTTAAGCTGCCCTCGTTCGCTAGGCGGTCTGGCCTCTCCCACTCGCTATATCCTGATGCCAACGTCCTCGCTCCATGTACAGGAAGTATGGGACCATATTATCGACTGTGTGAGATCTATGAAGGATTTCAGTCTGGTCTGCCAATCATTCGTCCGCCGTGCACAGTCTCACATATTCCGAGTGGTCGCCCTAACGGGAAGGCAGGAGATCGTGGCCAATCAATTGGCTGCGACTCTATCATCCTCCCCCCACCTCATTCACCACACCTGCGCTCTTTATTTTGGAAGCTGCGCTCCACAACTTCTTTCCCTTCTCACCCGAGCTCCCTGGTCTCGTGTGCACGCCGTCTCCTTTAGCCGCCATGGAGAACGCTGAGCCCCTGCGCTCGGAGAAATCCACCAACTTGTGGCACTTCCTTCCGTCCGTAATCTCACCCTCCACGGCGGACTTTAGGAACCGGAGCAGCTGCTTCATGTATTCGCCCACTGCACCGCTGGATTTGACCACGTCAGATTCCTCGCCTCTGGGGTGAGCGCTTCGGGACCTGGCGTAGGCACTGGTGTAACCGTGTCCTCGGTCCAGCGGCCGAAAATACGTAGTCTTAGTCTGGAAAATATACCTGGAATCCCTGATATAATGGCACACCCAGCGTGTCCGTTGGATTTCTCCGCCCTCGGTGCGTTGTTCGGGCTCAACGGGTCGCGAAAGCCCTGCCCTCCTCTTCAAGGCTCGACTCACTATCGATAGCCTGCACTTTGCGGGAATAGGTACGTCATCTGTAGCCTATAGATCGCTTACCCTCATGGCTAACGAATGCAGACGAGACGATGGAACACTTCGATCTCAGCCTGTTCCCTGCGACTATGTTGGGCCTACGCTCACTCGTATACTTCAGAGCCTCCCGCCGACCAATGTCGTTGATACAATGCGTCTCAGGCTACTCGAGAAGAATGTCGACCTGCTCGATCTGCGCGAATTCGAGGCTTTGATTCTCGCTGTCAAGATGCCCGAACTTCGGCATGTGAAGGTGCATATTTTTACACCGCATGGTTCTCAGGCTGCTGCAGCCCCGGCTTGCACTGACGAGGCAATCATGGCGGATACCCAGAAAGCCGACTTGCCCCTCTTGCATAAAAAGGGCCTCCTTTCTGTTCATTTCAACTAACCTCGGGGTAAGATGTTTGATCCCTGTCCTCGTATCCCACGCCGCTGACACCCAAGTACATAGATCAGATTGTCATTTTTGATTTCAACCTAAAGTATTTTCTCGCAGGGACGTATGATGACATTCTCCACCCGATCTGGAGCAGCACCGGACTGGCCTGAGTGTGTCCAAGTTTGGGGGGGGGGGTCGGTATTTAAACCATAAAGATTCCAGCAATCTCTGATGTCTGATGGTGGACATGCTATGAGGAGGAACGAGAGCGCGATTAACGGGGGCAACTATTTGTGATCGTATAAAATAGGGGATTCGGAATAAAGTGGAAGATTCTTGATCGATATCTGAGACCAGTGCGAGAATACCAGAGGAATGTGCGACGGAATCGGAAGTGCGACGGAATCGGGAGGGAGCAGGAACTATACGGACCCACCGGAGCGAGCAGTGGCGACAAAGTGGCGATGAGAAGCAATCGCGCCATCTAGATTGAGATTCGACTCGGTGCGTTTATAGACTCGGATGCAGCCGATTCAGAGCCGAGGTGGTCAGGCATTGATATTGACATTCAGCTAGTAACGGTCCAACCTCTCCGACTATTTTGGCTTCTGATGCCGCTCCTTGGCCAGCCAGTCATGATCAGAGTTGAACTTGCGGCATAAATTTCGTCGCCCCCGGGAGGAAACCGAGGTGAAAATATGAGAAAAATCGAAGATATGCAACCTTTAAATGGGAGGGATGTGCTAAAATCCTGTGGGCGTTGGCTGAGCGGTGGGCATATCAAAAGCAACATCCTCGAGGATGACCTCGGCATGAGATGCCGGTTACAAATACCATCATCCAGGAACCGGCGATCATACCAAGATCATACTCTCCGCTCTCCGCTGCCCCCTGGCGCGACCCCTCGCCTTTGGCTGTGCCAGCCCAAATGCCTCCGATGTCTTTTATTGCAGAGTATTTAAGCGTCCCCTGGCCCTTGTCGCTTGCCATATCCACACATTCCTTTCTCCATGCCAGTCTTTCGTTTCAGACTACACCGCAGAGATGTTATCCTCCTTCTGATGGGGGCCTCGTTCATGCACCTTCTGCCGGCATTTTCCTCCAGAGATGCGCCGCCTGAAACCTTCGTTAACTCAGTCCGCGAGCCACTGGCCCCGCATCCTCCAACCACAGAGGTCCCACGATACCTCACCAAAACTACCACCCTTGTCGAATCGACGACGACCACTATGATCGCCCAACCTACCGCGTCTCTCCCTTCCTTCAACTCCATCGAATCGGCACTGCAATTGCCAGAAACGTCTATTGTTGCGCATGCACCAGGATGGACACGTACGTTTCACTTCCCTCTATAATAATAGCCTCGTTGATTTACCGCTCATTCTAGTGTTCAGGAATCTCTACATGTCCGGCGGCACCTTCTTCATCGTCTCCAACACCCCGTCGGACTTCCCCGAGATGCGTCTGATGATTAGCACGCCACTCCCTGCGGAGAACACCCCTCAAAATATTGCCATGCGCGAACCAACGCCGTACAGTATGACCTTCTTGAGCACCGCGGCAGCGCAACGCCGATGGGGAGACGACGTCCGAAACGGACAGAAGAACCGCGTTTCGTCCATTGAGGGAAATACGGTGCGTATCTTCCGCTGTATCCGATTCCGCCGTACTTACCCGTACTTCTTAGGTTCTTGTCAACGAGCCCGGGCAATTTCTGCGGCACTTCTACCACCTCGTCGCGGAACTCTTCTTTGGCGTGCAGGCCTTCTGGCACGGCGCGTTCTCCAAGCCGTCTCATGACGCCGACCGCGAGTACATGTTCGGCCCGCACTCCGCTCCGCCGCCGATCCACCGCATAATGTTCGCCCGCACGGACGCGGACGGATGGCGCGATAACCCGGGCTTCAACGCGTACTTCCTGCGTGCTGCGTTCCCCACGGCGACGATCGAGGTGGAGGAGGATTGGGAGGACCGCGTCGAGATCACCATGTCCGGCGAACGCGCGTGGCACTTCCCGCTCGTCCTCCTCACGGACCGCAGCGCGTCGCACCGGGGGCCGATATGCGGGAGCCAGACGCAGCGGATCGCCTCGGAGGCATTCGAAGCGATGCGTGTCAAGGGGAAGCTCGTGGGCCTGCGCGTCGGTGGGTGGTGGGCGCCCGTGCGCGACACCGTGCTACGCTTCGCTGGCGCGGAGGTCCACACCCCCGACAGCGTGGCGCAGGCAGTGTTCAGGAGCGACGTCGCCGCGCGCGAGCTGCCCATGCCCGCCAAGATCGTCGTCACCTACATCAGCCGGCAGAGCGCAGGGAACCGGAAGCTGACCCCGGACAGCCATGCAGGCGTCGTCGCCGCGCTGAAGGATCTCGTTCGGCGCAAGGGTTCAACATGGGAGCTGCACGTGTTGGAGGCGGAGCGGATGACGAGGGACGAGCAGCTACGGGTCATCGGGCGCACGACGGTAGGCCGTTCATCTGCGCTTCAATTTCTGTTTGCTGACCGCCCCGCATCGCAGGTCCTCCTGGGTGTGCATGGCAATGGTTTAACGCATTTGGTTATGATGCAGCCCACCCGCGTCTCGACTGTCATCGAGATATTTTATCCCGGCGGCTTCGCGCACGACTACCAATGGACCGCGAGTGCTCTGGGTAAGCGCACGAACGATTACTCCTGATCTGAACGCTTACCCTTCCTTCGAGGCCTGCGACATTACGCCGTCTGGAACGATACGTGAGTTTTATTTTCTTTGACTGTCCCGGCCTAGGTTCTAACCTGCTGCACAGATGCCGCACCGAGGGCGTGGGCGAGGGCAAGCCGCGCGTGGACTACCCCGAGGGCTTCCAACGAGACTACATCCCCGCGTATGGGCCCGCCATCGCCCAGCTAATCGAAGACCGTGTGGAGCAACGGATATAGGGGCGGGACCCCGATTCGGTCCTAGTAATGAGGTGTACTATACTAATGAGGTGTACTATACTAATGAGCTGTACGTGTATTTGTG
Organism: Mycena latifolia; assembly: GCA_029289555.1. NCBI lineage: Eukaryota > Fungi > Basidiomycota > Agaricomycetes > Agaricales > Mycenaceae > Mycena > Mycena latifolia. Next base: position 1,374,070 of record JARJLE010000012.1, on the reverse strand, counting down.
CTACTTATCGACCGCGTCCGTTTCGGCGCGTTCCTATTTATTCACTGTCGTTTCAACTGCATTCACTATGTATTCTCAAAGAATCAATGTTCAAACTAGACCTTGGCGCTTCAAACACTGCACAGTGAAGACCAGATTATACGAGATTCACTACAGTTAAACAAATATTCTTCCACTGATGTTGTGTCGTTAGGTTGCAGCCATGGAATCTTCGTTCCGAAAATCTTCAAGTTGATCCTCATCGAACGCATAGCTATTATACTACCGCCTCATACGTCTCGAAATTCTTCAACAACGTCGCCCAGCGCCCATCGTGCCACAACTTGATCTCCTCCCACCTGTCAGGGAGAACCAGTTTGATCCACTGGACGTACCCAGCGATCCAGATGTCCGCATAGCACGGCCCATCGCCCATGATATATGCGCTCTCCGCCCCATTCGCGCGAATCCACTCATCCATCTTCCCGAATCCTTCCTTCAACTTCGCCCACTCGACGGCATCCGCTTCGCCTTTCGGCGTCAAATCTTCGAGCGTCTTTCCCCACGCCTCCTCGCGCGTGCGCCGGAAATACGCCTGGCTCACGGGGTTCTGCTTCGCGTGCGAGGCGGGGAGGCCGTACGGATAGAGCGGAGCCAGCAGCGCGTGTGCGGCGTCATCGAAGGCGCGGTGCAGCCCGAGGGTGCCCGTGGGTATCAGACGCGGCGTATCTGGGTACGTAGCATCCAGGTAGACGGCGATGTTCGTCGAATCCGAGACAGCCTTGCCTGTGAGAGCCGTGCATGAATGGCGTGATTGTTTGCCGTATCTGTTGTAGGTCAAGAGTTCAGGGTTCCGCTGTAACCGTTCTCTTCAGACTAAATATATTAGGAAGTAATACTACGCACCTGTAACCGTTCTCTTCAGACTGAAGAGATCGGCTACAGGCTCCAGCTAATACATGACCCACGCGAACCAAACAAGACCCTCGACCCGCCACCGTCCACATCGGGACTGGATAGCGCGGTCAATACTACAACACTCCCCCTGACCTCGCTATCCAGATGAGGTGTCTAGACCGATCATACGGCGTAATCGGGAGGTTGTATCGCGGGGTAGGATTTTGGTGAGGAGGTCGGCAGGGTTTTCACCGGATTGACAGTAGTGGATGGTAATATCCTTGTCGTCGATGAGGTCACGAATGTAATGGTATTTCAATGCAATATGTTTTGCCTTGTCGTGCATGGCAGGATTCTCAGCGACCGAGATTGTGGACTGATTGTCGCAGTGCATTGGTGACGGGTGATCCAATGGCTGTTCCAGCAGTTCGCCGAGCTGATTTCGGACGAACATGAGCTCCCTACCAGAGTGGCTGCCCGCGATGTACTCCGCTTCCATCGTAGATTGAGCCGCGACACTCTGTAAGCGACTGATCCATGACACGGCACCTCCGGCAAGAAGAACGACAGTCCCAGAAGTAGAGCGCAACTTGTCTTTGTCGCCAGCCCAGTCAGCGTCCGTGTAGCAGAGTAGTGTCGCGGCTATGGGTGTTGTCAAACGGCCAGGTCCGCGGAACGTAATCCCCAAATCAAGCGTGCCCTTGATATATCTCAGAAGATGAATTAGCGCGTTCCAGTGCTCGATCCCCGGATTCGAGCTGTATCGGCTGCCCACTCCCACTGCAAAGGCGAGGTCTGCACGCGTGCCCAGCATCCCATACATCACGCAGCCCAGGAGACCGAGGTAGTCCTTGCCGACCATCAGCTGACGTTCCTCGTCTGTCTTGGGTGACATGTCCTTAGTCAGTTTCGTGCCAACCGGGAACGGGGTGGACACAGCCCGACAGTCCGCCATCCCGAAGCGTTCGAGTACGCCCTGGAAGTATTTCTTTTGTGAAATGCGGACGGTCTGAGCCTCGAGATCTTGAGAAATCTCTAAGCCCAAACAATACGAGGCGACACCGAGGTCCTTCATCTTAAGACGCGCCGAGAGCTTTGACTTGATGGCATTCCACGTAGGTTCATCATTCGTGGCTCCCTGTAGGTCGTCGACATAAAGTGCGATGACAACGATGATATCGTCGCGTCGGCAAAGATAGATGCTGTGATCGGACTGGAGGCGCGTGAAGCCGAGGGACTTGAATATGGAATCGATGAGCCGGTACCACTGGCGAGAAGCCTGCTTAAGGCCATAGATAGATTTGTGGAGTCGCAAGACCATTTCCTCCCCATGCGCGTTGAGCTTCGGAGGAAGACCTGGGGGCTGAGACATGTAGATTTCCTCGTCAAGGTCAGCATTGAGGAAAGCGGTGACGACATCCATTTGATAGATGGTGAGTCCGAAGTGGGCGGCGACGGCAAACATGATGCGGAGGGAGGTGAATTTTACAACCGGAGCGAAAGTCTCCTTATAGTCGACGCCGTAAATCTGCGTGAAGCCACGTGCCACGAGTCGAGCCTTAAATCGCTCGAACTCATTCCATTGATTGTACTTCACGCTGAACACCCACTTGCACGTCACAATCTGGCGTCCCTCTGGGCGGTCCACATACTCGAATGTCCCTGTCTCGGCCAGCGATCCGAACTCCTTCGACATCGCGTCTGCCCAGTCCTCCGAGTGCGCACTGGCTATTGCTTGTTTGAACGTCAACGGGACAACAATTGGAGACTCTGGGATGCGCGCAGGACGAGCATGCGCTTGAATCTCGGGCTCCTCCTCCTCCTCAAGCGCAGGTACGTCCGCAGCTTCCACCACTGGTGCTATTTTCGGCTTATAGCGACCTTTCGGCAGATTGGCACGCTCATCCGCCATGCCTTGGAAGCGCGCAGGAAGCTTGCGTACTCTTGGCTCCTTTGGCTGGTCTACGACAACCTCTGGTGCATACACCTGCTCCTCCTCTTCCTCGGGCTCGGACACATCAATTTCGGGAAAGTCGTCGAATGCAGGCGGTGTAGGTGGACGGTCAGCAGTGGGGGCTGCCTCAGCTGCGGGAATCGGAGTTGCTGGAGGGTTCGGAACGATGGGTGGCAGGTTTCTAAGGTCTGTGATGACTTCAGTCCATCCAGAGCTCCTTCCGCGCTCAAAGAATGTCACATCCCTAGATTTCCAGACCTTGCGGTTCACGCGGTCGTAGCACTTGTAGGCCTTGGACTGTGTACCTGGCAGTGTGTAGTACCCCAGAAGAATGCACTTTACTGCTGTGTCCGACAATTTGGGGCGGCCTTTGGCCGGAAGCGTCGAAACCCACACCTCACAACCAAATGGCCGCAAGTGGCTCACATCTTGCCGTTGGCTCGTCCAGGCTTCCTCTGGGATGCGCCCATCCAACGAGGACCGTGTCGGGCAGAAGTTTCGAGTCGTCGCACCGTACGCAACGGCGTCGGCCCAGAAACCCATGGAGAGTCCGGCCTCTTTTAGATTGGCACGGGCACCCTCCTCAAGTGTACGGTTTATGCGCTCTGCTACACCGTTTTGCTGCGAGCTATGCGGGGCTGTTGTCTGATGAACAATTCCCTCAGCCTCGAGCAGGGCCTCAAACTCGTCTGATGTCAACTCGCCCGCATTGTCTGTGCGGATTAGTCCGATCTTCTGCCCAGTTTCTTTCTCGACTCGGGCCTTCCATGCACGGAAGCGTGAGAGGGCATCACTCTTATTCTTCATGAAGTCGACGTCAACGTGCGCGGTGTGATCGTCGACAAAGGTGATGAAATAACAGCTCCCGCCAATTGAAGTCGGAAGCGGCCCACAGATATCGGAGTGTACAATCTCTAGAACACGAGTCGCACGCCTCCTCCCTCCTTTTGGAAATGGCTTGCGCGCAGTCTTTCCGCTAAGGCAAGCCTCGCACGAGAAATCCTCTCCATCAATGCCCATCTCCAGCCCGTCAACCATCTCGGATGCGACGAGTTTTCTGAGATCAGAGATGTTTAGATGGCCAAAGCGCCGGTGTAGCGTGAGGATGTCGAGGCGCTTACCGGCAGGCGCAGGGGTTTTAGCCTTGAGAGCGGATGGGGAGCCTCCGGCCGAACCGGTAGAATGCGCGAGATTGAGGGTGTAGAGGCCGTCCTTGAATGCGGCTTGACAGAGAGTCTCTCCGTGCAGTTTGATAAGGCAGAATGTGCCCTCGAACTCCAGCTTAACACCAGGAATAGCTGTCAACTGTCCCACAGACAATAGGGACCCGGCTAACTTCGGTGCGTAAAGCGTGCGCCTGAAGTCCATGGTCTGGGTTCCCGATGTCTTCTTCACACACCTTCGACTGGTTCCAACTCCAGTGGCGTAGATCTCGCTATTATCCCCGAGCTGGATAGGAATTGGTTTGTCGAGAATGGTGAAGGTGACGAATGACGAGCGGTCAGAGGTGAGGTGACGCGACGCTCCAGAGTCAACGAAGATCGCGTCGGACCGAAGGGCGTTGGTGGTCTTCTTCGTGAGAAGGACCTTTGGATGACTGTCATCATCTGTCATCGCATCGTACGCGACCTGCGCAAGGCGCAACTTCTCCTTTGCTTGGTTTTTCTTGCTCATCGGGCAGTCACGCACAATGTGTCCCTTCACGCTGCAGCCGTGGCATGTAACATTCTTCTTCCAATCATCAGCACCACCACGTCCACCACCACCGCGTCCGCCGCGTCCACGCCAAGATCCTCTCTGGGTCGCCACGTACGCCTTGACAGCGTTCGCGGCAATCTCTTCCTCGTGTGCCTTCGCCAATGCGAGCTTCTCTGTCTGCGCTTTGAGTGCGTGTTCCTCGCGAAGTTTGTCTGCGAGAGCGGTGCGCTGGCGGACCTCTTCCTCGAGAAGAACTGGGGTTACTTTTGCTAAGCTGCCCGTCTGGCCTAAGACGGAAATGCTTTGTATGAGCGAGGTAAACTCGTGCGGAAGACTTTTGAGGGCAAGCTGGAGAAGCTTGTAGTCGGATAAAGCGTCATTGCCCCGCTTCAAGTCATTGGCATATTCCAAGATAATGTCCAGGTGATCCTGGAGGGGTCCACTCTCGATCCCCGCGTACTTGATTGTGGAGAGCTTCTCCTGTGTCGCAATCATCGACTGCATGCCCACGGGTTCGTAAATCGCGCGAAGGTTGTTCCACATCTCCGCGGCTGTCTGTGCGTCCCGAATGTACGCCACTTGCTCATCACTGACCATCTCGGTGATCCTGCGCATGGTCTTGTCGTTGCCCTTCTTCCAATCCGCATAATCTGCATTGACAATCTCGGTGGCAACCGTACCCGTCGCTGGTGACACGGCGGGCCGCTGGACAGTCATCATCGGCAGGACGACAGGCTCTGCAATGTACTTCCATCGATCTTCATCTTCAAACTTGGACTTTGCCTTGAACGAAAAGGTCTTCCAGTTTTTGTTATCAAGCAAATTGAAAGCATAACGCGTCGTGGAAACGTCCTGGGTGCCCATAACCTGTTGTAGGTCAAGAGTTCAGGGTTCCGCTGTAACCGTTCTCTTCAGACTAAATATATTAGGAAGTAATACTACGCACCTGTAACCGTTCTCTTCAGACTGAAGAGATCGGCTACAGGCTCCAGCTAATACATGACCCACGCGAACCAAACAAGACCCTCGACCCGCCACCGTCCACATCGGGACTGGATAGCGCGGTCAATACTACAACAGTATCTGCCAGCGTACCACATACCTGTTGAAGGGTCGTGGATCATCGGGAGGGTGTAGTGCGGGCGCCCATCGGGCTTGTTGCGCGTCGGCGCAGCTCCAACCTCTCGGCTGAGGGGTTCGATGTCCGGATATTCGACCCACGAAGTCTTGTATGGGATTCCCTTGAAGTTGAGCGCGTATCTGAGGCACGGCTCTATTTCAACTCATCCGTTGTACAAGATAGCGTGGACTCATGCCTCGTTTTCCAGGTATTGGGCGACCAGCACTTGTTGGGGAGAGTGGACGGAATGTCGTAGAAAACGATTGGAGGCGTCATCGATGTAGTGTCAAAGAAGCGAGTAGTCACCGCGCGCATTGATATTAGCTACGATGGGAGCGGCATTACGGAGCACACGGGACTCCGACGGGCTCAACGAATTCAACTCGTCATCAGTGTTGAGTCGATTGGTACAACTCCCATCAGATCTAGCCCCATTGGGGCGCTATTCGGCTCTCGACGGTTGTTCGGTCTATGGTGGGTCTGAGGACACGAGTGGGCTTCTCAGGCACATTTCTACTGGTGGAAAATCGTTTGTAGCATGGTAAATGGAATAAAAAACAGAAAACATATCAAACATGAAAACTCGGCGACAAGACAACGTTTGATGCGATTTTTTACAGTAATAGGGATGGATGCAAGATGGAAGTTGAATGCACGAGACTTTAAATTTTAAACACATGGACAGTAACCCATTTTCCCTTTGCAAATAGCTGAGTGGAACCTCCTAATGGCTTCTCGGAGCCCTTCAAACAAGAGATCTCCACTAAAATTTCAGTGAAACAACTTGGAAAACAACCACCTGCTTTAAAAAAAAATTGGCTATCATAGCTTTGACTGACTTTATGTGCCTTCTACAAAATTCTGCCCCAGAAACAACAGAAAAATAGGTATCCGTGATTCTGCGGCCCGAAAGCGGGGTTTGAATTGCCACGTGCACTGAAAGGTCGCGCCCCGCAGGTCCTCGTCATCTTTTCATGCCATTTGTTTCTCCACAGCACCGCTGGAGGTCTATATTGCAAGTTCAGAGTGAATATACCACTCCGAGAAGCAGTTTGTCAAATTTCAGCTTGCAGACATACAGTCCAAAGTGGTCGGCAGCTGTCGGCATCTGCCACTTAGCCTTTCCGAGATCGATCGGAGATGTATTCACTACGCACTCCGCTGGCAGACGTCAAAGAGCCAAAAGTGTGACGGTTCCGGGAATTCTTCCTGGCCGAGTACGTAAATAGCACATTGTCCATATGGTCGCTAGTATTCTCTCCCACCGCTTGCTCTGCTGCATCGACTCGAAATGCCCGCTATATCATCTGGGAAAGTCCTCGTCTCCGGAGCGAATGGATTCGTCGCGGCAGTGCGTCTCCTGAGTTCCAATTAAAAACGAGACCCGAACTGACTGTCTCCAGTGGGTCGTACACTCCCTGCTGGAAGAAGGGTTCTATGTCCGGGGAGCCGTTCGGTCAGAGAGTAAGGGCGCCGATTTACGAGAGGTGTTCGCTTCATACGGCGACAAATTTGAATTAATCGTTGTGCCGGATATGACCCAGGTACGCAACAATGAATTTGTCGTTCGTCATTCGATTGACGCCCTCCTACAGGAAGGCGCATTTGACGAGGCTTTGAAGGGAGTGGATGCGATCGAGCATACGGCGTCTCCGACCAACTTGATGGGCGCGCCTGAAGGTAGATTGACGCCTTATAAAATCCTGCGACCCCGCTGATATCATCGACCGCTTATGCTAGAGTTAGTACCGGGGGCTGTAAAGGGCACTATGAGCATCCTGCAGAGTGCTCTGAAGTATAGGTAAGTAAGTTCGACCCTGGCGTCTCAGTCTATGTAAGCCTCTTCTGGGATCAACTTTACAGGACCTCCATCAAACGTGTCGTCCTGACGTCTTCCACCGTGACCGTCGTGTCGGAGGGGAAAGAACCTAAGACGTTCAGTGAGCATGATTGGAACAATCAGGCACTACAGTCAGCCACCGAGCTGGGGCAGGCAGCGCCAGCGCTACTGAAGTATAGCGCGTCCAAGGTTCTCGCCGAGAGAGGTGCGCGAATCTGTTTTAGTGGCTCGCCGGGCGCCCACCAGGGATTTTTGGAATAGCTGCATGGGATTTCGTCGAAGAGCACAAGCACGAGATTGGATGGGACTTGGTGGTCGTCATTCCGCCGTTCGTGTTCGGGGTATGCATATCCTTGGCTTATTTGAGTTCTGATACATGTACTATCCACATACAGCCACAACAAGGAGCACGTACACCTGGCTCGCTCAGATCGTCATCGTGGTTATTTCATCGGATGTTGACGGAACCTTCGCCCCCTCGTCCGCATAACAGCGGCTTGTGCTGGGTCGACGTGCGCGACCTCGGCCGCGCCCACGTCCTTGCTCTCCTCAACGCCGCTGCCGGTGGGGCACGCATCATCATCAGCGCTGGCCCATTCATCTGGCAAGACTGTCGTACGTGAAAACTCAACTTCGCGTCCTTCGTCATAAATAACTCTGCCGCATCCTTCCCTCAGTGGACGCAGCACCGGACTCGCCCAAGTATCAGAAGGGTGTTCCGGGGGCGGGGAAGAACGCGGTTCATCAGGTGCGCTTGGACGCAAGCAAATCGGCACGCGTGCTCGGGATGACAACGTATCGCAAGTTGGAAGAGACGGTGAAAGATACGGTGGCGGAATGGGAGGCACAAGGGTGGTAATGCGATGAGCGCGTCTGAAAGAAATTGAGAGATTATTGGAGGATCAAATAGGATAGGGTCCGACTAACTCAAACTGCTGTACTCACTGCTGGTCTCAAGAACAAAGCCTTCGAAGGGGAAACGAACTTGAGAAGTTGAGGTGTGAAATGAGCGTCGATTAATCGAGAGCATAATATGCCCAAACTAATTTGAGACGGGGTAAGTAGCAGGTAGATTCCACCCTTAATATCAGGACCACCACATTGACGAGGAGGAGATCAAATTTTTGAACGGTTTAATTTTGAGAATTTCTGCGAGGCGCTACTTTAGTCTTTGCGGGCATAAACTTGAAGGACTCAACGGGAATGATTTATCCAACCCATACCACAGTATTACGAGATTTTACTAGCTGTTAGGAACAAAACCGAAACAAAACGAAACAAAATTCTCAATTACAACTTTAATGTAACACAAGTGCTAGTTTTTTTTTGACTAGTTCAGTAATCTAAGTTACTCTATGGGCTTAGTAATTTGAACTCGGGCTTATTCAGCGCGTCGGCCAAACGCGGATCATGCGCCTGTCGGGGCTGGCGGTGTGGCTATGCACACAACTGCCCCACCAAGGGCAACTTCAATTCTTATTTGCCAAAATCTGCCAGTGTGCTTCCTAAATAACCCTGAAAGCCTCCAATTTGACGGTTGTGGGCATCTCCCGCCTCCTAAGAACTCGCACAGTGGAGGCTACCCGTGACTACGGCTATTTGGTATGAAGCAATGGCCTTCTTCCGTCGGTGCCCGCCGACAATCGGTTTACGCAAAATTGATACCAGAATGCGACCTCCAAGTTTGTTTGCGGAGTTACGCAACAACCCCTTCCGAGCGTGTCGTGGCGAAACAATTGCTTACGGCGTGTCGAATATCGGAACTCGGACCTTGAAGCTCGGCCCCAATCAGAAGCCGACTTCAGAATGCTACTGTGTCTTTCAGGGAATTCTCCGGATTGTGTCCTTGTCCGCGGATCTTGCTTGCACCCAATCTCTCATTTCGAATTCCAAACGCTTGATCTGTGAGTCGAGGCTAATATTCAAGTTGGTACGGCACCCCCAATTTAGTGCGCTCTCTGTCATGTCTTCTGCGCCCCTGCGATAGAACTTACACAGTGTTGGCTTATGGCGGAGGCGAGTTGTGCACCATTGAGTAGGGGAGAGCTGCGAAAACAGACGGAATGCAGTGGAAATCATTTACGCGTGCTACGATGCAGGAATACGAGGGACCGCTGTTTCTAGATTATTGCATATCCTCCGACGGGGTTGATTTTCTTCTTCCTTTGGAAAAAGTAAACCATGGGCCACTTCGCTTCTTTAGGTGATGCCGAGCTCCGAGGGCCTATCCGCCCCGAAAAATAATTGCTGTTCCTTTCCGATGAAATAGTACGATCATGTCCTCTCAGGCTTCTACTCAGGCAGTCCAGACCCCTACACCTCAATTTGAACAACCCCAACATGCCCGAAGTTTGGCTCAACTAATATTCGGCGTGCAGGAAACCAGAGTTACCAATCGACTCAACACTGGGCAAAGCTGATCCGACTCTTTGGTCGCTGACGCTCATAATACCTGGTTGGGTCCTGCTTGGCAGCGATTCGAGCTTGATGAGAAGTCCCTGGATTTTCACCCTGGGGCATCAAATCACACCCAAGGCGTCTGGTTCATTTAGGGTATAGAGGTTCAGGTCGAAGGTGTGTAGCTTGCCTGTATGTCAGGAGAGTCTGCACGTACGCTGGTCGGACTGTCTGTGTATTGCTACACCATCTTCCGACGATTCCGCGCTTTCGGGGCTATCTTCTGGGGTGGAAGCGTAAGCATCTATTTTCCATATATTGCTGGCGATCTATTCTCGAGAAGGCGGGAAGGAGGCGGTGGATATCAAACCAATGGCAGAAGGATCCGGAAATGAGAACGCACACCGCAAGCAAATTTCACTTCCGAGTCCGTCCTCAATAACGTAATTATTCCAGATTCAACTGAAGTCTCCGAAGACCGAGTGGAAACAGCCTGTGCAGCAAGACCTTGGGTTCGATGACAGGTGTCAGGAATATATTAATAACAAGCGAGTGCCACTGCCCTCTTGACATACTCGTGTGCGGCTGCAGTAACGAATGGTCGATGGTCTGCCTGCATTTCATCAGCGCTGACAAGCGGCGAGGGAGGGCGGGGACTTTCTTCAAGTTGAAAGAGGAGAGGTATGTATGTTTTGCGAGGAAGAGTATAGTGCATGTGAGTTTTCCATCCTTTGGTCGCAGCTAATTTAGGCTGGGACAGACTAGACTTGTTATCAGTCTGCCTGTGATGACAACAATGTGGCGGGCACGTTGCCGTAGGCAGACTAGTACAATTCGGAAAAGTTGATTGGAGCGGGCGCGGAGTTTAAATCTTTTTGTATGCCACGCCCTGGGCTCAAATCTTCATATTTCATTTTGGTCAAAGCTGAGGAGTTGGATCTCATAGCAATTGCTTGTTTTTTGTCTCCTCAGATTTTTATTTTATGGCCCCAGGGTGCCGTAGCGTCGCCCCGAGTTTAATCGAGAAAGTGACTTTCCGGCCCGAGGGACCGGGAACCGGTGATCGGCAAGTCTTCGGCACCCCTCTAGAATTTCAAACTCAGGCCCACGTCGATTGACAGTTCAGAATTGTATACCAGTCTGCCTACGGCAACGTGCTCGCCACATTGTTGCCATTCGTAGGCAGACTGGTAACGAGTCTAGGGACCGAAGTGCCTGCGGCCGTAACGAAGTGGTCGCTTAGACCGCTTCTTCCGCACATCCTCCACTGCTGCAACTCGATACCATAATTCACATCCATGGCACGACTCTGCCGCCTCTCGACCCTTTAAATGCCACGATTAAAACCTGAACTCATCTCCACCTTCCCCTCCTGATGGCATATGGGCTCTATAATTTGATTATTTTGGCTGTAACACTTGCAGCTCTTTTCTGCCTCCGTCTCAGGCACAGGCGATCGAAGCTACCTTATCCACCTGGACCTCGGAAACTACCTCTTGTTGGGAATCTCTTCGACGTCCCCTCGACCCTCCAATGGGAAACCTATATGGAATGGAGCAAAACCCTCAGCACGTCGAATCATTTCTTCCTTACCTCAACCGTAACGCTCTATCCCAGATTCCGATATCCTTCATCTAAATAGAGCCGGCACGTCCGTAATTATTTTGTCCTCAGCGGAAGCGGCGATCGACCTCCTCGACAAGAAGTCTGCCATCTATTCTGACAGGTAAGCAACGGACCATATTACCCCCTTCACTACGTGCAGACTAGGACTTCAGACCACGAATGCCAATGGTCAACGAATTGATGGGATGGGATTTTGATCTTGGTCAGGAATTACCTGCATGTGTCTGTGTAGCCGCTGACTTTTGTTCAGGGTTCATGAAATACGGTGCGTACACTCCATTTCGACCAATTGAAAAATCTTTTACAAAGGCGGAACTCGAAAGGCGACCACTGGTTTGTATTTTTCAACTGACATATTTTCCTCGTCAGTTACAAGTGCACTTTCACAGGCGCGTCCATCGACGGTTATTCCATCATGATTTTCACGCCCAAGCCGCGCAATTGTTCCGCCCCGACGAGCTGAATGCAACTCACGAATTACTTCGTCGTATCCTCCATGACCCAGATGCGGTTATGGCCCACTTAAAACAGTGCGCATCGGAGACCTCCTTTATTTTCCCCACGCTCACATTGCCCAGCATGGCCGGTGAAATTATAATGTCCGCCGCATATGGAATAAAAGTACTTTCGAAAGACGACCCGTATGTGACTCTCGGCGAACACGCTGTAGAGTCTTTAGTAACCGCAAGTGCCCCAGGACGATTTCTTGTTGTGAGTGTCTCAGCCTGGACGGAAGAATACTTGAACTTCCCAAATTTAGGACGCTATTCCGATCCTGAAATATGTCCCCGATTGGTTCCCCGGAGCTACTTTCCAGCGCCAAGCGAAGGCATGGAAGAAATTATCGCAAAACATGGTGGAAAAACCATACGCTGAGGCTAAACGCAGGATTGCAAGTTATTCAATTCAAGTCAGAGCACATGAGCACTCCGTACTTATCTCCCGCAGGCATTGGGTAATGCTCCACATTCGTTCACTGCGTCCGCGTTGCGGACTCTGGAAGACGCCGAAAATCAGACATACCTCGAGGAGGCCATAAAGTCCACAGCTGGGGCCATGTATGCCGGTGGGACGGAGACCACTTTTTCGGCTCTGGGCCACTTCATTCTAGCGATGCTGTACAATCCTGAAGCGCAGAAAAAGGCGCAGGCAGAAATCGATTCGGTCATCCGAAAAGGTCATCTGCCTGACTTCGGCGATGAGGCCTCGTTACCATATGTATCGGCCCTCGTCAAGGAAGTCCTTCGTTGGAGACCTGTGGCCCCCCTGGGTTCGTTCACGAACCGTACCAGAATTAAAACTAATCCAACTCTAGGCATTCCCCACTTTCTCACGGTCGAGGATGAGTATCGGGGATATCGGCTACCGGCAGGCTCAATTGTCATCGCGAACGCATGGTGAGTCTTTGTCCTATTTCCTATCTGTGGGATCTCACATGGGATTCTCAGGGCCATCCTTCATGACGAGGTGATTTTCAACTCCTCTTCTTGGATTTTTGAATGAATTATTTCATGATCATGAACAGGTCATGTATCCTGATTCATACACATTTAAGCCCGAACGCTTCCTTTTGAATGGGAAACCCAATCCGGCTGTTAAGGACCCCGACGCCAGCATTTGGCTATGGGAGACGGTGCAGTAGTCCGCTTTTTGTGGAAGGATCTAATCCTAAGCCTGCTACCAGCGTCTGTCCCGGAAAACATTTCGCAACTTCGTCCGTCTGGATTACCGTGGTCTCAGTCTTGGCCACATTTGACATCTCCAAGGCCGTCGGAGACCACGGAGAACTAATTGAACCCGCTGAGGAGTACTTCCCGGGCCTTTCACTGTGAGGACTTGTAGTTATCTGCCGATCGATAACATTGACGGGAGAACAGGTCGCTGCTTCCTTTTAAGTGCTCAATCAAACCCCGATCTCCAGAAGCTGCGGCACTCATCCAAGCGACCGCCAATTCTGTAGTATAATATTAGTATTCCAGCTCTGTAAATTCACTCGACGGTTCTTGGTTTCATCTTGAACGGGGTATTTTCACTGCCTCCAAATAATTCGGAAGAATCCTTTGTTAGGAATAGTTCAAACACGTATATTCGATTCCAATGTGGAAGATGGGCAATTTCATGAGGGTCCCAGATACATGCTCGGCGTATGGCACATCGTGCAGGCGAAGGCTGGCATGGCCTCCGTTAAATCCGTTTGGGAAGTTGAACTTCGGAACGATCACATCAGTGGTCTGATCAGTGGCATCATTTTGTGGCCCAACCAGCCGCGGCCCTTTAAGCTTCAGCCACGAACCACCAACTGATTATCCAATGGAATTCAAAACTACCCTGTGCCCAAATGGATACCGAGGTCTATGAGTTTGTGCATTTAACCACTTGTGAGTGAATTCTCGGTTTACAGTTGAAGTTGACAAGGCGACATCCAAATAATTTCCACCGTATATGTGGCATTATTATCTGGGCTGTCGCGAGGTGGAGAGCTTCTTCTCACTAGTGTTCAAGGAACCCAGTGGTGGACTCGGACAAAATATTTAGGGATTTTCTCCCATCTACTAGTAGCCCGAGCGCCAAGATAATTCAACGGTGACTATGGACATGGTTCGCACAGAACTCTACAACGACTCGATGGATGACTATATAAATTGATGCTCCCAAGGTCTTCGCCTTAGGTACGTTAGTCGTTACGACGTACATAGGACGTAACCATCACTTCTCACGGCGGGGCGCGCGCTGACTCACAACTTCCCGCATAGGCCTGAAAATAAACGGCCACCCGTTGGGAATTCCGCTCGCGGTGCCGGAATCTACAGTACACTACAGTACAACTAGCTAGCTCCTAGTGCTAAAAATAAAAAGAGTTTAAAAAAAGTAAAACGGTCGGTATGGTATGGATAGGGGCGGGATCGTATCGTATGGATAGAGGCGTGCGTAAGGTACGGATAAGAGGCGTTGGTAGGGTACGATAAGAGGCAGGGTAGGGTACAGATACACGTAGAAATACAACATCTTGCTTGGGGTTCTTCTAGTCTGGCCGGAGTCCAAAAAAGACGGAGGGGAATGGGAGAGGAGAGATGAGACGCGTGGGGTAGAGTGGGGGTACGCAGCCAGCGGGGCGGGTACAAGAAACAGGATATCGACGGGGATGAAGCCGGCGGTGGAGACGGCAGCGAAGTTGTCAGACGCCAGGCAAATGCACGCGCGAGTGCTGCGCGAGGTTGTCCCGCCGGCTGAACGCCTTCCCGCACCCCTCGAACGGGCACTTGTGCGCTGTACCACACCACCAATCAGCACAGAGCACAGAAACGACGGCGCAGGGCGCAGGGATACGGAACGAGGGACGCAGGAATAAGGAAGGCACGTACGCTTCTCATACGTATGTATGCTCCTCACGTGCCTCTTCAAATGCTCCCCGCGCACAAAACCCTTCCCGCACCCCGCGACGCCGCACACGAACGCGCGCGGCTCCCCGCTCCTGCTCTGCGCGTCCGCCGGCACCGCCCGCCCGCGGCTCTTTTTGATCAGATTCGGCACGGGGATGGGGAGGGGCAGCGCGCTGCTCTTGCGCGCGCGGTCCGCGTAGTACCCGCCGGGCGCAGGTACGGACACGGACATGGGCGCGGACACGGGCGTGGTAGGGGGGAAGGGGAAGGCCATGGTGAAGGGCGAGGGCGAGAACGTGTAGGAGGGCGGGAACGGCGCGGTCGCCTCGGGGGAGAATGCGCTAGCGCTCATGGAGTCGGCAACAGCGGCGGCAGAGTCGATGGGCGGCACGCTCGCGCGCCCGCCCGCGGCGAGCTCCGTGACGACGCGCAGCGCCTGCGCCGCGCTGCCCGTGTGCCGGCGCTTGCCAATGCCCTTCCGGGTGCGCCCGCCCATCGGCGCGCCGTCGGCCGCCTCCTGCTTCACCTGCGTGCGCCGCCGCGAGTTACTGCTGCTGCCGCGGGGGCGCCCAGGGACGAACTCGCCGCTGTCGTCCGCGTCGAGCGCACCGTCGTCCTCGGTGTCTTCCTCGTCCTCGGCGTATGCGGAGGACAGAGGGCTCTCCGAGCCTGACCCCGAGCCCGAGCCAGCCGAGCCCGAGGCGCTGAGGGGTTCCGCCTTGGGTACAACACCGCTGTCGCGGAGACAGCGGCGCTTCGCGTCGTCCTCATCGTCCGGCTCGCTCTCCGCGGCGCGCTTACTGGTGCTGGTGCTGGGGCCCGCAGGCGTGGGCGCAGTGAGGTCCGCGAGGGAGACGTAGCGCGGGGAGTCGGGGTATACGAGCTCGTACGGCGAGTGCGGGAGCGAGGCGTGCGCGGGGTAGGGGCTGGCGCTGAGGGCGCGCGTGGCAAAGAGCGGCGAGAAGGGGACGCGCGGGCCGGTGTTGATGTTGACGCGCAGGAGCGACGTCGGGATGGGGAGCGAGATGGGGGGGAGCGAGGGCGACGGGCCGTGTTGCGCCGGCGTGGGCGCGGGGGCTGGAGCGGACAGCAAGAGCGAGGACGGTGAGATAGAGGCAGAGTCGGAGCCGGAGCGGGAGCGGGAGGACCAGGTGTCTGCGTGCGCGGCGTCTGTGTCTGGGGGGAGACTCGGGAGCGGGGGCGGGAGATACTCGCCGCGGGGGTTGTATGGTTTTATCGTTTCGTCCTTCGGCGAGGAGGAGGCGGGCGAAGACGAGGCCATCGGGGCGTTGTTCATCTCCGCGTGAATGTCCGCCCACGACATTGACATGTAACCACCCCCACGGTCGAAGACCTCCCCCAGGCTGTTCGAGTGCGGGTTCCATTCTCCGCTCAGACTCGTATGCAGCAACGTCGGCTCACGGCTAAGAGAGGCCGTCGTTTCGCGATTCAAGGACGAGTTGCGGTTCGAGGTAGCAAGGTAGTGGGCGAGGTCTTGTTCGGACTTGGACTGCGGCTGTCCGATAGAATTGGAGCTAGAAGATGATGGGAGGCTAGCGATATCGAGAATAGTGGAGGCTAGAAGGTTCCCTCCGCTGCTGCTGCTGCTCGCGAGGCTGGAAAGCGGGACACCGCCGCTGGGGTTCCGGAGACCAAAGCTAGCCGAGTGCACAGATGCGCTTTGACCGGGGTCGCTAAGTGCAGATGGGTCCTCGTGGTGAAGAGAATCGCGGATGGAGGATAGCTGGTGCAGCAGCGGGCTCTGCATGGTAACGGTAAGCGGTAGAATGGAGCGCGGATGACTGGAAAAGCGGAAGTAAATGCGGAAAGAGCCAAACAAATATTCCGAAACACGACCAGAAATTCCGCTGGCCTCGGCGCGTCGTACGCCAATTTTTTTGGCCTTTTGTTTTATACGCGCCCAGCGTCTCAAGAACCAAGAGAAACGCGCAGGTAGAAGGAGAGGAAGAAAAGAAGGCAACCTGTTTGGCTCTGTGGCTCTGGAGAATCTGATCCTATCAATGATCGTATCCTCATCGGAGTTTGATTTCGTTTGTCGGTAACGGCTTGCTCATTTGACTCATGTCGTGGTTGGTTTCTGTTCCGCATGTTTTCTATTCCCGAGCCGACCACCCAGGCTCCAGAAGGATTTAGTCCATGATCCTGAAGAGTACTCGCAAGACAGACACAAAACGGCTCCCTCTGGCTCTCTGATGGATTTGGATACCGTTGCTGGCCATGAATTCTAAAGGAAAGGAAACCAGATGGTGCTGGAATAATCATTTCCGGATCTTGTTGTAATCGATCGGACTGTGTGTTTGGCTTCACTGCCAATCAATCTTCAAACATTTCTTCCAGCCGCAGTGCGTTGACTGGCCACAGAAAACTCATTAACAAGCAGATTCTTATCTGAAGGGACCTTCAACATCATTTGACGTTTCTTTCTTGCCGTTAGAAAAGGCGGTGCATGATCGGTCCAGTTTTTGCACTTTGGTCGCAAAGGTCGCGATATGCATTGCACATGAACACCCTCTAGCTCCTGTACTTCCTCTGCACCTTCCGCCCTCCCCATCCTCCAGCGAAAGACGTGGTCGATGACGATTCTTTGCCATCGAGTCAACAAAAAAGACAGAGCTCCCTCATCGGGTCGGATACCGCTGCTCACTTCAATGATATCAACTTCGAAAGGTCATGGATTCTATTCGCAAGCAAAGACACTCCTGGGCTACCGGAGAAGCTACTCGAAAGACGCGTATGCGTGATCGGACGGTCTGTTTCTTGGTTTCCACTGCTCTAAATGCTTGGAACTCCTAAAGCAACATTAAAATCGCAATGGGCTTGCCGACTATGACACCTTCAGGAACCAAACGGATTATACTCAGAAAAGCCTCTTCAACTTGACTTTTGCGCTTCTCACGGAGGCGCATTGGGAGGAGGGTCACGATCGGCCCAGTTCTTGCGCTGTATCTTGATCCACCCGTCTTGACTTTCGCAAAAGTCATTGACACGATAAACGTATTAACACTCACCTCGCTTCAGCAAATGTCACTGATTCTACTCACTAGGATTCAGGAACTGATTTTAGTCTGATGTTGAAGGTTCTTTACTTGCCAAAGGACCGACAAACCTGCATCTCCGGGAGTCGATTCGCACTGTATCTTGAGTTCCACTCTCTTGCGACTACCCATTGCCATATGTGCGTCCACTCATGCAGGCACTGCCTCCGCCCCTCCCGCCGTATCGATCGATATCCAACGGAAGTTTTACTTCCGAGACCCCGACCCCTGTCCCGCGATTGCATTCATAAAGAAGAGCCGCAGCGGCGCCGGATGCAAACTCTCACTCTCCCCTATGCCTCCCTTTTCCACGCCGATGTTCTCCTCCCCGGGCAGCGCTATCCTCCGGCGCCCCAACGTGCGCGTCCTCTTCTTCGCCTTCCTCCTGTGCTACTCCGGCTACTGCCTCTGGTCGTCGCCGTCCTCGCCACGCGAGCAAACTCGAAGAACGCCGTCCTGGGTGGTGCCACCCCCGGTCACGGTGACGCGGACGGTGGTCGCCCCAGCAGAGACCGTCACCGTCACTGCCGTGCCCGTGCCAGAGCCACCGCAGGCGCCGCTCGTGCTGAATGAGCCCCGAGCGCCCCCACCGCTCCTGCTCAACGGGCCTCCGACGATGGAGTTCCGAGGTACGTCCTTCGTTGTTGTTTATATCCACCCCAACCCCAGACACTCGAATGGATAAATGGATCGCTGACGATGAGCTGACAGACAACCTGCACCCCGAGGTGAAATACATCACCGCCTGGCCCGGCTCCGGATTCAGTGCGTCCTTCATCCCTCCCCATTTTTCTATGCGCGTTTGACACAAGCATCATCGCAGCCAACGACGTGATCCTCTTCGTGCGTCCTCTCTTTCTCTCTGAAGAAGAAAAAAACATCCGCTGACCGGGCGCGCGCAGATGAACCTCCTCTACCTCTCGCTGCAAACACAACGCGTGGCGATCATGCCGTATTTCACGCCGACGCACATTTCGCGCGGGGACCCCACGGGCGGGCCGACGATCGACTTCGGCGACGTCTTCGACGTGCCGCGCCTTGAGCGGGCGCTGGGGCAGCCCGTGATCGAGTGGTGGCAGGTGAAGGACCGGACGAGCAAGAAGTACGACGCGCTGGGATGCTGGAACGTCTGGCAGGCGGTGAACAAGGACCACAAGGGGCCGCACTTCACTGTGGCGCCGCAGCGTCTAAAGCTCGGTGCGTCTTGGACTTCCGTTTTAGCTTCGTTCACGCACTGAGGGCCATCAGATGTCTCGTACACAACCGCCCCTGCATCGATAAAGCTCCTCCCCAACGTGGGGCACGACACGCATATGACCTACGCAGCGCTTGCTGCTTTGTCCTTCTCTGAGACGCGCAAAAGGAAGCTCAAAGGCCTCCCGCCACCTGGGACGTCTCCCGTCCTCAAGGCCGAGCTCCCGCCCGACGAACAGGTAATGTGCTTCGACAACCTCTATTGGGCCGCGAGCGCCGAAGTGCATTTCCTTCCATGTTTTTGCACGGACTCAGCTGATTGAATTGGCGGCAGACGCACGAAATCCAGCGCGACTACAGCCCATCTTGGCGCTTCGTCGGGGAGCACATGCACTGGACGCCCACCATCGAGGCACGCGCGGAAGATTACCTTCGCAAAGCGTTCGGTCTCGCGCCGGGCGAGTCTGTCCCGTCTGTGCGTCCTCCCCTCCGCCCTCCTTCATTCAATGTTCTGATTTCATAGCAGTACATCGCGATCCATGCGCGCCGCGGCGACTTCAGCAAGTGGTGTCGCGACGGCGTCCCGCAGGAAGAGTGCCTCGCGCCGCTCTCCGCATACGCAAAGCGCGTCGACGAGGTGCGCGCGGCGCTGCTCGAAGCAAAGGGCCTCCTTGTCGAGCGTGTGGTGATGACGAGCGACGAGACGGACGCGGTGTGGTGGGCTGAGGTTCGTGCGCGCGGGTGGGCAGTACCGGAGCACGCGGATACGGCGCGGCTCCTCGGGCGGTGGGCGCCGGTGCACATCGACGGAGCAATCCAGTCGGGCGCCATGGGCCTCGTGGGGACGGACCAGTCGACCGTGTCGATCGTCGCCGGGCGCCGCGTCGTCTCGTGGCAGGGCGGTGTGGTGAGAATGGTCAAGTGGGGGCGGCTAGGCGCGGACGATCATTGATTAAAATTGGGGATGGGGGATAGAGATAGAGGGAGACGCGCATTACGCTCGTTGTATAAAAAGCTAATTAGGTTCGCCCTGTATAATGTTGTGATTCAACTAGGTTGCAATTTTCAGGCGATGCATATGATCCACAAACCACCGAAATATTTCAAGGTCTACAATACACACATGCGGTACAGAATTGTCACGGTAGAAATTGCGAAATTTACTGGGCCTTGACACCCAAGTTCGCGAACGCCGCCTCCATCTCGTGCCTCAGCTGCCCCCCGATGGTCGCCGCCCCACCCGACTTGTCAGTGTAAACACGCAGCCCCAGGAACACCGTATCGTCCTCGGACACCTCCGGTTGGACTTCCGCAGGCGGGAACGGCGACACAATCGGCGCAGGCGCGGGGGCGGGAACGGGGGCGGGAACGGGGTCAGCTGATTTGACTTCCGTACCATCCACAGGCTTGTTTTCCTCCGGATTAGCTGGATCGGTGGGAACACCCACAGTGGGCGCAACCACACCCTCCGTCACGACGCCCGCCGGGGGACCCTCCACTGGGGGTTTCTCAACCACATCGTTGGTAGTCACCGTCTTCGTGCCGTCGGCCGAGATCGTGGTGACCGTTGTGGTAGTCGTCGTCGTCGTCGTTACGACGGGCGTCGGGGGGTTCGCACGTAGCGCCGCCGCCTCCGCCTCCTTCCGCTGCGCCTCGGCCTTTTCGATCGCCTTTTTCTCCATGTCTGCGAAGTTGAGCCCTGCGAGCGCCTCGACGGGGATGACCAGGTTCTTGGCCTGCGACCTAGGGAAGCTCCGTCAGTTCCTACGCTTTACTTTAATCCGCCACCGGACGTACTCGGCTTTGAAGTCTAAAGCGTATGATTGATCAGGTATGCAGGGAAATTAAATGGATTTCAAGGCGTACTGGAGGCAATAGATTCACTTTGCGCCTTAACCGCAAGAACGCGCGAGAGTTTGCGCTGGTTCCAGCCGTCGGCACTGTTTTCGAAGTAGTTCTGGATGAAATGAGTATCGGATATCGCGAACGACTTGATAATGCATATACCTTTTCGCGCCGGAAGGTGCGGTCCAGACGCACCTGGGCATCGCAAAATTCAGTCAGTTTGGATTTATGCGGCAGGAGATACGGTACACACATGCACAACATAGTCTCCAGCTTCGAGGTCGAGTTCCAAATTGACGCTGCGCGAATAGAAGCGCGGCTGTGAGGACATGGCGAGCGGCTCCGTCTGCCCGCGCTTGAAGAGCAGGAAGTCGAATGACCAATACGAGCGCCCCGAAATGTCGTTGAAGTAGCGGGAATCCAGCTGGGAGAGCACGATGATGGTGAAGGAGGCCTTGGGGATCGTTATGGTGACTTTTGGGGAGCATTCAGTAGCGGTCACCTGACGAATGTTGAAAACGACGCACAGCAGACGTCCCCGAATGTCCAGGCAGAGGGGAGTGGCCGAGTAGTTACACGCAGCCACTGAGAAGATGTGATCCAGTTCGAGTCGAATAGAAGAGTCTGAAAGTGAATATAATTGAACTGTTCAGGGAGCGAAATATTAAACAAAACGTACTCGGTCAATTTGATCCCAGCAGTCCAAGAAGTCGGAGTCTGTGGTTCGTGTTCAATTTGAGATCTGTGTGCGAATCTGAGCGACTCACATTCCATCACGAACTCTCCATCATCGCCAAAGACGTGTCCAAGCATCGGCAGGATCTCCAGCGACTCAGCGTTCCACTCCTTCGAGCCGTCCGACCAAGGACCCGTCCATTCTGACTTGCCCCACGGATTGCGAACGACGACGAATCGCTTCCCTTTCGCCTCGACCGCCCGCAAAATAGAGTACGCATGGTTGCCGATGAGGCCGAATATTTTGGCTTGGTATTCCCCGCTGCGGCTGCCGTCGAGACCCTGGAAAGAACAGCCGAAGAGTCGGTCTTTGTTCGCCTTGAGCAGCTCCTCCGTCCAGAATTTATCGATATCGAAAATATCCTACGTTCTGTCAGCTTGGGGCGACAGGAACGAACGTCATGAGATACCTTGGTTTGGATATAACTTGAAACACCTCTAAAGCCTGTTGTGAGATATGAAGCAAACGGAAATTGAATAAATCTCACCCAGTTAGATCCTCTGAGAGGAATAGACATTGAGCGAGACATCAAAACAAGATAATTGGGAAGACGAACCAACAGCCTCGCAAGCATAACCACCGCTCAGTGATGCGTAGTCGCCGTGCAATTTCGCATAAGCCTATATAACATCTCAGCAGCCCCTCCATGAAATAATTAAAGAAAAATAGCGAACCTTCTCGATTAACGGCACCCACGTTTCTCCGTCCTGTCCAGATTTCGCAAAATACAACGTTTGGCTTCCCTTGCGAGCAGATTTGTTGTACAGCTCCTTGTCGTTGTGGTACAGCGCCTTCTCTTGGCCGCTGAGCTCTTCGAACTTAGGTATCGCGGTGTAGAGTAAGCTGTAAGCTCCAATTAGTTAACGAATTTAGACAAGCGAAATTCACTCGCTCGTCAATTATCACATGAACCCAGTGGTCGTCTGCGATTCGATTAGTCTAAACACGGACGGGGCGAAGACAAGGCTTACCTTTGTAAAAGATGAAGCCATAAATTCCAATTTCCTCGTCGCGCTAATCACCCGTTGCATAAGATCAAGCCCATAGATAGACCCGGGAGCTGACTCACCGCCACGCAAAACTTCTCAACCAACCCCTCTGCACAGCTCATGGTTGCCAGCGCTGAAAGGAACCAACAGTCCCCGAGCGCCCCTTGGGCGATGTCGTTACTTTCCGCCCCATCCACGAAGAACTGCGGCTTCTCGAAGATGTGGTTGACACGACGCACATCGGAGGGAGTGTAAGACTCGTCAGGTATGGGGACGAGGCCATTCAGGCAACTAGAGTCGTATCATTATCAGCCAAAAAGCTTGTATAAAAACAAGAGACGACGTACCTCTCCCGATCATTTTCCAGATCGAATTCAATGTCCCTTTTACAAATCAGCCTTCCGCAAAGACTTCGGGGGACGTGGAAGCGTACCGGAACTTCCGGTTCTTCGCCCTACATTCTTTTGCGATGCGCGACACGGTAGCCTTGCACTCCTCCAAGGCCTTATCGAGCTCACTGGTCACGACCAGTCCAGATGTCGCTGCGGGCTGAGCGAAGGACGCCTTATTTGGCTCTGGATCGGCGAATTTGGACTTGAAGAGGTTGAAGAGTGGCATAGCGGGCGGTCAGAAGGGACGAGTAGGGCAGAGTGGGATGAGTGTGTCGTGGCAGGTCAAGGCAGCTGAAGGCGCCCAAGCCCGGCGCCTTCAAAAGGGTCATGACGGCAGTGCAACAGGATAACATTTCCGCAGTGATTGGCGGATTCATGATGTCAGATGCGACATTACTACCGCTTTCGCGGTGATCTTACAAGTATTCTTGCTCAGATTACTCTGTGCTCATCTTGACTCAGTTGGGAGATGGTAAACATAGAATTGGCTTTACAAGTAAATGAGTTGCAGAGAAAGAAACGTAACTGAATAGACTGTAGTGAGGTCAAAGTGAGAGCGGGTCGCCCCATCAGCGCCCACCATCAGCTTGGGCGCCGAACGGCGAATGCGCATTTAGCTGCCAATGTCATGCAGTATATATCTGTTCCGAGCCTAGGCGCCACGCCCACGTTGCTGTCAACGCGTCTGATATTTGCACAAATCCGTGTTCAACGTTGAACTCGGACATAAATTGAACACCGAGTCGCCCGGTGATCGAAAAATCACATTGTGCGGTATGTACTGTATGATACATCCATTCATTCATCCACCTATACCCAGCTTCAGACGCCCGCCAACCCCAACCCGGCAAACGACGTGTTCATCTCATGGCGCAACTGCCCGGCCAGAACAGCCGGCGCATCTCGGTTAGTATACACACGCAGCCCAAGGACGATCGAGCCCCGGTCCGTGGGGTCGGTGAGCCCTTTTTTCGCCGACGCCGCGTCGGGAACGGGGAGGGCATCCGCCACGTCGGCGTCGGATGTATCTGCAACCACGTCATCGCTATCCTTCTTGGGCTCGGCATCGACCTGCGGCGCCGGGGCAGGAGTAGGGGCGGGAGCGGGTGTCTCTCCCCCGGTGGTTACGACGACGGTCTCAACAGTGGTCGTAGTCTTAGTGGTCGTTGTAGTGGTCGTTATGGGCTTCTCCTCGACGCCTTTGGCAGCCTTGAGCGCCGCAGCGGCTTTCTCTTCGAGCTGAGCGAGGTTTTGGCCGGCCAAAACGTTCAGAGGGATGGGGAGACTCGCAACTTGCGACCTGCAGCGCGTAATTGAGGCACGATTTACGAAGAAGACTGGCTGCTTACTCTGCTTTGAAGTCTGCATAACAATATTAGAACTGGATCGGTTCGATGTAAATGAAGGCTAAGCGAACTCACTGGAAGCGATGGCCTGGCTCCTCGCGCGCTCCGTCAGGACCCGCGCCAATTTTTGCTCATTCCAATTCACAGATTCGGTCTGGAAATAATCCTGAAACGCCACGCATGAGAACCAAACAAGCGCGCGCGACGCAAAACGCGCACCTTCTCCCGCTGGTAGACACGATCAATGCGCACCTGGCGTCAGATTAAATTAGCTGAACTTCGGACATGGCAAAGGCGCGACATACATGCACGACATACTCGCCCGCGTCGAGCTGCACCTCGAGATTCACGCTGCGCGAGAAATATCTGGCGTGCAGCGACTCGGCGAGTGGCTCCGTTTCGCCCTGCTTGTAGAGGATGAAGTCGAGGGACCACCGGAAGCAGCCGTTGATGTCGGCAAAGTAGCGCGAGTCGAGCTGCGAGAGCACGATCATGGCGAAGGAAGGCTTGGCCATGGAGATCGTGACTGAGCGAAGTAAGTACAGCGGCATAGAAAATCGAGCGGGCGGCTGGACGCACAGGAAACGTCGCCGAAGCTCCACGCGGCGGGAAGAGGGCGTGTGGTGACGTCGAGCCATTGGGAGGACATCACCCAGGTCGAATCGAACAGGATGGTCTGTTTCGGTTGAACAAAATAAAATCACCGGAAGTTGCCCTACACCTACCCGATCTATATCCGACCAAGCGGCCAAAAAGTCCTTGTCTAAGATGACCTCCCATCAGCCAGCAGACAGCGGAAAACGACAGGCCAGGGGTGCAACTCACACTCCATCACAAACTGGCCATCATCGCCGAACGAGTGGCCCAGCTCCGGCAGCACCGCAAGCCACTCGGGCGTCCACTCCTTCGACCCGTCCGACCAGGGCCCCGTCCACTCGGACTCGCCCCACGGGTTGCGCACGACGACGAAACGCTTCCCCTTCACCTCGACCGCGCGCAGGACCGAGTACGCGTGGCTCCCGTGCAGCCCGTTGATGGTCGCGTTCCAATCGCCGCTCCTCGACGAGTCAAGGGTGTCGTACGCGCACCCGAAGAGCCGGTCCTTGTTGGCCTTGAGGAGCTCCTCGTTCCAGAATTTATCAATGTCGAAGATGTCCTTGGTATGATCAGCGCTTCTACCTCTATTTCGACTAAAAAGTCATACAAACCTTGGAGGGAATAAAGCTGGATACAGCCCTGGAAGCAAAGAAGTTAGTGAGATGCCATCGAGTTGGGAGTGATCTGGGTTCACCCCGTGAGGTCTTCCTGTCGACGGACTCAGTGAGAGGATGTATATGAGGTATTAGTGCAGGATACATACAATTGCCTCGCAGGCCTCTCCACCAGCCAGTGATGCATAGTCGCCTGAGCACCTCTGAGCGGCAGCAATACAAGCAAAACAAAGACCAACCATGAAGTTTGGCGTACGCCTTCTCAATGAGCGGCACCCACGTTTCCCCCTCAGTCCCGGACCGCGCAAAGTACAACGTCTTCGTGCCCTTTCGCGCCGACGCATTGTATCGATCCTTGTCGTTGTGATAGAGTTGTTTCTCCGCCCCGCTCAGCTCCTCATACTTCGGAATAGAGGTATAGAGCAAACTAGAGGGAAAAAGTGAATGGTGAGGAAGCCGCGACAGAGACGATGATTTGCTTACTCGTCAATGACGATGCTCACCCATCGCATATCCCGGAAGAAGACGAACCCGTAGACCCCGACTTGCTCGTCACGCTAACCGAAAAAGAAAGGGTAAACAAGAGAGTGGTGAAAGAGCCGAATCTGCTCACTGCGACACAAAACTTCTCTACCAAGCCTGGGGAAGTCGACATTGTTGCTAGGGCAGAAACGAACCTGAAAAAGGCGAGGTAAGAGCACCATATGATTCATCATCTGCCTCAGAGTGACTGGACACAAACCAGCAGTCTCCGATTGCCCCCTGGACGATATCGTTCGAACTTGCGCCGTCGATGAAGAAACTGGGGTTCTCGAAGATATCCGTCACACGCTGAACATCGGATGGGTTAAAAGACCCGAACGCCAGGCCGTGCAGGCACTTTTCGCGGTCGTTCTCGAGGTCGAACTCGATGTCCCTGACACAGGGGAATAAGCAAGCGGGACCCCGTGCATGTTCCGCTCAGACTGACCGGAATTTCCTGTTCTTGAGGCGGCATTCCTTCGCAATCCGCGCGACTTTCGCCTTAGACTCTTCCAGCGCCTTCTCGAGTTCCTCCGTAACGAGGAGACCAGCCTTCTCCTGCTGCTGCACGAAAACTGCCGGCTGCGCAGCTGGGGCAGGAGCTGCAGCCTTGCTCTTGAAGAGATCTAGAACGGTCATGGTGTATGTAGTAGTGAAGACGTGCCACTGCCACGCCAGAGTCGCTTATAAGGGACACGGCTGCGGACGCGAGGCATTGGCGTCGGCGCTAATATGGGCGCCATGATCAGCGCTCATCGCGGTAGATGGACAGATGGATTTGATGGCACGGATATTTGCGACGTGCTCTTGATTTAGGCGTGCCGCATCCCGCCGATGATGAGTTCGGAAAGATGCGGGACAGTCCTTCGGGTTCAACCTGAAGGCGAGTGGCAATATGAGTGTACAAGACATGCAGCGAGGTTCTTGCACTGGCAATGACTAGTGACTGCCAGTGGCCAGTGCGACTGGGATAAATCCGGTCCAGGTGACTTGTTTGGGGTATAAATTTAAACGGAACCTAGTATCCAGTTCGCCGTTTTCTATTACCCGCATGGAATACCGCTGCCGCAGGCATGGATGGCGCTTGTGCTCTAATTTAACATACGAGAGCACAGGGTAAAATCGTCCCGCGGGCCGCTCGCCAAGGAGATGTATCACCCTTTCAACTCCGCCCGTATAAAATTAGAATCGGTCATCATCCTATTTAAAGCATACCTGATGGCAGGTCTCTGGACGATCCGTCCAGGGTTGAAAACTTATCAAAGCCATACCTAGAAATCGAATACTGTAAGCTTCACAAACGGGTTGAAAATAATGGGCGTAATTGTATCTACAACTTAGTCGTTCATTGAACTGAAATGGCCGCTTTTAGGCTTGCGCGTCATTTTCCATATGTGCTCCAGTGGCTACCACAAGACTCCACCAAACGGTCAATTTGGGATGATGAGGGGAACAAAACTTGATAAGATGATTTCTGAAATTGAGCACCACTCCTGTAACTTCACGAGGCCGATAGTTGAATAATCATGAGAATCGACTGGGCCAGCCCGATTCGGTAATTCAACAATATCCGGTGCCGCCACAGCGCCCTTTTGTCCTGCCACGAGTCCACGACCATCCCGGGCTTTGCCTGACGGATTTAGTGGGGTTTGCGGAGAAACCATAGTGTTGACCTGTGCAATTAATCATGTTGAATTTTTTGCTAAACAAGCACCGGCGGCCCGATAGAAATATGCACCATATGTGTAATTGATGCGAGAGTCTAAGGCTGTCTAAGGGCCATCAAATAAATAGCAGGGCATAGCTTGCAGGCACATATTGCTTGTATCGCTCCAAATCTGCCCCACGCATATTCAACCCACAATTACTCCTTTCACATTCATCTGATCCACATGTAGGTAACAATGTACACTATCAATCCAGTCTCGTCACATTCCGAGCGATCGCATGGCCTCGGATATGCACCTCCCGACGTTCTGGCGGAAGATCTGGCGCGTAGACGCCGTTTGGCGCACCGCCGTGGGGGTCCTCAAACGCATCGAAGCAGTCCCCGCTGAAAATGGAATGTGAGATATGAATTACGATGAGCAACCACGACCCACCATCCCTTGCCGTCGCTCACGCAGACGGAGAACGACTGGCCAACTGCCGCAGGCATCGCGCCGTTGACTTTGTTTACAGCCGCATCCTGGCATCCCAGGATCTTTTGCACGGCGGCCTTGAGTGCGTTGGGATTGTCCTGGTAGCCTTTGTTGGCGACATAGATACAACCTGGGGGGAAACCGTGAGTGAGATGTCTGGTAAGACTGGGATAACGGTGCAACTCACAGTTCCCAGGACTGCAGATTGGGTTCCAGGCCTGACCGGTGGGAAGGCCCGAGCCGTCCCGGAAGTGGCAGGTTCGTCTATACCGCGTCTAAGCATGATGGTCACAGATCCGCGAGGACTCTCACGAATAGTCAAAGTTTGTCCACTGGGAGTTGACTAGCGTCTGACAATCGCTGAGGACGGCATCGCCAGCTACACCGCAGGTTGGCTGGAGCTGGTCGTCGGCGGCCATCACTGTCGCAAGGAACGCCGAAAAAGCGACAGTTTTGAATAGCGCGGTGGAAATCATTATATGTTCGTGACGGGGTTGGGAGTAAAAGAGGTGACGAGAGAGTTAATTGGTGTGCGCTGCACAAATGGTTTGTGAAAGGTGAGTATCCTGCACTTGACCTATTGCATATTCGAGAAGGCACCTTTTATCAACGCTGGACGCACAGGATTATCTTGACTACCGCCAAATCACCCACAGCAGAGGGCCCTGGATACAGCACCCAAAAATAGTGCTTGTGGATTCAGCCGTACTTATCTTTGGCCGTTGAGCGTGGAGCTGTAATATATTTCTTCCTAGCCAAACACAGTCGGCGGTGGGAGTCCCATTCACTGTATGGCAAGTCCGAGCTGTGTGACAAGCTGGAGTGCGTTCAGGAACACCCCCTCCTTCTTCGGGGACTGCAAATCATGCTACTACCACCTCCAAATTCAGAGTCGCATATCTTCCGGCCTACTCCTCATTTGGTCCATGTGCATGCCGTAGGTAGGATAGGATAGGATAGAATAGCATTGCATATATTACATAGCACAGCACAGCACGGTCTGAAGAACGAACGCCGCTTTCCAGGGATTATCCTGGTGTACAAGCAGGCTACTGGATCGTGTAGAGTACACCATCGCCCCTGGGCCTCTTCGCACCAGTCAGACTCCATTACCCAGATCCCACGAGTTTTACCCCGTGCCCAGGATAGACCCCGACCAATAACGTAGAAGCGAAAAAAATGAGCATTATTCACGATCCGGATTCCAACCACGGGAGGACAGCACGGAAACGAATGCAATTGGAGGGCATGATTGCTAGGACGGAAGGTCGCCAAGCGACATTCATACTCGTCGATCAGAGATATCCTGCCACCTTTGAGTTATTTTGAATGCAACCAACCAAAAATAGCGGCGTCCTGATGTTTCAAGTTCGTCTGTTGAACTGATAATATATCTATTTAGAAGCTTCTTGTTTTACAGCTAAGTGAGAAACGATAGACACCTTTGCTTTCGCGAGCAAAGTTCGGGCCGAACTCGGCCCCACACGGCATCTAAGCAAAACTTCACACCATTTAGTCCGCTCAACCCAACTCAACCTGCGTGCTTCCACTATGCCGTGGAACAGACGCCACATACCTCCCGCTCAAAAGGAACTCGTCGTCGTTATGTCCGCGCTGGGACGGCCATCGCGAAGGCAACTGGCACGCATCTGCGAACCGTTCGGTGTATACTCGCGACATGGTGTAGCACTGGCAAGACTGTCCGCATTCCTCTTGAGCAGTTGAACAACCATAAGGCGGCGGGCAATATCTTGTAAGTTCTCCACAGCTCCACACACGAAATTTGTGGAGAAACGAGGGGCAAATTAAAATTAGCACGGCCCCAACGCGGCTCGGCCCGAACTTTGCTCGCAAAAGCAAAGGTGTCTATCGTTTCACACTTAGCTGTAACCATGGCCCTGTAACAGGCTGCTATTCTAGGACACTTTGCGACAGCTGTGGTTGCAATACATTGCCATTGACGAGGCGGAGTATTCGGCGACGAGCTCGATCAGGATTCTTGTCAGCTCCACTTCTCCATCGGAGGCGACGGATAAATAGCGCAGGAGCCCTTCCTGAGCTCCAAGTGCTGGTCATTTCATTATCCATCTCCTGTGAAATCCTCTGCGAGGCGATTTATCATCTCATTCGCCCATCATGCAAATCATCCAGTTTCTGCTCATCTTCGCCTTCAGCACTACGACAACTTTGGCCGCACCTGCGAATGGTACAGACAACGTGCAGAAGAGACAAGAGCTCCCTAATGAACCAAGGTGTGGGACAGCGGGCGACGCTATGTGAGCTACCGACTAGGGTTCAATTCGTTGGCAGCTTCGACCCCCTAATAATGATTCCAGCCTCTCCGACTGCAAAGCCATGCTGTCCGCCTCGAATCTGGCCTTGGACTATTCCCGGACCTGTACCGTTGGACTCGCACAGAAAGCGTACAATCCGATATGCTCGTATGTTGGCCCGCGACCTTCATTTAGATGCCGATTGACCGTGTTGCGCTAAACAGACCCGGGAACTGTAGCTTGCGTTAACGTCTTGATTTTTCCTCAAGCTGATATACATCCAGGTTGTTTTTACACGACACGCGACGAGGTACCGGCATCCGAGGTGGTTAAGTACGGCAATATGCTCCTCGGGTGCGGGGACGCAGCTGTGAACAAGGTCAATGGGCGGGTGTACGACGAGAATAACAATCAGTATTGTCTGTCAGACGGAAAGTACGCTTGTTCCTCTGATTCATGAATATCGCTGACTCTGGGGTTTCAGGGGCTGTAACGATTGTTTGTAAGTTCGGCACGTTGCTCCATCGACAAATTCTAACGCCTCTGTCAGCGAGGATTGATAGTACTTCAAGAATAATATGTACACAAACTGTACTCGCTCATTCGTTATGAATAGCTTCGTTGGGTGAACTATTAGATCGATCCTAGGACCCAATCCTCGTGAATCTGTTCTATCCGCTGCGATCAGGACGAAATATTCAATAAAGCGGTGGATGTTGGGGTACATATTGAACAGCCGGATTAGCTATTATCCTACTACACTGCGCGCGCTTGATTCAAGCGTCTGCTAACAGCAGAGGCGCGCCCCAGGTACAGCTGCGCCCGACGACAGCTGTACAGTTTTGCTCTAGGATATTCAGTGTCGCCTGGACAGCACCAAAGCATGTGGCAGATCAAGAATGCCGCTGCCCCGCAAGGGCAGACTGCCTGCAGCGTAGCTAGTAAAGACTGCCGGTGCCGCAGGCAAGGGAGCTTGCAAGGGTACTCACTGATGCTCGCGTGTACCGCCTCCCCCACCCACTGTCCCCAAGTGAGAGTGGCCCGTTGGATTCGGGCGAACGCTAGCCAAGGCGAACACGTCTCTCGTTTCGGCGTCGTCGAGGATGCATTCCGTAGGTAAATCTAGCTGTGTTGGATCGCAGGTGCGCTGAGCACATGGATTAGGACAGAGGAAGTAATAGATGGCCTCTGGGCCAAATTTTGTTCACTATTCACGGCTCCATTCTAGCTAGGGATGTATTTTCCTCACAGGGAAAGGCACGAGATTTATTATCGAGGAGTTGAGAGGCGGAGAGTCCGCGTTTACGGCTGCGCATGCTCGGCGCTCGCAGCTGGCAAGCTGACGTGTTAGGCAGGTAGCATTACACCGTTCGTTAGCGGGACCTTGCCGCGTAATACACGGCAAGCAATGGCCGAATGCAGGCCTACAATGCTGCGCAAATCGGGCGTTGTCCACCGTCCCAGGGATGTAATACAGTTCACCAATTGAAATGCTCGATACATCTATTTCTACAATGCTCACTGCGATACCAACCTACCTGTAGATTTACACCATCGAATTCTGCCGCCGCGCAAACTGTACAACGCTCTCGACGCCGCGGTCCCGGTCCCGGTCCCGCACCGTACTTCCCGACCCAAACGACGCCCGAGTGACTGAACTGCAGCCTCTGGGCCGCGCCAACGGTACCGGCCCCGGTGCTCGACTCGGCGCCGTGGACGTGGGCCACGTGGCCTTGCGCAAGTTGATGAGCATGTGGCACGTCATTATCCCGACGGCGGCGTGGAATGGTCTGCAATTGGAATGCAATGGGCGACATCGAGGTGTCGACGCGACCGCACCTGCACGTGTCCGCGCAACCACCCAACAAATGACAACAAGACACAACAACCTGCTTCTGCGTCATCCTCTCTCAACTCCAGCCAGCATCGTTTACCGGAAGGTAACGAAATTCTTGAAGTCCCTTTCTCTCCACTGAAGACCGACCTTTCGCGTAGGTCTGAGCCTACATGCCTCCCGACTCGGATTGACGTGGCAGGATGATTGCAGGATGTTGACGACGTCGGTAAGTTCCTTCCCTATAAATCGTCTATGACCACACTATCACTGCGCCGTATATTTCCCTTCTTCCTCCCTGAAATTTCTTCTGCGCTTGTGCACCGCCATTTCCAGGACACTGCTCTCCCATTATCCTCCCGGTCCACGATTTCCCCCGATCTTCCTCCCTCATCGAGTGATCCTTTTTTGCAGTTTCCGCCCCCTGAACCCGTCCAGCCCAGTTTCCCATCCAACCCTCGTCCTTGGTCTGCTCTATACGCACGTCCGAGCAGTCGAAGCACCGCTACTCGACGTCGCTGATCTTCAACGGCATGCGGGACGAGGCGGCGCTCGACGCGCACAACGCGTGCCGGATGAAGGACCACCTGCCGCAGGAGCGGCGCAACGCGCTCGTGTGCGGGTGAGGCGGCCGCGCTCGCCGAGATGGATCGCATCCAGGCGGAGATGGCGGAGTGCACGGGGATTGTAGACGTCGACGAGCACGAGGTGCGTGTATGCCGCGTCTCAATATCGATTCACGCTCACGGCCATTAGATAACGGAGGACCTGAACGGGTGCGTCTGCGCCTGGGTGCGCGAGCGCCTCGTGCCCGCGACACCGCCCGTGCTCTCCCCGCCGCTCACCCTCCCGCCCACGCGCCCCGTCACCGCCGGCGTCCACATCCGCTGGGGCGACACCGGCACCCCGGGCTCTGCGCCGGACCACTTCCCCGGCTCGATGAACATCCCCGCGCTCGTGTGCGTGCTCGCGAACATCCGCGCCTCACAACTAGGAATGCAGGGCGTGCAGCTGACGGTCGCGATGGAGAACACGGAGGAGCGGGTGCTGGCGGAGCTGCACGAGACCAGCTGCACGCTGCTCGACTCGGGCGGCGCGATCGCGGACATGCACGCGCTCGCCGCGCAAGACATCTTGCTGCTCGGCGAGTCGTCGTGGGCCGTGATGGTGCTCACGATCGTCGAATTCTCGGGAGGGTGCGTAGCTGGATTGTTTATCAGCGTGCGCTGACTCACCTTTCGCAGGAACAGGTACCTAAACACCACGGGCTTCGGGCGCCCATATGTGTAATTGATGCGAGAGTCTGAGGCTGTCTAAGGGCCATCAAATAAATAGCAGGGCATAGCTTGCAGGCACATATTGGTTGCCTCCTACAGAAGCAAGTGTGTTCTGTTCATCACTTTGCTCAACACCGATTTGATCGGCACACGACGGCACCGCTGTCGACATCCCTGAAAACTCTCGCCGTAGGCTGTAGCGTTTGAGCCGCATGACGGACACTACGGCGAGGTATGAATGGCAATATACCCTGAGCAAGGTCAGTCGTGCAATTTGTCCGTGGTTCAACCACCCAACTTGAACCCGACAATGCGACAACCAGAAGGACCTGTGCAATATAGAGCATTCGAAACTATGGGAAGAACGAGGGCAAAATGCTGTCAGCGGTGAGATGCAGGTTATGAGAGTGGAGAGCTTGTTCGAAAGCTGAGTGTGCTCCGCCAACCAAGTCACATCGGGTGAGTTCCTAGAGCGACAATATTCACAGGTTCTACCTTTCAAAACTCACACGGCTCAAGGGGAGATCTGAGTTGGGCCAAGGATCATTCACGTATAATCAATAATTAAAGTTAGTCGTCGGCGCTGAACTGGCGTCATCTCCGACTGAACTACTTCACTCCGGTTTACTCCCAGTAGCGCGAATAACCGCCGCGGCCTGTGGTGATCGTGGGGTGATGGAGCATTTGAAGGGAAGAGGCATCCTGCAATTAAACAAGGCAAAGAAAAAATGTGCTGAACAGTGTGATGTGAAGAAAAGCACAGCGACGCACGAGAGTGTCCCCGGGGAATACTCGTACGAAGGCTCTATTTCCTTCCCGCTTTCGTCCCGCGCCTTGTTGATGTGTAGGGTGGCGAGGATGGACCCGATGGTGATCCAGAGGGACGCCCAAACCATGTGTCGGCCTGGACAGATCCTGTATAAGTTGAATGTCAGTCGCCGAGTCGGTCAAGGTCAAGGCAATGTACCGCCGTCCGAACCCAAATGCGGCCGTGTCGGGGTCCCGCACTGCCGGGTTAAGCTTGCCGTCACGGAGAAACCGCTCGGGCTTGAATGTGTGAGGGTCTGGGTAGATTTCCTGTGGCGAGTTAGAGCAGGATTTGAGGCACTGGGTATACAGTACTGGCCTCATCATGCATGATCGCCCTGATGACGCCGGGGAATTAGCAAATAGATGGAGAATTGGAGAATTAGAACGAACCAACCGTTCCCAATAACAAGCGATCCCGCCGGAATGCGATACCCGCGGTATTCATCGTCAACAGTGAGATAGTGAGGTAACGCTAGATAACATGTGTGCACTTAACACTCATACACGTATCACCGATCCACGAACCTATGGGCGTGACGTTCTGCCACCGCAGGACCTCTTTCACCACCGCAGATAGATACGGCAGCGCCGGCTCGTCCGTAAAATCAGGGAGGTGGCCAGGGCCAATTACAGAGTCGAGTTCAGCCTGAGCTTTTGCTTGAGCGTCTGGATTTGCAAGCATTGCCAAGATGAAGGTTCCCAGAGCGGCCACAGTTGTATCGGCCCCCGCGGCATACATGTTCGCTGCTGTGGCTTTGACGAGAGCTTCGTATTCCAGCTTCTCGGCATCTTTCGTATCATCGAGAGCAGCGAGGCTCAGGGACGTGAACGAATGGGGCGCGATGCCCAGTACCTGCGAAGATCACACCCAAACATTAGTGCAGTTTCAATGACGTAGAGGGAAATGTGCCGCACGAATTCCCTCTTCGTCTGAGCAAAGGGGCTCTCCAGTAGCTTTCGCGTGGCTGTGCGCCACTGCTTCGCCTTGCGTTGAAAATCCGCCCCTGGCACCCAGCTGGGCACGTATTTTAGGACGGGAAAAGTGTCCTGCGAATTAATTAGGTAGCGTAAATGCTGAGAAGTTTGTCTATTGGTCGCAGGAGACGCACGACAAGGAACCGCCCGGGGAGGCTGGCGATGGACAGTCCATACATGGCTTCCTCCGCCAGATCAAGATACTGGGGGCTGGAATTGACGTCGATGCCATACGTGACGTCCATGATGAGTGCTCCAGCCATGCTGTATGGGTCCATTATGTTCAGCCCGTTGCCTGGAGGTATGGCACGTACTGCCTGAAATGTTGCATCACATCTTTGGGGTCCTTCAGAATGCGGCGAAGTAGAGCATGGGCGGCCAGGCGTTCCTGCAGTTGAAATTGCTTTGCTGCACCCATGCTGAACGCCTCATGGAACATTTTACGGTGAGCACGCCTAGAATTCAATCAGAAACCTGGTTGAACGCAGTCTCGCCAGTCATACCCACCAAATATCACCTAATCAAGCGAGGGAAATTTGAAAAAGGACATCAAGGTCACTGGTGCGGCGTACCATATTTCATGAATCCTAACGATTAGTTAGCTGTGGTCTGAGAACAAGAAAGACAAATTCAACCGATGGCCCAGTCCCACCCCATCAGCTCAACAAGCATTGGCAGTCGGGGCCTACACTGGCTAAGAATATGGCTCGTACATCAACGAAACTCACTCACCTGTCCGAATACAACGCCGACCGTTTGTCGAAGAGGTCTCTCACTGCTTCCAACGAGGATAAGACGACAATGGACGTTCCACCGACGTCCAGCTGGATTATATCCGAATCTGCGGGAGTGTCAATAGCATGCAGTTAAAACTAAGGGTATACCGACGCACTAAATTGTTTGCTCCACTTGTGGTACGTTTCCCACTGCCGCTCAGCAGGCATGTCAAACAGATTTCCTACGAGAGGCAACTTCTTTGGTCCGGGTGGGAGCGGAAGTCGAGACCGGTTGCGCTGCCAGCGAATGCTATAGTACAAGAGTACCAAGCCGAAGATAGACCATAAAGAACTGCTAAGGAGTATCATGAAGGGCGGGGCGAATTGTAGCGATTTAAGCGACGCAGGGCCAGTATGCTACGGTGCAGGATGCTCCGTGAATCGAATCGAGGTGCGGATGGAACGAGTAGGAGCAAGGCACGCAACTGGAGACTGGCGTTAATTCGACGGCACGTACGACGACGAACCAAGAACTAAATACTACAGCGTGAGGTAACCCCAAGACGTCGGTAAGTACAGTGTCGTAAATGTACGGATAAGTCGGGACAGCGTGGTAATAGAGCATATTGGCAGTTTTGAACCAAGATTTTTAGAGCACTCCCATTGGCTGCAAATTGTGGAGCAGCTAATCAAATCTTTTCAGAGCTGGTACAAAAATCGTTTTATACCACTTGCCAATAATCTAAATTTAAGGGGCATGTGCGAATTAATCGGACGGAATTATGGTTGTGCCCCTTACATTACCCCACTTTTGGCCATAATTCCGTGCGATTAATTCGGGCATGTATGTACGCTGATTAAGTAGCTGGTTATGGCCCTCATGACAGGGTTCCAGGAACGGCCTGTCATGAGGGGATGTGTACGAGACTACATACAGACATACCTCATATGAGTGCCAGAATGTGTCAG
This sequence comes from Mycena latifolia, assembly GCA_029289555.1. Classification (NCBI taxonomy): domain Eukaryota; kingdom Fungi; phylum Basidiomycota; class Agaricomycetes; order Agaricales; family Mycenaceae; genus Mycena; species Mycena latifolia. The sequence continues at coordinate 1,336,893 of JARJLE010000012.1, read as the reverse complement.
AGCTGTGCAACCCATCCATTCATGGAGCTGCTGAAACATATGCGGAACACCGTCTCCCGACGTTAGTTGGTTTGAGGAAATTGGCGATGAAAGCACTAGAATAGATACGCACGGTCTAGTCGAAGCTCCGGGTGTCGCTTGGAGTAATATTCTGGCTGCCCTGCGAATCACTGTCAAACATCGAATCTACCATCCTGAAGCATCAGCATAAGGAAGCTAAAGCTTGTACAGTCAAGGACGCAACCGAAGTTTCTAGCTCCATTCAGCATGACAGCCCACAAAGCGCTAGCGCGGAAGGAAAACTTCAGGAAAGCCACTGGCTAATCGCATCGTGAACTGCCTCGAACGCATAACAGACTTTGCGCAGGGTATGGTCGATTGGTGAATTGATTATATTGCCGTTTATAAAGGCGAAGAGTCGTTGGAGGCCCGAAGATGTGCCACTCAGGCTGCCAGTGCGAGCTCTTGGCAAGTTCCGTCATCTTGATTTAAACTTGATTCTTGAGTTATCTAGATCTTGCCAGCGGCCTCAAAATGGTTGTTGTAATGCAAACAACAGTCGATGGAGGTAACGGAAGCCATAGAAAGATTGTACGCTGAGCTGAGTGAGTAAGTCCGTGGTCGCATGGGCGGGTTTTGGAATGGTTCTACTGGGTATCAACGAGACCAAACACAAAAAGAATTCAAAAAAGGAAAGAAGGGAGAGAAAAAGAGAAAGCTCAGTGCGGTTACTAAGGAAAGCATGGCAAAGTAAAATGTAGGGTCAAGGGCCATAGTTGGATTTAGAGTGTTGAATGGATTTGATTGCCAGGTGTCACAGATACAGAGCAGTGCACTAACTCACGCACGAGAGCGCAAATTAATCGCAGCCCGACACAATTCGTCAGCGGTAGGACCATAAAATCCAACCGCTGGGACTGGACTGGGAGCGGGCACAGTACGTGCGCGTTTGTACGGGTGTGGCACTGGTGCGATGATGTAGATGAACAAGTAGGTACCTACATACGCCCGGAGGACACAGACGTAGCGCCGATGCAGGCAGCAGCATAGATGCAAACACAAAGGTGGCAGTCAACAGACACCACGAGCCGCACACGCACAACGGGCTGCGTATTCGCGGGCGTTCGTGCGCATGCGGCATGCGGGGCGCGAGACTGCACGTTTGCGGATGCCGCCGGTGGGTTGGAGCTCGTGGTTGTCCAGATATTGGTTTGGCTTGCAGCTAGCAGTTTAAGATGATCGCCATTTCCTCGCGAAGTCTCTGTCCGTTTCTTCGGGGCAATTCAGATCCCAGGGTTGTCTGGAAGACTGAACGTCGACATTCCCAGGTCAGCTTTATAGAGCCAAATTCAAGCTCTCACCTTCAGAATTTTGAGGGCATCCTCCGAGTAGAGCTCATTTCGCTCGAGATCCATATTTGGATCCCATTGGCCATCCGCGAGGTATAGTAGGAGCAGGCAAGGTGGAGGTGATTCAGGTGAATTTCCGAGCTGATTTCTGGATTTGACGTGAATTTTGCGGTCCAGCACGTATTGAGGGGCAGCAAGATTGGGTGGGAGATGATTTGGAGGGACAGTGTAGTGCCAGAGACAAGGGCAATGGCGGCGCGAGACAGAATGGCAGATAATTGTGATGTGACAGATTATCTGACTAGACTGGTGACCTGTCTGTCTATGGGACACAAGTGTCGATAGACAGACTGGTCGATCTGGTCTTAAATTGTGAGGTCAAGCGGCGGCACCGCCACAATGCGTCATAGATCAAGTGCAAGTCACGTTTGATGCCCCACCAGTGCCAAACACGACCCTCCGATCGCGGTCGCGTCTCTCGCGTCCTCTTTTCCGTCTTCACCGTTCACTCTTGAAGGCATGAACGACGTCAATCGCTAGATACCTCCAGACGCAAGTTACTGTACTATTAAGACCGAATGTTCACACTATGTCACCAGTCACCCAAGGTGTTCACTTTTTCAAGTGTTCATTTATCGGCAATCACCATCAATTACCATATCTGGATGCCCGGCATCCGCCGGGCGAGACATTTTGACATTTTTCAGCCTATTTAGGCCTCAAAACCTCAACGTCACCGTCACCTACGTCCCAAATGTTCAGTTCACGACCCTCCGTCACCCGTCACCTGAACATTTGGTCGTAATAGTACAGTACCCTATCCCTTCCCTTCTCAAAGCCTTGCACTATCGATGCCAGACTTCCTGGCACCCGCCCACGGGTTACAAAACCAATACAAAACTGGTTATTTTTCACGGAAACAAAGCCGAAACGGCCATCGCGCGGCAGCACATAGACTCACGGTTGCCCAAGGAGCTGCAAAATCTCGCAATTGTTCGGCACTATCATGCCGATATGTCTCGAGAGTACCTCGAGGATGTGTATTCAAATTTCGCTGACCCGGACGGAAGCGGCACCGCATATTGAATTGCAGGGCCTCGATGTTAAAGGCATCGACAGTGTGATTACTTATGGTATTGTCTCAGACGTCCCGACGAAATCTCAGTGGGACGGGCGTGCCGGCCGCAGCAAGATGGAGTCTCAGTTTGAGGCGGAAGACGGGAGGAACGGGGAAATTGGGTGTAGTTGCCTGAGTAAGCCATTCTGAATCTAAGCGCACGTGCAAGGGACGGTGAAGGCAGAAAAGAGGACGCTGAAGGCGGAAGAGAGAGACGCGACCACGATCGGAGGGTCGTGTTTGGCACTGATGGGGCATCAAACGTGACTTACACTTGATCTATGACGCGTTGTGGCGGTGCTGCCGCTTGACTTCACAATTTAAGACCAGATCGACCGGTCTGTCTACCGACACTTGTGTCTCGTACAGATCGGTTACCGGTCTATTATCTGACAGTCACACAATTATCTGCCATTCTTCATGGACGCGAATGGTCGATCGGAAGTTGCCGCGATCACTGATTGCTGATCGCACTGAACACTTTGGGCGTGACGGTCACGATCTCCTTCTTCTTGCCACAACCTGCCTTGAACTTTCTCAGCTGTGAGTGTGTTCTGTCATTCAAACCACCGACTAATCAATTCTTCTGCATTCCCTTCGCTCAAGGACTTGGCTATGAGTGTCCCCCGGTGTTCTGAGTGCGGCGCCATCACTGCGCCACATATGGACAACGCTTATCCTGGGCCATGTCCGGTGGCAGAAAAAGCATTTGATCTGAATGTTGCACCTGGAACACAACATCACAAGCTCGTGACCACTAACGAGCCACCAGCGCTCTTGGATCTGGTCCACGTCGAATCTATCATTGCCAAAATCGATGCACACTTGACGGGTCTTGACGACCAGATATCGCAGATGCGCGATCACCTGAAGCAGTTAGAGGAGGAGTGCGTATCACTTTTGAGATACCGCGAGCAGAATGTCGCGATTTGCTCGCCTCTCAGACGGATGCCGCCCGAGGTCCTTGCCGAAATCTTCTCGTGGACTTTGCCCTCGGTCAGTGAAGCGAGACGTCAGACCAGGCTCGACATCGCACACAGTCCATGGGTCTTAACACACGTCAACAGCCGTTGGCGAGCGGTTGCCCTCTCGACTCCCTCATTGTGGTCGTTGATCGTCATCGACTGGAACGAGAGATCCGTATTTCCTTTGTCCTTGGTCAAGCTCCAGATCGAACGAGCATGGACACTTAAAATCCATTTTTACGGAAACAGCCGCATCCTCACCCGCCCTCAAACCGACACTTTTGTTCTTTTATCGGAATTCTCTTCGCGATGGGAGGACCTCCTTCTCCAGTTGACATCAGATCTTATCCCTCTCCTGCCTACACTTCGAGACCGCCTCCAGTCATTGCGCAGACTATGGATGCAGTGGGATGACTCGCGAAGCCAGGCGGGAGTGGATTCAATCGACTGCTTTCAAGCGGCTCCTTCTCTAGTCGATGCCGATGTCTGGAACAGATTTCGTTTTGTTCCAACGCTCCTTCCGTCCCATCAATTGACCCGGTATCATCTCGACGGCCCGTGGACAATCCACCAAAATATCCTGAAGGTAGCCCAGCGGCTAGTGGAGGCTCGTATCGACATCACATTCAACAACGAACCATGGCCGGAATCCCCTCACATCATCGATTTGATATGTCTCCGTCGCTTGTACGTCTCGAAGCCAGAAGTTTTGGACTACCTTAGAGCGCCTGCTCTCCAAGAAATTGCCCTGTTCGATCGGGAAAATGATTGTTACATTCGCTATCTGGAGCCCCTTCTCGCCCGCTCGTCCTGTATTCTACGGAGACTTTGCCTTGAAGGATGCCCGACTGCTCTAAAAACCACCGAAGTCCTCCAAAGAATTCCCTCTATTACCACGCTTCTCATGCTCCCCAGCGCGAGGTGCAAGATAACAGACATTGTCTCCATGCTCACCGTCCCTCAATCCACTGGTCGAACAGTGGTAGCCCCGCAGCTGCGCTCCTTGCGCTTCGGATACCAAAAGGACTGTTACCCCGACTATGCAGCGTATTTTGAGATGGTGAAGTCGAGGTGGGAAGCAGAGGAGTGCGCACTAACTGCTGCTACACTTCTCGTACCTTGGGGACCTGGACCGGATGGTGCACTTCGTAGCGGTCTGGATGCACTTCGGATGGATGGCTTGGATTTCGAGTTGCTACGCGGGCAGGAGGCTTTGGAGGCTATGCGTCACTGGCTCCATTATCCATCGTGGAGCTGATCATGGGTTGTCATGCAAAAATTCTCATATGCAGTTGTGTATAGCCCTTGTATCTCAAACGCGAGATCAATGTCTGAGCGAAATTCGGTGTGGTAGTCCGCGCTGAACATGTCGTTCAATTCCTCATGTGGTAGCATGTGGAAACTAATATCATTATTTATTATGAAGAGCCGCTGGGAACAAAATCAGATGTCTTTTCGACATGATTTTACCATATTGTAACACAACCTGCATCCTACGTCACAAGACACCGTGGCACAGACATCTCACCCAGGTCACCTCAATATGACCAGCCAATTACTCGGTAATTTGAGCATTGGCCTCGGCGGAGCGCTCAAGGAACCGTATGACGGCTCGACTTTCCACAGTGAAACCTCGTGGAAGCGGGAAGTCTCAGATGATGCAACAATTTGATAAATAATCGAAAAGGTAGTTGTACACGATCATTTGCTGTTATACCCTCTACCTCCAACGAGATTACTTCACACTTAGTCACCACCACACGTGGCATGAATAATCTCAGCGGCCTGGCGTGAGCGCGGGGTAATAGAGCACTCGAACGGGAGAGGCGTCCTACAAGAAGGAAGAAATCTGTGCTCAGCACGAGGATGTCAGGAGAATCAGAGCGGCGTACGCAATTAGACCCGGGAAATAATCGTACAAAGGCTCGATTTCCATCCCTGTTTCGTCCCGGGCCTTCTGGATGTCCAGGGTCGATAGAATGGAGGCAATGGTAATCCAGAGGGACGACATAGCCAGGTTTTTGCCTGGGCAGATCCTGGCTCGTTGAAGGTGAGATGCTGAGTTGGGCAAAGGCAGCGAGGAAGCCTACCGCCTCCCGAACCCGAAGGCGGCCGTCTCCGGGTCCCGCACGGATGGATTGAGCTTGCCGTCACGGAGGAAGCGTTCGGGTTTGAATGTGTGTGGGTCTGGGTATATTTCCTATCGCTAATTAGGGCAAGATTTGAGGGAATTGGCACATCACTCACCTCGTCATTCACGATCGCCCTGAGGACACCCCAGAAGTCAATAAAATATAGTGAGAATTAGGTGAGAATTAACCAGGCGTTCCCGATGACAATAGATCTCGCTGGAATCCGATACCCGCGGTATTCATCCTCGACAGAAAGGTAATGCGGGATCGCTGCACAATATATACGCTGAGTGCTCGTATACAAAAAGTAAACGACCCACAAACCTATGGGCCCGACGGGCTGCCACCGGAGAACCTCTTTCACCACCGCAGATACATACGGCAGCGCCGGCTCGTCCGTGAAATCCGGGAGGTGTCCGGGACCAATGACAGAGTCGAGTTCAGCCTGAGCTTTTGCTTGAGCGTCCGGATTTGCGAGCATGGCTAAGACGAAGGTTCCAAGAGCGGCCACCGTTGTATCGGCCCCCGCGGCATAAATGGACGCTGCCGTGGCTTTGACGACGCTTTCTTGGCCATCATTGTCGTTATCCTGAAGGGAACTGAGGCTCATGGACGTGAACGAGGGGCGCGCGGTCCCTAGTGCCTGCCGAAAATACCCCGACAATCAGTAAAGCTCTACCCCAATATTTAAACATGTGGCGCACGATATTCTGCTTCACATGGGCAAACGGCCTCTCCAAAAGCTCTCGAGTGGCTTTATGCCACTGCTTAGCCATGCGCTTGAACTCTGCTCCAGGGATCCAGCTGGGCACGTGTTTTAGAGCGGGGAAGGTATCCTGCGAAATCAGTTATTCGAGGCAAGGGTGTATCGGACAGATGAACGCACTACGAGGAACCGCCCGGGGAGGCTAGCAACGGATAGCCCGTGCATGGCTTCTTCCGCCAGATCGATGTACTGGTTGTTGGAGGAATCGACATCAATGCCATATGTGACGTCCATAATCAGTGCTCCGGCCATACTGTGTGTTTGCGAATCAGTAGGTTGCGCAGTGACACTAGGAGGCGACACTCGTACTGCCTGAAATGTCTCATCACGTCTCTCGGGTCCTGCAGAATGCGGCGAAGTAGAGTATGCGCGGCTGCGAGCTCTTGCTGTTGAAACTGCTTTACAGCACCCACGTTGAAAGCTTCGTGGAACATTTTCCGATGAGAACGCCTAAAGGTGTATCAGAAAACAGGAAGAACCATAATTTTCCAGTGACACCAACCATTGATCACCTATGGGGGTGGAGAGTTGAAAATGGACCATCAAAATCATTCTTACCGCGTACCGTATTTCATAAATGCTAATGACTGGTCAGCTGCGGGGCACGAACAAGACGAAAAAATGAACTCTACCGGTCCCATAGTCCCACCCCATCAGCTCAACAAGCATGGGCAGCCGAGGCCTACATAGACTGTGAGAATACGGCGGTACGTGTAGTAGACCCAATCACCTGTCTGAGTACAACGCCGACCGTTTGTCAAAGAGGTCTCTAACTGCTTCCATCGAGGACAAGACGACAATAGATGTCCCTACGACATTCAGATGGATGATATCTGAATCTGGGGGAGCGTCACTGGCCTGTGCGTAGCACGGATGGCAAATCGACGGACCAAATTCCTTGCTCCACTTGTGGTACGCTTCCCACTGCCGTTCCGTGGGCATATCAAACAGATTTCCTACGAGAGGCAACTTCTTCGGTCCGGGTGGGAGGGGGAGTCGAGACCGGTTGCGCTTCAAGCCATAGAATAAGACGACAAATGCGAGAACTGCTAGAGCTTGTATCATTATGGGCGGAGTGAATTGTGAGCATTCAAGAATGACAGGGACACTTTATAAGTACCAGGAATCGCCGGAATCGGACCGAACCGGCCTGTTCCTCCAACATTCATTCCATCTGCAAATCCCGGTGTTATGCTAAAATGCTGCCAAACACCACATTCGGAATGACGAAACGGACCTTGCAAAATAAAATACATAACCCCGGTAGCAGAGCCCCAGACCCTCATGACTATTGCTCCGGATATAGTGGTATAGTGAGGATTCGGAGCGGGACGGTCAGGCCAACGCTCTGTAACTTATATTTCAGGGCACAAAAGACGCGCAGACAGAGCGCACCTTCCACGGGGATGTCGGACTCATATCAGCGTTGACTCACAAAGCAAGCCTTCAGATCCCGTCTTTCAAGCATGAAAGGTTGGGCATCGACCTGCAGAAGTCGTGAATCAGAATTCGACTTGCGCAAGGACGGAATCCGGGCCCGGAGAATTCCCGGGAGACCACAGCTATCGGTGTTCCGCTGCGAACGGAAGCCCTAGCATTGCTTGAGTCCTGCGATTTGACAGAAGACACGAGTAATTTTGGAATTGAAACATCGGTGCAGGATTAATTCCGAGCCAAATTCCGGCGTTCCAAAGCGGAATAGGTCGTGAACGCGCGAACCAGTGTTATGCAGACCGTGTCGCTGCCATTTTGTGTTCCCCGTTCGGAGCCCGACTGTGCTTGCCCGGCCGCTGAGACGATCCATTCTGCACCAGAGAATTGTCCGTCGTTCGGATCCTTATAGTATTCGCGCATAGCAGTTTCAAATAACATATACGATGCATGTCAGACAGCAGCGATGGGTTGGTAAAACCACAGGCCATTCCCCAGAATAGCGGGACGTTGCCTTCCTAGGGCCTGGGCCCTTGGATTGGACAGCATGCAGGAAGCTTAAGGGCGGCAGAGAAACTACGCCGTCGATTGAAGGCCAAATGTCTGTGACAGAGGGAACTTGAAGAGAGGCGTGGATGACGGGGATGGCAAGACGCGTTGATCCGCTTCGGCAGTTTGCGGCGAGCAAGAATGATGCCATCAGACCAAGTTGCCGAAACTCAACTAGAGTCTAGGGCCACCTATGTATCACAAAATTTACTCGGATGTCGCTTGATCTAATGCAGTCATATACGCTCTCTCGATCCTGCATTTTTCGACATCGCGATGATGGGAAACTCCTTGCTTCAAGTTTTGACCATTACGATTCGGGCTGTGTAGCATAATTCAACTTTTAAGTAAGTAAGCCTCCGCAAAATTGCGGTCGATTCAAGGTGGATTTCCCAGCCTTGAATTGAGTGAAGAGCATTAGATGCTCCGTGGCGCTGGGCCTACACTCGAAGTGCCTGGTGTGTCTGGTGCACCTAAGGGAGCGGCGACGCAGTCACGTGGAGGCCTGTTAGGGGGGGTTACCGTGTATTAGTAAAACCCCCCTAAGAGGCCGGGGTAGGCGTCGGAGCGCCGGAGGTATCGTGGCTTCTATTATGTCATCTGCTTATAAATGCCCTTCGCGTGATCTTCGGGATCTTCCTTCGGTTTCCCACCACCCTCTGCTGGCGGCTTCGGGGCCTCCATCGCACCTATAACCTGCCTCTAATTTGGTTCCTGTTTATGCCCTTATAGCGTCATATACTGTGCATGATTTAGATTACTTTCAAAGCATGATCCTTGCTTGTTTTAAAATTAACATCAACGTGTTGGAGGCCTCCGGCTTGCCTCCAGTCCAATATTCATGCACTGTAAAGCTACTTCCAGTGACTCCAGCTATTGATAAGTAACATCAGAAGCAGCCTCACACATAGGGGTCTGATCTGTGGGATGCTAGAACTGCTTGGGAGCCTTCCTGGCATCTCTCGAAGGCCTCCAGTTGCAGTTCACGGCCAATTTGATCCAGCATAGAATGAATTCCAGTGAATCTATCTATTCGCAAAGCACCCCAGAGTCTGCACACATAGGTTGATTCATCCTGTAACATGTTTGAACTGCTCAGGAGGCTTTCCGCCATATAGGAGGTTGCATTGGAGGCCTACACCGCACCTGAGCGGCACCTCCCCTTTGATATTGGTGCATGATAAAGCTGATTCTAGACAATCTAGCTCTTCTGATTGGATGCTCAACATAATTTTGAGTCATCATGAGTCTAGGGGCCTGTTGGAAAATTATTCACAATCAACAGCGAGCCTCCTATGTCCCCGTGGTTGAGTTTGGCCAGTAGATCAAAGCACAGAGGTTCTGGTTGTTTTCCTTCTGTATTCAACTATTATGGAGGACCTAAGATGGCTTTAATCTGCAGGTGGAGCTTACAATGCCTATGACCTCTGGTAGGCTACAGCTCAACCACATTCAATAAAATTTCCTTATATATGGCAGGAAAATATATGAATCCAGTAGCCCACTAATCAATTACCATCTTCAAGGTTTATATGATTATATTATAGATGAATGGAGATCCTGGAGGTGTCGGAGGCCGTCGGAGGCCTCCGACATGTCCCAAATAATGACATACTGGCTTCCAATATGAATATTTATTCTTACTTGAGGTTCACATGTAGTACTAATAGTCTCTACTTCCGATTGAACACACAAAAAGAGCAGTTCAAGGAACAACACCACCTCCAGCGCCTCCAATTTGGCCTCCAACACCTCCCTCCCCTGCCTAATCCAAGAATTTCAGGTGGGTATAGGTGGTAGCTGGTGTGCACCGGCCACTACAGTCACTGTGCATCCTGTACTCCTGCGACTGGTGGTACTCAGGATAAATTTGCAAGACACAGGTGAATTTGATTGATATTACTCGGGAGGCCTCCCAAAGCATTAGAGGTGATAGCAAAGCATCAGGCTTACTACCTCCGACACATTGGAGGCCTCCACTATGCCACCAGTTTGATAGTGGTACATCATAAAATTAATTCCGGGCAATCGAGTTGTGCTGATTGGATGCTCGAGGTAATTTGAGTCATCACAGGAATCTGTGTCATATGGCGATTCAAAGATATAATCTATGGTTGAACCTGCTAAATCTGGCCAATCAGTCAAAGCATTTCCGAACAATATATTTATTCAAGGTGACGTACAAGGACTTCAATTGTTGGGTGGGCTTGGGGCACCTTCCACACCTCCGACACCTACATTCCAACCAACCAAATGCTTTTTTTGCATATGAACAAATGACCACAATCTGTGAAACATGCATACCCCATCAAATTCCCACCAGACCAAATGGTTGTGCACAATTCACGGCATGTTGAAGATATTGGAGAGGTGTTGGAGGTGCTGAAGGTCGTTGGAGGCTTCCACATCATCCTTTTTGGGCTTTCATCGATCGAAGAGGATTTGATTGTGTACTTTTCATAATTGGGATGATGAATTAATACTGTCCAGCAGATATAGAGCTGGTTTAACCAGTAATGTGCATGATCCTTAAGGCATGTGCCAAATTTCGATGTTTTTCCCCCTATATTTGTGGTCTGAGACCTGGAATAAGTATAAATCCCACCTTTGGCACTTAGTACAGGCTTCTTACAATATAGGTGAAGAGTTCTTTCACTGGAAATTTTTTCAAAGATGTTGAATCTGATCCTCTGCTACTCTGTGCAATGTTCAACCTAAGACCTTGGTTGACTTTGCCAGATATTTGTGCATCGAAAAATAACTTGATTCAGGGTGAGATCTGTTGATTATCTAGTGCCCGGGCATCGCCCAGCTTTCATTTGGTCCATGTCCCATGATATTCCATCCAATATTGAGCTTACTAGAAACATTTTACATTGAGCTCATGGTTATTCGTGTTCTGATTGGCCCATCAATCTGCGGCCCGGCCTTCACCGACTCTTCGGGCATTGCTATTATAATGGTGGGTGAATGGCGAGGCCTTTTTTCGCTTCTCCAACATGTATCTACTTCAAATAAGAATGAATGCTCATATTAGAATCCAATATCATTCTTTGGTAGGTGTGGGAGGCCTCCAATGGCCTTCGGCGCCTCCCTTGATGGCCTTCGACCACCTCGAGCATATTCAACATGCCAGTAGCCATGCCTGGAATGAACCGTTAGGACAATTTTAGTGGTCCACTGGTATGAAATCGCAAGATTGTCACCACTTGAAACACGACAAGTGACCAATAAACAAAGGATGGAGGCCTACATCGCCTCATGCACTGCTGATTTTTCTGGAATGAACAAGCTACTGGTATGGTTATACACCTGTGCAATGACCCTGCCATCCTTGTGAATAGCTAAAGTCACTGGAATACACTTTATGATTCACAAATACCAAAGTGGAGGAAAGCTGAAGGCCTCCGACACATCGGGAATTTCAACATTAATCCGAACAATGCAAGGAACAGGCATCGAAAGCAATCTACAGAAAATGCGTAGTATATGGGGCTATGAGTACACAAGATAGAGCCCGATTGGAGCTGGGGAGAGGCCGCGATGTAGATGGGAGGCTGATGGCATTGGCCAAATATTTGGTCCGGCCTGTCTCTCTCCTTCTCCTCCTCCATGCCTCCTCTACCTGGTGGTGAGCGATCATGCTCAGCACTCTGCTGCCCCTAGGCCTCTTAATGGTTGCTACTGGGCCTTTCTACTGCTGGACTCGCGCTTTCTTGTTACTTTTTTGCTTCCTCAGGCCGCTTGTGGTGAGCAAACACTTCACTTCTTTTGCATTTTTCTTGCTGATGCATCTATGATTCTGCCTGTTGCAGGCTGTTCCTGTGGTGTATCATATTTGTGCTGTCTATGCCAGTCCCATTTTGTAGAAGTCGGAAGCTTTGGTGCGTAACAGTACTCTATTTTTGTAGATTTCTTTACTGACAATCTCCTGTCTACGCCCTCCCTCAGAAATTGCGGGACAAGGCTCCAAGAGCGCCTTCCCCCGCACCTGTGGGTGATCTAGCCCTTCTTTTGACCCATGATGTCCTCTTTGGACACACTTTTCACCCGCCTGTCTTGCCTCCGCTTCAGCCTCTGTTCTCCGATGACTTGGCCACCCAACTGTTTCTTTGACAGTCCGGCCTATATTGGCTCCCTCATGTGTGCGTCAGCAGTAAAGAAGGCGCAAGCTGCAGAAGGCGTCGAAGGTGCCTGCAATGCCTTCGGACCACCCGCTCATAGGTGCAGGCAAGCAGGAGCATATACAATCCTGGCCAGGGTGAGACAGCCCCCCTGGCTCCCTTCAAATTGACTCTGTCATTGTCAGCCCCCGGACCCGATGTGCCCACGCCTACTGCGCCTCCTGCGGGACCTCCTGCACCTCCTTCGGATCCACCTGGTGAGGCCCTAGTACTCAACATGCTGGTGCAGGTGATGCCGACTGCGCTGAAGAGCAGGGGGCTTGCGCTGGAGCAGATTCGGACCACGGGGGCTTGCACCGAAGCAGATTCGGGCAGTGTAGGACCACCTGCTCCTCCCTGCTCCCCATGCACCAAGGCCCTCACCCTTGCTCACCATCTGGCACTGCTCACGTTTTACTCTCCTCCGCTCACTTGCGTGCACCTGTAGCATTATAAGCATTATATATATATATATATTGTACATTTGGCAGCCTGCTACTTGTTATACATACTCTTCAAGACTTGGGAATAACAATGATGTTTTACTGTAGTTCCAATGAGTGATGATACAGAAAACTCGGACATGTGCGTCGGAGGTGTCGGAGGTGCGGGAGGAGGGGCGGGAGGAGGGTGGGAGGTGGGAGGCGGCACGCCGCAGCGGCGGGCGGGACCGGCCGAGAAGGGCACGTGGAAGTACTGCCACGACCTCCTTCCCTCCGACGCCTACCCCGGCCTCTTAGGGGGGTTTTACTCATACACGGTAACCCCCCCTAACAGGCCACCACGTGACTGCGTCGCCGCTCCCTTAGGTGGTCTGGTGGTGATTTGATATGCCGCCACCTCTCTTCAAACCATGCCCACCAATTCTGAAGACCACGGGTATCTTTCTGCGCGGGCGAAGAGCAGCATGCGCCCGCGCAGTGAGCTAACTAGGTTCGTGTAAAAAACTGAACAGTTGTGCGTAACCAATCCATACGACTGTAAATTCAAGGCGCACCGTGTCATCTACAATCTTTTGTGCGTCAATGGCTGGACGGGGTGGAGGTGGTACGTACCGCGGGCTATGATTTGTGCACAATAGGGAAATAGGGGGGCCTGTTATGCCGTGGGGCCACGTCGGGAAGATCAGCCTGATGCAAGTGCGAAGGAGTGTCTCTATATTGAGCGTCCTGGGGAGCTAAGCTCAAGGGTTTTGCAAGACGCAAGCAAGAGGAAACTGGTGCCCGAGTAACGGGAAAAGGAGATCAAAGAAGCCTTGGACGCTCATGCCAAAGCAATGAATGCGCAAGCGATGTCGTAAGCATTAGAAGCGGTACGTTCAGTTTTTATGCGCAATGAATAATACATTGCTTATCGTCTTAAAAATTGCGAAGGGTCTCCATAGAGAAGACATCAGGTGGATCTACTGGCATGCAACTTCGATCTGTCGAGTTGTCTTACTGAGGGTTCAACCGGAATCACTTCGCGCCATTTGCAGATGTGCATTCAGAAGGACCGTGAAGAAGTAGAAAAATTGAAACGCACCAGTGTTACTACACTCAAGCCACTTGGCCTGCAGCTGAAGGAGTTATGTGTGGAGGAACACGTTGAAGCGATGAAGGTGGAATCGAACGAAATTGCGGAAAGATACGCGATGAGGCTTGCACGGCGTCGATTCTCCGTGTAGCATTTAGCAACCCCAATTTAACTCTTTGACGCAGATTCTCCGGATCCCACCGGGTCGCCGACCTCCCACGCTGGTGTCGGTTCTGCGCAGCTCCATCCCACACTGTCGAGATATCCCTGCACTGCTCGTCCACATATGTATTGTTGTTATTCAGTCCTCACAAGGCACCATTCAACTTAAGCTGGGAACCGGGCATTTCGGCGATCCCAATGTTGAACACCACAGGATAATCACATGGTTTGATAGTGAGGTTGAGGGCTACCTTGTCGAACTTTCCCACTAGCCGGCCGCTCAAAGCGATAAACGAACAGTAAACACACGCACAGATTTGTTTGGTTCTTTCACAGATCAAGCAGTCCCGCAGTTATGCTGTGATCCAGCGGTAGTTGAAGATGCCCGAGATGCCCGAGCGGAATTGAACCTCTGTCAAACACATTCTGGTGTGCATCTGATCTTAAACAGCCAGAGATTTGAACTGCTGCGTGGAATTTCTCGTCGTCAAGCTCCCGGCGGGCTAAATAATAATCGTCGAAGGACCAAGACACCTAGGCACAGAAGATGCCATTTCGGGGATGGAGAGGTTCAATCGGGAGCCCTCTTACGTGCCGGAAGAAAAATTCGACTCTTGTATTATGCGGAGGGTGGAAAGAACGAAGCATTGTACATCGCTTAGCTAAAGCACGCGCATATTTGTTTGACCCCAAATCAGTGCTGCGTAAGTCATGCTGTGATCTAGCGGTAGTTGAAGATGCCCGAGATGCCCGAGGGGGATTGAACATATCAAATATCGTACATTCTGGTGTACATATGGGGTGTTTGAAGTCCGCCACAATTTTGAACCGCTGCGTGGAACGCCTCATCGTCAGGCCTATACCCTACCCGTTGAAGGCCCAGGAAGCCTACAGTAGCTTTCCAGGAACAGAAGATGCCATTTCGGGAATGGAGAGGCTCAATCGGGAGACGTCTTACGTGGGGGGAGAGGTTAGAGTGTTGTACTACGCAGATGCTCGGAGAAATGAACCGCTGTAATTTGCTTAGGTGGATCGAAATCATCCAAATTCCTCATTAATATTTAATTTAAACTTTGACGTGGCTCGCCTCACCCTCTCGAAGTTTCCCTCCGTGACATTTTCCGACGGACCTCGGTCTTCTCCTACAAAGAGATAAGCCCGGTGTATTACGGGACCAGTGTTCACTTCCTATTATCTCATAAAATCGATATCCTCCTCATTATCACTGGGTCTTCCATAAATTCTAGTTCAGCTGGTGTCTCGGTGAGCTACTAGATTAAAGTTGTTCTTTTGATATTTAAAAGTTTAAATAAAATAAAATTTAAAACAAGGCCGAAGGTATTTGCCCCCCCCCCCCGTCCTTTGAAGCCCGTGAACTTTTCTGCGTTTCATGGTGCACATATTGATGCTGTCCATTCCTCGCAAGGAAGGCGCGATTCAGCTCAAGTTCGGAACTTGGCATCTCGGCGAGCTGGATGTTGAACAGGACTTGATTAATTGACTTATTCTCCCCGCGGATTTCATTGGGCTTCCAGTCCATCAGCTAACAGTATTAGTTTTGACAGGCCCTTTTATTCTTTGCCAACGTTCATTGGCCGGATAGGACTGCGCTTCTTGGTGTACGAAAATGAACCATGAGCGCCACCGGGCATCTCGGCGAGCCGAATGTTGAACACCACAGGAGACGCACATGGTTTGATGGTAAGGAGATGGCCCACTAGACTTCCTGGCCCTCTGCCATCCCCGGGGGAATTTCTTCGAAGTTCTCATGGCCACGGCTCTCCAGACACTACTTCACCTACAAAGGGATAAACCAGGGTCTTGCCTCTAAATTGTCAATGATTCGATGAATTAAAACAACGAGAAACACAAGTTTGCTAGTCCCTCTAAATCCAACCCTCAATTTAAAACGTCAGTTCAACCTACCTAGCAACGCACTCCCGCCGCAGTTAGCATCGGATTGTAATAAATGTAACGCAAATGCGACGAGACGGAGACATCTGATAAATTTAATCAGCTGCACAATTGCAAGTAGAGTCGATTAAAACGAGACTGATGACCGTACTACCATCCGCAAATCTTGAAGATCTGGAAGAACCCAAGAATCAAGGGCGTGTGTGTACCTTGCCCTTGGGCGGGCTTAATAGTCTCGAGTAGCGCCCATTCGAGATTTTCTGTCTCACGGTTGTCGTCTGCCGGCGGCGTACTGAATCAGGGTATTTGGTTGTGTCGTGACGTTTGACGTATCCGTATCACATGCCGGGCGTCGTGAAAACACATGTAACCCTGTCTGCCTGCCCTTCTTCCTTTTCCTTTCTTCCTTCCTCGCTTCTTCCATAGTAAGTACACTTCACCCACGACGACGACGACGACGAGCATGGACCTGGCGCTCGAGGACGAAGACGTGCGCATCGCCGTGCGCGCGCTGGGCGATATGCGCAACGGGAAGCAGAGCGGTCTGTGTTGCCCGTCCATCCATCTATCAGCCGTGTTCAGGCCACTCATGATTTTTGTGGACAGCAGCGTTCGTCTTCCCAGCGCAAAAACAGCAGCAACAGCAGCAGACACAGAATCAGAGCGATGCGGGGGAGTCGCCGAGAATGAGCAGCGCGAGCGCGAGCGGGAGCACGAGCCACACGCCCGCGCTGTCGCTCTCCCTGACGTCGACGCACCCCGCGTCGTCCCCGCCGCATACACCACCTTTGGAGGACGATAGAGACGACCACGGGCCCCGCAGTGCGAGTAGCAGTGGGCCCAATAACGGAAACGGAAACGGAAACGGATCTGGGGAGAGCCCGACGTACCCCTCGCTCGCGCGCATGCAGAGCCTCCCGCTCGTGAGCGGCGCGCTCCGCGTCTACGAGGCCGGCAAGGCCAACTCGCGCGTCGTCCAGGTGCGCCCATCCTTCCTCCTTCCTATATGCGCAGCATGCTGATAATTATCTCCTAATTTTTTTCGCAGTACACCTCCTCGCTCGTGAGCACCTCCTTGCGCCACGCCAGCAGCCGCCTCCCCGCGGGCTCGGGCGAGCGCATCGACGAGTTCGCCGGCGGCATGCTCGATCGAGTGAGTCTCCCTCCTGTTTTCTTCTCTCTTCCTTCGTCCCTCTTCCTTCGCTCCCCTTCCGTTCTCGTGTTTCGTCCTCGCTCCGGCTAGCCCATTTATCTCGCCCGATTCATTTCATTCCTCTCATTTCATTTCCCTCGTTTCATTTCGCCTCGCGCGCGTGGGCCGGCCGGCTATTCTTTTCGAATATCTTTCCCGAGTCCGGCTCATCTGCTCTGTTATCGGGGCGGCTGTGCGCGTCCACACGCCCCGCGCGTTAAAAGCTCCGCGGCCAGTCGGGTGTGTGCGGCGGCGGGGCCATGGGGATTTGTTTCCGAATCCGAGAGTGGATCAGTGGACGGATGCTGCGGTGGCGTGTCCCTTTCTTCCTTCCTTTTTTTCCTTTTTGCGTCGTCTTGCGTCGTCTTGCGCGTTGTCTCTGTGATTTCCCTTGCGCGGTCATCTCACCCCTTCCCATCATTTTTCCATTTATCCTTTCATTCGCCCCTTCATTTATGCCTCATCTCATTGTGCGTGGCGGTTCCGTGATTATGCGTTATGCCGCGATCGTCGACATGTGATTGTGTGCGGGCTCCGTCTTGGGATGTCCCAGCTTTGGACGACAGCAGGGGAGGGGAGCGGCGCGTACGGGGGGCGGGGGGCGCATATATCAGGCATCCGCGCAGGCATCCTCGGCCGAGGCGTCTTCGTGCTCGCGGCCCACCCCTCGAGACGCTCCGTCGGCGTCTGAATGCTCCTGCACGAGTACTACCGAGTGCATGTCCGCCCGCGTGCAAATCCTGCGCATATATTCGCATATCCCCCGCATATATCGAGCCATCTGCGCCCTCATCCAGGCGTCCCCGCCCGCACATCCTCGTCGTCTTCGTGCGAGTCGGGCGTGCGGGGTTTACGCGCGACCGCGTGTTTCTTCCTTGGCCCTTCACTTTCATTCATCCATTCTTTCATTGCGTCCCGGGATCCTGCGGCCCACTCCTGCGCATCCCGCATTTATTCTTATTCCGCCCCGGGATAAGATGACTGAAGGGATCCTTGGCCTGCCCACTGCTGCACACCTCGGGACACGCAGCTCGTGGCTCCGTCGGCGTCTTTACATGGAGCCTTTGCGCTACCGCATGTTTCTTCTTTCTTCTTTCTGGCCCCCAGTTCCTCCTTCCTTCTTTTTTCGGTCCCGGGCTCCTGCGCCTGCGGCCCACCTCGGGACGCTCCGCCGGCGTCTTCGTCGCGCGTTCCGCGTGTTTTTCGCTGTTCCTCACCCCCTGCGCGCGGATCCTTCTATTGCGGCTGCAGGGCTCTGTGATTTTGGGATGCGGTGCCAAGGCTTGACTTATGTCTCTGGCGATCGTGATGCGATTCTGTGGGGGGCACGGGCATGTGATTGTGCGTGTGCTGGACGGGGTGCCGTCCCTGAATCCTACCCCTGCATACGACGAGTCGGCGTTTTTCCGGTGGGGCGGTGGACCGTTCTTCCGACGGTGCGCATCTCAACGCATTGGGGCGCGCGGATCTTCGTTTGCCGGGGCGAGGAACGTTCTTTTTATTCCAGATATTCGTTCGTTCGTGCGGCATACATTGGGCGAACTTCGGGCAGCATATCCCGCGCCTTGATCCACTGCCCGTATTTGTGCGGGCCGCGCGCGAATTTGGGCATATATTCGCGCGCGTATATCCACCGATTGGCCGCGTATATTTCGCATATCCCGCGTGCATATATCCCGCGCCACACCCGCGCCCACTTATTGCCGCGTATATCCACCCCTTTTCCTCTTCATCGTCACCTATCCTCCCTTGACATCTCTTCCATTCCTCCCTTCATTTTCACCCACTGGCTCCTGGCGGACGCTGACGCGTTTCATGTTTTCGTTTGGGCAGCTGGACAAGTACCGCGGGAAGAGCACCGCCGACTCGGGGTCGGGCTCCGGCTCCACCTCGGGTGTGGAGTACCGCGAGCGCGAGCGCGACTCTGGGGCGGAATACCGTAACCGGGAGATGCAGCAGCCGGGGCCGTACGAGGGCCCGTACGACGCGCGGGGGGAGTATCGGGTGGATTACGACGAGAGAGAGAGGGGGAGGGACGAAGACAGGGATAGAGAGAGGGAGCAAGGGAGGGAGAGGGAAGGGGAGAGGGAGGGGGGAAGGGTGCCAAGTTGGCTTGAAGGTGTGTTTCCCTCCTTTTTTTGCTCGACGCGGGGAGTCATCTCCCTTCCCTTCGTCGACGCGCGAGAGTCGAGCCGCTTGCTGACGGCTTCTTTTGTGGGGACGTGTAGCGACGTCGCCGTTCGTGCCCCCACCGCCGCCGCCGCCGGGGTTCCGCGACGAGGAGGGTGGGGGGCGGGGGCGGGGACGTCGGCGCGACGACAGAGACGACCGGGGCGGGCGCGGCGCGCGGGGTGCAGACGGGCGGGGTTTAGAAGGGAGGGGCGCAGAAGGGGGTGCACGGGAAGGGGAGGGAGGAGGAAGAGAAGGAGAAGGCGGGGAGCGGGCGGTGGCGCAGCGGAGCCGGTGGCAGGCGATGCTGCTCGAGGCGGGGGGGCTGAGCGCCGCGCTGAGCGACGAGAGTATGCGGAGGCTGCGGTATTGTTTGCAGTGGTTGCAGGTGTGTGTTTAGCTTTTCTTTCGTTTTCGATAAACTGCGCACGGCTCCCATCCACTCCGCGCACGCACGTCCTCCGTTTCATTTCATTTTCTTCCCCGCCTTGGCCCATCCGGCGCTTCGCTGCCCTCGTCTTCTCCGCCTCGTAGTACGATCCACACATATGACGCGCGCCGTTCCCTTCCCTTCCTTCGCGTCGTCTCCTCCCGATACAATCCACACAAGTACTGATCCGCCCCCTAGTACGCGACGCAGCACATCGACGCGCAGATCCTCATCCTGCGGGACTTCATCGCGTCGCTGCATCCGCTCCCGCCTCCCGGGCAGGGTGGCGCACTCGCCGTCACCACCGCCCCAGCAGAGGAGCCGGAGCTGACGCCGGAGCACCTGCGCACGCTCGCGCACCTGCGGCGGGACATCGTACACACGATCCGGCAGGTCGTCGGCGTCGTGTCCAAGTACGCGGGCGGCGCGCTGCCCGAGCCCGCGCGCGGGCGGGTGCGGGGATTCATCTTGGACCTGCCGAAGCGGTTTACGGAGGGGGCGGGGAGTCCGGTTGGTGGGGGTCCCAGTAGTGCGGTGACGGGCGCGGCGAGCGGGGTAGGGGTGGGGACGGGGACGGGGACGGCGGCGAGGAGGGGGATGCGGCGGGAACGCGGGGCGGGGGCGGAGTCAAGGCCGGGGAGTCCGGGGCCGAGCGGGTCGGCGCCCGCGAGTCCGCGCGCGCACCTGCGGCCGCTGCACCCGCACGCGCCGGCTGGGGGCCACAGCCGGCGCCCCTCGGCGTCGGCGGGCGCGGGGGTGGAGCCCGGGAAGGCGATGGCGGCGGCGCAGCGCGTGCTGACGCTCGCGACGGAGAGCCTCGACATGATGCGCGGGGTGACGGCGGTGGTGGGGGATAGTTTGGATCGCGCGGATGCGTACGTCGTCCTCTTCTTTCATTCTCTTCTCTTTGCCTGGCTGACGATGTCCATGGGTTATTAGGTGGGTCGACCGCCTGCGGACGGTGGGCATCCAGCGCGGGATGGATGGGCTCGCGCTGCCCGAGGGCGGGCAGGGGCAGTGGGCGTCCGGCGCGAGCGCGAGTAGCAGCGTCGGCGAGAGCGCGAGCCCGGGGTACGGGCGGCCGCGGAGCCCGACGGCGGGGTACAGTCACAGCGGCGCGACGAGCCCGGGGTACGCTAGTGCTAGTGGGGGCGCGGCGAGCCCTGGATACGCGAGCGCACCGAGCCCGTACGCGGGTGCGCCGAGCCCCGGGTTTGGACTCGGCGGGATGAGCCTCGGGGCGCGGGGCGAGGACGAGCGCGAGCGCGGGGAGGCGCGGATGGAGGTGGACGGGTAGCGCCCGCCCCCTCCCTCCCTCGCCCCGGGTTCCGTCTTCTTATTGCTTGCTTGCTTTCGTCACGTTTCTTACTCTCTTCCTCGTCTGTACTCTCATCCAGCCAGTCATTGACATACCTACCTACATTCCTTTCATTCATTTCCTCTTGTTCTTCCCTCTCCCTCTCCCTCTCTTCTGTACACGTATATTGCACCTTCACACATCCATGACGATCCCTCCCCTCCTTTTTTGCGCTCTCTCTCTCTTATTAATTAACTTATTTCATTCATTCCGTTTCTTTTCCGTTCGGTTGGTGTATATTCTTTTTTTAGCTTTTGGCAACTTTTTGGCATTTGTGTGTAGGCTACGTATACATCGCTGCGAGCAGTAGAAATGACACTTGGTCAAAATCATCCTCCTGCAATTGAGAGTCCTGTCCGATAGTCGCGGAGAAGGTTCTCTGAGGACGATGTGGGCATGTGAATATTCGTTTCCTTGGGGAGGATTCAATAGGATTCAATTCATAAGAGGGAGGCATGTGTTTCTTCATTTCGTTGGGGATCAGCTGTGCAGGTGTTAGCGGCAATCTGATAATGATAATCGCGCGCTGATAAGGGAATTACCGGACGGGGATGGGCGCGTGGAGGTCGGGCCGCGGCCAATCGAGGGTTGGTTGGCCGCGGCGAGGGGGAATCGGAAATCGGAACCTGGAAAGTGAAAGACAACGCAGAGGAGAAGGTCTCGCTAAAATATTCACGCGCGAATTTGACTGTCCGTGCCGGACGAAAATGGACGGTTGCATTCGAGGGTTCTATATAACCTGTCACTTGTCTGGGACCCTAGGTGCAGCGTTGAATTCCAACAAGTGTTAATCTTCAAGGCGTCACCGTGGAACCAACACCGGACAGACTAAATAGATCGAGTGCTTTACCCTTCATATCTTATGGGTTTAACACCTGTAAGAATCCATTGGTACCGTGATTGATTGATTGATTGATTGAATTTCAAGATTGTCACTGTATGTAGCCAGGAAGGCGATGACAGTAGTACGGACAGGGGGTGGAGGTAAGTAATCGTTGGGTTGGTGGGTTGGATAAAGTAAGATAGAGAGAGCGGTAAAATTAAAATGGTGAAATAGGTGGGATACGATTCATGAGACAGGTTATCAAGGTGCGGAGTCAGGTTGTGTCGGGGATGGGTTGGGGGTGTGGGGGTTGTTATTAGTGGAAGCGTATGGTCAGAAAGATAGAGAACGAGACCATGAGAGAGAGAGAGAGGGTGAGAACACGAACACGTAACAGGGGACCGGCTAAAGGTGATCATCACGGGGGGCTAGGCCGCGAGAATCGACCCGTAGACTCGATAAATTTCGACATGCAGGGGAGCAACTTGGGGTGGGTGAGGAGCGGTGAGAGATGGAGGGTGCCGAAGTGACCAATTCCACGGCACGCGACGTGTAGGGGTTGTCGGAGAGGCTCCCACGCCGGGCATTGCAGAATGTAGTGTCCCCGCGTTTCGAAGGGAGCTCCACAGTCATCGCAGGCGGCAGAGTCCACAAGCCCAACCTTGAAGCGATCCGCGTTAAGGAATGAGAACCCGGTTCGGAGTTGGGAGATTGAGGAGGAGGCTTTGCGGGAGAGTGTGGACGAGGAGTAGAGGCGGGTAGGGATGAGGGATGGGGGTGACTTGTCTAGGTAGCGAAGTGTGCTGCCCACCTTCGTCGACTTCCAGCGGGTGTCCCAGGCGCTGAGGATTTGAAGGTGGATGCGACGGCGGACTGTGGTGAGCGAGATAAAGTTGTTCGGGTCAGGGTCGCGTTTGGACGCTTCCTTAGCCGCTTCATCCGCCAGCTCGTTGCCCACCGTCCCGATGTGCGCAGGCGTCCAGAGGTTAAGGATGGTGAGGTGGGGGCGGGTGAGGAGCGCGTCGCGGACAAGCTTGTCATAATGGATTGCCCGGAATTGCCCCGAGCGCGGTGAGGTGGAGAGGATACCCCGTAGAGCGGCTTGGGAATCGGCAACGCACATTACGCAGTGGCAGTCGTCCTTGAGTGCCTTTGATGTTGCGCACAAGAGCCCTTCCATCTCCCCCTCACAGACCTGTCCATCCCCCAACGGCACATGCAAGCGCTCCTTTTCCTCCCCATCTTCCACCCGTACCGCAGCGCCACCCGCCCGACCCTCCATGAGCGATCCGTCCGTGAACCAGGTTGAAATCCGGCGTCGTTTGTCGGTAAGGGCGACCTCTAAGGCGCGGAGGGCATCTTCCTTTGGCAAGATGGCCGTGGTGACAGGAAGCGGAGGGGACCAAGGGGGGGTGTAGACGGGGACTATCGGTTCCATTCCGAGAGTTGGGTCAAATAGAGCCATTGGGGACTCGCATGGAGCTACCACTCGGGGGACTCCCCGTTTACGGAGGCGTTGACCGCGGGACGGGACAGTCGGGGGCCAGTTCGTACCGGGGACGCGTTCCACAAAGTGTAGAATAGAGGCGAGCTTGGGAGATTTGGGGGGCGAGGCGATGGCCTCGCGGAGGAGGGGATGGAGGATATGGGAGGGAGGAAGAGTGAGGTAGTACGCGACTGTGTTGAGGGCGGCGCGTTCAATATGAAGCTGAGCCGGTAGGATCGCTGCTTCCTTCTCCAGGACCGCCAACGCAGCCGTGCGGAACGCTCCTGTAATGCAGCGCGCCACGGACTTGTTGATCTTGTCCTAAGGCTCCAACCATTTAGTTTTTGTTTGAAGATCCGGGCAAATCAAATGGAAACGGTATTTAAACAGTTTAAAAACCATTTAAAACCGTTTAAAATGGTACTTTTTGGGAGATAGAGACTAGCAAGAAACCCGAGTTGAACAACTGGTATATTAACCTCTGCGGCAGTCACAGTTGTGCTGGGCTCGGGTTCAAGCCAAAGCCTAACCCATTCCGGATGTCGTGTGGGGCCGAAGTGTGGGGCTGAAGTACGCCTCGGCGTCGTTTGAATTTTGAGAGACCGACCTGTGAACCGTGGGTATCGCGACATAGCCCACTTGATGGCATTATTCTGTAAAATTTCTTGCTCTCAATATCTCCTGAAACCTGAATGAGATCCAAGTTCCCTAATTTCAATTGCTTTGACATTCAGATGCAAGGTTGAGTATTGGTTCAGTGGGTACATCGGAAGATCCAGTCGCATTGATGCACTCAATTGATCAAACTTCAGGGGCCAGTTGCGAGCAAGGAAAAATGTGTTAAGCTGCACGAGAGTTGAGTTATAGTTGAAATCCCAATATTTCAATCTCACATTCAACCTTGAGGACTGAAATCACAGACCCTCCCCTGTAGAACCATTTAAACCATTTCAAAACCATTTGTTTACTGTTTGGACCTCACCCCAAACAAAATGGAAATAAAAACGGTTAAAACCGTTTAAAACCATTTACAAACGGAAACGGTTGGAGCCTTATCTTGTCCAGCGGCTTGAACGAGTCTGCGGGTAGGGGGAGGAAGCAGGCGACTCCGTAGTCAGCGCAGGATAGAACGGTAGAACGAGTGAGGTCACGGATAAGTAATGGTCGAAGGCCCCAGGAGTTGTGCATGATTGCCATGGAGGCATTCAGCGCGCGCGCCGCCGACACCGAGCGCGCTGCGATGTGCCGCTTCCCATTGAGGCGTCTGTCCAGCCACAAACCCACCCACTTCACCTCCTCGGACGGGGTAATGTCCTTCCCGTCAAAGCGTACCGTGACCTGCGACAAGTCTGCGTTGCCCAACGCGATATGCAGCAGGTCCGTCTTGTCGCTCTCGAACTTCGCCTCGTCCTCCGCTTCCCACTCCTTCGCTATCCTGCCCGCCCATTCCAGGTTGCACGCGTTTTCCAGGGGACACTTGCTCGCCGTGGTGAAGGTGACATCGTCCACGAATCCTTCCGGCCACGCGACGTCAACGTTAATGGTAGAGAGGCGGGTGAGGAGGCGGTTTATGGTGAGCAGGAAGAGGATAACTGAGAGGGCAGAGCCTTGTGGCGCACCTTTCCCGGTAACGCAGAAAGTGGCGGTAGATCTCCCGTCAATAACCACCGTTACCAGGTGGCCGTCCAGAAAGGCTAGCACCCAAGCAATGGTCATCCGAGAGAACCCACGGGACGCGAGCTCCTCTGCGATAACACGATGACTGATGCCGTTGAACGCGTCCTTGAGGTCAAAGAATAGGGTCGAGACAATATTGCCTTTGTCAAGCTGAGAGCGAGCGCGGTGAATGAACGTGTCCGCCGCCTGTTGGGTATTGTGTCCAGGACGACCTCCGAACTGGCCCTCGTGGAGAATCCCCAGGGACTCCGCTTCGAAGGTGATCCTGTTCGCCATTAGCCGTTCCAGGGGTTTCGCCAGCGTTTCCGCGTGCTGTTCCACTGGGCGGTACGACTTTGGGCTGGTTTTGTCCTTCTTGCCGGGCTTGTGAGTTGGGATAGCGTTGGATTGTTTGAGTCGCGTGGGGTAGAGGCCAAGGCGGAGGGAGGCTTGAAAGGTATGTCGGATCCACGGTCCAGCAACCGGCCACGCGCGTTGGACAAACCCCATTTGAATCCCGTGGGAGTCCGGCGCTTTCCACGGGTCACTCGACCTTACCACCTCATCAACCTCCGCGTCCGTCACCTCAGTCTCTGCCCGTTCGTCAACAATCCTCAAGCCCTCCAGAACCACTGCCTGCTTCCTCGCTCTCTCGTCCTCAGCCCTCGCTCTCGTCTCTTTCGCCTCCGCCTGTACCTTCTCGTGCTCCAAATCCGCCCGTTTCTCTTCACTATCGATCGCCCTATCGCCTGCTATACTACGTTGGTGGTGGTTGTTTTTTATGGTGGAAGGTGTGTTCTTTTTGTTTTTATCGTTGTTTTCGTTGTTGTTCTTTTTGTTTTTGTTTTTGTTTTTTGTTTCGTTTTTGTATTCGTCCGCCTTCAATACACGCTCTCTCGTCCTATCCTCCCGCGTCACGCCCTCAACCTCCGCCGCCGAGTCCCCAAACCATGCCCTACCCATCATCCGGCCGCGTTCCGAGAGATCCGTTGCGACGACTTGAGTGAGTGGGTCAACAAGTGAGGGGAAAACCGAGCGCGGCTTGTGACGGATCTTGTTAAGGATGTCGAAGACGTTGGTGCGGTCGAGTCCCCGGATCATCGTGCGCCAGACCTCCTCCTTCGCGGATGAGATGCCTTGGTAGAGAGCTCCCCTCGCAACGAGCCATGCTCGACGAGTGTCTGGCGTGCGGTGGCGCTTGAACCAGCGTTCCGCGCGGCGCTGGTTTTTCAGGAGGGTTTTGAGTTCCGGAGACCACCATTGCCGGGATCGAGAGCACGGTCGACGAAGAGCCGTGGAGGAGCCCACCGCCAGAATCAAGGCTTCGCAGATGAGGTCGACAGCGTCGTCCAATTCGCGTTGTGATTGGATGGGGGGGAGGGGGCGGTCGAGTTCGTGGCGTAAGATGGCAAGGAACTTGTCTACTTTCATTGAGTCCGGATTGAAACGCGAGGATCGAGGGCGCTGCGCTTGCAGATCCAGGACATAGGTGATGGGGAGGTGGTCGCTGCCCAGACCGAGATTGTCCGAGACCTCAACATCGCGGATATTCCACAGCAGAGAGGGGGACGCGAAGCCTAGGTCCAGGACGTTGCCGGAGGGTAGATGTGTCGTGACGTCGGGTGGGGTGACGAGCGTGAGCGGGTGAGCTATTAGTAGGTCGTGCAGGTCAAAATCTTCCACCCTTTTCGCCGTACGCGTTCGCGAGTCCCAGAGAACGTGGTGGGAGTTGGAGTCCATCATGGCGAAGGATTCATTGCGCGAGTCGAACAGGGCAAGAACCCGGGCAAGGAGAGCCACTCCTGCTCAGGTAACGCTGTCGTTGTACAGATTTATGAGGTGGATGCGGCGACCAAGGATGATGAGGTCGACTACCAGCAGGTCGGGGGAGGTGGAGAGGTCGGGTCGCGGGCAGATGTCAGCGGCAGAGATGAACGACTCCTTGAAGTAGAACGAGACTCGGTGTCTAGTGTTGCAATCGGGGGTTATTTGAATATATCCGGTAAAATCGAACGAGTGTTGTTCCTTTTCCCATGGTTCCTGTAGCGCGATAATGTCGAAGTTGTGAACTCCCATGAGGATCTCGAGGGGGTTGCGCGACTTCCACGAGTTGGATTGCACGATTCGGAGCATCACAAACGATCGGGCAGCCGCGGCGCCAAAGTGGGGTTGGGAGAGGAAAGGTTCGAGAGGCCGA
Source organism: Mycena latifolia (assembly GCA_029289555.1). Taxonomy (NCBI): domain Eukaryota; kingdom Fungi; phylum Basidiomycota; class Agaricomycetes; order Agaricales; family Mycenaceae; genus Mycena; species Mycena latifolia. The sequence continues at coordinate 1,309,520 of JARJLE010000012.1, read as the reverse complement.
GCGAGGACGTAAGCGGGGAGAGGGTCGACTGGGGGTTGTTGTAGCGAGATTGAGAGTCAAGGAGTTTGCAGAGATCAGCCGCGCGGAGCTTGAGATGCTCCGCGATCCTCTTACGCGTCGGGCAGACAAAGCTGTCCGCGCGGTGGACGCCCCCGCAGTTGACACACGTCGGCTTTTCAGCACAGACGACGCCGTGATTGTCTTTACCGCAGCCCCCACATTTGACCGATGACGAACATCGGTCGCGTGTGTGCCCGTATTTAAGACAACCCCAACACTGCACGACACGGAGGTGGGGGAAACCCCGTCCAACGGCCGGCGCGGTGCCTGCAAGGATAATCCTTCCCCCCGCGACGGCTTTGTCAACCAGATCGCGGGACTGCAGTCGGATAAAAAGTGAGCCCGCTTTTGGCGGCTTTTTTCACCTAAGGAGCCTCCGTTTTGGTCACGTGGGGGACCTCTTAGGTACCTTTTCTTGTACTAGTTAAAGGTACCTAAGAGGTCCCCTTCGCGAGGGAGGTCCCGCTGCTTCTATTAATAGTATTATGTACTTTCCACGTGCCGGCGCTTACCTGCCCCCTCCGATGGCGCCAATCACGCCTCTGTGGCCGGGCTCCTTGTCTCAGAGGCCTCCGTGCTGAATATCAAACAGTATTTCAATGCAGGTAGAATACTATAGTAAGATGGATCCCTAGATAAAATAAGTGGTAGGTTACGGAAGAGAACTAGAGGTTAAAGAAGTCATTGACAGCGATACAGGGTGGTCCCAAAAAAAAATCGGTGGGCTCCGCACACATCATTCAGCTCGCCCCGGGCATTTGGGCCGGTACCGCCTGCGGGAGCCCTTCGAGCTACTCAAGACATTCCTATATTTATTGCGGTGGCCATGGTGGCTGAGCTGGCGCAATTGGTAAGCGGGTAGAGGAGGCCACCATGCACAGGAAGAGAGTATGGGTCGACGTAGGTCCGGAACCGTGGGAAAGCATGGACGGTAGGCGACAGGGTTGGAAGACTATTTTGCAGGTTGGCGGGTCTAGTGAGAGCCGGTGGTGTCACCCGATGCAGTTGCACTGGCACGGAATCTGTCGTGGGTGCGTGCTCGCTCGCAGAAAGCGTGATACGGCGGAAGCTGGTGTCGGACACTTAGCTTGAGGACCACAATGTAGTATTAGCCTAGTACCAGCAGTAGATGGACAGATCTTGACCTTTCCCTTCAAATTTCGGTGGCCTCCGTCCATCGGTTCCTTCCAATCTTCATCCATTCCCGATGCTTGCTACTTGAGCATCCTCACCAAGACCAACTTACATAGAAGAATTTCAATTATGTTTTCTGCATGATGTTTTCCGTCTGATTTCTACGTGAGTATGCAGTTGTCATAAAATGGAACAAGCTTTTAGCTATCCACTCGGCCTCCCTTGAACCATAGTAATTGATGTTTGGTTGATTTTCACCTTGGGTTTGTAATCAGAATCGACCGGCATTATATTCAACTCGGGATATCAGGAGGCCACCGACATGACGGTTAATTCAAGAACTGTCAGTCATACAAATGGGGAAATAGCGCGGTGAACCAATCATTGTAGGTAGTGCTGCCCAGTTATCTGTTCAGGAGAGCCCTGGTAAATATCATATACCTCTCAAGAATCTCTGAGGAACTCCCACCGGACAGGTAATCAGGTCACCTCATTGCGAAGTTGATCCATGCACATTACCAGCCCTAGTTCTTGAATAGGGAATGTAGGACACCTCTGTTCACGTACTGTACAGAACAATGCTTAAGCGAGAAGTTGTACGCTCGTAGGCCTCCAGATACAGACAGACGATCGGCGTCGCGGCCGTCCTCCACGGCACTGTTTATTGCAGTTCACATATAAGATATTATATTTTCGCCGTCTGAGGGTATTTCCGTTGAGATCTGCGTCCGCTGGTGACGCCGCCGTACAGAAGGAAGGTTCCGAGTCGTTGAGAGGAGCTCCGGCAGCTCTGCAATTCACGCAGGGTAGGCGGGGACATCGGAGATACAGTGGAGGGGGTGTTAGCCACCGTTCTGGGTGGTAGCTTACAAGTCTCGGATGTGTCGACTATGTGCGCAAGCAATTTCGTTCTAATAGGGGCTCCAGTCGATGAGCCAAAGTACGCCGGAAAGAACAGTAAAATATGGCCCAGGGAGGTCTAAGCATACTTCACAGTCCTGTCCCTGTCAGCGGAGGCCGACGCTTCGGCAGTGAGGTGCTTAGTGCAACGGGGCATGAACTTGATAGTAGTTCAAGTCGAAGTTGTGATGAAACTATGAGCATCTTCTGGGTCAAATCTTGCTCGCGCAAAACACAAATCGTACGGACCTTGGAAAAATCTGGGCTAAAATCGGAGACCACCCGGCAAGGGCAACGACCCATTTCCATGTTTTATTGCAGAGTTCAACCTCAGTATTGGTTGAGATATAAAAAAAAAAAATTGGACCCACGTTTATTCGACCTCTGATTGGCTGATGGCAATTACGTTGACGGAAGCCGAAGGAGGTGGAGGCGGAGGTGGAGGCGGAGGCGGAGGCCTCCCGTTAGTGATTCATATATGCTCTTTGTGGCATCAACGATGTTTTCCGTGTCGCGCCATGGAACATATGCATTCTTTGGAACCCGGGACGGTTATCGAGGTCAAGGAATAACTGTCATCACCAACTCGGAGTGCCAGTGTACCGGGAGATGATCCGAGTCGTCGCTTGCGCCTCCACGCGCAGTGGAGTCTCGATGTCTTCCCGCCTACATCGCGTTCAGTGAGTATTCAACCGGAAGATTTTATTTAACATGTCATTTCAAGAAGAATACCGGAGCCTCTGTGACAGCTGTCCCTAGGGAGCCCTCTGAGTCGCCGTCCTAATATTCAAAACTCCGTATCCAAAATGCGCGGTCCCTTTTGCTGTAGCTTCCCGGATCCAGTACATCGAGAAACATCTATCTGCTATCTTTTCGAGGCGATCCCCATTGATTTCAGTTTTCTCCCCGCGACATGGAGGCCTCCTCCACGGAGACGTCTGCGACAATTTGCACCGTGTCCCTTCGTTCTTTTTCTTTCACATTAGCTTCGCATCTTGCTTGGGCTAGTACGTGATACACTTTTCTGACTTCTTCCACCATCAGACTAAAAGAGTTATTTCAGGTTGTTCCGTCTTCACGGTGCCTTCGGAGCCCTCCGTCTCATCCCCTCCCGGAGGCTGCATTCAGGTATCACTTTCAAATTCAATACCGCTACCCTTTTGGGGGCCCGAGGCTCTTCTGAGGGCCCGGCATGTAACCACCAACTCAAAACGTGTGGCCCGTTGTCAACCGCATGGATGCGGGGCCAGCAGCGGGGGTCCAGCAACGGTGACAGTCTCCCGCTGCTGAGTGGCCGCCACGATGGCACCGCTGTGGAGCATTCCCACTCCTTGAACTCTTGATGCCGGATAATGGCACCCCGCTACTTCTTACCCACCGCGTATCGTGACCACTGGCAGGACCCGTGTGCAAGCAGAACCACCTTTTGTCACGCTGTAGCGCCTCCGCAAGGTACCCCAAATATTGACCAATGCTTCCCGTCGACCCGCGCCCTGTTTTGCATGCAAGGTGGCCTCCTGTACCTGCTTGTCAATTGCAGCAGCCAAGTAACCAAGGCCGCCCGAAGGAATATGGCCATCTCCTAGGTAGCTCGATGGGCTCTCCCAGGCGGTGCTGGCCCAAATGCCCGCGGAGAACTGAATGATGGAGTGCGCGGAAAGGAGGCCTCCGATTTTTTTGGGACCGCCCGGCATTGCTGCCGATTATTACTTTAGCCTTTACCTCTCTTCACTAATTCTGAAACCTACCACTTAGATTTTATCTAGGGATAGATCTGTACAGTATTCTATCTGCACTGAAACATTGTTTGTTATTCAGCATGGAGGCCTCCGAGAGCAGGAGCCCGGGCACGGAGGCGCGATTGGCACCGCGGAAGGTGGTAGGTAAGCGGCACGTGGAAAGTACATAAATAGAAGCGGCGGGACCTCCCTCGCGGAGGGGACCTCTTAGGTACCTTTAACTAGTTACGAGTACTTATGTAATCGTTCTTTTGATCGAGCAAAATGAGCTTTTTGTGGACCTCTTGCCTTTTGTCCCGTTTTAAGTTTGTAAAGAAAATAGTGGCTGTGCTAATGAAAGTAGGGGCCGTGTTGAAGGGAGTATAGTGGCAGTGCTTAAGTGGCCTTCAATTTTTGTGACTATTTAGTGGCTGTGTGGTGAGATTTGAAGTCTCCCACCCAGCCCCACCATGCTCGTTTCCTTAACTAGCTGTGTGGCTGACTTGGAGTTCGTCCTCTTGTCATATTTCAAGTGTAAGTAGGAGGTGCCAAGTTCGATATTCATCTTTGGTGCTCCTTTTTATCTCTCCATATTTTGCTTGCCTCTTCTCCGTCACACTTCTGGACATCAAAATTAACTTCTTCGCTTTCTTCGGCGCCGTCGTGGCCTCTTCTGCTCATTCCACCCTGACTCCGACCGACCAACTCACATTTGACTATCCACTGGCAATATTACCTCCTGCTTAGCTGAGAAGTAACAACTAAAAAAAAAACCTGTACATAAGTGCGAGTGCCTGCCGGGCTTTGCCACGGCCTTCACCCCCAAGTACAAGAAAAGGTACCTAAGAGGTCCCCCACGTGACCAAAACGGAGGCTCCTTAGGTGGCTTTTTTCCTGCTGCAGCGATCGCCGCAGCTTTAGCCTCGCTGGGGGGTTTGTTAACCCATGAGACACTGACCGCGGGGCCGAGGTGCGGGTTACGCTCCTCGAATTCGCGGCCAAGCTCCTCCAACGTTCCAGCCCCCTCGAACGGTACGCCGTCCACCTGGAGGAAGCAATGCATCACGATGGGCGCAATACGACTTCCAGGTAGGATGACTGGTCCCCACTCGCTCCACTTCTCCGTAAGTACTCTGAGATCATCCTTGTTTCGCGGGACGATGAAGATCTTCGTCTCCGACTGCTTTTGTGTATACATAAGCAGCGGGAGACCGAGGGACGTAAGTCCCTCATTCACGGTCGCGAGGATGGCAGGGTACGGGAGAGAGAGGAGCGGTGGCACCGGCCCGTCGAAACAGACGAGTAAACGCTCGTCCGACGGGTTGGGGAGGGGGGGTTTGGGCGGCTTAGGCTGGGGATGAGGTAAGGAGGCCGCCTTCGCGAACGAGCCGTGTCCGCAAGCCTGAGCTGCGAGGACGGGCGCGTTCTTGAAGGATTCTACAGTCTTGGTCAGCGATTGTATCGCGCGGTGCTGTACTTCCACCTGAGCCGCAAGCGACTTGACAGGGGAGATGACCGCGCGAGAGACGACCGAGGAGAAAGACTCACGAGATTCGTCCGTGCACGGATACTCGTGATGGTTGACAAGACGCTCGCAGATTTCCTCCAGAAGATCCAGACACGCCTTCGTCGGAGCACCGCCCAGGAGCCGCATAGCAGACACCGTATCACGTAGCACCATAGCCAAAGAATCCAGACTGAGGGTAGCCGCCGCAGCTTCACGAAGTTCGAAGTAGCGTTCCTCTTCGCGGAGACGACGCGTGGCTTTCCAGTAGGCTTTCCTGTGGGCTTGGGCGCCGTAGGCACGTCCGTAGCGTCAGAAATGTTTGCAGGGGCAGGCACATCATCTTGCCTGTCCGCACGGGGCGGAAACTCGTCAGGCCCTCTCGGCGGGTCTTGGCTGGTCAAAATTACAGAAAATACTTAGTATTTTTCTAAGACAATCTTAACTCCCCCCATCGATAGATTTGACACAAAAAATATTACTACATTGTGGGCACTCGGACAACTTGAAGTCATTCACCAGACATTGTACCTTCGAGCGTAAACCGCAAGAGATACAGAAATTAAGAGAGCGGTGGGAACAGCCAACCTAGTTGCTTTCCTGCGGAAAACGTGCACAACCCAAGCATCAACGTTCTGTCGCAGGGCTTTCCTGTCGTTTTGGTGCGGGAAATCGGTGTCCGGGATCTCGTTTCCCAAAAATGCGCATAGTCTATCCCATCCTTCCCCGACCTCATATTCCAGCAGCCTCTCCTTCGGGACGATCCTTCGGATTTTGGCGTAATGAGCGATGAACCGTGCCTTGGAGTCCTCCTCGCTCGCGTCCGTTGCGGAGCCTAGCATCATCGATATAGTCAAGTTTGAGAATTTCACCGCCTTGCCCAAATGCTGCGGGTCCAGCCACCCCGCGAGCATGACTTTCTTCGAGCGGGACATGAATTGCAGAGAGTTGCTGTACGATTTCCACCATTTTGCTGGATCGCGGTTGGTCAAAATCACTTTGGCGTCTGGATACGCCGCGATCAGCTCCTCGGAGAAGAGCATACAAGGTGCATCGGTCACAGCCTATCCGAACGTCCTTCGGTTTCTTGTCCAGCGACCGATTTAAATTTCACGAACGCACCTGACAGTGCCCAAGTAGCTGATCCCATTCCTCCCGTCCGTATGGCTTGCCTTTCCCAAAGAATTTCGCGTTGATAGCCTCGATCCACATATCTGCTTCCAATGGATTGTCCACCGGCGACATCCCGTGGTGCGTTTCTTTATATCCCAGCGTCTCCAACGCCGTCTGCATTGCTAGCAATGGTCTCATGTAAGCCAGCAGTATGGCATCGCCGTCAAGCCGGATACAGCTCACATGCAGTGCCTGTGCGGCACTAGGACTTTCATTGGAACGGTCCGCGAGGAACCACGGCGGTCTATCCGGCGGGCGTTCCACGCCATTGTATACGCCCTCAAGCTGATGGCTGGGTCCAGCGAGGGATTGGGAGAGTGGTCCAGGGGGAGCGCCGCTGAAACCCCGCATTTAGACTCGTTTGACAGGGGCTGGGTAAAAGTGCCGCGCGTGCCGCGGCACTGCCGCGCACTGAGGCGGCAGTGAGGCGGCGGTGGCTGTGCATTGCCGCGCCATTGCGGGGCGGCCAATAACTTGATTCACCAACCTCTTCCAGCCCCAAATCGAGTTCAGGCAAGCTTCTCTAAGCTCAATACATCATTTGAGACCAAAAATGTATAGTTGGAAATTTGGTGACTTCAGCTTAATCCATGCGGGTACGTAGCTATATACAATCTAATTCCTTCCACACTGTGTTCCAAACTACAAAAGAAGGTCAAGGGAGATTTTCCAAGCCCTATACCTCATTTACATCAGACTTCTGCCTTCTGCTTGGAGTCAACTTGAACATGAACCACGGCGTAGTGAGTGACGAGGTATAAATACATCCTTGCGGCATTCCGCCGCACCTGCCGGCTCCTTCCAGTCCTTCTCGAACCGATTTTCCATAGGCTTCATCATCATCTCAAATTTTGTACCAGTGAGACTGTGTTAGAAAGACTGATTGCTGTTACATAATTAAATGTCAGTGTCAAGTCGAATTTTCGAGCTATGCTCCCCCGCCAGCGGTCACTTTGGAACTCCACAGCTTGATTTACTTGCCTATCTTACTGTGGATTGAAACCATGTGTGTGCATGTGGGAATGATTGACTTGGTTTGCCTGGCGGAGTTGTGAGTTCTGGTTGCTGAAACTTGACAGTGTCTGAAGTCGGGGAGGCTGTGGCCCAGTTCTTGCTGCAGTATTGCAAGGCAGCCCATATTTCAAGTTGTTCATTCTACAGAGCAAATTGGGTCTCAAATGAAGTGCCCCGCACGCGGCGGCAGTGAAGTGCAGTGCCGCGCACTGAGGCGGCGGTGGCTGTGCCATTGCCGCGGCATTGCGGGGAACCCAATAACTTGGTCTATAAACTGTTTCCAGCACCAAATCGAATTCAGCGAAAGTTTTCTAAGCTTAATACATAGTTTAACAGCGAAAATGCGCGGTTGAAGTTTTGGTGACCTTGGCTCAATCCTTGCGGGTATATAACTATGCACGATCTAATTCCTTACATACCGTGTTCTCAACTAACAAATCAAGGTCGCGGGAGGTTTAATAAGTTTGATATATCATTCATGTTGGTTGAACCAGACTTCTGCTTTAATGGTATCAAGTTGAACTTGAACACTTTGGCGAGTAGTGCGTAGTGGACCGGCAGTGTGGCAGGCAAATAACTTGGCATTAGTACCCGCCACTTCATTTCAGTGCTTCTCAAATCGATTTTGCTTAAGCTTCATCCCCATCTCTCAAGTTCCTCCAGGTAGACTGTGTGATACAACAATGCAAAGTTTTCCCTTTTGGTTCCTTTGGGACTATGCATCTTGATTTATCTTGCCTGACCCATGAAATCCAACCAGGTGAGTGAAGAACTAATTTGCGATTGGCTTTGATGACCGGGTTCGGTCTGATTGTGTGAAAGTGCCAGTAAATGAGGCGGCTATGTGATGGTTTTGTAATACACCCTTCAACTCATTCAACACTGCTCTACAAGTGGAAAATCAAGTTGAGGCAGCGGTACTCGGGTTCAATGATTCATTTTAACACACAAATTCCACTGTTGAAATTCCAGTCAAACTCTGCCAGTAATCACTGGACAGTGTCCGGCACTTGTCACCCGCGAATCTAGCTCTCGCAAGGTGTAATGAGCCCAAGCTACAATGTGCCAGGCCACTGTACACTCCATGAGGTTGTGTGCATGTACGAGGAAAGAATGTATCAAGGTGCACCCAGGCAACAAGGAGGCGGCAGGGGCTATGCTATTGCCGCGGCGTGAGGGGTAAACTGCTGCACAACTTTCAGCTCCATCCAGAGCACCCCTCAAGTTTCAAATTGACTGCGGGCATGTTTTCAATATGTTCAATACATCCGTTGGACACGAAAGAAACCACCCTATAGTTGTGCATTGAGATCGAGTCCAACTGGACCGTCCTCTACTCTTTGGGGCCGACCGCCACCTACCACTGGCTTTCCCATTCCTAGTTAAGCTCAGCGATGTCCAGGTGACTCTTACTGTCTCGTCTGTTCACATCCAGAGCTTGAGAACGAACAAGCTTTGTATTAACTGGGGAATTGGATTATTTGGGTCAGTCCCTGCCATCCCTGTACTTCAGGCCATACTGCTTCATCTATTGATTTCTCTTATTCTGATTTTGAAATTGACCAAGGTGATCCCAGAACTCCAACTAAGATTGTTTTGCAACCATGTTTCGAGTCAGAAGTTGTCTAAAATATGTCCATACACCTGCTACCGGCTCATTGAAACATCCTCAATGTGTGAGACCTCTGAGGAGAATTATGGTTGAATTCACTGAATATTCATGAGTGCTGAAGGCTCGCTGAATATGATTTGCTGTACACCGCACTGCTATACACCCAGGACATACCCTTCATGTGCGATCCTTGAATGCTGTCTCGCAGGGAGGAAACCAATCAGAGAGGAAGTATTGAGCGGAGGCATTTGCTCGAGGCCCCACTGAAGCTTGTTTGAATAATGTTCCCACAAGGTAGATGAAGTCCGTGGGATCATTTCATACACGAAATTTAAGTGGTTGGTGCCATCTTCGCGACTTCTTCGCGACTTCCCAGTGATCCCTGTACATATAACACTGGTGTGGCTGAACAACGCGCTGGGAAAGCGCAGACACTGTCACTGTTTATAATTTAGACCATTGTTAGTTGTTAAAACAGTTAGATAGTTGCGGCCAGGTGGCAAGCCTTGAATCAGGTCGGGTTAATCGGGTGATGGAGGCCAATTCACAGCCATATTGTTCGAATTATTAAGCCTTCACTTGTTCACTTGTTGATACAACTTCCCTGTAATAATCCATGGACTCAGAGAACTCAGGAACGGGAATAAAATCGTCGCAGAAATATGCACTCAGAATTGTACTCTAGAAATCTACCACTTTAAACTCTATGGAACAAAATTCCACAGTCCTAGGGCCCGAGACAGAATGAGATCTTACTAACATTCAACAAGTCCGAGGAACCACTCATAATGTAACGGTATAAGAAAACTAGTGGACATGCCAGGATCACGGTCAATCATGTATATTAATTTTCTGTGGTCCACGAACCGATAGTGCGTTTACACCGAGAAGTACGACAATGTCATGCAGTGAGGGGCGTTGAGGTGGTAGTCCGGATGGAGAGGGCAAAGAGGGGAGGGTTGTGGTGATGTTGCTGCAGCGGTGAGGTCCTCAGTTGGCCTCCAAAGTTTTGAGATTTCATGTTGAATGGCACAAACATTTTGAGTATCCACCCCTACGACCCGCTGCAACTTCTGGTATCGTAATAATGGATGCACTCGGACTCTAAGGCTGTCTGCAGTGTTGCATAATTCAGAAGAAATGAAGGGGCAGTGAGGCGCACTGAGGTGACAGTGAGGCGGCAGTGCGGGGAAGTGAGGCGGCAGTGCGGGGAACTGACGCGGCAGTGAGGCGGCATAGTGAGGCGGCACTCCGATGACTTTCAGACCAAGTTAGACTCCATTACACTTTAAAACATTAGCATGAAGGCCTAGTCGATATTCAGGCATGGTTAGAGGGGAGGAATGCCCCAAACATGCAATCCCATCATGGCTTAGCGTGGCTTAGGCATTCGGAGGAACCTCGGAGAATTGCCGCCTCACGCCGCCGCAGTGCCGCGGCAGTGCGCGGCAGGCGCGGCATTTTCTCCAGGCCCGTTTGACAGGAGGATTCCACGACGTTGGTTCGGTTAACCGCCGTTCATTTCCCAAAACTCTTGCCTTCACTTTTTCAGACCCTTCAATGCCTCCTATTTCAATCCCATATTTCCAATGAGAAGGTGTCTCTGCATCCATTCTTTCTCCCTTTTCTAATTCCCGCACTCTCACGTGTAACCCAAATTACAAACTCAGAGTAAGTGCTACGTGCGGTTTATTTTGACAGAACACATGCTCTACGAATCGACCGCTCAATGACCGCCCAGTCCTTATGCTCAATAGAACTGTGGCTGGCCCAGAGTACCAACATTTCTTGAATACAATACTTACCACTTTGCTCGTTCTCACCAGTCTTAAGCCAGAATTGAGATAAATTAGCCGAGGGTGGTTCCTGGTTGAGTTTCAGGACTCGCCGACTCAGGAAGTTGGTTTGATGGCATCATTATTGCTGCCGAAGCGGATCAACGGCGATTCAACGCATTCCGTCTTGCCAACCGCTTCAAAGTCCTCTGTCACGCCTATGGCAGAGACCTTGGCATACAATCGACGGCGGGGTTCTTCCCCCGCCCTCCATGCTGTCCAATCCCGGGTGCTAGGAAGGCAACGTCGCGTTATTCTAGGGAATGGCCTACTGTATGCCAGTTTTACCAACCCATCGCTGCTGTCTGACATGCGTCGTCTATGTCACTTGAATGCTGAAAGTCTCCGAACGAGAGACAGTCTGTTGATGTAGAATGGATTCTCTCAGCGGCCGGCAAGCGCAGTCGGCCTTCGAACGAGGAACACAAAATGGCAGTAACTTGGCAGTGGCTCACGCGCGCGTTGACGGTTGAGCCCGCTTTGGAACGTCGGATATTAGCGCGGGATTCATCCTGGATGTTTCAATTCCAAAATTACCTGTGTCTTCTGTCAAATCGGAGGTCTCAAGCAGATGCTAGGTCTTCCGTTCGTAGCGGAACACAAATAGCTGTAGTCTCCTCCGAGCCCGGATTCCGTCCTTGGGCACATTGAATGTTGAGTCACGATTTCCGCAGGTCGATGCCCAACCTTTGATTTTTGAAAGACGTGATTTTGAAGGCTTGCTTTGTGAGTCAACGCTGATATGAGTCCAGCATCCCTGTTTAATGTCTGCGCGTCATTTGTGCCCTGAAATGTAAGTTACAATGTATTGGCCCGACCGTCCCGCTCCGAAGCCTCAGGAGCAACAGTCATGAGGGTTTCTGGCTCTGCTACCCGGGGTATGTATTTTTATTTTGCAAGGTCCATTAAGTCATTCCAAATGTGACGTTTGGCTACATTTTAGCCTAATGCCGGGATTTGCGGATGGAACGAATGTTGGAGGACAGGCCGGTTCGGTCTGATTTTGGCTGTTCCTGGTACTTATAAAGTGACCCTGCCTCTCTTGAATGCTCACAATTCACTCCGCCCACAATGATACAAGCTCTAGCATTTCTCGCATTTGTCGTCTTATTTTATGGCTTGAAGCGTAACCGATCTCGACTCCCCCTCCCACCCGGACCAAAGAAGTTGCCTCTCGTAGGAAATCTGTTTGATATGCCTGCGCAACGGCAGTGGGAAGCGTACCACAAGTGGAGCAAGGAATTTGGTCCGTCGGTCTGCCATCCGTGATACACAGGCCAGTGACGCACCCCCAGATTCAGATATCATCCATCTAGATGTCATAGGGACGTCTATTGTCGTCTTGTCCTCGATGGAAGCAGTTAGAGACCTCTTCGACAAACGGTCGGCATTGTATTCGGATAGGTCATTAGGTCTGCTCCACGTACCATTTGCATTCTCACAGTCTGTGTAGGCCTCGACTGCCCATGCTTGTCGAGCTGATGGGGTGGGACTATAGCACCGGTGGAGCTCATTTTTTTTTGTCGTGTTCGTGCGCCGCAACTGACGAATCATTAGCATTTATGAAATACGGTAAGCCGTATGAACGATTTTAATGGCCATTTTCAATTCTCCTTCCCCGCACTGACAGGTGATCAATGGTTGGTGTTCCTAGAAAATTCCGGCTCCCACTAGGTTCTGATAAATCTTTAGGCGTTCCCACCGCAAAATGTTCCACGAGGCTTTCAACGTGGGCGCGGTAAAGCAATTTCAACAGCAAGAACTCGCAGCCACGCATGCTCTACTTCGCCGCATTCTGCAGGACCCGAGAGACGTGATGAAACATTTCAGGCAGTACGAGTGTCGCCTCCTAGTGTCACTGCGCAACCTACTGATTCGCAAACACACAGTATGGCCGGAGCACTGATTATGGACGTCACATATGGCATTGATGTCAATTCCTCCAACAACCAGTACATCGATCTAGCGGAAGAGGCCATGCACGGGCTATCCGTTGCTAGCCTCCCCGGGCGGTTCCTCGTAGTGCGTTCATCTGTCCGATACACCCTTGCCTCGAATAATTGATTTCGCAGGACACCTTCCCCGCTCTAAAACACGTGCCCAGCTGGATCCCTGGAGCAGAGTTCAAGCGTATGGCTAAGCAGTGGCACAAAGCCACTCGAGAGCTTTTGGAGAGGCCGTTTGCCCATGTAAAGCAGAATATCGTGCGCTACAGGTTTAAATATTGGGGTGGTAGAGCTTTACTGATTATCGGGGTATTTTCATTTTCGGCAGGCACTAGGGACCGCGCGCCCCTCGTTCACGTCCATGAACCTCAGTCCCCTTCAGGATAACGACAATGATGACCAAGAAAGCGTCGTCAAAGCCACGGCAGCGACCATGTATGCCGCGGGATCCGATACGACGGTGGCCGCTCTTGGAACCTTCGTTTTAGCCATGCTCGCAAATCCGGACGCCCAAGCAAAAGCTCAGGCAGAACTAGACAGTGTCATTGGTCCTGGCCACCTCCCGGATTTCACGGACGAGGCGACGCTGCCGTACGTATCTGCGGTGGTTAAAGAGGTTCTTCGGTGGCAGCCCGTCGGGCCCATAGGTTCGTGAATAGTTTAATCTGTGCGAACGAGCTCTGAGCACATTGTTCAGCGGTCCCGCATTACCTCACTGTCGACGATGAGTACCGCGGGTATCGAATTCCAGCAGGCTCGTTCATCATTGGCAACGCCTGGTTCGTACTTATTTAATTCCCCGTATACTTATTGATCCCATGGTTGGTATCAGGGCAATACTGAACGACGAGGTGGGTGCGGCGTTGCAGAGTGTCTCGATCCTGTTCTCATTGGCCACAGGAAATGTACCCAGACCCACACGCATTCAAGCCCGAACGGTTCCTCAAGGATGGCAAGCTCAATCCGTCCGTGAGGGACCCAGACACGGCGGCCTTTGGTTTCGGGAGGCGGTAACTTCCCTCTTTGCCCTTGGCCTTAATGACTCTACATCTGACTTTCAACTAATCTAGGATCTGCCCAGGCAAAAACATGGCCATGGCATCCCTCTGGATCACGATAGCATCCATGCTAGCGACCTTGGACATCAAGAAGGAACGGGATGCAACCGGAAAGGAAGTCGAGCCTTCATATGCGTACTTTCCGGGCCTAATCTCGTACGTGACTACGATCCTCCTAACGTCCTAGTACTGAGTACATTGTATATCTCCCCCTTATTTTGTGCTGTAGGGCACCCCTTCCATTCGAGTGCTCTATTACCCCGCGCTCACGGCAGGCTGCGGACATTATTCATGCCACTAATGGTGGTGACTAGCTGCCAAGTAATTGGGTTGGAGAGCTCGACAGGGAACCATCGTATACGAGTACCTTTTCGACCATTTATCCTACATGTAAGAACGTTCCCTTATCTCAGATATCACCATTGGACAAGGTTTCGCTGTAGACAAGCCGGACCCTCAAGTGGTTCCATGAGTGCTCACCCGAGGTCGAAATATAGTATATACCAAGTAATTGGCGAGTCACGGAGGTGACCTGGTTGGAAGCTGATCTCAATTCCATGGTGCGCCAGGGAGCGCGAGTTGAAAATGCGCAGATCGTGTGACACCATAGTGGACGAAAACATTTCTCTCAGCGACTTGAACATTCTAGCACGTGAGTGATTGAGCGAAATGAAAGCCTTTCCTTAGGCTCGTGACCAACCGCTTCGCACGTGGCTGCGCTAGTTGCGAAGCGGCTGGGATCTTTGGTAGCCGATTTGGGTGGACCCGCCAAACCAGTGGCGAGACTTAGAATTTGAGAGTGCGAAATCTTGAAAAAAAGTGTCAAAAGTCCCTGAGCGAAAGTGGAATATTTTTCAATTCTAAGTCGAATGAGCAAAACATGTTTTCCAGCATTGGTGGAAGGTGCTCGACGTCGTCGGCGCACGGACCAGTTGACGAAGTCGAGCACTGAAATAGCCTCCCGGAAAAAAAGTTTGTCTCATTCACCTTAGAATTCAAAAATAGACAACTTTCTCTACATGACTTTTTACACATTTTCTGAAGGTTTACAGCCCTCAGATTCTAAGTCCGATTCAGAAGACTCATTTGGCGGGTCCAGCCAAAATGCATGAAGGTTGAATGTGTAGAGGATCCGGCCGGCGTGTTCGCCGGATCCGGCGGACGATGTCCTGAAGGAGGTGGTCCTCCTTTCAGGGGCCTGACAATGTCTCCTTCACGACTTTCATTTTGACCTTCACTTAAATATGGGGCACCTGAAGGACCATTTTGCTGACCTTCAGTGATATGTCCCAACCTTCAAGGACTTCTAAATCCCTCACGGACATCTTTTCCCTGCAATCCTTTATGGCTTGGCCTGTGCCTGGCCATAATGGCTATACGGCAGTACTCTACACACCGGAAAATGAGATGCTTCAGAATACCTCAAAATGTTTCCGAAACTGAAAGAATTCCTGGATACTTTAGTATCCTAGGTCTTACAATACATGCAAAATTTGTAGAAGGTTCTATGTGGAACATCATCCCGAATAGGCAGTTTTCATAATGATGGCTGATCAATTGATGGTCTGATCCTTTGTTCTTTTTTTTGAGTGAGGTTTTGTGTCGGCGGCCGTGGGTTAATAAAAACGATATGAAAATTGAAAATAGGCGAAAAAAGGAAGATTTGCCTGGTTTGAACTGCAGCACATGCTCTACACACCTGTGCATCTTCGACCACTCTACCATTTACCCATATTCTTCCAGTTGTTGTTTTATAGACCCAAGGTGAGGTCTCTGTCAAGCATTCGACATGCGCCAGAAGGCCACCTACCCCAGCTCCTCTCCAGCTCCACATCTGACTTGAATCCTCTGACTGTATGTTCACAAAAATACAGTTTCCGTTCGTTGCACTGTCTCAGGCCTCGGAAACAATCAACCGGGGTATCCAGGTGCTGCTCGGTAGGGCCATTACCTTGGAATCAGCAAGTAAATAAGCACGGAATAATCTGTATCTGAAACAATAGGTTTCGGCCACCATTTCAGCTAACTTACCTAAACAATGAGCTTCAGCTGTTCTGAAAGTGCTTCTTTTCCTGCTTTCAGGCTATCTGAAACTTATTATTTCAGCAACTGCAGCTGAAATGGTTTCTGAAACCTATTATTTCAGGTACGTTTTCAGCTCTGCTGATTTTGCTATGTAAACTATTGATTTCGGAAACGTTTTAAGATGCACTTAAACAACAAATTTTGCCGTGTGCTCGCTAAGCTAGGGATGTGGTACGGGTGGGTAACATATTGGGGGATGTCGGATGAGTTTTATGTAAGCATAAGTGAAGGGTGGGCCAATACCTTCACATACTGTCGGTGGTCGTGAAGGGTGCACCGATATCTTCACGTACCATCAGCTCGTGAAGGCCCAGTGTTAGGGGCCAAATTTAGTTTAGTAATTATGAACAGTTTGTTCATGTAATCATGCTGCTTACTCATCTATCTACTTACAACTTAGACATGCTCTCTTTCCTGTACCACCATCTTCTAGCTAGTATGACTTCAACACCGACTCCCTGAAAAGGGTCTAATATCTTTCTGTGTGAATCTCTTCTCTTTCATTCTTCTCTGGTATCCTGCTTGCTCAGGTGAGCAAGATTCCAGTTCGTATAATTTGGTGTTTGGTTCAGCAGGCGCTGAACCCTGTATTTAAAGCCTGTTAGATTAGATAATCAGGGACGAATCCCTTTACTTGTACCTTACACTAGCTGTGCCAATCACCCCCCCAGACGACGTGCTGGCTTACCTTGTGTGAACCCAAGTAACGATTCGCTCAAGCATCCGTCAATGCTTAACACCCAGATAAATTAGGAAGGTACGGACATGTCATGAAGGGTGCGCCAATACCTTCACGTACCGTCAGTGGTCGTGAAGGGTGGGCCAGGATTTCTTCGTCGACCATGAGTTTCTTTCTCGGGCCGCTATTTTTGGAAGTTTTTGTTGGCAGTTGCGGCGCTCCTCGGGAGTTTCTTGTCACCCAACGACTCCCACTCCAGAAATAGTTCATCCATGTCAAGGAGGACATGATGGGTTGACATGGTGGAACAAAAGAAAGTTGTGGGTCCTTTGATCGGCATCCATTGAACAAAGATTGAACGTAAAAACTTGCCGCGAAGGGTGTTGAAAACCCTGAACGTGAAAGCTTGCCATGAAGGTACTGTTTGACAGAACGTGAAGGGTGGAAAGACCTTTAAAGATTGAAGGGACCCTGCAGGTAGAGCTCTGTCGTGCAGGGTTAGGTAAATCGTGAAGGGCGGAAGAGTGATCTTGAAGGTCGGAGACAGGTCGTGAACAAAGCTATGGGTTGTGAAGGAAGAGTCCTGTCATGAAGGTACAGCCATGCTGTGAACGAGCCTTCGCATCCTTCAGGATCTTGAATAACACCTGCAAGCCCTTCAGGATGTTCGACCTCCTATATGGCTCCTTAAGGTACCTACAGGTCGTGAAGGATATCATCCGACGGCTCGGCCGGATCCGCCGGATCCGGTGTCCTAATCCTCTACACATTCATCCTTCTCCAAAATGCTGACTAGATGTTCCAGTCGTTCTAGGAAGCTTTGATCCCTCTGCTCGTCTCATGATCAAATTTGCTTACTAAGAACGATTGGTAGTGAGTCTAGCCTTTCCTTTGCTTTGAGATCTTGAAGCATCGAGCTGTGTACTATGATCCTGAATTTACTCTGGAAGCGCTTAGACATAAATCTCCCACTCAGGGAGGAATAGAGATGTAGGCAAGAACTACATACAGCTTTATTCTATAGACTGAGATATAAGTCTTGGCTTGGCGCCGCACAACAGAAACGGAATCACAGTGCAATAGAGGGATCCGCACGCAGGGGTGGACGAAATCGCGAAGGAGGTAAAAACACACGGGGCGCGCGTAAAGGCGCTGTCGGAGCATCCCGAGGTGGGCCGCAGGAGTGCGGAACAGAAGCAAATGAATGAAGGAGGGGAGGTGAAGTCATGAGAGGAAGGTGGGAATAGAGTGTGCGTGCAACGAAGGCACCTTGGCCGAGGATGGGGTGGGCACAGATGCGCAAATGGCTGGGTGTACGCACGGGATTTGCTCTGGGTGCGCCCCCCACCCCCGTACATGCGCCTCCCTTCAAAGCTGGGCCACCCCAGGACAGAGAGGGCAGCCCGCACACAATCACATGCCCGCATCGACGAGTCGACGATCACGGTGCATAATCACGGACCGCAGAACATGGGATGAATGAATGAATGGAGGGTGAAAATAGAAAAAGGAAATCACGGACAACGGGATGGAAGGAAGGAAGGAACAAGGAAGGTAGATGGATTGTCGCCCACCATGTCGGAATTCGACCCTGTCCTGCTCACCCTCCTGTCCCTTACACCCTCGCTGGCCCTCGAGGCATGTCCAATTCTTCCTAGCTGAGGCCCCTATCTCACCCAAATAGATTCTGCCGTATGGGCTCACTCTCCACCGCCTTTTTGTCCAGGCGGATGGCCACATACATCCAGATCTTCGAGGCTGCGTCTTGTCTGACCTCGCTGGAAGGGTTCGATAGACCCATGACATCGTGATCGGGCCACCTCAAGAGGTGCTCGATCTCTGGATCAGCCAATACTTCCCACGACCCCCCCCCCCCTCCGTGGGATGATGATCAATGATGGCATTGCGACCTCCACTTAATGCTTGTCCTTCGCTTTCAGTCTCCTCAACCGTAGCTCAGCAACTAGACACATCTTGTCTATGAAGGGCAATATTCCGCTGCAAATTACCGCTCTTCTCTTGCTCTTTTCCTCGCTTCGCTGCTGATCCATTATTAGCAGCCATGTGGCAATGGCCTGAAAGATGGTAATATTAGTAGGTACGTAGGTATAAAGGAAATGTATGACTCAGTATGAGAACTGGCTCGATGGGAAGGAAGTACCGGGGACTCCGAGTATGCCCAGCGGTCGGAACGCGCTGGTGATGCCATGATCAAATCACTTCGGCACGGTCAGATCAAATTGCACGATCCAGAGATCAAGCACCTCTTGGGCCACCTAAGGGAGCACCGGCGCAGGTCACGTGGGGGCCTCTTAGGGGGGGTTATGTTGTAGGAGCATAACCCCCCTAAGAGGCCCACTGTAGGTCGTATGCCCGCGTGAGTTCCCAGCATCTTCCTTCATTTTCTCACCTCCCTGGCCACCGGCAGCTTCGGTGGCTCCAGCACCTCCTTCACCTACATCATGACCTCTCCCCTCCTTCAATCAGGTGGTGAGTTGTTCACTTGTAGCATACCTCCATTGCTATTGTACCTATTTTATCCAGATGAATTTGAATGCCCATTCAATGGTCAGTGTTGAAATCCCCGATGCATTGGAGGCCTCGAGCATGCTGCCAGTACAAGATTAGTACATGATCAAGCTGATTCCAGTGGCTCCAGCTGTTCCCCCCAAATGTCAGACAGACTGCCGCATACGGGAATCTTAATAGAACTGCTTGTGAGGTTTCCTGAAGCATCGGAGGCCTCCGGCAGGCACTCCAGTTTGATCGTAAACACAATTCCAGTGGATCTGGATGTTCAGAATGAGAATGTTGAAGGTAATGTAGTATTATCATGAGCATAAGATCTCTTTTTGTAGGACTATTCAACTTGGATTCAACCATATATTGAGCTTCCTACCCACGGTTGAATTTGGGGAATTGGGTCAATGGATCAAAGCATGGAGGTTTTAGCTGTATTCCATCTGAATAGTGGACATGGTAATTATTCATGATAGATTAAGATGGGTTCAATCCACAGGTGGAACCCATGATGGCTATGACACCTACGACACCTATGGCTCAACCACATCCATTTGAATTTCTTCATATGATAGTGCACTAGTTAACCATGTCCCTCATAATGAGAAGCATGACAGGTAGGTTGTGCACATTTAAAAAAACTATGTTGCCGGCAGGGATGGAGGCCTCCGTCTTTCTGCAATTCCGGAAATATTTTCATTTTTGGTTCAATCATTGTGTTTCAAGTCCTGATATTCAGCAATTAATAATTCCAGGGCATGGAAATGGTTCCTGAAGTTGGTATTAGAGACTTACACTTTCACGTCAATGACACTGGAGGTGTCGGAGGTGTCAGAGGTGTTGGAGGTGTCGGAGGTGTTGAAGGCTATTGAAGCCCTCCCACACCTACCAAAAAATATCATCAGACCTCCAACATGGCTAGTTTGTTTCAATTCAGGTTCAGGCCATGTTGGAGGAGCAAAGAAGAGGCCCACCATTCCCCACCATCTTAATAGTAATGCCCGAAAGCTCGGGTGAAGCCCGGGTCGAAAATTGACGGACCAATCAGAACATGAATAACCATGAGCTCAATGTAAAACATTTTCTGTGAGCTCAATACTGCATCAAATATCATGAAACCAGGACGAAATGATAGCTGTAGGACGCCCGGACAATGAATGATCTACAGATCTCTCCTTGCTTCAAGCGAATTTTCCGTGCAAGAATATTAGCTAAAGTCAAACAACTTCTGTGGTTGAATCTTAGGTACTTCACTAGAACATCAGATTCAAGTCTCTCGAAAAAAATTCCGAGTGTAAGATCTCTTTATATAAGCTGCACCAGGCCTATAGTAGGTATTGGGCCAACAAGTGAGACTTGGTTTGAGCCTTGGAGCCCAAATTTAGAGGGTGAAACCTCGAAATTGGAGATATTGTTCTGACATCTTAAAATGGCTGGTTAGACGGGCTCTATAATGTCACTGGTTGAAGATTTCAAGTTTTTGAATGAAAAAATTGGTGAAAAATGTTTTGAGTTTTACAGAGGTTTTTCGCCAAAAATGTAGGTAAAAAAGTTGAATCATTTTGAAAAGTTTCTCAACTTTAGGTGAAATTTTCAAAATAAAATGGAAAACTGCTGAAAAACTCTTGAGTTTTTCACCTACATTTTTGGTGAAAAACTTGTGTGAAAATTCAAAACATTTTTCACCAGTTTTTTCAGTCAAAAAATTGAAAGCTTCAACCAGTGTGTTGAACTGCTCATCTTCCATCATTCCAAGTGTGGAAAGCCTGCAATCAGACATTCATTTGGCTGGTTCCTGCCAAATATAGTGACCTCCGACGGCCTCCGACGTCCTCCGACACCTCCGACACCCTCCGGCAGCATCCTATCCCAGAAGCTGGTGAATTCAGTTAAGGGAAATTGGTAAATTCCTCATGAGAATGTAAATCATATTGTCTATACAAGCATCTGGACACCAATTCATGCAATATAGAGGCCTACAAAGACTGCCTACATCTAGACGTGTAATTTTTGCAGAGCTGACATTCCATATGGATCCAACAAACTATTTCAAAGGAAGACCTTGAAGAATTTAAATCAGAGGCCAATCAGAAATTCTACCACCCCAGGAGCAACATACATAGAGCAGGTACATAGAGCAGGTAGGTCACCTGCCCTTGGTAGCTCTGGCTCAGATATTACCATCTCCCCTAGACAAGATCAGCAAGGATCCGAGCTGTAAGATTGAACCAGTGAGACCAGGTGCATATGATGAGGTAAATTGAGTGGGTGGTCCAGAACAGTAGAAGGATGGAGGCCTCCTTTTGTGCATACTGCTACACCTGCTGTGCTTTGCACATAGTGGTCTTTTGTTTATAGTTCATCCAATGCTTCTGAATGATATGTAGGAACTGTAGGATATTTGTTGGTCAAAACATGAGCGTCGGAGGTGTCGGAGGTATCAAAGAGCAGTTCTATCGTCCCAGAAGATGAATCTGCTCTGGGGGGAAATCTTTCCAATGTTCATTCCGAACATCCGGATCCACTGGAATTGTGTTTGCAATGCACCAATATCAAACTGGAGTGCCTGCTGGAGGCCTCCGATGCTTCAGGAAACCTCCCGAGCAGTTCTATCAAGATTCCTGTGGGTGGCAGTCTGTCTGACATTTGTGGGGAACAGCTGGAGCCACTGGAATCAGCTTGATCGTGTACTAATCTTGTACTGGCAGCATGCTGGAGGCCTCCAATGCATCGGGGATTTCAACACTGACCATTGAATGGGCATTCAAATTCATCTGGATAAAATAGGTACAATAGCAATGGAAGGTATGCTACAAGTGCACAAGTCACCACCTGATTGAAGGAGGGGAGAGGTCATGATGTAGGTGAAGGAGGTGCTGGAGCTACTGAAGCTGCCGGTGGCCGGGGAGGTGAGAAGATGCCAGGGACTCACACGGGCACATTTATCAGCAGATGAAAATAGAACACCCCTGACCTACCCCCTCCGACGCCTACAGGGGCCTCTTAGGGGGGTTATGCTCCTACAACATAACCCCCCCTAAGAGGCCCTCACGTGACCGCGCCGGTGCTCCCTGGGGTGCTCGTACGCCGTCTTCCGACTTGTGTCCCCGGACGGCGACCAGGGGTACCCCGGGAAACTCATAACCGAGGCCCTCATTGCCGTCATCGAGCCCGGCGAGCAGGAACGCAAGTATCGCAAGCCCGGCGATACTACGGAGAACGAAGAATACGACCTCGGCAGCGTCGTGTTCGTCTATCGCGCCAAATTAGACGAGGGAGATAAGCAGGTCGTGACGCCGGTGAACCTGACCCAGGCAAGTGTTTTTTATATTTGACAGCAGCGTCCAGCTGATCCGCTTTATCTTTAGCATTGGGGATTCAACCTCGATGGTTCGCAGCGCGAGCACCAGGGCGGGCCAGAGCCCCTGAGCGTGAAGGGCCATACACTAACGCTCAAGGTGGGATGCTTGCCAACCGGGCTCTATCTCGATTTAATAATGGACAGTCCGACCGTATTGTCAAACGCGACGCCGACAGCCTCGCAATCGGCTTCACCCCCAGCGCCGGCACGCCTCATGAGCACGCCGCCAAGCTCATCGGCGACCAATACCCCGAACTGGGCTACGGTGCGTCGATATTCCCGCCCAAAATAGTGCGCATGCATCTCAGTTGACGCTGAAGATGACTACTACGCCTTCCCGCCGTTCGAGAAGGTCCCGACGCGGATCCCGCTGGCGTCGTTCGCCGAGGTCGACTTCGTCGGAGACGTGCTCCGCCCGTCGAACGGCGCCAACGCGATGCGGGGAAACCGCTCGAGCCCCGTCGCGGAGCTCGTCGCAGGCAAATCCGGGCTCAAGCTCGTGTTCGATACGAACCGTGCGTTCATTCATTCATTCCACCCGAAGGACGATTGACTAATCGATGCCAATGGCAGAGGGCGGCGTGATGTTCTACTCCAACGTGTGGGCGAACCCGCTCAAGGGCGCACGAAAGAAGATCCACGGCGGGTCGGGCGTGAAGGACAAAGGGGATGGGTATCAGCCCGGAAGTGCGTTATCTTGTTTGACTGATTTTTCTGTGGCTCGCATCCAAATTGACTGACGCTCATTTCCTCATTTCAGCCGCCGTCTTCCTCGAATTCCACGACGTATGTTCCCCTCTTGTTGACCTTAATAGAAAGTCTCTGACGAGAATTTTGGACAGCCCCTCGCGGCGTTCTTGGACCCGGCGAACAAGGACAAGGAGGACACTCTGCTGACCACTGGGGAAATCTACCACAACTATGTAAGATGTGATGTGCGATTCAAGGAGCCGAAGAGGGATTGAAGGGATCTGTGTTGCGTTTCTAATACATATCTGTACCATGTAAGGGAAGGAATATTGGACCGTGTTTCCTAACCGGCATTCGACAACGTCACGGCCATCATCAAGTACATAAATGCGCTCAGCCTTAGGGCCCTGGCGCTGGGAGTTACGCGTAACCGCCCAAGGTCATAGACATTTTGGTTATCGAAGTCGTAGTCTCTGATACCCTTTTTTAAGAAGCGTCAACTGGATGATGGCGGGGATACCCCAGGGCTCTGCGGAGGCAAAATTCTTGGTCTCTGCATTTCGAGTCTCTTTTTTAGAGATTGATAAACGCCAGTGTTGCCACGACTCAAAAAATCGAGTCACAACTCCAAACGACGTTTGACTCGACTCGACTCGAATTGGTCCCATCCAAGCCACTCAAAGTCGAACCAAGTCGACTCGAGTTGATGTAGTCACAAATTTTTTAGATCTGTATTTCCAAGCTAATGACGATGGATAGAGGGTCAATGTAGGGTGAGTTTACCTTGGCATGGTATGGTGGTGAGATATCTGTCACTATCAAACAGTATCAGGTCCCCGTTTGAAAAACTCTGAAGAGTGGGATTTCTTCCAATTATCCACGAGCTAATTCAGAGGCACCCATTTTTGAAGATATGTCCAAAATCATATCCCCTGTTCAACAAGCGAGGTATGAGCTTCGTTCGTTGAAGCATCTGTCTACGAGAGACTACCCCTGAGCGCGGAAATTCAATCGTGCATGTTTTTTAACCTTTGTTTGCCTCTTGCATCAGTATAGGTCTGTTCTGGGGTGATTATAACCTTATTCAACTACCTACAAAGACCGACTCAAGTGACTCCAAGTCGAGGCAAGTCGACTTCTTCCGACTCCAGAGTCGGACGGAGGCATGCCAGTGACTCGACTCGACTCAAGTCAACTTGGTGAAATCGACTTGGGGGGTTGGAGTCGGGAGTCGCGGCAACACTAATAAACACCTTCATGAAGTTCAGCGACACTCCGGAGGCCTAGGGAGGTCAAAGTTGGCGTTGCTCTCAAAGGGGGCATGCTCACGGGGCTTCAGCAACTATCAACTGGGTTCCCAACTAGTATGGCCTCCCGAATTTTCTCGACACCGAGACGGGGAGTCCCGCTGAGACGGTGTACCCGAAGCTTGGATATATCCAGGTACGCCAGCGCTCTAGTGGTTGAATTTCATTGAAGTCTGCGCAGCTCGGGATAGTCCCGAAGTATGGCGTGAGTCCAGTGGACAAGAGTTTAATTGCGGGTACCTTTTTTTGGAAGCAGTTATGAACTGTGTAGGGCGGAGTGCATGCCTTCGACCGCTCCTTTTCAAGCTGTCTGTCGGCGAGATAGACGAGGCTTTAATGGTTCTTGAAGTTTGGCGACACTTCGGACGGAGGACAGAATTGTCTTTAGTATTCCGAAAGTGCGCATGCTCACGGAGCTTTCAATTTCAACTTGAACTCGCTTCCCAAATTACTCATCCAATTTACTCGAGGAGTGCAGGTTACTACTTGCGGGCTTTCTCTATTTTTTCTGCACTAAGATTCAACTGATTCGAAACCGTGACCAAGCGAAGCCGAGTCGTAACTTTTGTTATGCAGCTGGAAGCCTAGAATTGAAAGTAATCACTCGGCAGAGTCGGCACGTTCCGAAAGGGGACCTCCTGGCCCCACAGACGACCCAATCCGGGGCTGAGATACTTATCACTTACATCGTATCATTCCACCGTATCGCTTACATCTACAGCGGTTCCGGGGTCCTTGTCCGCATATACAAAGGTGTTCCACCGAACAAACAAAAGTTCCTTCTCTTCGAGTCCTACTCTCCCTCTTTTTCGCCCGTCCCTCTTGCAGTACCGCGACGGCCCATGCAATCCTTCTCCGACATCATAGCCAATGTTGCAAACCAACCATATGAAGAAAGGCTGGGCGTATCCGACCCGACTGGTGTGCTTGAATCTGGAGTCCTCTTCTTTGCCAGCCTGGACTTTGTCGCCCGTTCGTTTGCGGGACTGGCTGGACCTCCACCAAAGGTATGCATTCGGCCGCACTCTAACGAAAATATTTCTCTAAAGTCTTACTCGCTATCCCGTTTCGCCGCAACGGTGTCTGATGGAACGCATGCACTCCGTACGAGAGTGCACCGCTTTGGGTGCTAGAAGACATGAAAATTCTGGATGGGGCAAGGACCTGTTGGAAGCGCTCCGGACGGCACTGCTGGCGCTTGCTTAGTGGATAAAAATCTCGAGCAAACCTTCTGCATCACCGTCTCCCGGTGCGTCTACGGCCATCTGTCAAGTTTTCCCTTCCATCGCCGAGCTACACCGCATGCTTCGGGTTCTCAACAGCCTTTGTTGATCTCAACAGCTTTTTGCTTGTGTAATCCCCCGTCTCATTCGCGATTACAGCACCTTCTGGTTCTCTTTACAGCTCGGGACATCTGCAGCTAGAGCTTTCTCGATGGGGCGAAAATGGCCCTGCTCCCTGCCCGGCCGGCCGCATAACTCGCCTACTGTCACATCTCCGTTCCTTCCCGTCTGCTCCCAATGTTCAACGATTTTCTCAGTCCGAGTGTCAAGTCCATTATGAAAAGTTCCCACGCCCATCATTGCCTAAGCTAAACAAAATCGTTGAGTCTCTGAAGGCAAGTTTCATATTGTATCTGAGTCAATCAGTCCTAATCGCATGAGAGGGTTTCAAAGCCTGCCCCTTGTCCACCAATAATCTGCCAAAAAAATAAGCAAATCCGAATATCCGCATTTAATGAAACTTACAGTATGAATATTCTCGTGCTCCTCTCGGAGTACTGTGCTCTCCAAGTCACCCCCCAAGCTGACCATGGGGCCCTCGCCGCTTTCAATACCCCGTGGTTCAATCCACTGTCCCTGCAAGTGCTTTTCACAGCAAGACCTCCCCTGTCTGCCCCTGCGTGGGCCGAGCGAAAGAAGCGTGTCGGAGATGCACTTGAAAATGGACATTCTCTTCGGCACAAAATAGCCGCGAATGAAGATACACTGATTCTCGGCTGGTGGAGACCCATAGTCACGAAAATTGCGGACCGTGGCGGACCCGAAATCGCGCCATTCGTACCGAGGCCGTAAAGAACCTTCCGCCAACCCAGCCACCGTAAATTTGAGAGAGACACTGATGGCCCCAGATGTGGTCGAAGCAGTTGCGATGCCCCAAGATGCGGTTTTATCGCACCCTGTGACAACGAACAGGGAGCCGTTGGATGGTAGGCGGGCTCCAGCGAATTTGTACCATCGGTGAGAATGCCTTCTGACATGCTCCCGGAACGTCTCGACTGGTAAAAGCTTTTCACGAGACGCTCCCTCTGGGAGCACGAGCATGGCAAACTCCTTTGACTGCAGTTCAAATGTGATGCTACTGCCTACGGTTGTCGGAAAGAAACTGGACACGGTGAGCGAGTTTTATAATGATAATACTACGATGCTCACGGAGTGACCACAGACGACGCTCCAACATCCAAAGCTATTCTGGTAACTTTCGCGTTCGCAATTACGGATCCTGGCGAATGGTACAATCGCCTGGAGATGTCGCATGTTTGAAGCGGGAAAGGTTCGAAGTCCTCGGGAACACCCTGAACGGCGTTGATCGAATGTGTTGCAGGCGAGCAAGCATTGAAAAGAACATCAAACGAGTCCTCGCTCCAAATCCCAACGTCGCCAATACTAACTCCGACTGTCCGGTATTCGATAGGGAGATTCTCGTCGGGCTCGGGAGTGAACTGAGGGATTCCGTGTTTTTGGGAGCGCAAGCGACGGTATAATTCGTTGGCGGACTTTGGCATGGTACGGCGGGTTGAGAACAAGGATTGGCAGACGTTCAGTTTTCCTCCATGGAAAGTCGTAATGTTTGTGTGATGTTGGCCCGGATCGCGAAATGCCAGTTCCGGTCAGTCACTCGGGATGGGTGATTCTGAATTTCAGGCGGCATGTGTAAAAAACGCATTCAATAAAAGTGTGCATTCAAAATTGAACAGAAAGTGATATGCAACCTAGCGAAGCCGAAGAACATTAAATAGCAATACTTGAGGAAATTTCCTCCCCCTCAAGAGGCAAGAAACGGAGACGTGACAGTAGGCGAGTTATGCGGCCGGCCGGGCAGGGAGCAGGGCCATTTTCGCCCCATTGAGAAAGCTCTAGCTGCAGATGTCCCGAGCTGTAAAGAGAACCAGAAGGTGCTGTAATTGTGAATGAGACGGGGGATTACACAAGCGAAAAGCTGTTGAGATCAACAAAGGCTGCTGAGAACCCGAAGCATGCGGTGTAGCTCGGCGATGGAAGGGAAAACTTGACAGATGGCCGTAGACGCACTGGGAGACAGTGATGCAGAAGGTTTGCTCGAGATTTTTATCCACTAAGCAAGCGCCAGCAGTGCCGTCCGGAGCGCTTCCAACAGGTCCTTGCCCCATCCAGAATTTTCATGTCTTCTAGCACCCAAAGCGGTGCACTCTCGTACGGAGTGCATGTGTTCCATCAGACACCATTGCGGCCAAACGGGATAGCGAGTAAGACTTTAGAGAAATATTTTCGTTAGAGTGCAGCCGAATGCATACCTTTGGTGGAGGTCCAGCCAGTCCCACAAACGAACGGGCGACAAAGTCCAAGCTGGCAAAGAAGAGGACTCCAGATTCAAGCACACCAGTCGGGTCGGATACGCCCAGCCTTTCTTCATATGGTTGGTTTGCAACATTGGCTATGATGTCGGAGAAGGATTGCATGGGCCGTCGCGGTACTGCAAGAGGGACGGGCGAAAAAGAGGGAGAGTAGGACTCGAAGAGAAGGAACTTTTGTTTGTTCGGTGGAACACCTTTGTATATGCGGACAAGGACCCCGGAACCGCTGTAGATGTAAGCGATACGGTGGAATGATACGATGTAAGTGATAAGTATCTCAGCCCCGGATTGGGTCGTCTGTGGGGCCAGGAGGTCCCCTTTCGGAACGTGCCGACTCTGCCGAGTGATTACTTTCAATTCTAGGCTTCCAGCTGCATAACAAAAGTTACGACTCGGCTTCGCTTGGTCACGGTTTCGAATCAGTTGAATCTTAGTGCAGAAAAAATAGAGAAAGCCCGCAAGTAGTAACCTGCACTCCTCGAGTAAATTGGATGAGTAATTTGGGAAGCGAGTTCAAGTTGAAATTGAAAGCTCCGTGAGCATGCGCACTTTCGGAATACTAAAGACAATTCTGTCCTCCGTCCGAAGTGTCGCCAAACTTCAAGAACCATTAAAGCCTCGTCTATCTCGCCGACAGACAGCTTGAAAAGGAGCGGTCGAAGGCATGCACTCCGCCCTACACAGTTCATAACTGCTTCCAAAAAAAGGTACCCGCAATTAAACTCTTGTCCACTGGACTCACGCCATACTTCGGGACTATCCCGAGCTGCGCAGACTTCAATGAAATTCAACCACTAGAGCGCTGGCGTACCTGGATATATCCAAGCTTCGGGTACACCGTCTCAGCGGGACTCCCCGTCTCGGTGTCCAACATCTAGCCGATTTTTCTTTGTCATTATGATTCAATTAGAGCGAGTCTCTCACCAGCAGATTCTGACCGTGGATCTTGGCCACTTCCTCGAGCTTCTCCATCAAGTTCCTCGCAATTCCTCTGAAAAGGAAAATTAGCCCGAAATTGCTTCTTCTGGACGGGGACGCACCGGCGGCGGAAATTCGGGGACACCAATAGCTTTTCAACTATCCCACGGAACTGCCCAGTCTCTGTCAAAGGTCGGAACAGAATCACATACCCCGCGAGCTGCTGTTGGCCGTCGGGATCTTCAGCCAAAGCCATAAGAATGATTCGTTTGCCGTCAACGGCGTCAGCTATGCGCTCCTTCCACCAGTCGATGATAACGTCGCGCTTCAGCGGGGGCGTAAAAGTCGCGATGGTGTGGTCGGTTTCAATGCACGCGATGTGAATGTCGGCAAATGACGGGATAAGCGCGACGTGTTCCGGATTTGCGGGGTCAAACACGATTGTGACGTCCATAATGAGGCTGATTGAGGGGGAGGCTTGAGTTCAGATTTCGCTTATTTATGGGCGGGAGCCTCAATGAGTCATTCGATGATCTGCGAGTGAGTACCCTCGCAGACAGAACCCTCGCAGCCGTGATGGGACCGGAGTTGCCGGAATGCTGACCTTGATTTGTTGTGAACTTCGACGAAGCAGGCTGAGGTTCAATCAGAGAGCTCACATAACCAAGGGTCTCACGCCAATGCGTTTCGAGAACAAAGAGGAAATTAGAAACGGTTCTGCGTGAACCGGTACAGCATGCTAAAGAGATGCAACATCCAGAGGGAACACAAAAAGGAGGTCAAGTCAAGTCGATGACTTCCCCTGGCTTAAATATCGGTTCTTCGCTTTTGATCTCTTTCTTCACCTCGCCGGACTCTCGTTTCACTCCTTTCTTCCGGTCCTTCAAGAGCCCAAGTCGCGCCTATGGAAGGAAGTGAGCTCTGGCGGTGATTGGACCATAAGGTATAATTTTTTACCTCGAGTTTCTTTATCTCAGCGTCAGCGTCATCGTCCGTATCAACATCCATGGTCAAGTCCAGAACGTCTACCGGGGTTACAGCCCTTTCCTCTCTAGGTGCGGGAGGAGCGATGCCTTCGGCCCTCAGGAGTTCTGTGCCGCAAAGAGAATGAGGTGCGTTGCATAGATGGCCGTGGAACGCACCAATGGGCCTGTATTTAAAAATGAAGGTAACGAGCTCTTTGATCAGGCCACCCGACTTTTTCAGACGGTTGCGGCTGTGGAACGCTGGCCCGAATCTTCAGCAGGGGAGAAATGAGAACTCGGAGGTTATTGAAAGGACGAAAGGAGTCTGACTGGATTGTATGACCTATAGATTTCTTCGACCGCTCGTGCAAGATTTGTGGCTCAAAGGCCTGTTGCATTTTCCCTGGCTTTTCAATAAGAGGTTTCACATGGGCGAGAACGACCTTGATAGTCCCAAAGTCCGGTGAAATTGCGGCATTCAAGTATGCGTCATCATCTGGAAGAAGTTAGATCAAGCACGAGTTCGCGAGAAAAGAGAATAGTGAACCCGTCAAAGCTTGCTTTCCGAACGTTAGCGGTCGCCGTGTATGAGTAGAAGTGTAAACGCTCGTGAGACTGGCCGCGCTAGTGTGGCCGCCGTGTCGGATTTCGAGGTGCGTGCCCCCACATCTCATCCCGTCGACGTGGACTCTGCCTGAAATCAGGCAGTTCGCTCGGGCATCCCTATTCTGGAACTTGACGCGAAATTCCTAACGCAACGTGTTAGATTCCCGATGGCCTGAGATCTGCCAGTGGACCTGGCGTAAGTACCTTGCCATTCTCAGAAGGGATCCAGCACGTCGCTTGCGTCCCGTCCGCTGAGGTTTCAACAGTGTACTCCGATAGCTTGACATCGTCAACGGAAACATAGGCGGAGAACTGCCCGAGATGCATCAGGTGGGGCGTGCACTGCGTGAAGACTTCAAATTGTGGACAAACAAGTGGACAAAGATGAAGCAGGCGTAAACCCCCGTACGCGCAAGCATAAAGCCCCGGCGCCCACTCGGCTGCGCGCGCCCAGGGAAGACGCCGGTCGGGCCATGGGTATTCGTTTCCGAATGTGGATGCACGAACCCGCCCTGATAACAGAGCGAATGAGCCGGACCCGGGAACGGGAAAGATATTCGGAGGGGATGGCCGGCCGGCCCACGAATGAAAGGGGCTCTCGGCCGGAGCGAAGACAAGGATGGGAAGGCAAGGAAACGGAAGGCAAAGCAGGGAAAGGCAAGGCTAGGGAGGGAAAAGGAAGGGAAGAAAACAGGAGGGATAGGAGGGACGGCTCACCCGATCGAGCATGCCGCCGGCGAACTCGTCGATGCGCTCGCCCGAGCCCGCGGGGAGGCGGCTGCTGGCGTGGCGCAGCGAGGTGCTCACGAGCGAGGTGTACTGCGGGAAAAACATCGATCGAAGAAAGAAATTGAGGAGAAAGAAAAAGGAAGGAGAAATAAGCGAGTGAAGGAGGGCAAAGGATGGGTGCGCACCTGAACGGCGCGCGAGTTGGCCTTGCCGGCCTCATAGACGTGGAGGGCGCCGCTCACGAGCGGGAGGCTCTGCATGTGCGCGAGCGAGGGGTACGTCGGGCTCTCCCCCATCCCACTACTAGGTCCATTGCTACTCGCACTGCAGGGTCGTCTCTATCGTCCTCCAAAGGTGACGGATGCGGCGGGGACGATGCGGGGTGCGTCGACGCCAGCGAGAGCGATAGCGCGGGCGTGTGGCGCGTGCTCCCGCTTGCGTTGCTCATGCGCGGCGACTCCCTCGCGTCATTCTGAGTCTGTTGCTTCTGCTGCTATTGCGCCGGGAACACGAACCCTGCTGTATACAAAAAAGATACATGAACGGGGGGGCTCAGGACACTGGCTGATGAGATGGACGGGCAAACCTGACCGCTCTGCTTCTGCTGGTCGCCGCCGTTGCGCATGTCGCCCAGCGCGCGCACGGCGATGCGCACGCCTTCGTCCTCGAGCGCCAGGTCCATGCTGCCCATTGTCGCCGTGGTTGTGGTGGGAGAAAGTGAAAGAAAGAAAGGAAAGCCGACAGGTTACATGTGTTTTCCCTCGCCCGGCGTGTGATACGGATACGTCAAACGTCACACACACACAAATACCCCGATTTAGTCCGCCGCCGGTACAGGACATCCGCGAGACGGGAAATCTCGAATGGGTGCTACTCTCGATTATTAAGGGCAAGGGACACACACGCACTTGATTCTTCAGTTCTTCCTGATCTTCGGGATTCGCGGATGGTAGTATGGTCATCGTTTAAGTAATCGACTCTGTGCAGCTGATTAAATTTATCAGATGTCTCCGTTGACTATCCACTGCGCCGGGAGTAGGTTGCTAGGTTGAATTGATGAGGGTCAAGTCTCTTGAACATATTTCTCGTGTGTTTCTGTCAATCATTTTGTTCACGCAATAACCCTGGTTCATTTGTAGTTTATCCCCTTGTAGGTGGTCTACTGGGTTCAGGTGGCCCAACGCAGCCAAGTACGCCGTTTCAGAACTCAACCAAGTTGCCTACTCCACCTATTCATCTAAGGAATACGTCCGCTGCCCTGTAAAAGTACCGGTGGCACCCCTAAAAACGAAGAAACACCTGCCCAAGGAATAGAACGAAGACTCTAAATCTGGACGCTCGGACCCATGCGGTCGCAATGGAATCGCACTGCAGGAAGTGGTGTATATATTAGTTATAAGGTAGAATTGAATGTATTTTATTGATGTTCAACGTTTGACTCCGCCCGGGCATCGGGCATCTCGGGCATCTCCAGTGCAATTCAATTCAGCTGAATCACACCGTGATATCGACTTCTTCGGGGCATATTTTCTTGCGCCGGTATTCTGCGAGATTAGTGGGGAAATTGAATAGTCACTATTCATCATTCTGTTACAGTATGATCGTATACGGTGTACGAGTTATCCGATATTAACCTCTGCGTGATACGGGGGGATGAACCTCACCGCTCTGATCCTCAGCGTT
This sequence comes from Mycena latifolia, assembly GCA_029289555.1. NCBI lineage: Eukaryota > Fungi > Basidiomycota > Agaricomycetes > Agaricales > Mycenaceae > Mycena > Mycena latifolia. The sequence continues at coordinate 1,276,410 of JARJLE010000012.1, read as the reverse complement.
GGGGGTCGTAGCGTTGGGCCCGGCCGCAGTCGCCCCTTCGGCCTCAAACACGTAACTATCGGCAATACAATATATAGGTTCATTGCCAAGATTCTGACCCTCCAACTCGAGCTTCAAACCTTCTTTTATCCCTCCATATTCTGCGTCGTGAAATTCCCCGCCGCTCAGAAGATGTGGGCATCCTTTGAGATGCAGCTTTTGATCATGAATCTCTCCCATTCCACTGGAGATAAAAAATTATATTGGTCTGTATCGTCGAAACTCAGATCCGGAAACTCTCTGGTAATATGAAAAAGCAGAGACGTCGGCTCAGCCTTCGCAAACACCCAACCGTGAATGACATCTCCCCAATAAGCGGCTCGCCACACGGGCGATCTTCCCGCCCACGGCGTCCTAGCTCGTATTCGCAGAACCGGTATTTCTCGAACTTTGAAGACTCTGTGTTCCGGAATCATCGAAAGAACAACTCCGAGCAGCTGGTACCGGCATCATGCATGTATAGCACGTCCGGTGACGATGTTCAATGGCTTCCATTACGAGGAAGAGGGTTTGGAACATGCTAGTTCTTCGTCCTGCAGAGTTTTATTAGTGAGCGGTAGCTTTTTTGCTGTGCCAGAGTCCGCTCCGCCTGAGCGAATTAACGCAACCACCCAACCTCGAACGGGGTCTCCAATAAATGGCCCTTTGTAGCGATCTCCCCGCCCGTTGCGTCCTAGCAGACTCGTATTCGTATTTAACAGGTATTGTCATTGAAGATTCTGAGTTCCAGAATCATCGAAAGGACATCTCCGAGCAGCCGGTATCATAAGCCCCGTCCGGTGAAGATGTTCAGTGGTCATTACGAGGAAGAGGACATCCCGCGGGTTTGGAGCATGCTCTTCGTCCTGCATACCCTTTCTAGTGAGCGGGTCATAATGCTTAACTTAATAACACATAACGCGCATAATGCATAGGATGTGAGGTCCACCGACCTTCAAATTAACCCTGAAAATGCATCTACTGCTGCATAAAATGCATAATGCATAAGAATTGGCGAGATTTGGAGGGAACAGACTTTATGCGTTATGACCCTCTCTACTGTATGTTGAAAATATCCAGGCCAGCCACTTCTGCACTGCGGGGCCTTATTCCACAGCAGTCGACGCCGTTCCTACCAAGACTTGGGTGAGGATATTATAGCGGAGGCAAGCTTGCACCGAGTTATATTGCTACTTCAAAGTTCAACCACAGAGTTTTCGACAGGTACTCAAGGTATCGAGCCACGAAAACGACGCAAATGCACTGTGAGGTAAAATATTCCACAGCAATAGAGATGCTAGGATAGAAAACAGCCTCACGTAGTCAATCCATCGATGACGGGCTACAGTTGTTGGATGACCCCTGCGTGATGCGTGATTGTCAATAATTTAAACCATGTCCACGGTCTTGCTTGATGCCTTTGAACGCTCGCGATGAAAATTCAACCGGCTACTTGTAACTTCGCTGAGCCGGAATTTCACCAATCCTGTGAAGTGTGAAGGTCGCTGTGCCACAGCGAGTGTTCTCCTGTTGAAGACTACATTGTCAATAACTTTAGGTAGAAGGCCGATCGGGAGTCCTTCTTGCTGCCAACGGTATCACATACATGCAGCTGCATCCTTTAAGTCAACTCACCCCCAAAAATTTCCGGAAATGGGTGTCGAACTTGAATGTTGGAAGCAGGATCTGAATAACGATAAGCGGGAATGACGGGGATGCATAAGACCGAATAGTTGGAGAGAGAAACTTTGACTCTGCCGGATACACCCTGAGGATTGCCGCGTATACACGTCGGAGTGTCGCGACGCAGAGACTCAGGACTCAGAATGTCGCAGAGAGTTGCCGCAGAGGCCCATCTTGGACTGGATTTAGTCACGGCGGCGCATTGTCGTTTTTTTATGTAAATATGAACTATCTGCTGTATTGTGTTCGTACTTCACCAACTGTGTGGCGCGTTGGACTAAAGATAATGCTGTGAAGCAGGTGCTAGGAACTTGAAGACATGCTGCCAGTGGCCCTATTACCCGTGCTTATGGCAATTGACATTTTCGTCTAGAGGTTAACTATCCGTTTGACCGAGAAAAGTCCCTCCCTCACCCCGCACACTTAGATCGATAGTATGCAGTCATTGACAAGAATTCAGAAATCGAGGCTAACCGGTTCAATCTTTCTACACATTCCCCGAACTCTAGAAATAGCATACAACATATTGTGATGAACATTCGGTCATACCGCCCTCAATGCAGGCGCAGACGGGACATGAGGGAGCACTTCTCCGCCTTCACCGCTGGGTGAGTCGCATTCTTGCCGTTAGAGCTTGGGAGACCTGGATACGAGCGTCCCCCGCCACTGTCGGTCCCCGCACTTCCACGGCCTCCGTAGTGCGCCGTCGTCGGAGCCCGCACCTCAACGGCCGCGCCGTCGGATACTGAGTTGTGCCCCGCGTGAGACAAGGGAGCAGCCGGAGCAGGTGTCACTCCCTAATGTTAAACCACTTCAGTACGCATGAGCGTTATTGAAAGAGATGACTCACATTAATATTAATCGAAGTCGTTCGACTGGGTCCACTGCTCAAGGAACGTTCGAGGCTGAGGAACCGATTCTTCAATCGGCGCTACTCCGAAATGCGTCAGCGGAGTGTGAGAAGACGACGCTGGATTCCCTCACGTATTCGGGGTTGCCTTGCGGGTCGTGATACAACTGCAGAAGCTTGTACAACGCGATGTATACTTCAGCGCTGGGTTCGCCATCTTCGTCCGCCGCTGCGAGCTCCTCCAGCCTGCTCTTGTGGGCTTTCAGGATGGCAGAGAGGGGAAGCTCGTCCCAGAGGGTGTCGTGTGCGCGCTGTGCCAGCAGCTTGACCGCTGGAGGAAATGTTGAACTCTCATCAGGAGCTTGAACGTCGGGTAGGAGGAGCCGTACCAGGAGAGAGATGACCCCCTTCAATCGTATTGGATGGCTAAAGGTCAAAGATGTGAGTAGAAAGCGATTCATCCAGTTGTACGTACAACGACGGCACTCCGAAATGCGGAAATCGAGGATTCAAGGGCGTCAAACTTCGATTTGAGCACCTTGTTCTTGAAGAAATCTCCCGGAAGGGACCTGTTTAAATGTCTGAGACCACGCAGCCGCGAGGGAATGCAGATAATTTACCTGCGAAGATCGGCGGCGGCCTCAGATGCAGAAATTGCGCGAGTCGACAAGTCGAGAGAACGCCAATCGTGAGCTGCCATAGGAGGAGGTGAAAGGCTAGTAGTCGAGAAAAGGGAGATTACGCGGCTCCAATACAAAAAAATGGGATTCGAGCACAGATTCATAAGTCGTGGTTACCTGTGGACGCATGGGACGTTCCATCCTGGATATATATATGGATTCAGGTTAATGCTGTAAACCACTTGTTCGTAAGTGTCTCGCTGATCGGAGGTCGATATCGAATCAAGGTATGGGAAGTGAGGAGCCCCAATTAAACCCAACCTTACGTGGAGGTCCCAGGGATCTGTTAATTTCCACACACGTGCCTATATTGGGTCAAGGAGAAGCTCTCCAGGAGTGGGACAATCGTACGACTGCAGATCTCTGAGAAATTTAGATTGATTTTTGGGGTACGAGCGTAGGCCAGGCCAGTGGTTTCCCAGTCTCGGTGGAGAACTCGGGACCCAGAGGAATATTCTCGCGAATGTGGCCTAGAGCTCGAATACTGTTCACACCTCGTGCCAACATGCACGTTGGTCCCTTCTAACCGGGTTTTGCTTTCTAGAAGTGGCACTCGATCGCCCTTGACGGGACACCGGCAATCTTCCTCGACACCATCGATTGTATGGATATGGATGGATCTTCCCTCATATCCCGCACATTGAGCGGTGATCTGATGAGCTGGTGAACTGGGGAGACAACGTGTCGGCAAGATCGTGAGTTGTGCACTGGGTTTACCTGGCTGGTGAGTACTTGAGCCTGCTAGGGCATCAACCCGTCCCGTAAATTTACGAAATTACGGGCCGTAAATTCCGTACCGTCTCACACTTTTGAGGAAGGAAATACGGCCGTTTTCTGACGGGTCAAAACGTGTTAGCTCTATCTCCTTCCACGTCACTATTACTTACCGATGGATTGAGAACGCTAAATGGACTGAGTTGCGAGCGAAAAAAATACATGTGAGATTCAGTAGTCCACCAGGGGTCATCCACTTACGGGCGTAACGGACGGGACGGAACGGTTACAGCGCCCAAATCCCCATAACGTATCTTGAAGATTCTCTTACGGGTGGGCGTATTTCGTACGCCCGTGTGCGTATTACGCACGGTTTGATGCCCTAGAGCCTGCTAGATAAAGCGAATCATGAATGGACCTCCCAAATGAAATGTCGAGAAATCATGTCTGCACCTGAATTCTCGCACATGTCGGCAGTGACAGTGTTCGTCCTGAAGGCCTTCAGTGACGTTCCCACGCGAGGCAGGTGGCACAGCCGTTTTCGGCAGTCTAATTCAGCACGTTAACCGCGGTACTCCTCGTCGGAATCTATCTCTATCCCGCCGTCGTCAGGGACCCCTACATGAAATTCGCCATCTGCTCCATCCACCTCTCTTCCACCCGCATTGACGGTTTGCGTGCACGAGGCTTCTCAACCCCACCAAACAGAACTTTGAGTGTAATTGGCTTCCAGGCCGGGAGTCGATTCGGTATGCGAGGCGTAAGCCCGCCGTCCTCGTTTGTGTCGGTCTCCGTGTCCGAGTCTTGGTTCGCGTGCTCCGCTTCCTTCGCATCCCCGATCCATTTTGCCAATTGTGTCCGCCGCCTTCGCGGCTCGAAACAAGAGCGCGGCGCCGTTCGCTGGGATCTTCATCATCCTGGTCTTCGAGAAAATCACGATAGCGCGGGACACTTAACAGAGATGCAGTAGCCTTGTGGTTTTTTCGCCCCACGCGGGGTTTATAAATACCCTGTTGCTGATGTTCGGTTCGGATTTGGACTTTGACCTGAACGGTGCACGGGAGAAAAAATTATTGCAGACTCTACGTATGAGATAACGGCACACCTTTGTCCTCTTATCAATTTTGGGGAGGCCCAGTCGGTTGCGATGGTCGGATTGCTCTATTTTCGTCCTAGAGAACGTGCGCTCGCAGCTGGCTTGATTAGCGACGATGTTGAGGATTACGATTGCAAATTCTGCCAGTTCTGTGAGGTGGCGGGAGCCTGCCAACGCTTCCCAAACCTGAATGGGATCGATATTTCCTAGAAAAAATTAAATGTGGGTTATATTATAGATTGGACGAAACTTACGTAGGTTTGCTCCCAGGTTTCGGCATCAAAATCAGCAAAATCACCCGTGCCAGAAAGATACTGCATGAACGCCTCGGAGACCTTGGTCTCCTTGGCGTTTCTCTCCTCTGGAGTGTCAGTGTTACCCAGACGGCCCTTCATCCGGCGATACAACTATAATTGGCGGTCAACGGGGCGCTATCTGGCAATGAAAAGCGCACCGAAATCATGAGGTTGAGACTTTTGAACTGATTCAAATTTGCGCTCGGTCCGAAACAAGATAGCTTCTCGAACGGGTTCAGAATCAGTGCTGTGATGAACACTGGTTGGTCGCAATCTTTCCAGCGCTTCTCGAGGCGAGCCAGCATGTCGTCCTTGACATGCGGCTTGGGATGATCGGCAAAACGTAAATAAATGCCGGCGGTCGTAACTGTAGTGATGTGCAGGGCTCGGCCTAAAGCCCAAGGCCCGCCAGGCCGAGCCCGCCCAGGCCCGAGCCGAGCCGAGCCCGACGCAGGGCCTGAGGGATGTCAAGCCCAAGCCGGGCCCTCAAGACCGGGCTTGAGTACCACCTATAAGGTCGGCTTTCGCCCTTACTTTGGATCAAGAAATGCACACATTGAGTCAGTGGATCCATTCAGATGTATTCTTTGAGTCATCTCACCCAAATTACTGACACCAGCATGTTTTTATCGTGTTCAAAACTTTCAACTCCCGAGTCCCAAAATGGAAATTAAGTGTTCATGAGGTTCAAAAGCACCAGATTGAGGTACGTGTTGGTTTTTGAGGTGTAGGGTGACACACACCATTATTTTTGTTCTAGAGCTGCTGCTCTTGTTGATTTATTGCACCTTCCCTCAAGCCCGACTCAAGCCCAGGCCTAGGGCTTGAAGCCCTGCTGGTGGGCTCGGGCTCGGGTCTGGAAAATCTGAAGCCCAAGCCCGGTCAAGCCAGGCCCAAGCCCAGGCTTTGAGGCCGAGCCGGGCCCTGAACATCACTAACATTCGTAAGCATGGTTGTTGATCCAGGCGATCAGTGCAGTAGCGTCTTCCGCGATCAGTGCGGCAATGTCGTGGACTGAAATTAGTTCCGTGTCAACTAAGAAAAGATAAACTGAGGTGCCAAGCTCGCTAACCTGGTGACCCCAGCATGACGGCAGTATTAGGTATGGTGAGAAGCTTTCGGCCCTTCTTGCTCCCGCCGTCCGCATCCGTGGTGAAGTAAATAATAGTACACCCGTGCTTTTCTTTGATATGATATATCGTCGCTCCAAATTGGTCGCAAAGAGCTGGTCCATCTTTGTTGAGTGCAGTGACTTCGACGAGCTCAATCAAATATGACGGAGAGCAAAAAATGGAAAATTACATGTGATGGATAATCTCCAATACCCCCATAGGTTTTTGCAGATTATTTGACCCTGTTCCTCAATTAAAACCCATATCTGCAGTAGCCCATAGGGCAGAGTGTCCACTAACCACTATGGGTTAGGAGATCTCTGAATGTAGATATGGTCCATAACACTGGGGGCAACCACCAACCATGTCAGAGTGAATGCGCTCAATGCAGGTGCAGGCGGGACATGAGGTAGCTCTTTTCTGCCTTCACCCCTGCATGGCTCTCCTTCTTCCCGGGAGGACTCGAAATGGAGGTTAGCATCCCCCGCTGTCAGACTTCGCACTTCCATGGCCTTTGCAGTGCTGTCGGAGTCTAGACTCATGACCATTCTGCCTATGAGGAGCAAAAATATGAGGCAAGCTCTTTACCATAGGCAGACTGGTACACTTCGGAACAAACAATCGACCTGGGCCCGGAGTTTGAAATTTTGCGTGGTGCCGATCACGCCGATCACTGGGGCTCGGTCCGAGAGTGACTTTATCAATCAAACCGAGGTCAACGCTGGGGTCCCTGAAGCTTATACACTAAAATTCTGAAGAGACAGAAGTTAATATATAACTCCTGCAATGAAGTCTTCAACTTGGAGCAAATGATAATAATCAAATTTGAGGCCAGAGTATGGGTCACAAGAAAAATTCAAACTCCGGGCTCAGCCCAATCGATCGTTCCGAATTGTACCAGTCTGCCTATGGCAAAGTGCTTCCCACATTTTTTGCCATTCGTAGGCAGACTGGTAATGAGTCTAGTGGGAGCCCGCACCTCGGCGTCGGATCAAGCGCTGCACCCCGCATGGGGCCCAGGACCAGCCGGAGCAGGTTCCTAAATACCGCCAGTTCAGTACGTATGAGCGTCATAGAAAGAGATGACTTGCATTAATATTATTTGAAGTCCTTCCACCGGGTCCACCGCTCAAGAAACGTTCGAGGGCGAGGAACCGATTCTTCAATCGGCGCTACTCCGAAATGCGTCAGCGGAGTGTGAGAAGATAACACTGGATTCCCTCACGTATTCGGGGTTGCCTTGCGGGTCGTGATACAACTGCAGAAGCTTGTACAACACGACATATACTTCAGCGCTGGTTTCGCCATCTTCATCCGCCTCTGCGAGCTCCTCCAGCCTGCTCTTGTGGGCTTCCAGGATGGCAGAGAGGGGGAGCTCGTCACAGACGGTGTCGTCTGCACGTTGTGCCAGCTGCTTGATCGCTGGAGGAAAATTTTAAGCTTCATCAGGAGCTTGAACATCGGGTAAGAGGAACCGTACCAGGAGAGGGATGACTCCCTTCAATTGTATTGGATGGCTAAAGGTCGACGATGTGAGGTAGAAAGCAATACACCCAGTTGCGCGTACAACGACAGCACTCTGAAATGCGGAAATCGAGGATTCAAGGGCTTCAAACTTCGATTTGAGCACCTCGCTCTTGAAGAAATCTCCTGGAAAGGACCTGTTTAAATATCTGAGACCACGCAGTCGCGAGGGAATGCAAAGAATTCACCCGCGAAGATCGGCGGCGGCCTCAGATGCAGAAATTGCACGAGACGACAAGTCGAGAGAACGCCAATCGTGGGTTGCCATAGGAGGAGGTGAAAGGCTCGAGGGGGAGATTACGCGGCTCCAATGAAAAAAATGGGATTCGAGCACAGATTCATAAATCGTGGTTACCCGTGAACGCATGGGACGTTCCATCCTGGATATATATACGGATTCAGGTGCTGTAAACCACTTGTTGGTAAGTATCTCGCTGATCAGGGGCCGATGTTGGATCAACGTATGGAGAGTTCCGGCCGCCCTGAGGAACGTCAATTGGACCCGACCTTAGCGACGCGGTCTCAGGGATTCGTTAATTTTCACACACAGGCCTATAACAGGCGCCGGTCACCCCTCTAGCACCGAACTCAATACATTTGTCAGATTGATTTTGAGGTACGAGTCTTGAGAGCGTAGGCCAGTGGTTTCCCAGTCTCGGTGGAGAACTCGGGACCGAGAGGAATATTCTCGCGAATGTGGCCTGAAGTTCCAGCTCGAATGCTGTTCAACCTCGTGGCAACATGCATGCTACTCCCTTCTAACTGGGTTGTGCTTTCCAGAAGTGGCACTCCGGCATCGATCGATTGCATGGATATGGATGGATCTTCCCTCATATCCCGCACATTAAGCGGTGATCTGAAAAGCCGGTAAGCTAGGGAGACGGCGTATTCGTCAGTTGTGCACTGGGTTTAGACCTGGCTGGCGAGTACTTGAACCTGCTAGATAAAGCGAATCATGAATGGACCTCCCAGGTGTCGAGAAATCATGTCTGCGCCTGAATGCTCGCACGTGTTGCGGTAGTGTCGGAGAATTTCAGGCTCTCCTTCTGCCATCGGGTCAATCCGTGGGTGGCGTATATTCGACCCGGCAGGAATGTCGTGAGACACGTGTGTCGATATTGTATAGACAGTGTCGAGTTACGTGTTGAGAACATTCCGCGCTGTCCCCTGTACATTCGGCAGGGAGGCCAGAATTAGCCATCATTGAAAGAGGCTCTTGAGGGACACCGTTATTTGAATGGCAGCCCAGCCCTCCAGGAGAATCCCTTTCAATCGAGACGTGCCTCGGATCAATCGGTGTATGAGGCAAATATTCAGAGGCACCTACTTGTCATTGTATGAATGAATTGTAAACCCTTGCAATCCTTCAGCGCTTCAGCTCCTGAAGTTCGGCCTGTTCGGACGAACCTCGCAAAGCTTTCGAGTTGCCGCCACGGCAACAATGTAGACTGCCTGAACTCCAAAGTGGGCCGCAGCGTGTATATGTTTAGATACACCCTGTGCCGTTCTGTCGCCACGATTAAGCCACGGCCATGGCCCGCTTAAGCTTGAAGCAACTTGAAGTTGTCGGGAGCAGCTCTTGGCCCTTAGGTACGAGCTTCGTCTGTTGAAGTGTCTGTCTACGAGAGACCACGTCAGGCCAACATCCAGTAGCTCCAGTCCGTTCTAAGTGTATCTTGAGGAAATTGCTTTGCCAAAAGAAATCCAGAGTTCATGTTGCGTGCTTTGCGCTCGTGATGGATTGGAGAGTATTGACCGATATTTGACCCTGCTTGCCATTAGCTTGGCATTTGGTGTCTCCATTTGCTCTTGTTCCGGCTTGATTCCGGCTTTCTCCGCTCCACCAACTCCCTTTCACCAACCTGAAGACAAGAGGTAGTCCCTTCCGGAACATTTAAGCTCACTGCAGACGACCGCACCATACATCCTGATCGTGGCATCGGACGAGTTGCCCGAATTCACAGCCTGACAGCGGACGTAGTAGGTCTAAGGTTGCTGGTCACCTACATCTCACGGATATCGCCGCACATTTCCTGTGACGAAATGGACTGAAACGAATTATTCATATATTTCATATTTTCAGTCTGCCCAGGGCTGAATTTAGCCTGCCGCGCCGCGAACGAGAGTTCGATCTTCAATGCTTCCTCTCTGTCACGGATTTCGCAGTTTGCGCCTCATGCTAGACATGCTCACTTGAGCGTGCTTGCAATGCATAAGAAGGGCTGCTGATGAAGCTCCTCGCCGTCTCATCCACCATATCCACCTTCCAGCAGGCTTTTAATTCCTGGAGTTCTCCTCACTGCCAGGCTCAGCCTTTTCTGCTCAAACAGTCATCTTCCTCCAACAGAATCTACCAGCTATATATGCATTTATTTTCTTCTCGCACCCCAGCGAGTGGAGCTATTGTCCTAAGCCCATTTAGCACCATCCTCACCAGCCTAAACGCAATGGCGGGTGGAGCGCAGCTCGCCGGAATCCCTTACATCCAGCCAATAATTCTCCTCGCAGCTGCAATAGTAACTACTATCCAAGTGCGTAACTGGTCCCCAAACTTTGATTATACCCTCATGCACCTTTTAGCAACTCAAGGAGAATACAATGGCTTTCGTGGAGCTCGCACATGACACGGTCACTCTGGTTCAGGCTATCGCACAGGTCCGAACACATTCTGTCGAGCTGGAACAAGGCGTCAGAGAATTCACGACGTATATAAGCAATTCTCTGAACGACGTCCACGGCGGCTGAAATGTGTCCTACAGCGTACTCCAAACTATCCAAAGTTACCTCCACGAACATCGCGGGCGCAAGCTATTCCTTCGGCTGTTTGGGGCTGCGGATGATGCGTCTAAAATCCGAGAATACCGAGGGCAGATAAACCAGGCGCGGGGAGTTTTTGAGGTGTGTTTGGAATGGTTTTGAATTCAAGCTGTTCTGAACATTATTATCACACAGACGCAAATGCACATGAGGACTCATGAAAATATAATCCATATTTTGCGCCACCGGAGCGAGCGAAACTCAGCTCAGCCGCCAGCATACACTGCTGAAGAGGCCGCGGAAATTTACCCCATGATCCCGCAGAACATTAGAAGAATTGCTGAGGAAGATTTCGAGTACCTCCTGCCAATTCTCGGTGTCGGCGGCATTTTTCAAAAACCACCAACCATCAAGCAAATGGCGCGCGTCATTGAACTCGCTGAGGAGGAAGTCCGCGCAGTATGGGAGCCGATATCATCTCATCTCGATGGGCTCGACTCTGACGACGGGAAGGCAAGATGTATTGCGGGACTTGAGCGGATTGCGTGTCGTGCAGGTGGAATACCTTCCATCGACTCCGCGACATACCACAATATGGTCGCCCGGTGGTGCTTGGTGGGCCCGAAGGGCGGTTCAAAGTACGGCGCCTTGAACTTGGATGAAATTTTGTCTCTAACACAATTCCTCCTAGGGACATTTTCTACGCGTCCGATTTTTGGGCGTATCATGTCTGCCATTCTAATCCGTCGGAGACGCTCTGCGATGCCCTTACGCAGTCTGAGATCCTCGATGATCCCGAGGACCTGTCCGAGATTATTGCCTGGCTAGAGGTAAGGGCCAACTTCACTGATGGCGACTTCTGACTCTCCCTCACCAGAAAATCCAGGGCGACGAGGTTCAGTGGGCGAATTTGCTATCAACCTACCAAGCAAGACGGCGCGAGCTATCTGAACCACTTGCAGCTGCGGATGGTACGATGACCGACTTGGGCTCGGTCTGAGTGTCGGAGGACTCTTATCTTCCAACTCGGTTGAGAGTGGTTCTGCGGTTCTGCGGCGCGCATATCTAAATGACTGTCATGCTAGTCTTGCTTAATATTCATTCATACCGATTGATTAATACATATATAATGCTGAGATTGTCCCAGAATACAACATCGCAGTGATCCCGAAAACATAATCAAAGCCAAGAATCGCGGCCTGAGGCGTGTTGAAATCATCAACCCGTATGCGACAGGTCTATGCCCTACGTCGTCTGGTGACCAATATATATTGTGGCCTAAAGCGGAGATCCGCGCTGGAACCCAAAAGAAGCGGCAGAGACTGCACGACCTCACACACCGTTTAAAGGAAAATGTCGACCTAGGTAAACATGTAAGCTGAAAATGTATAAATTGTTAGCCAAATCACAACTCATACTGTTAAGTACTGGGTACTTGACCACCTAAGGCTTTTGGCCTACGGCCAAAGACCACCAGTTTCATGACACTGTCCGTACGGGTTAAGGATGAAGGCATGCATCCTACCAATCGATCAAACCCATTGGGTCGAATTTTGGTGATGATTTGAGGCCATGGTGAATTTTCTCCGCTGGCATGACAAGAATAGCCAAATTCAGGGTACCTGACCACTGGCCCAAAGACACGGTTAGGCGTCAGATTAGCGGTTGTGGCATATCGGATATCCAATCGGAGGTACTAGTTGACATTTCTATGCTTTGAAACCCAAATTCAGAGCTATTCGTGGGGGTTAAATATTTAATTCAGAAGCAGAGAGCAAAAGGCAGGATTGCTGTTGGTAACTAACCGAGCCCAGCGCAACGGTCAGAGGGCACCGTAGACTAAAAAAAGTTACAGATGACTTCATAAGATGGATATAGACATATCTGAGTACCTACCTCCACTACTTGAACTACCCACCCCCTACAAAAAATATTGCCGTCCGACCCATAGAATTTGGATGATTCAATGTATTGAAGGTCGGTGAGAGTGGAAAAAAAAGGATATAATATTGGGATAGGTATGAGGGTCAAGCAGTTAGTGAGACAAGAGACTATGCCCAATCCCAGACCTGTACCTCGGACGGTTCTCCTGCTGTGCGGGTGGTTAAGTTGTCTGGCTTGAGGCCGCATTTCAATGCTTTGTAGGCATCTCTCCGAGAGGATGGCCCATATAAAGGGTCACATGTGGCTCAGTTTGGAGCCCTGAAACAGGCTAGTAAAACGAGGCCCCAAAGTCGTGGATTGACCAAGAATTGGTCGAGAAACAAGGAGCGAAGGCTGTCCGGAGTTAAGAAATTGATGTTCTCACGTGTCGGCCCGCACCGAACGGCAGCACAGCTTTCGATCAACCCATCACTTTGCCTCGAAATTCGACACAGACTGGCGTCTGAGGTCCTATTCCCTCCTCAGAGTGCAACCTAGCCATATCCTTGTGTGTACAGCACTCTATTCTTCAAATGGTCAACTACCCCGACTGGTCAACTACCCAGTCCCAATAGTAGAACTTTGATCTTTCATTTGGTCCGGAAAGTGAAGCGGAAAGAGCTGCAATCAGCAGCTCTTTCGAAACCCAAAGATTTATTCATTGTCAGTAAGATATGAAAGGCTCTCTACAAGAAGTTCTTTCAGTAGTGCTTCCGGCCATATTGAAATAAGGACTTTCAAAAATTCGAACAAAGGAATTTCTTAAAGTTGTTCTTTCATTATGCCTGAAATCGCTGCAGAAAGAATTTCTTTTGAAATGGCTTTCACAACTCGCTAACAATGAATAAATCACTCAGTTTTGAAAGAGCCGTTGAATGCAGCCATTTTCGTTTCAGTTTTGAACCGAAAGGAAAGATCTGTTTTCTACATAATTTGATTTGGCTCCTGATTTATCTAGTTTCGGCTTACATGTTTGCCTAGGTCAACATTTTCCTTTAAACGGTGTGTCAGATGGCAGCAGACGCGGGCCGCTACAAGAGGAATATTTAAACAACAGAAACTACGGAAAGGGGATGGTGGGAGGGTGAAAAGATGGAAAGAGCAGCTGCAGAGACTGCAAGCATGCTATGAGACGTATGTAGGCACATGATTGCGGAGCTTTTGCTAGGAAACAGAAAAGGTCAGTCGAAAGGATACGATACATTGATATACCTGCGGGGGCAGGGATAATAACCCACCACAGGCAGTCCTCCTCCTCCTCCGGCTCTGTTCATATTTGGATATCAATGCTTCTGAACTAGTTGAACTTTAAAGAAGTGATCCGGTCCATCCACAACCCGATCTAACTGAATTGCAAAGCGTGTATTCTCGCGCTTCACTCAAGATATTAGTCCTAGTCTGAGCCTTACTAGCCCGATGTACTGTAGCTGAGCTCAAAAGAAGAGACAAAAAAACAAAAGGTTAGGGTCAGGGACGGACCATCGGACCGGTTCGAAATACAGCTCTCGCCTGCGTATGTTCATCCGGACCACCGCCCCCACGCACAAGATAACTGGCACCCCGTGCTTAGTTGTGATTTGTGCCTTCAGGGCTCGACAAAATCAGAGCATCGGCAACATATTGCGCCTTCGGTGTTCGCACCCGTTCTTTAACAATTATCTCCAACCCCATTATTCATGCTGTCCTCTCGGCCTGTATGTTGCTACGTGCGGGCCCATAATGCTAGATTCATCCTCGCCCCGCGAATGTGTACTACTAGTAAGCATTGTCGGACTTGTCTCAAGGTGGCACCGAAATATTGTTTCCTGGATCTTCGCTCGACCTGGCCATTGGACAGGTGCTCGATCGAAAGCAGCATTGCAATCGGGCATCTCGGCGAGGGTGAATTGGCCACGTTGGCATAACACGGGCCTCTTCGATGTACATGCATGTAATTCAACAATTTTGGACGACCTTATATCACCAGAAGCCCCATTGCCGGAGCGTAGTGAGGCATGCCTTGTGGATATTACTGTATAGTTTCGATCAATTCTCCCCGCCTGTGACCTGTGACCTGCAGATTCGAACTTGAGTATTCGTAAATCCACCAGAGCACCCGTGACAGCCCAAAAATGTTCGTAAATGTGGTGGAAAAGTCGCAGGGCATGAGCCTAGCGCACTGCTGGGCCTCCGTGGTCACATCACTCAGGTGCATTGTGCCAGTTCTCAGTTAACTGCAGTGTTTTATGGAAACCCGGAGAATCACGCTTTTTTAGCGAGCGTCGGCAGGATGCCGGCTGATACCCAATGATCTCGGCTGCCGTCTTCGGTTGTAAGACCCCGGAACCACACATATGGGAAGCTCCAGCCACCGCTCGTTAGTGTATCACACTCTTCAGGTCAGAATTTCCCAAGTTCTTCCAATGAACACCTTAGGGTCAATGGTCAAACCCTCTGAAAATAGGGGTGATTCTGCTGGCACAACATGTCTTATAACTCCCTACCCCCATGAAATGGATACTTCTTGTCTGTGATCGCATTCTCTCACCTTTTCTCTACTCAAAATTCTCTCATACATCATTCCTCAGGCTACTCTGAACTCACTGATACGCTATTACGCGCCGGCGTCGCGTGGAACCGTGTTCCATCAAAGTCACGTGGCCGCTCATAAATCGCGTCGCAAGCGAAACGTGTTGACGCGGGGGTTTCTGTGGATACTCTGTGCAGCCACCTATTTTCTATCAATACTAATGTCCAATTCTTTCTCTGTATCACATCTCCACACCCCTCCATGCCAACTTTCATGTGACACAATACGCACTTGCCTGCCGACTGTGAACCGACCCAGTCTTCCACTTAATCAATGCCCCGAGCTTCATCTGGAGCCCCTCAGCTTAAGGCTAGGTTCACTCCAGCTCTCATAAATTCCCTGCTTCTAATCTGTGGTTGCAGGTATGAGCTTGCGCTTCTAGGTCTTCAGTCAGGCAAGGCGCAATGGCAATTGAACAACAGAAACCATCAATAATCCAGCAAGATTGATGTATCATAATCATAGATCATATCCATAGGATGTAAATGAAGGTATTAGAAGTCATTCACCCTAGAGACCTTCATGGACGGCAGTTTGAACCACTCATAATACTGGTTGCAGATATGTTGCTTCAGGAATTGCAAATAAAATGGAACTGATTCCTGATTTCCAGCCACTGCACAATGGGGATAGCCCAGTAGGACCTAGTGGGTCTTACTACATGGGAGGAGCCAACAAAGGGCAAGGCCTAGGTAAGCGACAGCTTCCAACCACACTACGAAGATTTCATTTTTGATGAATGATTGCACAGATGCTGAACAATCAAATCAGCTCAACCAAATGATTAATGAAAACAAGCCCAAGGTGGAAGAGGATAATATGGACAGGGATGTGGAAATCTTTGCTTGGTTTTTGGACGAAGAGTTTGTGGAGGGTTCTGACATCGATGAATGGTAGTTTTCAAGCTGAGGATCAATAATTATGACCATTATAATACATGACATCACTCTTGATCTGGATTCAGTCGAAGAACTACCCATTAGACAAACTGCTGGAGGCCAAAATGCGCGGGTGAACGGTGGCTGGACGGGCGCGCATGCCTAGTTCCGGGGTCTTACAACCGAAAATGGCAGCCAAGATCACTTGGCATCAGCCGGCATCCTGCCGACGCTCGCTAAAAAAGCGTGATTCTCCGGGTTTCCACAGTGTTTCTGTACGTTGGATGTTCAAAACTGCTTCCCTCCATTTTCTTTTGTTGTATTTTTGGAATATTCCATAGCCCGCAAAGTAAACAGCCTTTGCGAAAGGTACTTAAAACTGGAATCCTATGTATTTCTGTTACAGGCTTTATTTTATAGCACCCCAAATCTGACCTACTTGCCAAGCACATTGCCGAATCAAAGCGGTGTAGATCATCAGATTACTTACATGACCTTTTTTCTGCACATTCGCCTTCAATCCCGCCACTTTCTTCGCAATGAGTGGCCTTCCCGACATGATCAAAATCCCGGATCATCTGGAAATAGGTTTCTGCTACAGTACCTAGATACAGCTGTTTTCAAAAAAGTGTACGGGTTTTGATCGAGTGGTGCTCCTTGATTTTTGCTTACCTTTGTTCAACACTGAGTCTCCTCGGCTCCACACCCCCTCCCAGACACGGTGCCGTGAAGATGTATTTAGACGGATAGATTGATTTCCTTTACACCCTCTGACAACTGTAAGTAAATGGCTCCCTCAGGCTCCCAAATAACAGCCGTCGCATTACCAGGAGCGTCTCGGCAACCGGACACAAAGGTGTGGAGTAGGTGCACAGCCATGATATTGAAAAGTGGAGCTAGAAGAGACTCACCACCAAATAGTGGTAAGCAAAAATTGAACACCACTGCATCCGTACACTTTTTTGAAAACGGCTGTAGTCACCCGCCATATCTGTGGTGCTCTATGCACTAATCACATGCCTATCGAGTACTCCATAGAGCTCCATAGATATGGGGGGTGACTATCTAGGTACTGTAGCAGAAGCCTATTTCCAGATATGATGGGCCAGAAAAGCTCTCGCCACCCCCCCCCCCCCCCCCCTCACCACGACCTCCCGGTCTATTTCTCACTCCCGGTCTCCAGCCTCGTCAACTTTCAGTTGCCGCCACAGCGCAAATCCACCGGATCATGTCAAACGTGAGAGCGCGGTGCCAAAGGCGCCGCACTGGCGAAAAACAGGGTTTTTTTGTGGTCTCTGGGCGGTTTCGTGACTCCTTTCGCATATTCGAATATACCCTCAGTGATCTGTGACAGGTACGAATATTTTCTTAAATTTCTCTGATCGCCGCTTGCATCCTTACTCCGGAACACAAGCTAAAACAGAACCAATTATCCTCTCAGTGGCTCCTTCTGACCTCTTATGAAGTCCCGCTAATTCTAAAATAAATCAGGAGAAGATACTGAAGTGCCAAATGTTCAGGTTTGGGTGACTACAGAAATTCGCGTGGGCTCGGCTACCGAGGATGAGTGATAGATCGATAAGGGACTCTAGCCATCGCTTGGAAAAGCATACAGATTTGCGTCGGCTTGGCTGACGAGGATGAATGATATGAAGTCTCGCCGTCGCTTGTAAATGTTCTCTACAGAGACCAAACCCATCCTGCGAAGTCATTGCCCGCACCAAGTCTGCACATAATACCGCCGTCACACGACCGCCGATACACCCCCGTTCCGCCTTGTTTTTTATTTATTTCAATCGACTCCTATGCCGTCGCGGTCCGACTGCGGCCTCGCCCGCACCTCTTCCGAGTCACTTTGTGGCCTTACGTCGATTTCTTGTTGCTTTGGGTGGGCACATTCCCTGCCTGATGCCCGGACGGCAATTTTTGTGGCTGGCCGCTGCTCTGCGTCCTGCTCTGTGGGCCGAGGAGGTGCATGGGGGGAAGGTGGGGCGTAGGCTGGAAAATGTACGGCCAGGGTTGCTGGAATTGTCCCCAGCCAGGTCTGGGGCTATTCTGGCCAGGAGAGAAGGAATTCGAAGAGGAGTTCTGTTGTTTCGAGGGATTCGAATTCATGGCGACATGTCCTTAATTTTGAACCCAGAAATTTAAACCCGGCAATGGGTCCAATGTACCCACAGTTACCTCGGCTGGATCGCATAATAGGGGCCCATCAGGAAACATGATTTGCTTGATAAATTGGGCCCAAAGCGAGGTACGAGCTTCATTTGTTGAAGTCTGTCTCCTAGAGACGAAAAACTAATAGAGAACGGGGTCGGGGAAATGGCGAGGAATTACAGGGAGGATAGGGCCTGGGACTCAGAGCGAACATGCCGAGACAAGACAGTGCCCCATCTGACCATCTGTAATCAAGTTATAACAAATTGTTCAGCCTATGTATCGAACCACGTCTTTGGTCTGGACTCTGTATTGGTATCCTATTTAATTACATTCTATTGACTTATTGCAATTGACTCTCCGGCGAATAGCACATACTTTTGAACCACGAGAAGGCCAGTGCAGAATCAATATTCTGGGTGTGGGGATCTTTGAAGCACCGAATTCCCCCCATCGCCCATCCTAATGGCAGTCTAAGCCAACTTGTTCCCAGATCGCCTACAGTGCAGTGGGTACAAAAGCAAGCCGAACAATATAACCATCGACTGGGAGAAGTGAAAGTAATGACGCTCTCATCCCTAAAATCCGTGCGGCTTTCAGATTATGTCGAGGGGCTATCGAAGATGAAGTGCACGCGTTGTTCGACTGCACCGCCCAAATTCAACGTCTTGAAGAGCTCAGATCTCGTTTCTTGGACAGGCTTTCAGTCTGTGATCCTCAGTTGCATGCTGCACGATCACGGGTGACAAGTTACGAGTTTTTGCTGAAGCTCGTTTCTTCGAGAATGGCGGTTCAGGTGTTCGCGAAGTACGTTTTTGACGTCTTGACTCTGTTCCAAGAGTTCCCCCGTTACTTCCCCGTTGTATTCCGTCTCCAGGGTTAGTTCTCCGCCCGTCGGCCAAGTTTTTTCGTGAGATATTTAGCTGCCATCACCGGATGTAGCTAGGTTACCACAGCGATCTGACCGTCGATGGCTGTAGCGTACATTATGGACGCGATGTACGTAGGTACAGTACCTGCTTGTTCCTTATTGGGACCTTGACAGTAATACACTCCTCCTCCTCCTCCTCCTCCTTTGGTTTTGGCGTAGGTTCCTCTTGACCCGACGCTGGTAGGTAGGGAGAATTGAATGTATGTGATATAAGTTCAATTCCGCTCGGGCATCTCGGTCATCTTCAATCCTCGACCACGGCAAGACTTGTGCGGTAAATGCATGATACAGCATTCCTTATCAAATTATTCAGTTGAAGAAGCTTTCCTATCCATGTGGACCAACAGACATACCTACTCGATTTAACTCCGTTCCGTCCTCATGCGTAAGGGTTCAATAGGAGTCGCTCGCAGCCATTCGAGCATACTGCTGCACATGGGGCGTATTCAGGAGCACGGCAAACCAGAAGATTCGAACGCTACTACGTAATGCGCTTAGCGATTGGGTCAAGATTATACTCTCCGATCCATATCTTGAACGTATTCAGACGAAATTGACCGAAATCGCGGAGAGGACGGGGGAGAAAATGAGGTGATGAGGAGGCTTGTTACTGGACTAAATATTTATCTCTAATATTTTGATGTGCTTCTCATGCGGATCAAATGAAAATCCTACTTGTTCGACAGCTCTCTCATTATCATCCATAGTTTGTAGCGAGATAATCGTCCGACCTGCTTTATAGAGTACGACTGATTCCGGCCCTCCAGAATATTCTCTCTTGGCTTTTTTTGCTCACCTGCGTCAATTTTTCTTTTCCAATCGTCGGTGTAGTGCAATTTCCGACCTACATGGATGGGTCGCGCTCCACACAGACGTCCGCTGGTAGGTAGGCAGGTAGGTAGGTAGGCAAAATTGAATGTATTTGATGGATGTTCAACTCCGCTCGGGCATCTCGGGAATCGTCATTTAACCTGGATCAGAACGTGATTTCTTCCGTATATATTTCCTTACACCACTGTAGGTCGGTTAACATATTCGACCTCGCCGAGATGCCCGGTAAGCCTGATGGACATTTCTGTGGATCGGGAATCCGAGGTAGTAAGAAGGTCCAGCGGAGAAAAATTATGAATTCAAGATCTGTGAATGGGAGGTCGACAGCGACTCAACGGTGTTCTGAAATGTGCGTCAAGGTTCAATTGAATTGGGGTAAATTCCGCGGCGCGCAGGTCCGCCGTCCTTGAGAGAGAGACGCGTCATCCAAAATGGGAAGCACATCGATATCACGTGGTTCATCCTTTTGCATAGGCTTGAAGTGGCTGTGCAATCAAGCTTATCAGTCACATGGCAGACACCGTCTTCTTCTCGTCGTCGATGTCGTCTCCAAACCTTATGGGCTTACCGAGGATGTTCTTTGGTTTCTGTGTTCCTTCTTCTCACTGGGACTTTGAACCTTTACAGGACCTTGGATGTTTGGTTATGCCGACAGCTCCACGAGTGCATCTGCGGGATTCTGCGGCCCCGGTGGGCACGGGCATCTAACGGTTGATTCTATCGACAGCGCCGAATTATGTGGGATATAATCTCCTGCTCCAAGTGGGTTACAAACTGGGGGCCGCGCTCGACCACAGCTATTTTACAGTATGGCAATTTGAACGTCGAAGGGCTTCTCAAATTTAGTTTCGCTGCTGTCTGCATTGGCTTCCATCTATCCTGTTTATCCATCCTTTCAGACGGTTCTCGCCTTCGCGAACGCGGGAACATGAAACACCCGAGCCAGCGACAACGGGTCTGTGAAGATGGATACCCTCCGCTGCCCGCATGCACAGCTCCAACATCGCGGGAGGAGGTATTTCCCTGAAAGGACTATTACCTCGAGGATACCCGCCTCCGTTTGCATCGGAACCACTGATATCAGCTGTATTTTTCCGGAATTCTTAAGGAATTCTCCCAATTGAATCCTTTTAATTCTTATGAGTCGGATCTTGCTGGCCTCGATGACTTCGCTGGCAAGTCTATACATCAGCCTTCTTTGCGCTACGGCCTGATCTTCAAAGCTTGCCCAACGTTGACATTCTGGTCCAACACTCTCATCCGAGTTCTATCGGCGTACTGGCCTCGTGTCTTCTGCCTGAAATGGGATCGCCTAAAGTTCCCGTCCCACCCCGCAGTCTGCGGTTTCATTGTGACAATAATCAAGAGAGAAGACGTCACTAAATACGTACCGAGGGCAGCGGAGCCCTAAATGAACATTATGACTCCACTGACAGGGCGGGTAAAAAAAAGCCTTGTTCCTTCGCCATTCCGAAAGTTTGCTGTCCGAACTCAAATTAGTAATGCTTGAAAATTGAATGTTGGTCAAACCGTCTGCCCGGGGCCTCCCTTAAAAGGTGGCCCGCGTCTGGTCAATGGTCACAATTCCCTCCACCCCTCATGATACTACCTCTGGCGATTAGCAGCTCAACATGGTCTATCCTCGGATTGGCCATTTTATTCTATGGTTTTCGCTGGAAGCGCAACCGGTCTCGACTTCCCCTCCCACCCGGACCAAAGAAGTTGCCTCTTGTAGGAAATCTGTTTGATATGCCTACAGAGCGGCAATGGGAGGCCTACCATAGCTGGAGCAAGGAATTCAGTATGACGGTATGCCCTTCGTGTTAACCGCATGCTATTAACGCTTCTGCAGATTCGGATATTATCCACCTGGATGTCGCCGGGACCTCTATTGTGGTCCTGTCCACGATGGAAGCAGTTAGAGACCTCTTCGACAAACGATCGTCGTTGTATTCAGACAGGTAATTGTGTTCCGTATTAGATGGATAATGGGCCAAATTCTCACCTTGCGTAGGCCTCGAATGACAATGGTTGTGGAGCTGATGGGGTGGGACTTTGGCACCGGTTGGGTTCACTTCCGTCGTGTCCTTGGACTATGACTGATGAATTTTCAGGATCCATGAAATACGGTAAGCCGTAAGGACGATCTTAATGCCCATTTTTCAATCTCCTTCCCCATAGGCGATCAATGGTTAGTGTCACTGAAAATTTGGAATCACCTCAGCTTCTAACAAATTGCCAGGCGTTCTCACCGGAAAATTTTCCATGACGCCTTCAACGTGGGTGCAGCGAAACAATTTCATCCGCAAGAACGTGCAGCCGCCTATGCTCTACTTCACCGCGTGTTGAATAACCCCAAGGACGTACTACATCATTTGAGGCAGTAAGTTTTATATTTACCTTCCGGTGCCGATGCGCTGAACAGTTTCCACTCTTGTAGCATGGCGGGAGCACTCATCATCGACATCACATATGGCATCGACGTCAATTCCCACCCCCAGTACATTGATCTGGCTGAGGAAGCTCTGCATGGGCTAGCCACCGCCAGTCTCCCTGGTCGGTTCTTCGTCGTGCGTTCTCCGTCAGATATAAATATAAATATATTTACGACGCGCACTTGCTTTCGCAGGACACCTTCCCCATGCTGAAATATGTGCCTAGCTGGGTCCCTGGAGCGGATTTCAAGCGCCAGGCGAAGCAATGGCACAAAGCTACGCGAGGGTTGCTAGAGAAACCGTTTGCCCAAGCGAAGCGGGACATCGTGCGCCGCATTTCTCTCCATGGTCTTAGAACAGCGCTGATCATTCTCGGCAGGCCCTGGGCATCGCGCCTCGATCATTAACGTCCGTGAGTATCGCTGCCCTCGATGATTCGAAGAACGGAACGGGAGATCAAGAAGCACTCGTCAAAGCCACGGCAGCGACCATGTATTCCGGGGGAGCCGATACGACGGTGGCCGCTCTTGGAACCTTCCTCCTAGCAATGCTCGCGAATCCGGAGGCGCAACAGAAAGCTCAGGCGGAACTCGACTCTGTAATTGGACCCGAACAACTCCCTGATTTTACAGACGAGTCGGCGCTGCCGTATGTATCTGCTGTGGTTAAAGAGGCTCTGCGGTGGCAACCGGTCGCGCCCATAGGTTCGTGGATAGTTTAATATGTGCGAACGAGCTCTGAGCACATATTGTACAGCGATCCCGCATTACCTCACTGTCGACGATGAATACCGCGGGTATCGGATTCCAGCGGGCTCGCTCGTCATCGGCAACGCCTGGTTAGCACTTATTTAATTCCCCGTATATTTATTGACCCCCCAGTTGGCATCAGGGCGATATTGAACGACGAGGTGAGTGTGGATGCAGAGTGTCTCGATCCTATTCTAATTGGCGACAGGAAATGTACCCAGACCCACACACATTCAAGCCCGAACGGTTCCTCCGGGATGGCAAGCTCGATCCGTCCGTGAGGGACCCAGACACGGCCGCGTTTGGTTTCGGGAGGCGGTAAATTCCCTCTTTCCCCTTGGCCTTAACTGACTCTGGATCTGACTTTCAACTAATCTAGGATCTGCCCAGGCAAAAACATGGCCATGGCATCCCTTTGGATCACAATTGCATCCATGCTAGCGACCTTAGACATCAAGAAGGCCAGGGACGAAACCGGGAAGGAAGTCGAGCCATCATATGAGTATTTCCCTGGGCTAATTTCGTACGTTGCTATGAGTCTCCTGACATTCTAGTGCTGAGCGCATTATATATTTTCCCCTTCTTTTGTGCTGTAGGGCACCTCTCCCATTCAAGTTTTCTATTACTCCGCGCTCACGGCAGGCTGCGGACATTATTCGCGCCACTTGTGGTGATGACTCGTGACTGAGTTAGAGAACACGTAACGTTAATCATCGTATACAACTACCTTTTCGACAATTATCCTGCGTGTAAGACCCTTGCCTTATCTCAGATTCCACCTTTGGACAAGGCTTTGCTGTTGAAAGGCCGGACCCTGAGGTGGTTCCGTGAATGCTCACCCGGTCAATGGTCAAAATCCCCCGTAATTGGCTAGTCGTGGGGGTCACCTGGTGGGAAGGTCACTCCAATTCCACGGTGTAAAAAGCGCCAGTTGAAAATGCGCAGTCTGTGTGAACCAGGTGGACGAAAACAAATCTGATTTTTTTTCTCAGCGACTCTCTTCTTCAACATTCTAGCATGTGAGTGATTGAGCCAAATGAAAGCCTTTCCACAGTTTACCTACCCATAATTCGAGATCTTGGAGGCCGAAATCAACGTCGGGTTGTGGACTATGATCCCGAATTTGATCAGGAATTACTCAGAGATACATTTCGCACTTGAGAAGGAATAAAGATGGATGCAAAAACTACATACAGCTTCACACAGAACCCGTCGTTTGCAGCGCTTGTTTATAAGAGACTAACGCCCGACGCCCGTCGAGAGGAATCGAGAGAAATCGAGAACTGGAGAAGCCAGGACGATTGGACAGCAGCTACATGAGCGGAGGGCGCTGGGTGCATCACATCGACGGATGGACGCCGGACGGACGGACGCGCGATTCCGACTCCGATTTTGAACGCGGGCGTGGGCGAGGGCGAGGGAGGGCGGGGGCGAAAGCAAGAGCAGGAGACACGAAACGCAAGAACCCGAGCAGGATCTGCGCGTACGTGGCCTGTGGGCGAGATAATACGAGTTCACGTCGCGCCGGGCGCAGTATTATACGGGTGGCCCCGCACGCGTCGTCGTGGGCCAAGCGCGGGGTGGGCGAAGGGACGGTGCGACCGCTTGTAAAGAGTGATAATGCGATCACGCTGGACCTACGGGATGCTATGGAGCTTTAAATCCGTCCAGGGAGTCTAAATCTTAGTAACTCATTCAACGGGATAGATAGATAGGTACACCCTGGACTCTCCTTGGTCAGTGAGATGCACGCCGATAAAATGAAGCACGTACTATACAATACAACCACAGCTTCGTCGCCCGCCGTGCCCTTACACTACAACTTCGTCGCCTCGCCCGCGTTAGAGCCATTCGCGAGTCCGAGGAGGACGATCACGGCGACGGTCGTGCTGCGCAGTGAGTCAATGAATCGTCAGCGGCAGGCAGCGTCGAATAAAAGGAGGGGTGGGGGCGTACGAGTCGAGCAGGGCGGCTACGCAGCCACCATGCATCTGATACCATACACATTGGACCTGCCTCCCGAGAACGAGAGTAATAAATCAGAAACGAAGGACGGAAGAATGAAGATTGCACTATCTGTCCCCTCGATCTCCACGACCATCTCGCTCTCCGCGGCGCCCGTCCGCTCGTCGTGCCACACATTCAGCTCGACGATGCACGGCCCCGTCCGACCTCACTGGCGAACGGCACGCGGGGCTGCCGATGAAGTGCGCGAGGACGGCCGCTTTGGCTTGCTTCTCCGCGTCGGGGAGAGGGGCTTCATTTGTATTAGTGCATACTTACGATGTCGAAAAATTAAGTACGCGATTTCGTACAGCCGAACGATCGAGATTTATGACGTCATGGCTCTGGCCGAACCGGATCAAACCCTCGGCCGGGTCGGCCCGACGTATCACTCTGAGTCTGTCTGAGTCACTCTGGTCAGAACGGCCTCAATCTCATCCTTTCTGCAACAAACAGGCCTTACGACGCATCAAACTATGTGGCTCTCTTGTCTCCTGGTGACTCCGAACCGGCCAATGTTTTCCTCCGCTTACGAACGAATCCAGAACGGATCGATCCAAGATCTCGTGAGCCGCAGTTCTTGACCGCTATCATTAAGTTACCAAGACCGGCGCATACCGCGGTGGAGAAGCGGGACAGACAGAGCAGAGCGGCTCATTCCGCACTATCCATTCAAATTGTTCCCCGCAATTCCGGGGAACTCGCGATCGCTGAAGGAGGGACGAGGAGACGGCAGCCCAACTTGCATATGACGATTCCCCGAGGCCCATGTGTCACTGTTTGGAATATAACTTCCTCGGGAAAGGCACGGAGAGGTTCCTGGTAAATTCCGTTCGGGAATTTCTCCATCCAATCTCGTCTTGGGCTTATTGGCGTCTTACCTTGGCTTCCGAACAAGAATTTTTGTGTCCTCTTCCGCCTCTGGTGCATTCCGACTTGAAGACTTTGCGCGACCTTGAATTTGTGTCGCAGTTGTAGTTCCGTCTGTGGCGGGAAACATGTAACACTGGAACGAGAGGGATACTCACAGCGGCCCCCATGTCCGGTGCCAAATCCGCGCGCGGCAGACCGTGTTTGCCTGGATGACTCATGACTTCCTCAGGTAGATTCCCGAACTTTCGCTGCTCTCCGACGTGATCGTTAAAGCTTGCTCAACGTTGAGATTCTGGTCCAACACTCTCACCCCAATTCTTTCAATGTACTCACCCCGCGTCTTCTGCCTGAACTGGGATTGCATAGCGTCGGCCTAAATTTCCCGTCCCATCCGGCAGCCTGCGGCTTCATTGTGACAATAATCAGGAGAGAAGACGCCACTAACTCCACTGCACAAGGCGGGTAAAAAAAGCTTTGTTCCTTCGCTATTCCGAAAGTTTGCTGTGCGAACTCAGGTTAGTAATGCCTGAAGATCGAATCTTGGAGAAACCGTCCACCCGGTGCCTCCCGACCTGGTACTTAAAAGGTGACCCGCGTCTGGTCAATGGTCACAAATTCCATCCACCCTCATGATACTGCCTCTGGCGATTAGCAGCTCAACATGGTCTATCCTCGGATTGGTCATAATATTCTATGGTCTTCGCTGGAAGCGCAACCGGTCTCGACTTCCTCTCCCACCCGGACCAAAGAAGTTGCTTCTTGTAGGTAATCTGTTTGATATGCCTGCAGAGCGGCAGTGGGAGGCCTACCATCGCTGGAGCAAGGAATTCAGTATGACGGCATGCCCTTCGTGTTAACCACATGCTGTTGACACTTCTGCAGATTCGGACATTGTCCACCTCGATGTCGCCGGGACCTCTATTGTGGTCCTGTCCTCGATGGAAGCAGTTCGAGACCTGTTCGACAAACGATCGTCATTGTATTCAGATAGGTGATTATACTTCTCCGTATTATATGGATAACGGGCCGAATTCTCATCTTGCATAGGCCTCACATGACAATGGCTGTGGAGCTGATGGGGTGGGACTTTGGCATCGGTTGGGTTCACTTCCGTCGTATCCTTGGACCGTGACTAATAAAATTTCAGGATTCATGAAATACGGTAAGCCGTAAGGACGATGTTAATGACTATTTTAAAATCTCCTTCCCTCTAGGTGATCCATGGTTGGTGTCCTTAGACAATTTGGGTTCACCTCAGTTCCTAACAAATTGCCAGGCGTTCTCACCGGAAAATTTTCCACGAAGCCTTCAACGTGGGCGCAGCAAAGCAGTTTCATCCGCAAGAACGCGCAGCCGCACACTCTCTGCTCCGCCGCGTGCTGAAAAACCCCAAGGACGTACTACATCATTTGAGGCAGTAAGTTCTATGCTTACATCCTATTGCCGATGCGCTGACCAGATTCCACGCGTGCAGCATGGCGGGAGCACTCATCATCGACCTCACATATGGCATCGACGTCAATTCCAACCCCCAGTATATTGATCTCGCTGGGGAAGCTATGCATGGGCTAGCCACCGCCAGCCTCCCTGGGCGGTTCCTCGTCGTGCGTTCCATCGTTCAGATGTAAACAATGTTCACGACGCGTACTTGATTTCGCAGGACACCTTCCCCGTGCTGAAATATGTGCCTAGCTGGGTCCCTGGGGCGGATTTCAAGCGCCAGGCGAAGCAATGGCACAAAGCTACCCGAGGGTTACTAGAGAGACCGTTTGCCCAAGTGAAGCGGGACATCGTGCGTCGCATTTCTCTCCATTTCCTTGGCACATCACTGATCATTCTCGGCAGGCCCTTGGTACCGCGCCCCATTCGTTCACGTCCATAAGCCTCGCTGCGCTCGATAATGCCAAAGATGCCGAGAGGATGAAATACGAAACTCTCGTCAAAGCCACAGCAGCGAACATGTATTCCGGGGGAGCCGATACGACGGTGGCTGCTCTGGGAACCTTCATCCTGGCCATGCTCGCGAATCCCGAGACTCAAAAGAAAGCTCAAGCGGAACTCGACTCCGTAATTGGCCCTGGACAACTCCCTGATTTTACGGACGAGTCGGCGCTGCCGTATGTATCTGCTGTGGTTAAAGAGGTTCTGCGGTGGCAACCGGTCGCGCCCATAGGTTCGTGGATAGTTTCATATGTGCGAACGAGCCCTGAGCACATATTTTACAGCAATCCCACACTACCTCACTGTCGACGATGAGTACCGCGGGTATCGGATTCCAGCGGGCTCGCTCGTCATCGGCAACGCCTGGTTAGCACTTATTTAATTTCCCGTATATTAATTGATCCCCCGGTTGGCATCAGGGCGATACTGAACGACGAGGTAAGTGTGGCTGCAGAGTGTCTCGATCCTGTTCTAATTGGCGACAGGAAATGTACCCAGACCCACACACATTCAAGCCTGAACGGTTCCTCCGGGATGGCAAGCTCAATCCGTCCGTGAGGGACCCAGATACGGCTGCCTTTGGTTTCGGGAGGCGGTAAATTCCCTCTTTGCCCTTGGCTATAACTGACTCTGGATCTAACTTTCGACTGATCCAGGATCTGCCCAGGCAAAAACATGGCCATGGCATCCCTTTGGATCACAATTGCATCCATGCTAGCCACCTTGGACATCAAGAAGACACGGGACGCAACCGGAAAGGAAGTCGAGCCTTCGTACGAGTATTTCCCGGGCCTAATCTCGTATGTGGCTACGATCCTCCTGACATCCGAGTGCTGAGCGCATTATATATTTTGTTGTAGGCCACCCCTTCCATTCGAGTGCTCTATTACCCCGCGCTCACGGCAGGCTGCGGACATTATTAACGCCACTTGTGGTGGTGACTAAGTGTCAGGTGATTAATTGGTTGGAGAGCGCATAACGCTGAATCATCGTATACGAGTACTATGTATCCTGCACGAAAGACCCTTGCCTTATCTCAGATTCCACCTTTGGACGAGGCTTCGTTTCGTAAAGGCCGGACCCTCAAATGGTTGGTTCCACGCCGTGCTCACCCACGGACCATGGTCAAAATCAGAAGTATATGTACTTGGACAGTCATATATAGAGGTGACCTGTCACTCCAATTCCACGGTGTGCGTGGGAGCGCGACTTAAACATGCGCAAGTTCTGTTACACTGTAGTGGACGGATGTCAAAAAAACATCTGATTTTTGCTCTCAGTTACTCTGTATTACTTTCAACATTCTAGCACGTGAGGGGGAACGAAATGAAACCCCTTCTATACCTTCGCTGCCCTCAATTCGGGTTGAAATCAGCGTCGGGCTGTGGACTATGATCACAAATTGATCAAGGATAGCTCAGACATTAATCTTGCGTTTGAGACGGAACAGAGAGGTAAGCAAGAGCTATTCAGCTTCATACGAGAATTTTTGCAGGTCAATTCACTTCTACAATGGATAATAGAGCCACGACCCATAGCCTCCGAACTACGTGCTCACCGCCGCTCTATGGCTTGAATATCAGCTTGCTACACCCAGTTAGCTGCCAGAGGACTAGACTTATCACGCAACATACACACAATCAGGGACTGAAAAGTCCGTTGTCCCCGGTGAATCCAACAGTCTCCAGCAGTCGATTTCCTTTTTGTGGTTTTCCAAATTTTCAGAGTGATCTTATGAAGGATAGGTTGAATAAGTCCTAGCGTAGCATTCACAGCCTAGTGAATACTCACCGCACGCTAAATTTTGGTGATTTTTTGGATTTTCTACATCTTCTGTGTAATGGGTTGGGGGATGGGCATAAGTTTAAAAGTGCCTGGACCATCACAACACTACTAGTACTAACCGCACACATTTTTCCTTTGGTGGTTTTCTGGATTTTCCTTCTGCACGATGGGTTCAAGGGGATAATGAGTTCAACAATTAGGTTACTAAATGCTAATCACACCCTACTGTAAACATGCCAGTTTACGACAACTCCCAAGTCCTTATATAGGTGTGCGATTGATTAGAACTATTTAATCCATTATCTACCTTTTGGTGTAGCAGCAGTCAATGTGCCTGAGAGCCTGCCTACACCGACCACCCTAGAAGGGCAACTTACGACAGAAGTTTATCCTCTGGTGGAAGATGAGCAAAATATTAATGTGTGTGGAGAACGGCTCCACTCTCACACCTCCTCTGGGCAGGCATGTAGGATAGCTGGGGTAGCTGGCGCAATCACTGTTGCAGGTCTCCGGGCAATCGTTATTCAACCCTTCGGTGAGAGATGTCTGAGAAGATCAATGAAAAGGCTCCTGTACAGGAGACTGACACTCCTCTTTTGTCTCCTTTTCTCCGTGTCGAATCAAGCACCCAGTGGGCCCATCTGCATCTACCCGCCGTGGTCACTAGACCTTCTCAAAAGAGCAGACATCAGCGACGGAGGTCTGGTCATGACTAATGGCACTGGGTACTCCCCGTCATCCAAAAGCCTCTTTCTTTGGCCAACTTAGCTTATAAATTATTTTTCTGCCTTCGAAAAAAAGCAATTCTTCTCTTCTGCAATGAGTGACATATGAGACACCGATAAATAGCATCTGCGGGACTGAAAGAGAAAGCCAAAGCAAGGTTATAGAAGGCGGTGCCCGCCTTCGCTTAGTGTGATAGAAGTTCAATTCCGCTCGGGCATCTCGGGCATCTTCACGGCAAGACTTGTGCGGTAAATGCATGATGCAGCGTTCCTTATCAAATTATTCAGTTGAAGAAGCTTTCCTATACATGTTGACCAGCGGACATACGTACTCGATTAACTCCATTTCGTGCGTAAGGGTTCAATAGGAGTCGCTCGGAGCCATTCGAGCATACTGCTGCACATGCGGCGTATTCAGGAGCACGGCAAACCAGAAGATTCGAACGCTACTACGTAATACGCTTAGCGATTGGATTATACTCTCCGATCCATATCTTGAACGTATTCAGACGAAATTGATCGAAATCGGGGAGAGGACGGGAGAAAATGAGGTGACGAGGAGGCTTGTTGCTGAATTATTTATCTCTAATATCTCGATGTGCTTCTCATGCGGGACAAATGGAAATCCTACTTGTTAGACAGCTCTCTCATTACTATCTATGGTTTGTAGCGAGATAATCGTCCTACCTGCTTTATAGGGTACGACTGATTCCGGCCCTCCAGAATATTCTCTCTTGACTTTTCTTGCTCACCTGCTTCAATTTTTCTTTTCCAAACATCGGCGTGGTGTAATTTCCGACCTACAAGAAGTATAAGGCACCAAATTAATATTCTGATGCTTGTCTGGCAGCCTGGACGAATCGCGTCCGCTGAAAGGTAGGTAGGTAGGTAGAATTGAATGTATTTGATGGATGTTCAACTCCGTTCGGGCATCTCGGGCATCGTCAGTTCAGCTGGATCACACCGTGAACTCTTCAGTACATATTTTCTTGTGGGCCGTTTCGGCGACATCGACGGTATATTGTGAGGTGATGCCCAACCTCCGCGTGGATTCTTCACCTTGGATTCGGATTTGTGGACTGGGACAAACTGAAATGTACGCACGCTGAGCCATCACCAATCGACCGCCAGACTCACGGGATTCGACGAGAAGTTGTAGTGTTGTACAGTAGAGTGGGTCATAATACTTAACACGCATAATGCATAGGATGTGGGGTCCACCGACCGTCAAATTAACCCTGAAAATGCATCTATTACTGCATAAAATGGATAATGCATAAGATTTGGAGGAACAGGCCTTATGGGTTATGACCCGCTCTACTGGATGTTGAAAATATTCACTGGCCAGCCACTTCTGCACCGTGGGGCGTTACCCCACGGCAGTCGGCGCCGTTCCTGCCTAGAGTTGGGTAAGGATAGTGCAGGCAAGCTTACCCCATATCAAGTTATATTACTACTTCAAAGTTCAACCACAAGTACTCGAGGTATCAAGCCACGAAAACGACACAAATGGACTGTGGGGTAAAATATACCACAGAAATAGAGATGCCGGGGTAGAAAGCAGCCTCACATAGTCAGTCCATCGATGATGGGTGACATGTACAGCTGCTGCATGACACCCGTATGATTGTCAATAATTTAAACCATGTTCACGGTCCTGTTTGATGCCTTTGTGTTCTCGCGATGAAAATTCCATCGGTTGCTTGTAGCTTCGCTGGGCCGGAATTTCACCAATCCAACGAAGTGTGGAGGACGCTGTGCCACAAAGAGTGTTCTCCTGCTGAAGACTACATTTTCAATAGCTTTTGGTAGAAGGCCGATTGGGAGTCGTTCTTGCTGCCATGTTATCACTATGCAGCTACATCCTTTTCGTCAACTCACCCCAAAAATTTTCAGGAAATCGGTGTCGAACTTGAATGTTGGAAGCAGCGATAGGCGAGCATGACGGGGATGTATAAGACCGAATAGTTGGAGAGAGGAACTTTGACTCTGCCAGATACCACCTGAGGATTGCCGCGTATACACGTCGGAGTGTCACGACGCAGAGACTCAGGACTCAGAGTGTCGGAGAGAATGGCCGCAGAGGCCCGTCTTGGAGTGGATTTAGGTACGGCGGCGCATTGTCGCTTTTATGTAAATATGAACCATCTGCTGTGTTGTGTTCGTGCTGCACCCACTGTGTGGCGCGTTGGATTAACGATAATGCTGTGAAGCAGGTGCTCGTAACCTGAAGACACGCTGGCCCTATTATCCGTGCTTATGTCAATTGACATATTCTTCTAGAGGTTAAATATCAGCTTTGACCAAAAGAGTTTGAACTGCGCCTGGAAGTCCCTCCCTCACTCCGCACACTTAGATCGATATGAATTCATTGACAAGAATTCAGAAATCGAGGCTAACCGGTTCAATCTTTCCACACATTACCCGAACTCCAGACATAGTATATAACATATCGTGATGAAAAATTTGGCTCAATGCAAGTGCAGGCGGGACATGAGGTAGCTCTTCTCCGCCTTCACCGCTGGGTAACTTGCCTTCTTCCCGGTAGGGCTCGGAAGGGAAGTGAGCGTCCCCCACCGCTGTCAGACTTCGCGCTTCCATGGCCTTCGTAGTGGCGTCGGAGCCCGCACCTCGGCATCGGATCCAGCGCTGCGCCCCACATGGGGCCCAGGACCAGCCGGAGCAGGTTCCTAATACCGCCAGTTTAGTACGTATGAGCGTCATAGAAAGAGATGACTCGCATTAATATTAATCGAAGTCGTTCCGCCGGATCCACTGCTCAAGGAACGTTCGAGGGTGAGGAACCGTTTCTTCAATTGCAGCGGAGTATGAGAAGACGACACTGGATTCCCTCACGTATTCGGGGTTGCCTTTCGGGTCGTGATACAACTGCAGAAGCTTGTACAACGCGACATATACTTCAGCACTGGGTTCGCCATCTTCGTCCGCCGCTGCGAGCTCCTCCAGCCTGCTCTTGTGGGCTTTCAGGATGGCAGAGAGGGGAAGCTCGTCCCAGAGAGTGTCGTGTGCACGTTGTGCCAGCTGCTTGATCGCTGGAAAAAAAATTTAAGCTTCATCAGGAGCTTGAACGTCGGGTAAGAGGAACCGTACCAGGAGAGGGATGACTCCCTTCAGTAGCATTGGATGGCTAAGGGTCGAAGATGTGAGAGGTAGAAAGCAATCCACCCAGTTGCGCGTACAACGACAGCACTCCGAAATGCGGAAATCGAGGATTCAAGGGCTTCAAACTTCGATTTGAGCACCTCGTTCTTGAAGAAATCTCCCGGAAGGAAGCTGTTTCCATATATTAGACCGCGCAACCAGCAGAGGATGCATGGAATTTACCCGCGTAGATCCGCGGCGGCCTCCGATGCAGAAATTGCGCGAGACGACAAGTCGAGAGAACGCCAATCGTGGGTTGCCATAGGAGTAGATGAAAGATTAGTAGCTGAGAAGGGGAACGTTCCATCCTGGGTATATATACGAATTCAGGTTAATGCTGTAAAACCACATGTTGGTAAGTGTCTAGCTGATCGGAGGTCGATGTTGAACCAACATATGGGAAGTTCCAGCCGCCCTGAGGAGCGTCAATTCAACCTTACGTGGAGGTCCCAGGGATCCGTTAATTTCCACAGCTGTCCAGGAGTAGGGTAATCGTACGACTACAGATCTCTGAGAACAGTAAGTTGAACAGGCGCCGGTCCC
The DNA here is from genome assembly GCA_029289555.1 of Mycena latifolia. Lineage (NCBI taxonomy): Eukaryota > Fungi > Basidiomycota > Agaricomycetes > Agaricales > Mycenaceae > Mycena > Mycena latifolia. Next base: position 1,242,174 of record JARJLE010000012.1, on the reverse strand, counting down.
CCCTTTAACACCGAGCTCAATACTTGTCAGATTGATTTTGGGGTATGAGTTTTGAGAGCGTAGGCCAGTGGCTTCCAAGTCTCGGTGGAGAACTCGGGACCAAGAGGAATATTCTCGTGAATGTGGCCTGAAGTTCCAGCTCGAATGCTGTTCACACCTCGTGGCAACATGCACGCTTTCCCCCTTATACCGGATTTTGCTTTCTAGAAGTGGCACTCCGGCATCGATCGCCCCGACGTGGCACCGGCGAGGGATCTTCCACGACGCCACCGATTGCATGGATATGGATGGATCTTCCCTCATATCCCGCACATTGAGCGGTGATCTGATACATAAGGTAATAAGCTGGGGAGACAACGTGCCGGCAAGATCATCAGTTGTGCGCTGGGTTTGGACCTGGCTGGTGAGTACTTGAGCCTGCTAGCTAAAGTGAATCATGAATGGACCTCCCAGATGTCGAGAAATCATGTCTGCGCCTGAACGCTCGCACATATTGCGGTAGTGTCGGAGAATTCCAGGCTCTCCTTCTGCCATCGGGTCAATCCGTTGTGGCGTACATTCAACCCGACAGTAATGTCGTGAGCCAGTGCTGTGGTCAGTACACGTGTGCTATCGATGCTGTAGAGATAGCGTCGAGTTACGTGTTGAAAAATTTCCGCGCTGTCCCCGTACAGCTTAGCTGTTCGCCAGGGAGGCCAGAGTTATAGGTCGTTGAAAGAGGCTCTGGCTTGAGGGACACCGTTATTTAAATGGAAGCTCAGCCCTCCAGGAGAATCCCTTTCAATCGAGACGTGCCTCGGTCGCATCACAGCATCAATCTGTGCGGCAAATATTCAGAGGCGCCTACTTGTCATTGCGCTGATTACGAGTCCTAAAATGTAATTTTAGACTCGTTTTTGCCATCCGTTTCACCGCCAAAATTTTTGTAGTTTTCCGATCATAACTTTGAGCCCTGGGAACATCAGCACAGCCACCGATCGTTGCTGGCAGGGGCCTCTTTTGGTTTCGGAACGGATATACTGGGTATCAACGGGGACAAACAGAAAAAGAAATCGGAAAAGGAAAGAGGAGGAGAGAAAAAGGAGAGTTCAGTAGAACAGCTGGGACAATAAAGGCGGGAGTTATTAAACCAATATCGAACCACAGAAACTGCGGATCGTATGTGCAACAAGTTTCAAGTTCGGGTATGTATTAATTTTTAAACACGGTTTTTGAACGTGGAGTTCTTTCCCTTGTCCACCCCTCTGCAACCCGCTTCAGCGCCCGCATTTACAAGTGACCGTGCATTGGACTGAGCAATTGAGAATATTGCTGTTCCCCGGCATGTACTTTGGTTACAACGCCGACAAGAGCACATTTTATTTTTGCGCTGGTCTTCTGACACGGCTTGACGACGCTTCCCTTACGGAGGGCCCATGGTCATGCTTGGATCTGAATTTGACTCCCTATTTGCAACTGGGTTACCTTTTTTCTGCAAGAGGAGAAACACCGACCTAGTAATAGGTACAAGACACTCGTCAACCAAGGAGAAATCAATCTGAACATTGCAGCTTGTGCTTGGTTCAGATCGGCACTGATGATGGGAATTGCCTGCGCTGGGAGGACCCTGGAATGACCTTGATGTGATTGTTGAAGATTGTGCGTTGCTCTGCATCTGCGGTGACTCGATCCGGAGATGGGAAATGGCAAGTCCGATAGAGATTGATTGAGGGATCTCTTGGTCACTGCCGAGGGTTCACCAAAGTATCTTTGGTGGGTGTCCTGGCATGGGGCTCCCTTGGGCCGAGACCCATCCTTGAACCCGAGTGGTCTTCCGCAAGGAGCATAGGTGCGAATGATTTTCGGAGCTAGCTGTGTAATTTGATGTGAATTCACCCTATCCGGCGCATGTTCAATAGCAGCAAGATGGTCTGAGAGATGACCATGAGGGCCAGAGTGGTGTTTTGGAGGCCAGAAGACAGAACGGCGGCGGCGCGAAGGAGAATGGCAGATAATCGTGACGTGACAGATTATCTGCCAGTAACGCAGTTATCTGCCATTCACTCCTTTCAAGGCACACACTCCGCAAAAATATTTTTTGAGGAGACAGATCGTCTCTATATTCTTTTAAACACCCCACATATTATTTCCATGAATTTACAAGGCATGAACACGGTGTTTCAATATGCCGTGGCAGATAACTGCATAGCCACTGGCAGATAATGCCCAGCTCAAGGGGTACCCGCCGGAGAATGCCGAGACATTAGGTAAGAGGGGAGGGGGGGGGGGTGGCGAGGTCCTTATTTCACTTTTTGGAAAAAGTTGCAGGACCACTCAAAAATGTGTTTAAGACAATTAAAAAAAATCCCATTTTTTTTTCCCTTTTCTTTAAGCGGCTGTAGGTCCTCGGGGAGTAAGTTTGGTGTCGGCCATCCCCATCCGTATGGCATCCGGCGATAGCTGTGATGCTAGATCCACCAATGCGATGGACATCAATGCCAAGCACATATAACCCTTGTGACCTTGTCTCTTACCACCATCATGCCGAGCGCTCAGAATTTTATCCAGGACAAAGACTGTACTGTTGATGTGGATTTCAAGCTGGTGACACAAAAATGGTTGAATGTGCTGGCCCGGCTTGCGGCTCAAAGGTTCGTGTTTTAATTTGACTCACCGAACACAGCTTAATCCGCATCTATTCCCAAGTTTCATTTGTGTTGCGCGGGGTTGAAAACTCTTCCTTCCGAGTGTGATGATGAGTGCTGCACAAATGCTGGCGGAAGGGTTTGTAAAAAGCATCGCTCTGTATACTAGATATGGGGGATTTCTAGGAGCCAAACTGTTTGTATTTCACTGCGACAAATAATTACTTCAACGCCGAGGACAATTGAACGAAATTACTGCTTATGGAAGTCACGTGCGTTTATGTAATGCTTATGTAAAGAGGGAGGGAAGGGGGGCGAGGAGCTTAAGTCAGTTTTTATACCTAGTGTACCAAATTTCTCAGGTGGGTACCTCTTGGCCCAGCTGATCTGATTATAAACCCCTCTTTTTCTTGTGTCTGAGCCCTGGGAACATCAGTACAGCCACCGATCGTTGCTGCAGGGCTCTTTTTCTGAGGCTGCCACCTATCGCTTTATGGCTCTTTCTCTAATGTTTGAGGCCTTAGGGTTTATACAACCTGCTTAGGAGCCCGAGAGCAGCCCTGGTCTCTGGAGCTCTGGGCTGATATAGCCGTGCAATATCTCGACATGCTCGGGGCTCTCTCCCAGTGCGGTGGTCTTGGGCTGATTAGAAGGCCTGGGTGTTTACGGGGTGTACTGATGAAATTAGCTGTTTACTGTCTTCTTGCATTGTGGAAAAGTGCTTTGGTTCTCTGACACTCTATCAACCTCCCTCGGGCTCGCGCGGAGACTCGGCGACTACTACCCTTACGTGGCAACAGTTTTGACATTCTACATGATCCACACGACGTCACAGAAAACCAAAATTTCCCTAGGTTCTGGGCCCGCAAAGACCGTCCGCCCTGTTTCATTATTTCTCTGATAGCTGTAAAATACTTCAATTGGCGACGATGAAACTACTTCGGGTTATCTTGCCGTGCTGTATCGCTTCGTGATGTTGGGCTGGTCCGAAAGTCTGGGTGTTCAATAGGTCTACTAGTGACATCAATTGTTTACTGTCTTCACGACTTCTTATATTTTGGAGAAGCTTTACTTCTTTTTCTGAATAGGCATCGAGCTGTATGTTGTGCCATAGGAGGAGGAGGCTGCAAGGCCACAAGGGAGCGGGATAGATGCGCCGTATTGGTAAGTCTGATGAACCCCACTCCTTGCTACACGGCAAGTATACGGTGATTGCGTGTTGATTGCATATCATGTGTCTGTAAAGTGCCGAGTTTGAGTGGGTGAGGTGGAATTATTTTTACCAGTCATAAATGAGTACTAAAATTTATGGTTCAGTTCCACACTTTGGTTCCAGCACCTGGAAGATGGTGCTTGATTTTTTCTTTTGCTAGCATTTGCCTGGGAAAATAGGTAGAGTCGGCCTGGGATCAGCTGCAGATCTCTATAGCGACAGACTCCCTGGTTCTGAGGAATTTCACTCTCTGGCCCAAATGTCAACTAATTTCTACCTTCAGATGAGGCCAGAACACAAGAATGTTGCAATTGCAGCCAATAGAAAGATTCCGGACAAGTAGTGGATGGGAGGGCACCGAAGGGTATGGCAGTCGTTCTGCACATTTATTATTTCGGCATATTTTCATGTATTTCCGGGTATTTTTCGTCAGATTTCACCTCTGAGCGACTTTTTGCGCGCCACGTTTGCAGCTAATTAATTCTCAGTTGCGGGGTTTCTTTTAGAAAAGACATTTATACATATACTTGGCCATCAACTACTACTACAGCTACCTAAACTACCTGTAACAGAAGTCAGTACCACAAATTGAGTCCGTTTGGGAGTTCGAAATACAGCCGGTTTCAAAAGTTTGTACGGGTTTTCCAAATCGGTGCTGCTCCTGATGTGCTTACAGTTGTTTGCCACCACATCTCACCGACAACCCTCTGGAGGACGGCGATACGGTGTTCTGACTCACCATTGGACCCAGTGAGGCTCCACCTTGGTTGAAGTCCTTGCCAGTGCAATGTACCACAAAAAAAGTCAACTTTGGCGCGGGTCTCGGACTTTCAGTATTTAGGCCCTTCGGCCGATGGCCCAAAAATCTTTCAATTCAATGTCCTCTGCACTTGCAATGTATTGTAGACTTGTTATACAGAAGCCATACAAGCAGGGAAGTATATGGATGGTCAAAATGAATTCAGAACGTCCAGGTTAACAGACGCCTGGAAGATGCGGCAGCAAACAACTGTAAGCACATCAGGAGCAGCACCAATTTGGAAAACCCGTACAAACTTTTGAAACCGGCTGTAACGACGTACCGGCGTACCGGTGGTATGATCGAACTGTGATCGAGGGAGCCGGCCATCACGGCATAGCATAGCCACAGCGCCCCTAACTCCAGCGTCTCGCTCACGCTCTCAGGTTGGCTTTGGGGTCAATGGACATAGTAGAGTCAGGGTGAGGAGAATTTATGGGATTCCTTCGGATCTCTACCATTATTTTTCATACTGTGGCTCACTCAATTTGTCAAAGCAGAAGGAGGATTGCGATGAATAAATGGGTCAGTATATGTGAAAAATACGTTGGGGGTCATTGGAAACCCATGGGTTTTTTTTCACCGCCAGAAAGCGGTGAGGCCGGCACATCCAGGCTTCGGACCGATTTCCGTTTTGCGCCGTGGCCTGGACATGCTGCATATATATCAATAGTATATCAAAATAGCGGTGTACATGATGCCAAATACCCAGGACAGGTATGGTGTTTGGGAGCCTAGAGGAGAGAGGTGTCTAAAGCCTTGAGAGCGAATTCAAACTCCGCCCGGGATGCCGGAATTTGCCGGTGGCTTGGTACACCGTTATTTCGAACTTCCAAATTTCCTGCACAAATCTGTTTCAGAGCGGCAAAAGTTAGACTGATACAAAGAAAATAGAAAGTACCTGCATTCAGAGCCAGGCTGCAGCTGATTTGGAATTAGTAGGGCTAAATCTGAAGAGTCAATTGTGGGTACACACAGAAGATCTGATAAGCACAGAGAAAATGGGGGAAATTGAATGAAATGTAGTTGACAGATAGGGTTATAGCTGTGGAAATCATCAAAGAGGTGACAGGAATTGAGAGCAGAGAGGGAGTAACAAACCTGGAATGGGAGGGAGCAGAGAGTAAGATGAGGGGCAGAGGCAAAGTGTCCTTATCATTAATGAAATTTGCCTTGAGGAGCAGCAGCAGGGCGGGAACGGCGGAGAGGTCACATGACTTTTCATGTGATTTAGTGGCGGTGCCATGCTCTTTTCTTATATAGGACAAGTATATTCGACCCGTGCCTTTGTCACGGAGAAGCAGCAACACCCAGCAGACTCTCAGTTTCGCCAACGCCCGGCGGATTCCGAGTTCCCGGGTTCGCCAGACACGGCTGATTCCGAGGCGAAGGGCACGTGACAAAATCACCTGACATTATCAAAAAAGCTGTGCTCCTCGTCTCTTAATGTATAAGATTTGGAATACTCTGAGTGTCAGTCTGTAAGGTGCTTAGACAATGTTCTAAGGCAGAATTGACTTGAATATGAACCAGAATCATTGGCTCTTGGGATAGCTGGATACCAGCAGCAGTCAGTAGAATTTTCACCAAGGTTTAGGGGTATCAGCCTCTTTTCGAGCTGTGGGGACATATCATTGTGGAAGTCACTTGTTTATGTGGATCCAGAGGGACAGATACCTCTTTGAAGAGTTTCCAGGCATGTTCTGGCTCCATCTGAGTTACAGGACACCAGGGAACACAGAGAAATATTGTTGTTTGCTGGTGCATCTTGATCCCGATAGTCGTGTTTCATCACATGATCTATTCCAGTATCCACCAAACCAAACATTTTTTCTGAATAGCAGCTTTATGCTGGAGGAACATGTTTGCAGGCACCTGAAAAAAACCTAAGTTTTTTTGACATCTGAAAAAAGATCCAGGTAAGGTCAAATAGATTGAAAAAACACCGGAAATGCACAAATATATACTGAATTAATAAATGTGCAGAACGACCGCCATAGAAGGGGCCTACCCCCGAGATTTACTGGCCATTTTAATTTTCACAAACGGAGACAAAGTCTCTGGTTGTCCTCAGAGTACCGAAAATGTCTCGGATTCGGCTTATATGTAATTGTGCACTGCACATGCACATGCCGTCTTCGCCGACGTGGGGTAACTCAGCCTCTCCCAACGGGTGGAATGCCTCAAAATTATGGGTGATTTCTTGGACAAAATTAGTCATTAACTCCATATTTATAGTTTCAAAATGTGTTGAATTCTAGATAATTCTGAACTTGTAGGCTCGCCACCATGCATGGATCTACGGCATCATCGCAGTATAAACGGTGTGATTGGGACTGTGGTGCTGGTGTGTGAATTGGTTTACACTGGCAACAGCTTGTTCGTCCTCTAGGGGATTCTGAGTATGATTTTTAGAGGATTGCAAGGTTTATTGGATCACCCTTTGGGTTGGTGGTGATAAATGAGGGTTGGTCGTCCCAACAGGATGATAGTCGTAAGGAGCGTGTGTGTGTGTGAATAAACTGGTCGAGGGCCAAAGGGGCCTAGGCTAGCTATCAACTTGTGAAAGAAGATAGGGTTGCTTCGGGAAGTGACGATTATAAGTGCGAGCTTAAAACTTAAGCTGCAAGTGGGTTAGAAGTAAAATGCCATGAGGCAAGTGAGTGGTGGTCAACTGGTATTGGGGGTGGACTAAGGTACACTGCAGGACAGTGCAGTCCAAGGATTGACCAGGTAACAGCTGGGAACCAACTGGGAACAACTGGGAACAACTGACTACTGGGTCCGTTCCCATCTCCCTTTTATACCTTTCCCCTACCTCCTTTGGGTCGTGCGTTATGTGACAAGGAGGGGCTGAAACGGGGTCCAACGGTTTCAGGTGGGTAATGGAAGGAGAATTGGTGAACGGCCTTCTGGGACGAACCGCCTTTTGGCGAGTTCACGGGGATTTCTGGAGGCGTGGGAAGCGTGAGTGACCAGGGGAGCCATCCTAGACATGGATTTGAGGCTCGCCAGGTTGGTATGTGGGCAGGAAAGGGAGTCTGCGAAGAATGTCCCTTGTGGACGTTTTGGTGAAGGTGGCAATCCCGTCGGAACAAGTCTCCCGTGGTGTCATGGTGCTTTCGTCAGGACGTATGGCCCGAGAGGACGGTCATTCGGCCCCAGTGAACAGTTGTATGGTGCCCTAAGGATCGTTGAAAGGTCGAACGGCCCGGTCGGACAATGTCCATTTCCAGCAAGCAGGAAACCCAATCGGGGTATTCCTTCGTCCCAAGGTCGCGTGGTGCCAGCAGATCCATCGTGACACATGTAGGGTGCATAGCACCCTCACATCGTACTGCCATGCATAGCAATGGCCCTTAAAGCCACGTTGTATAAATGAATTGTAAACCCTCGCAATCCTTCAGCTCCTGAAGTTCGGCCTGCTCAGACCGGGATCGACAAAATGCAGCACTTTGAATGAAACACGGCCCTTGGGCCCCATTCGTGGCTCAAGGGCCATGTTTTGAATCATACGTGGCCCATCAACATTTTGCACGTGGCCGCGCTGAGCATCAAACACCGCCATGAACCGAGTTTGGCGCACCATATAGGTTGCACGGCGGTCAAAGCTGGTCACTGAATCTAGGTGGGTTCACAAGTCTGTAAAAATAAAGTGAAAATTACAGCCAGTTGTGGAACTCAGGGTGCGGGCCATTTCTTTTTTTTTTTGGATGTTTCGGATATTTCAGCTCTACTGAGCTCAGTTCTTCACTGATTCCCTTGAAACTATGATCAATAGATTTGCCTTGTGATTCCAGAGGGAGTGATGTTCAAAAATACATTAGAAGCATGAGAATTTCCTTTTTCGGCAAATTTTGAGGCATCTTCTCATATCTGCTCTAGCATTAAATATACTGATCTGATTGACTTAGTTTTTGGATATATCATACTTACATCAATTAAGTAGGGTGTGACGTGCCCAGATCGAGGGCAGTGAACACACATTGATCGTTTTCGCCAGCGCTATTTGGCTCGCTACCAGCATCACCACTCTCGGCCTCGAGAACTGCCGTGCAGACAATGTGAATAAACGATTGGGTTTAGGGAGCCCCGCACCTGCATACTCACATTGATCCAGTTCCGGGGAGCTCGCCTCAGATGATGTGGTAGCAGTGTGGGTCTCAGGCACTGCCGTGCAAAATTATCGATTTTGGGAATGAAAATGCGCACCAGTTAGGTAGTTCTCTTCATCTGAGTCCGAGAGGAGTTCAATCACTTCATGACCGCCCTGAAACACAGATCGCATCCAAACAGGCAACAGAGCAGGAGGAGGAGGAGGAGGAGGATATATTATACTGATGTGGTCCCACAATTGGAACTGCCAGTTTACTATGTAGAACATGGTAACCTATGAAGGCAAAAGCTACCCGGCCCATAGAACACACGTACTACCAAGAGAGGGGCAGAAGGTCTAGGTGGGCAAATAATATCCCCAGCCTGGCTCGGACAAGAGCAGGCAGGTTGTGCGGTTAAAACCTCATGGGTGGCACACACGGATCCCTCAGCAGGTGAGTGCTCGGATACGATGCTTCGATCCATCAAGGACGTGTCTGACACGTCAAATTCAGATTTGACATGTGGCTCCTGAGAGGAGGATGGGATCAAGAAGATGTCGCGTTCGGAATCTCGGCGATCCCGTGCCGTGAGAAAAGATCGCAATGCCTAAAGAGGAGGAGGAGGATATATTATACTGATGCGGTCCCACAATTGGAACTGCCTATCAATCCACGCAGTGTCAAGGAAGACGTGGGGATTGGCCTGGATGTAGGGTGCCGCGTACATCTGGCATGGACGCGTCAACGGCATGTTAGATCCTCCAGTGTTCCGGACGCGTAGCACTCACGGAACTCTCTCAACACATTGAACGACAGCCCATTGATCAGGGCCTTGTCGGCACGCGAATGTTGAGTTGTCATGCAGCGCGTTCTCGATGCCTGTGGGGCGCGTTGGGACGATGGTGGTGGGAGGAAGAAAAAAGTGACAGCCTCGCTTACCATCACCAGGCACGTCGGGCGCATGGCAAATCCTCCCCAAATGGCAACGGCCATCTTTCCTGATTAGGTGTGCGGGCCGCGTTTTGTACATCCTCTGAGGAGGGCGATCACGGCGAAGTTCGTGCTACAGCAAATGAATGAATCGTCAGGATGTTCTGATTCCGCATCTCCCCTCGCGACTTCCTCTCCCTGCCGACAATTGATGCCATCATCAGCAAGGTTGCCGAAGTGGTCGATGCGGACCTGCAGTTTGACATTGATCATCTGCAGAAGACGCACCTGCTTCGTAATCGTCTGGAATCTGTCGAGGACAAACTGGCCCTCATTACCCGCAGACATCGCCACTATCTCACCCTGGTCACCATTCCAGCTCATCGCAAAGCTCTCACCCGGCTCCTACTCAACGACCACACTCTCAGTGTTGAACGCCTACGGTCTCCGGCCAGTCATAGGCGCGCTATCCCTTGTGATGACCGCTTATGCCGTTTCTGCCGTGGTGCCGTGGAGGACGAAGTTCACGTGCTGTTCGACTGTGTGGGCCACCCAGTGCTTACGGAGATGAGGGAGGAGTTCCTCAGTGACACTTTTGTCATCGACTCCGTGTTGGAGGTGGCTTATCTGCTCCTTACACACTACAAGTTTCTTCGTCGGCTGGTGTCATCGAGGAAGGTGGTGACTTCATGTTGTGGACCACGCGAGTATAATATACCCCCCCCCCACCCCCCTAGGCTGGCCAAGTACGTCTGTGAGGTGCTGGCTTTCTTCAATAGGTTTCAGTGTTACATCCTGGTGGTGTACCACATTCATTAGTATCACGCTCCTTTTCCTTGTTCCCTTCTACTGCCTAGTCTCATGAGAAGATTTCCTAGTATTTCTGTCAAACTGATTTGCAGTGTAGATGACTGTAGCATACACTAAATAGAGGCTAGTGTATGTAGGTACAGTACCCGTATGTTCCTCAATGGGACCACCGTGGTAATATATCCTCCTCCCCCTCCGATCGATTCATGTTCCGATCAGCTGGGTTGTTATCGACCAGTGGCTGTGCTGTTATCAACCACCTCCACAACAATTCTACGACCTGAAGTCTTTTGAGGCTTCCTTAAATTGTCCAAAAAATAGGAAGTAAATTGAGATAGAATTAGAAAAGATCTATCAACTTGTAATCTCCAAATGTATACAGAGTTCTCTTAGCTATGCCAATGGTCAATAACATGGTCAATAACGTGTGATGTGACATCACATAGGTTATCAACCATCCCGCTCCATCTTGCCCGCAACTCGACTGGATTCTTCCCGAGCCCTCTTCAAATCGCTCAAGGGCTATGTGCTCGCTTTTCTACATGTCCTTGGCTGTGAAAACCGCCCTCAATCAACTATTTCTCGGCACAATTAGGCCAACACGATAAGTAGTACTTGAGTAGTACAATAACTATACTATCCATCTCTAGACACCTCCCGCTGCGAGCCCGCATGCTCGTCCGCCACATACGCAACTTGTCTGTGCCAACTCTGTGCCCAAGACCACACCCGGCTACCTCTACTCCCACGAGCTGCCCTGTGCTGATGCCTACAGTCATTCCATGGTCCTTGCAAATCATTTTTTTCTGAGCCACAAAAAGATTTTTCTTCCCAATTATTCCAGTGGGATCACGACATCCATGTGTGATGCACCTCCTGGGTTTTTCCTGGGGGTATGGGGCAGCAAATTATTATGTAATCAACAGGATTAGGTTGAATTTACATCATTTGCAACAAAGCCACGTAAATCGGGGTTAATTGATGTAAGATAAAATATTGTAGGACTCTTCGCACTCACAGGTCCATGCTACCAAAAATCTGGGGTCAATGGATAGCTGGAACATGTCGAACAAAATAAACAAAGTTGGGCTGCAGTAACCGGAGTTTCAATATGCACAAACAGGTAGTTCAACACAATATATATTGAATGCTAAGACAGGAATTGATTCAGAAGGACTCTAGAATCCAAATAATCCCAGCAAAATGAAGAGAAACCACAATTTTCTGGTCAATTCCCAGCCTCCACGGAAAATGCAAGAATAAGGCAATGTGGGACACTGTGAACAGCTAAGGTTTATGTGAAGACATCCAAGGGGATAGAAACACTATATGTTGATACCACAGGTCAAATATCCACGAAGAACCATGATCCCGGTCTATTTATTGCACATTTGCAAGGACCGGTGATGTCCGAAAAATCTGATCGCGTCAATTGGCCTCAAACAGCCAGAAGTCGATGAATTATCCCAAATCTTTTTGCAGGGCCATGGTCCACGCATACATCCACACCACCAGCATGCTTTGCTTCTCATGTAAAGCTCGATACTGGCACAGGAAAGCGGAATTTCCAAAAGGTTATGCAAGGACCGTGGAATGACTGTACGCCGTGTCTGTAGTGCGGCAATCTAGTGCGAGTGATCAGCATACTATTGTGTTTGCTCTCGAGCTGAATGCTGCCCCTCCAAGCAATGTGAATCTCACTGCTCGGGCCCGATGAAGGTGGGGTCTTGAAAAGTCTTCTGCTGCACCGCTGTGCTCAACTACACCGCCCGCGGCACAGGCGTACTTTAAGGTGCACAGCCTTCCTCTCAACTTAACTCACTCAGGCTTACTTGCAAGACTCGCCACAAAGCGGTGTGCGGCCTTCCATCTCCGCCTCGACTTGCGCCGCGGCATGCCACATGCGCAGAAACACTCGTGAATCCACGGGAGGTTGTGCACGTGCGGCTTGTGGTACCGCGTCTGCATCCGCGTGCAAGTTGACGTGCCTCTGGCTCAAGCTGATGTTCATGGACATGCACGGAGCTGGTGCGCATCTCCGCCCTCGTCTGTGCCGCATCCAAGCCATGAACTCCGAGTCCTCGCTGGCCCTCCACTGCGGATTGTGTCCGTTGAGGTGCACATAACCCACACTATGCGTTGATGCGCAAGCACATAGTGCGCATTGCTGTTCCTGCTCGAGCGCCATGGGGTGTGCAATGCGAGCTTTGGACTAGAAATGGGCCAGAACGACGTTGATGCCGTCGCAGCATTGGGCGAACGGTTTGCACGCTCATTTTACTAGGTTGCCATTCGTGATGATAGGTGATCCGATGGGCCAGTGATTCAGCCGGGTATTCGAGAATAGTAATACAAGTGAGTTCAACGGTCGTTCTTCTTCAAGACACTCCCACAGACTGAAGAGGAGGCACTAATAAACTTCCCAAAGAAGTTTGTGTTCTGATCCCAGCCCACAGCAAAAATGCGAACACATTTGTAGAGAGGTGGACGAGGGGAGGAAATACTCATTCTTCGGTAATTTTGCAGGCTTGGTTCAAGTCCATTGTTTAAATCATCAGTTTCAACTTCTGTACTGCTCTTCCTTATTGTATAAACCTGGTCTGCCAGTGATTCCACTGAATCCCTCGATTCTCTCCCTTTCTTTCCTTTTTTGAGTTCTTTTTCGCGTTTCTCCGTCACGAGACCCAGTGTATTGAAATAAAAACCGCGGCAGGTGGCGTGAAGATGAGGGTCGAGATTGATGGCGTCATGGCTTTGGCCGAACCGGATCAAGCGCTCGGCCCGATCGGCCCGACGTATCACTCCGAGTCTGTCTGAGTCACTCTGGTCAGAACGGCCTCAATCTCTTCCCTGAAGCAAGCAGTCCCCTCACGACACGTCAAACTACATGGCTCTCTTGTCTCCTGGCGACTCCGCGACAGGGCCAACGCTTACGAACGAATCCAAAACGAAACGATCCAACATCTCGTGAGGAGCCACAGTTCTTGGCTGCTAACTTATCATTACCACGATCGCCGGATACCGCGGTGGTGAAAGCGGCACAGAGCAGAGCGGCTCATTCCGCACTATCCATTCAAATTGTTCCCCGCAATTCCGGGGAACTCGCGATCGCTGAAGAGGGACGAGACGGCAGCCCAACTTGCTTATGACGATTCCCCGAGGCCCATATCTTTCTCGGACAAGGCACGGAGAGGTTCCTGGTAAATTTCGTTCAGGAATTTCTCCATGCAATCTCGTCTTGAGCTTATTGGCGTCCTACCTTGGCTTCCGAACAAGAATTTCTGTGTCCTCTTCCGCCTCTGGTGCATTCCGACTTGAAGACTTTGCGCGACCTTCAATTTCTGTCGCAGTTGTGGTTCCGTCTGTGGCGGGAAACATATAACACCCGAACGAGATGGGTACTGTCAGCGGCCCCATGTCCGGTGCCAAATCCGCGCGCGGCGGACCTTGTTTGCCTGGATGACTCATGACTTCTTCAGGCTGAGATTCCCGACGTTTCACTACTCTCCGACGTGATCATTAAACCTTGCCTAACGTTGAGATTCTGGTCCAACGCTCTCACCCTAGTTCTATCGGTGTACGGCGCCCCGTGTCTTCTGGCTGAACTGGGATTGCATAGCGTCAGCCTAAATTTCCCGTTCCACCCCGCAGTCTGCGGTTTCATTGTGACAATAATCAAGAGAGAAGGCATCACTAAATACGCACCGAGGGTAGCGGAGCCCTAAATGAACATTATGACTCCACTGCACAGGACGGGTAAAAAAAGCTTTGTTCCTTCGCCATTCCGAAAGTTTGCTGCCCGAACTCTGATTAGTAATGCTTGAAGATTGAGTCTTGGTAAGTCCGTCCGCCCGGTTCCTCTCTTAAAAGATGGCCCGCGTCTGGTCAATGGTCACAAATTCCCTGAACCCCTCATGATACTACCTCTGGCGATTAGCAGCCCAACATGGTCTATCCTCGGATTGGCCATTTTATTCTATGGTTTTCGCTGGAAGCGCAACCGGTCTCGACTTCCCCTCCCACCCGGACCAAAGAAGTTGCCTCTTGTAGGTAATCTGTTTGATATGCCTACAAAGCGGCAGTGGGAGGCCTACCGTAGCTGGAGCAAGGAATTCAGTATGACGGCATGCCCTTCGTGTTAATCGCATGCTATTAACGCTTCTGCAGATTCGGATATTATCCACCTGGATGTCGCCGGGACCTCTATTGTGGTCCTGTCCTCGATGGAAGCAGTTAGAGACCTCTTCGACAAACGATCGTCGTTGTATTCAGATAGGTAATTGTGTTCCGTATTACATGGATAATGGGCCGAATTCTCACCTTGCGTAGGCCTCGAATGACAATGGTTGTGGAGCTGATGGGGTGGGACTTTGGCACCGGTTGGGTTCACTTCCGTCGTGTTCTTGGACCGTGACTAATAAAATTTCAGGATTCATGAAATACGGTAAGCCGTAAGGACGATGTTAATGACTATTTTAAATCTCCTTCCCTCTAGGTGATCTATGGTTCGTGTCCTTGGAACATTTGGGTTCACCTCAGCTTCTAACAAATTGCCAGGCGTTCTCACCGGAAACTTTTCCATGAAGCCTTCAACGTGGGCGCAGCAAAGCAGTTTCATCCGCAAGAACGCGCAGCCGCACACTCTCTGCTCCGCCGCGTGCTGAAAAGCCCCAAGGACGTACTACATCATTTGAGGCAGTAAGTTCTATGCTTACATCCTATTGCCGATGCGCTGACCAGATTCCACGCGTGCAGCATGGCGGGAGCACTCATCATCGACCTCACATATGGCATCGACGTCAATTCCCACCCCCAGTATATTGATCTGGCTGGGGAAGCTATGCATGGGCTAGCCACCGCCAGCCTCCCTGGGCGGTTCCTCGTCGTGCGTTCCATCGTTCAGATGTAAACAATGTTCACGACGCGTACTTGATTTCGCAGGACACCTTCCCCGTGCTGAAATATGTGCCTAGCTGGGTCCCTGGGGCGGATTTCAAGCGCCAGGCGAAGGAATGGCACAAAGCTACGCGAGGGTTGCTAGAGAGACCGTTTGCCCAAGCGAGGCGGGAAATCGTGCGCCGCATTTCTCTCCACGTTCTTGGAACAACACTGATCATTCTCGGCAGGCCCTTGGTACCGCGCCCCATTCGTTCACGTCCATAAGCCTCGCTGCGCTCGATAATGCCAAAGATGCCGAGAAGATGAAATACGAAACTCTCGTCAAAGCCACAGCAGCGAACATGTATTCCGGGGGAGCCGATACGACGGTGGCTGCTCTGGGAACCTTCATCCTGGCAATGCTCGCGAATCCCGAGGCTCAAAAGAAAGCTCAAGCGGAACTCGACTCTGTAATTGGCCCTGGACAACTCCCTGATTTTACGGGCGAGTCGGCGCTGCCGTATGTATCCGCGGTGGTTAAAGAGGTTCTGCGGTGGCAACCGGTCGTGCCCATAGGTTTGTGAATAGTTTAATATGTGTGAAAGAGCTCTGATCACATATTGTACAGCGATCCCCCACTACCTCACTGTCGACGATGAGTACCGCGGGTATCGGATTCCAGCAGGGTCGCTCGTCATCGGCAACGCCTGGTTCGTACTTACTTAATTGTCGGTATTTTTATATTAATCCCCCGATTGCCATCAGGGCGATACTGAACGACGAGGTGAATTTGGCTGCAGTGTCTCGATCCTATTCTAATTGGCGACAGGAAATGTACCCAGACCCACACACATTCAAGCCCGAACGGTTCCTCCGGGATGGCAAGCTTAATCCGTCCGTGAGGGACCCAGATACGGCTGCCTTTGGTTTCGGGAGGCGGTAAATTCCCTTGGCCTTAACTGACTCTGGATCTGACTTTCAACTAATCCAGGATTTGCCCAGGCAAAAACATGGCCATGGCATCCCTTTGGATCACCATTGCATCCATGTTAGCGACCTTGGACATCAATAAGGCACAGGACGCAACCGGAAAGGAAGTCGAGCCTTCGTACGAGTATTTCCCGGGCCTAATCTCGTATGTGGCTACGATCCTCCTGACATCCGAGTGCTGAGCACATTCTATATTTTGTTGTAGAGCACCCCTTCCATTCGAGTGCTCTATTACCCCGCGCTCACGGCAGGCTGCGGACATTATTAACGCCACTTGTGGTGGCGACTAAGTGTCAGGTGATTAATTGGTTGGAGAGCGCATAACGCTGAATCATCGTATACGAGTACTATATATCCTGCACGAAAGACCCTTGCCTTATCTCAGATTTCACCTTTGGACGAGGCTTCGTTTCGTAAAGGCCGAACCCTTAAACGGTTGGTTCTGCGCGCCAGGTGCTCACCCACGGACCATGGTCAAAATCAGAAATACATGTACTTGGCCAGTCATATATAGAGGTGACCTGTCACTCCAATTCCACGGTGTGCGCGGAGGGCGGCTTGAATATGCGCAAGTTCTGTTACACTGTAGTGGACGGATGTCGAAAAAACATTTGATTTTTGCTCTCAGCTACTCTATATTACTTTCAACATTCTAGCACGTGAGGGGGCCCGGGGAACGAAATGAAAACCCTTCTATACCCTCGCTGCCCTTACTTCGACATGGTACAGGTTGAAGCGTCGGGCTGCAGTGGACTATGATCCCCAATCAACTTTTTATATAAGCAAAGGCGCGAAAGGAAAGCAATCATATTCCTGATCGATCCACACGGAGAGTCCAGGACACGGAAAGAACAGGCTTCGGCACAGAGGGAAGTACTGGGTGGGATAAGGAGAGGCTGTATGGTCAGGAGTTGCCGCGGCTAGGTCGTGTAGAGATTGTGGATGGTTTCTAAGGAACGAGCGGCGAGGGGTCTGTCAAGAGGGACTAGGTGGTTTCTGCAATGGACTAGTCTTCTCCGCCAACAGGCAAAAAACTGCTATAAAAAGTCTATACCTCACCTATGTTGAATGCGACGCATAGAAGGGGAGTAGGGGGAATCAACCTATGGCAATGCACTTTTCAACCTAACCCCAGTGAAAATCTAGTAATGCTCAACTGCAGCCTACCCCTTGTTGAACTTTAGGTTGAATTTCATCCTAACTGGCTGCCCAAGAGACAAGATGATATAAAGGTGAAGGGCTTGTAGACCACAGAGTGATTCCGACAGAGTGGCCAGGGGAAGAAGACAGTACTATCCCCCCCTCAGTCCGGACAAAACCTAGAGCTCGGACAAATATTCATAACTCACTCATTTGTTGCTATTTTTTCGAGATATCTTCACCCAGATACTCTCTAGAATGTGGACTACGACGTCGAATACAGTCTGGGTCGACACATACTGTCCTCCTATGTGATACTTTCCATAAAGTGACAACTCTGGGATTTTCGGCATTCCATGTATCCCTGTGGTGCATTTGGGGGTGGAATTGACATCCAAGTGTTTATTTTACGGTCTACATAATGATTCAGTGTCCATGCAAAATTTCAGGACCACCGCTGCTCTGTAGCCCCTGCAGTGCCTTGATCTCTCTGATTTAGACAGCCCCATCACACAAGCAAACAAGGATTTCTCGGCCATTACTCAACTATTTAACTTGTTTCAGGGCTCATTATGCTCACAAGAGTCTGTATGGATCATTCGGAGAGCATCTGTGGGGAATCTGAAATATTAAACATTGATTAACCGATGAAAAGGGTTGGAGGCCAGCGAATCGGATGAAATAGCCATGTTCGGAGTAGTGTATGCCGGAACAGGAGCCTATAGGGTATCAGGAACACTTCAGTGGGATTCAGTGATTTGGTAGGCATGTGTATGGAAGCTCTAAGTAATGCAAATAATGTGCAGCCCTTGCAGTGCATCAAGAGTTCACTTTTGGCTGCTAAATTAGAGCTGATGGCTGACCATGTCTCCCCCATGGGCTATACGAGTGACCTGCCGCTCCGTGAGGGTACTTCGGACATTGTATGAACCAGATATAACTTTTGGGGCTGCTGCACTAAGTATGAGGCTGGCAATCTTACTGCGACTGTGTTACCTAGAACTCAGACAACAAGGGTAAACAGAAGTTTTGCATTGTGCAACGAGGAATAATCGGTTTACGACAAATTTTTGATGTCATCTGGGTAAAAGACAGCTAGGATCTCAGCTGTGTACTTGAATTTCCCCCAAAAATTTTATATTATGAAATTTTCATTAGGTGTCCGAGATCCCGGGTGGGGATAGTATGAAAAGGCAGAGTGGACAGGGTCGAACGCACGCTAAAGGTGGGCTGATTACTCGAGCAAACACCACCACTAAATCGTCACAAATTTTGAAGTCTTTTTAAGCACTGCCACTATGCTCCCTTCAAGACAGCCACTATGTTCATTAGCACAGCCCCTAATTTCTTTACACGAATAAACGGGGGCATGATGTGAAGAGGTGCGCAAAAACCTCATCTTTGGTTGATTATAAACGATTACATAAGTACTCGTAACTGCCACACACCGCCCATCATCATTTCTTGAAAGCAATGAAAGAGTTGAGAAGTTTCCTTGGTTGCTCAGTTGACTGTTGCGCCGCCGATTCACTGCGGCATCGAGTGCAGATTCGCGTAAGTACATACGGAGGAGTCGGGCGTATCGGACGTTGCATGTTCACGGCGTGTGGCGCTTTGCCCATTAATTACAGAGGTCCTAAAAGCCGTGATTTACTGCCCGCTAGACTCGTTAGTGCCCACAAATGGCAAAAAATTGTGGCAAGCACTTTACGGCAAAGAGCTCGCCTCATTTTTTTGTCCCTCGTAGGCAGACTGGTCACCAGTCTAACTGCCCCCCCGGCCCTCTCGAAGTACTTGCGGTTAAATTTGCCAACGACGTCCACATATTATGTTACGATATCCCCGTGTTCCATCTAAGCAACGCTTGATCCTTAGCTCAGTTACTAATTTACTTCTTTGTTTTTCTACCGTGACGGCGGCCAGTTAAGAGACTGCGACCGCGGATACAGCGGGGGTATGGGGCAGTCGAGGAACCATAGTGCACTCAAAGTGCTTGTACATTTCGTTGGTCCCGGCTTCCCTAGGTGTCACCGGCCGTGTAATTCTACGTACGTATGTATATTCCTACCATCATGATTCCTATTTTTTAGTGCAGCGAGCGGCCCAAGGATGTGTCATTACATTCCTGTCACACTTGAACTATACTAAAGAGCGCTGTTTTGCCACGTGCGCGGCATTCTGCCTCTCGAGTCGAGTATTAGCATTCTGAATACTACAGGTTCGTCGCGATTTCTCTTTCGAACTGCTCTAATTTCAAGGCGGCGCCACACAGGCTTGGACCCGGCGGCTGCCCAGGACTATCTCTATGGATATGTGCCACAGGAACGAGTAGCTATCATCTTCGTCGTACTCTTTGGGGTCACCACCAGTGAGATTACATCCTTATTTTATTTGTGTCTGCATTTCCTGAGCCCCATATCCAGTCGCTCACCTCGGGTAGGCAATGTACTATAAGGTGTGGTGGCTCCTTCCAACTGCAGTCATTTGCGGAATCGGGGAAATACTTGGATGGAGTGCACGGTTGTGGTCTTCCATCACGCCCACCGCTAATGACCCGTACCTCATTCAGTCAGTAAAACCTCTGCATTCACCCGAGACTCTTGTCCGCGTGCACTGATCCATGTTCGCAGGTTATCGACTACCGTTATTGCCCCTACACCACTCCTTGCTGCCAATTTTATCATCCTATCCCGCATCGTACAACAACTCGGTCCAGCTTACTCGTGGCTCACCCCCCAATGGTGTACGGTCCTCGATGTTCTTTGAAGTACGGTGCATTCATCTTTTTCACAGACACGCTTGTTTTCCTCCCATGCGTAAGCTATACCAACTCCGAGTCTCGTCGGCCGAGCTAAGATCTAGGATTTACAGGACGTAATCGCACTCGTGGTTCAGGGCGTTGGAGGTGGGCTGGCTTCGAGCGCCACAGATCTAGCTGGTGCCAACAAGGTGAGTCACCCAAAACATTCCTGTGTCCGACTCCGGGATTAATCCACAGCTCAGGGCGCCCACATCGTCCTCGGGGGGATTGTGTTTCAGTTTGGTGTGCACTCACCTGGCCGCAAATTAGTTCCTCGATTGGCTGACCATGATACTTACGGCCAGTCGTGATCACCTTTTATTCGACCCTGGGAGTGGACTTTCTCTGGCGATACCTCTCTGACCGCCCAACGCCTCGCAATGCCGTTGGACCCACACCCCACCGCCCTCACAATATACCTCAAAATCATGCTTGCCGCACTCGCCTTCTCCACAACCACCCTCTATACCCTCTATATTCGGTGCGCCCCCCAGGAACTAGTTATTTTTTTCAAACACGCTGATCGCTCGACGAAGTTCGATCTACCGCATCATCGAGCTCTCGACGGGGTGGACGGGCCGCATCATCCAGACAGAGGTCTATTTCAACGTCTTGGATGGGACGATGATCGTCTTCGCCATCTACACGCTGAATGTCGCCCACCCGGACGTGCTTCCGGCGCGAAAGGCAATGGCTGATGGATTGGAGTTGAAGGAAGTCCCACCTCTAGTTTGGGACAGTGAGCGCTTCGGTCATAAATAACTCCGCATTGCATTTGTGTTGGAGAATAACGTGTCAGCAACGACAGCCTCAGCACGCTGTAGAATCGTTTGGTTTCCTTTTATTACTCATGACACTAGAGGACAGTAGAATATTCAATTACATTTGTAGGGATATAAGACCTCGCTTTAAATCATACATCAGCCTTCCACTTCATCTATGCATCTTACATTATCTTCTGGCCCATGTTGTGTATATCGATTCCGTTCGCCATCGGAAAAGTCTGATTCATCGTTGTGTGATGGTGGTGGTCGTAGTGATACGCCGCAGGCAATGCTGCCGGATGCGCAGACATAGGCGTGACCATGGTTTGTCCCGCAGCTGCATTGGCCTGCGCGTTCCGCAGATATGTACGCTGGAAGACACGGATTCGCCGCCGCCGTACGAGCGCAAAAATAACCCCTGTGACTGATAAAAACACAACTACATTCAAAATGATTCAGCTAGCTGGTTGATGGAACTTAGGGTCCGGGGAATGCTCACAGATTCCAAGGACGATCCCAAACAAGGCCACTCCGTGGCGGACTACGCTGTCGTGTCCATCGGGGAAGTTCGTGCACACGCCGCTGGATTGAGATAGCGTATGTCAGGACCGGGGACGGAACGGAACTACCGCCGTACTTATCGCAATTCGTCAGCGCCAGCGTGGTTGGGAGGAGGTCGAGAAGCACTAGACAAGCAAGTTGTAGCCTCGGACGTAGGTTATCCATGGCCCGCACGGTAGTACAACGTCGTTCAGAGAAGAGTTGTGGGCTGGGCGCCTGAGCTTCACCAATGGCAGTGCCTGGTGACAGCCGTCCAGCTATGTATGTAAATGCGGGAGCGCAGCTATACAATTCACGGGCCGCAATAGCTGTTGAAATCATGTGTCTAGCCGAAGCGGCGTGTGCTGCCCGTGCACTGACATTCGTGGAATTTATTGAACAATGTCACGTGACCATATCAGACTAGCCATGAGAGGGATAGTACATAAACGGAGAAAAATCATACCAGAAATGCCCAGCAAGCAGAAATAAAGGGAGTCGATGGCCTGGAGTAGGATGAATACCGATTAACTATTAACTAGGAATTAGGAACTTGAGCGCTAGTGCACGGTTTATATGACGTTGATTGAGTGGCTTGCGATCAGAAGATCGGGGCCGCGATACTGTCTGTGCTGTGGAGTGTGAGTCGGCGACCAAAAGAAGCAGCACTGGGAATGAAGTAATTAAGTAATTTAAACCTCACGATGGTGAGCGCAGGTAACAATCAGCATCAGCCAAGACTATTACCAAGATTCGTTCGACTCGGAGCTTCGGAGCGTCTACTCAAGCTCTTCGCAAGGACTCAATTCGAAGGACAGCTGACATCATACATTGCAAAGGAAGAACCCAAGAAAAATAATGGATACACCGGGCTAAAAATACATACAACTCTACGCTGATCTAGTAGTCGAACACAGGGTTCGCATGGAGGCTGCGACGGAGCGCACGGGGCGCGCGAGTGCCCTGCATTCAAAGAAATGGGGATCATAAGCATAAATCGCGCAAGAGCCTGGAGGGGGAGACGTACGGCGGCGCGGCGTTTGCTCTTCTTGCAGGGCTTAGCGCTGGCGGACGCGGTAGGGGCGCTGGCTGATTCGGAGGCCGAAGATGCGCTGAGCTGGCTCACAACGGTGCACCCGCCAAAGCCCGCGGTGGACTTGACCGACTGGCAGAGAACAATATTAGGTGCAGGAAGCCGGGAAAAGAAGAGAGCGACGCACGAGGAGGCAGAGGTTGCCCGCCTTTCCGCCGGTGCACTTCGTGCCCGCGGGGAGGGTGAGTTTCACCTGCTCGGTGCCGGTGTCCTTGGGCGCCTGCGGTCAAGTCAGTAAACAAATAAAATAAACAGCGGGGCACGCACGGCATCGCCGTTCTTGGTCACGCTGGCCGCGACGAACTTCTTCCCGGTGCCCGTGGGATCAACGAGCACTGAGACGGAGCGCGAGCCATCGGCACCGCTGAAACAATATTGATTAGCTCAAATGCCGGAACTTAGAAGTCTAGAACGCACGCATTGTAGTTGGTGATGTTGAGCATGACGCTCCCGTCCGCCTCAGCTGGGACTGCGGTAGACTTGTCAATGCTCGAGGCAATGTTGACGCTCCCGCAGGGTGCGTTGGTGGAGGGTCGCTGGACGTCGCTCCGCGCCGGAAGACCAGAGACACCTAGTGCAGGAGAGGGCATGGCGTGTGCGTGCACCTGAAGGGCGAGGGCCAGGGCAATAGCAGCGGACGTGAAGACGTTGGAGAACATCATAGCAGTTGTTGGTTGGAGAGGAAGATAAGTTGAAAGTCAATGAAAGTGGTCGTGAGAGTGCTCTAAAGATTGAAAGAGGAAAAAGAAAGGGAAGGAACCGGTCCTAGGTGCTCGGGGAGTGGGTGACGGGGAAGTGAGGTAACACTCTGGTGAGTGCATGGCTTTATAGTGCGGCAACAGTGGCCACCGTATGGCCACAATGCGGTGAGAACAATGGCCGTTGACGTTGTACTTGTTTGGCATATCAATGCTCGCATCCTCTTTAGGAAATTGGTCCTTGTCCTTTTGTTCGGTCAACAAAGTCTTGTATTCAGTTGCTTTGTACGTCAAGGGATGTCAAAGCTACGGGAATAATGGAGGATTCATAAACGGACGCATGATCGACTCCAAAGCAATATTGCCTCGACGTTCAACCTCATCAAGTAGTACTGGGAGCTCGTTAAAAATCCGTATCCTGTTAGTATATATTGCCGTCGGGTTATCCAATTGTTTCCAGGAGAGTAATAAAATCTTGTACGACGGGCACTTACGACACCGACACCTCAAAGGGGAGGCGGTTTCCTATAATGTAAACAATGTAAACAAAGAGTTGACAGATCAAACTTTGATGGCGCATCAATATTAATGGCGGCCTGCTTACAAGACATGCCTTCGCTACGCTCCGGCAATTGTACTTTAAACACATGTGCAGGGACTGTGAGCACGCATCAATTCATTGTGTATGTACATCGATCGGAGGGCATGTGTGGAATAAAGTCGTGTTCAAAAACCCCACCGTCGTCGAGATCCCCGATGATGGTCCAGTGTTCGCAGGGAAGACTCGGAGTTCCCATTGTACACCGAATCGAACGTTGCGAGCACTAAATATGTAAATCAAAAGTGGAGAGTCGTCAGGAAAAACGTGCCTGCGAAGTTCATACGTAGAAAATCTCAGTGAATACAGTCTTCGCCGACGGTCGAAACACAGTCTGTAGCGAGCTTGAGGGTACATGCAAGGCGGAAGTTATTGATGGTTTGCAGGTTCCATTTGAACAGGTCTGACAGCCAGGACACGTCAGAATATTTGAACGAGGTAATATTCGGCTCGAAGGTATGCCACTGCCCGAAAATGAAGGATATCCGCAACGACAGGTGGAGATATTGTTTTGGTCGACGCCTTGACAGTGGTGAGACGGACGCAGACTGAAGCAGCAAGGATAGATTAGGATGAGCCCGGGAGAAGGAAGGTGAAGGAGGGATTGAACGAAAGGGATATAAGTAGTGTTGTCAGGGTTGAGGGCCCAAACCTAAGCTCGACCCAAGCCCGGGCTTTTGAGCTTGATCGACCCGAAGTAGGGCCCAGGTAAAGCTCAGGATCGGGCTCAGAAATTCGGCAGGCCCGCGACCCGAGCTTGGGCCCAGGTCTCGCCGTGCAACAAATTCCTTGAATATAAGTGAGTTTGCGAATACTCACAACATATTGGAATCTCTTTTGGGTGCTCTCTGGTCTTCCATTCATTTTACCTGTGTTATTGAGTTCCGGTGGGTGGTACGGAAAATCCCGGAGTTTTCGATGGACTTCCAGATTTATTCAGCACCTTCGAAAGAGCGATTAGGGCCATTGAAACTATGCCTTCATGGAGTCAATCTTATAGTTAATAGGCTCTTCTAGCACTCAAAAAATTTGCCTCGCCACAGTGGAAAGGACAATTGAACCAAGCCCGACCCGACCCGACTCAAGCCCGGCCCAACCCTGACAACACTAGATCTAAGTCGTAGGTCTTTTATACAGTCCAGCAGGAGTACGTGGCTGCAGTTCAAGAAGTCTATTGGCCCGCGCTGCAGTGAGAAAATAGACTCCACTGGCATTTCGGGAATTTTGAACAGCACACGACAGCTATTGCGTTGGCATGCACCTCTGTTCACGTCGATCGTCCACATCGGTACCAACTTCCAGAGTTTCCGGTCCGTCGGCGGACCGAACTCCATGTGCAAGCAGCGGAAAGTGCAGGCATTGTGCGAATATGACCTACGAGTTACTGCGTAAGGCTGTAATCGCGCGGGCCTCGCCTGTTCTCGTCCAGATTGTGAATCAGGTAACTAAAGGTCTGCAGCTCAGCCTCGCCGCGGTCCAGTGTGAATTGTGGAAGCAGCGGAATATATTGGGAAAGTCCGAATAAAACTTCAAATGGGGAAATATCGTTGCTGTGTCAGGGCCGTCGGCTGAGGCGGTCTAGCGACCGGGGCCTTTGGGCATGCAGCATGAATGGGGATTAAACAAAGAGGTGCAAACGAAAGCCGTCCATAAGAGAACGAATAATTGTTGCGCCTTTTTGTTCACTTCGTTTCCTATTTCGTACTTGACAGATCCTCAATTAGTGACTGTCGCGGATACAGTTCCCAGAATTGTCCTCGACGCTGTCCTCGTTTCTTTCATTTCCAGCCCGGGGCGGCCAAAGCGGCTCTTGAGCTCAGTACATGTATATAGCAACCGAGACCTCAGCTGACCATTGCCGGACCGAAGTTTCCCTCCACTTCCATGGCTAATCGCACTCAGGCCTCGTACCCAAGCGGAGGGGACTCGATTTCCCAAGATTACTGCCACCTCCGCGCCGCTCTCGACCAGAACCCCCAGCTGCACTCGATCCTCGCGATAGCCTTGGTATTTTTCAAGGCACCCTCGCCACTGCAAATCGCGCACGTCCTCGACGTCCCATGGGAAGACGTTCAGCAGAGCCTCCAATTCGCACCAGGGCTCCTCGACCCTCCGGCGCGCTACCACTCGGACATCCTCATCTCGGACCAGCTGCGAGGCTTGCTCCTCGACCCCGCCTGCACAGCGACGTGCGTGGACCTCCGCAGATGGCACGCATTCGTAGCTGTGTGGTGCTTGGAGAGCAGCAGCAGCAAGTTCGACGCACGGTGAGCAGCGCGCCGGGGCGGTCCACCTGAATTTTATGGCATGTCTTCCCAGTGACATATTCTACGCGAGCGATTTTTGGGCGCAGCACGTATGCAGCGCGCGGCCCTCGCAGGCGATCTGGGACGCCCTGCGACGGTCGCCCGTCCCTTGCCGGCTCACCTCGCACGCGATGCTGCCACAGGTGATTGCTTGGCTCGAGGTGCGTCCCTTGTGATGCCCCTGCCATTAATTACTTACCTCTGAAAAGACCGTGGATGTCGAGGACACGCGAGAGCTGATCGCGATTTATCGCACCACGTACGTATACCGCCAGACGGCGGCCGCGCTTACAGGCGGCCTGCGCGTGGAGATCATGGGCGGCTTGATGACCATACGAATTTGACCCTGGCCGGGGATAAATGCCGTTTGATATATGCATAATCAAACACCGCCTACCACGGATCCTGACGTGCGCCGCCGCTGATCGATGGAGGAGCCCGAGAGCGTTTAGGTCGTCGCAAGGTCCCTGTAACAGTAAAAATTCAACGCTTCGAATAAGATATGGAAGAACAAAGGAATACCCGAAATCAGTTCCACTATTGTCTGACAGTTCAGCTGTTTATGATATCTGCCGCGTCCTGTCCGTCCAGAAAAAAATAACTCTAGTTCGGCCCGACGAAGCGCGAGGGTTTGAGCGGTCGGGCGTAGCCCCGCAGCAGATACCAGTGCTGCCTTTTTTTCGAATGCGTAATCTTGCGAGCTGTAGCGAGATTCCAGCATTGCAAGGAAATACCGGGTGTGAAGCCGAGGCTGATCGTAGAACCCGAAGTGTATTGGTGACAGCTGCTGAGACACGGCTGCAGCTGTTCCCTTGGGGACGATTAAACGTCTAATCAGCGTTCGAATGCACGAGAGAGAGCTCAGAGTCCAGGGGCACTTCATTGAGTCCGAGAGTCGATTATAACGGGTCCACAGCATTCAAGTCGATTTCCTCCTCAGATCTAGGAGTCCTGACAGGTCCTGACCACTGAGCGAGTGAGGGGCATTTCGATTCTTAAAGAGGTGAGCCACATTCGGAGCAGGGAGTGCGTCCATCTCTGTCCATCTGCCATCTCTGTCCATCTGCTAGGGTAAATGCACAAAACAATAACGGAAGCAAAACAGTCTAAACAGACGAACGTAAGAATGTGGCTGGTGAGCCTCACTGTCAGAATGAATGCTGTGGTTCAACAAGCGCGGTAAGAGGTATGAGCTTCATCTATTGAAGCGTCTGTCCACGAGAGACTAATGCGGTGGTGGATTGGGAAGGAACTCGGTCACGCCACGTGACTCACGTTACTATCGGATAAAGCCGCCGGCGGAGTTTGAAACTTCTTGACACTGACCACTCTCAAGGCACACCGCCTAAGATCTTGTCGAAGACATCGGTATCTTTCGCCGGAACAAGAATGGAGCTTTCTCGGACGTGCCGAACCAACAAGCGAGGGGAATTATTACGGCGAGGAGGATTCGAGACATTTGTGGAAGCTTTAAAATGGATTCACGAATATCCGGTGGCATTCAAGACGTTCACGCATGATCTCTTGGATATTTACCCCTGGATTCGAAGCTCTGACGTCGTAATATAGACCAAAGTGAGGTAAGGTCTATGTTGGATTTGACACGTTTAACAAGACGTCCTCACTTGGTATCATAGCACTAACTCCCTCCGCCGTGTTTCTGGGTCCTGCGGAACCGCGACCGACTCGGGATTTGATCTCAAGATGTGATTAAACATAACACCGGCACCACGACAAAAATCTGCCTTAGGCGCCCCAGCTGAGTCGTGATGGGTTTCAGGTCGGAATCCCAGAGAGTCGAACTCCAGGAGGACTGGGAGCTCAAGCCCCATGTCGTTCTCACATCAATCCCCCTGACATTCACCGCTATCGCCGTCGGATATGGCTCCACCCTGACATCTAACGCGCGCTCGCTGTGCGCTGATATCCCAATCTGTTCTTCATATTTTTGCTAATTCGACATCAGGGACCATGCGTTCTCCCGCGCCTCTGCATACGATTGCCGGGTGCTCTGGGGTGAATCAACTAGAACTTGTTCAATTATAATTGCCCCGATCTGTTTGTCAGCTCCGGCTCTTTCGTATAAAAGCAGCAGATTCATTCTAAATTCGCGGAGACTCTAGCCCCTCGCTGTACAACCATGCAGTGTTCTTTGCGCACCCCATTATACTCTCTCTTCGGCTTGATAATCTCGCTTTTATCCCACTCAGTGTACGGTATAGCCCAACTCGATGCCCGGGCCTCCGTCCCTGGCACTTGGTCCCTCGTTCAGAAGGGGTATGTTTCATTCTTCATTGCGAGCGGCACACTCCCTCAATATTTTCCAGAACCACCGGCGTAAGTGGGATGCAGCTCGCAGTCGTCTCAGAGACCAAAGCAATTATTTACGATAAAGTGTACGAGTCGTGCTTTTATCTATGGGGCTCACGAGCTAAACCGTGCCCTGACAGCGAGCATAATGCTCTGACCGTCAACGGCCATGTTGCTTGGGCTGTTGAATTGGACCTCAACACCCAACAGGTCCGTGCTCTGAACCCATTGAGCAACTCGTGGTGCGCCACGGGTAGCTTTATCGGTAATGGAACCTTGATCAACTCGGGAGGAAATCCCGTTGTTATTACTGGTACGCCCTTCGCGTTCATGACGTCCAATCAAAAATAACCGCATTCTAGGCGCCAATGGGCTGCAGGGACTCCGCCTCTTCACGCCTTGTACAGACGGAACTTGCGATGTCTACGAGAACCCGACTCGAATTCGTTTGTCCTCCGCTAGGTGGTATCCGTCGTCGGTGAGATTTCATTTCAGTTAATTGATCGACACGGTCCTGGATGACCGAACGTACCGTAATCAGGTACGAATTGAAGATGGAAGTATAATTATCTTCGGAGGGTCGTTTTCCGGCGGGTGAGTCGGATCGCAGAAATGCCGCTGTTGATGATTGACATTCTGAATGGAAAAGATTCATCAACAGTGCCGGTACGCCACAACAAAGGTGAAACATCGTTTTTCAATTAACTTACCGCTTTGTCGTCATCCAGGTATGAACAACCCGTCGTATGAATTCTATCCTCCCAAGAACATAAACGGTTACCTTCGGTGTTGCGTCCCACCGTTTGATACTGATCTGCTCTAATACAGGATTCAACGGGTTGAAAATACCAAGCAAGTTCCTGACAGACACCTTGAACGGGAATCACTTCCCCAACCTCGTGTATCTTCCTGATGGAACTCTGTTCGTGTCTGCCAACCAAGCCGCTATGATTTTGAACTGGAAGACCAACACGGAGACGCGTCTGCCGGGGATCCCGAACGGAGTCCGCATCAGGTATTTGTCCATTTCGAGGGTTTTCTGACCACGCGCTCATGTTTCTAGTTCCCCCTTTTCCGCGGGACATGTTCTACTGCCTCTAAGCCCCGCAAATAACTATACTCCTGAAATCATGATCTGCGGGGGATCAACTGTCAGCGATAAGGTGTCGGCGTCTTCCATTTCTTCTCAGGCAGCTACATCCAACCAATGCATCCGAATGGTCCTAAACACCGCTGGAATCGCCGCTGGCTGGAAGGTGGAGACCATGCCCCAAGGTCGGATCATGGTCGATATGGTGCTGCTCCCCGATGGGCGTGTAATGCTTGTGAATGGGTAAGCCGCTGTTGGTGATAATTCAATCACGCAGAACTGATAAATGTGGTTTGCAGTGCCATGACGGGCGTTGCAGGATACGGAAATGTAAGATGCCTTTCATGGTTGCTTCTTGCCTGACGACTAATAAGTGTCTCAGGTAGGCAATCAAGTCGGGCAGAGCAACGCCGACAATCCTGCGTTCACTCCGGTTATCTATGACCCTGCGGCACCGGCAGGCAGCCGCTTTTCATCGGCCGGTCTTGTGGCGTCTACAATCCCGAGACTGTATCATTCCACGGCGAGTCTCACGCCAAATGGAACTGTCATGCTCGGTGCGTAGATTGATATTACTTCGTCAGATAATCCGATCCGAGTTTCACCCCAGCTGGATCTAACCCAAATAATGATGTTACTACCGTCAAGTATCCTACTGAATATCGGCAAGTGTTACTCAGTTTCCGCGAGCGAATACCAGGAGCTCATATTGGTCGCATAGACTGGAATTTTACTCCCCACCTTACATGAATGTTGCTCGGCCATCGTACACCGGACTGCCAGCAACAATCAATTATAATGTAACATTCAACCTCGCCGTTACTCTTCCCGCAAACACCGTCAACGTCACGGGTATGTGGCTGTAGAACAATCATCATGAAATGGCATTTACTTATTATTCCATTCAGTGGCTCTTATGGATCTTGGGTTTGCAACCCATGGCGTCCACATGGACCAGCGCTTGGTGCAGCTGGTGTCAACCTTGTCAGCTGACAAAAAGACGCTTACTGTCAAGGCCCCCCCTACCGCCGCCATCTATCCCCCTGGACCGGCCTACCTCTACGTCGTTACTAACACGGGCGCCCCGAGTTTTGGCCACAAGACTATCGTAGGCACGGGTGCCTCACCCCCAGTGAATCAGGCCGCTATTGCCAAGTAGGTCTAGTCGTCCCGTGTCTATGACTTAACTCAAATTATTTGCAGCATGCTTGCTTCGACTTCTGGGCCGTCTGTGGTGCCAGCATTCCAGGCCATGGCCCCAACCTCGGGGGAAGGCAGTGATGTTGCAACCGCAGTTATCCCGGCTCCTTGATTCCTTGATTTTCTCCCGGAAATCCATATGGACCACTATACCTTTTACGGACCTCCCTTGTTTTTCCTTCCTCTCTCCTTCTAGTTGTACTCATTTATCCGTCTGGACTTAAACCACGCCTCAGGCCGCGATTCTTAGCTTTGATAATCTTTTCGGGATCACTGCGATGTTGTATCCTGGGACAATCTCAGCATTATATTTAATCGAGCCGTATGAATGAACATTAAGCAAGACAAGTATGGAAGTCACTTAAAATACGCGCGTCACAGACCCGCAAACCCACTCCCAGCCGAGTTGAAAGATGAACTCTTCAGGAGTCTCAGACCGAGCACGATTCTCTCATCATCCCAGCCGTAGCTGCAAGCTAGTCCGATAGTTCGCCCCGTCTTGCTTGGTAGGTTGATAGCAAACTCGCCCACTGAACCTCATCGCTCTGAATTTGCTGGTGGGGGAGAGTCAGAAGTCGCTATCAGAGAAGTTCGTCCTTACCTCTAGCCAGGCAATAATCTCGGGCAAGTCCTCGGGGTCAACCGGGATCTCAGACTGCGTGAGGGCATCGCAGAGATCTTCCGATGGACTGGAATGGCAGACATGATACACCCAAGAATCGGACGCGTAGAAAACGTCCCTAGGAGAGAGTGTGTTAAGAGACAAAACTTCACCAAAATTGGCGACGTGCTTTGAACCGCCCTTCGGCCCTACAAGACACCACCGGGCCACCATATTGTGGTATGTCGCGGAATCAATGGAAGCTATTCCACTTGCACGACACGCAATTCGCTCAAGATCCGCAATACATCTCGTCTTCCCGTCATCAGAGTCGAGCCCGTCGAGATAAGACGATATCGGCTCCCATATTGCCCGGACTTCGTCCTCAGCGAGTCCAAGGACGCGCGCCATTTGCTTGATGCTTGGTGGTTTTTGAAAAACTCCGTAGACACCTAGAATTGGCAGGAGGCACTCGAAATCGTCCTCAGCGATTCTTCTAACGTTCTCCGGGATCGTGGGGTAAATATCCGCGGCCTCCTCAGCAGTGTATGCTGGCGGCTGGGCTGAGTTTCGCTCGCTCCGGTAGCGCAAAATATGGATGATATTTTCATGAGTCCTCATGTGCATTTGCATCTGTGTGGTAATGTTCAGAATTGAAGCTATTCAAAATTATCCCCAACATACCTCAAAAACTTCGCGCGCTAGCTTTATCCGCGCTCGATAATCCTGGATTTTGGACGCATCGTCTGCGGCCCCAAACAGCCGAAGGAAGGCATTGCGCCTGAGATGTTCCTGAAGGTAACTTTGGATCGTTTGGAGTACGCTGTAGGACACATTTCAGCCGCCGTGGACGTCGTTCAAAGAATTGTTTATATACCCCGTGAATTCTCTGACGCCTTGTTCCAGCTCGACAGAATGTGTCCGGACCTGTGCCATAGCCTGGACCAGAATGAACGTATCATGTGCGAGCTGCACGAAAGCCTTCGTGTTCTCCTTAAGTTGCTAAAACACGCATGAGGGGATAATCAAAATTTGGGGACCAGCTACGCACTTGGATAGTAGTTACTATTGCAGCTGCGAGCAGAATTATTGGCTGGATGTAAGGGACTCCGGCGAGCTGTGCTACACCCGCCATTGTGTTGAGGCTGGTGAGAATGGCGCTTAATGGGCTCAGGACAATACTCGCTGGGGTGCGAGAGGAAAATAAGTGCATCCACTATACAATTGATAGATTCTGTGGTAGGAAGACAGCTGTTTGAGTACTAGTAGACAAAGCTGAGCTCGAGGGGAACTCACATGAATTAAAATCCCGCTGGGGGATGCTCAGGTGTATGGTGGATTTCGTTGGGGAGAGGGCGAGGAGCTTCTCCAGCAGACTTACCTTCTTATACACGACGTTCAAGTGAGGCATGTCGGGCATGAGGCGAAACCGCGAGCTCCGTGACAAAGAGGATGCAAGATCGACCTCTCGTTCGCGGCGTGGCAAGCTAAATTCAGTCTTTGTCAAGCTGAAAAACGCATGATTCGCTTCAATGACAGAAAGTGATCACTGCGAGATGTAGGAGCTATACTCGCATATTTAGGCCAGGGTGCGAATTCAGGCTACGATCAGAATAGATAGTACGGGCCTTCTGAACCTGAACTCAATGTTTCCTGGCCCAGCTCTCGAATCATGCAGTTCCAGGTCGGTGAAACGTGTGAGTTCCCCGGGTAGGACCGGGAAGTTGGGGAGCGGAGAAAGCCGGAACAAATCATAGACATCAATCAGCATCAAATGGCAAGCAAGGTCAAACATGTCTTCGGCTTTTAAGATTTCGCCTGCCGCCCAAAGGGGAAGTGGCGTGTCATATTACTGTCACTTGTCGTCTCTCTTCCTCTTGCCACCACCACCCCCAGCGTGCCCCTCGCACCCCGCACTCCTGCTCGTGCAGCCGTCAAGTGCCCTCACTCTCAACGCCGGCTCATACCACTGTCGTTCCGCGTGTGCATCCGGTTGCTACTGGCACGTCATCTGGCGGCGAGACGGGCGACGAGGAGTGAGGAGTGTGGCGCGACCTGCGCCCGCTTGCGCACACTGCTCGGTGCGGACAGTGACAACGCCGCCGGACCTCGCTGCCCAATGCACCGCTGCCGACGCGCTGCTGCCGAACGCGCTGCTGCCGAGCGCGCAGGCCCCCGCTGCGGACACACCCCTCGGGCCTCTGTCCCGCTTCCTCCATCCCGTGAATCCGCGCGTGCTCCGTCCAAGATGCCTCACCGAGCCGCGCATATTTGCTGTTGGTAGATGTCGTGTACATATTACTGTTTAATTTGTAGAAAATTGCAGTACATTTCAATTTTATATTCTCTCCCTCTACTTGAGGTCCTTCATTTTTTCCGCTCTACGTTTAGTCTCACACACAGCCCATCCTGACATCCCGTTCCGGGAACCCTATCATGAGGGTCTGGGTCGCAACGAGCTACTTAATCGAGCATGTGCGTCTTGATTTTCGACTTTTTTGAGGTCTTGTTTAGGCACCTATCAATCCTTCGTTTGCAAACTTTGGAGAGAGAGTTTTAGCTAATGATAATTCAATAACCTTAGAATATTCTCAGATTTATTGGTGCCGGAATTCCATTGCAATGAAGGTCGCAAAGTGCTGGGGTCCTAGTTGGTGGCTGTGACGACCGGCAATTTTGGTGATGGAAAAACCGGGGTCCCGATGCGAGACGCACATAGCATGTCCGGCTAACTAGCTGGTTGCGACCCAGACCCTCATGATAGGGTTCCCGGAACGGGATGTCGTGAGGGGATGTGTACGAGACTACCCTACTCTTTCATATGAAGCTTCGACATGATTACCCATGACAGCGAAGACATTTAATAAGACACGCCCATTTCTAATCACGGCGCTCTGGCTGCCACCACGAAGAAAACTCCCGGAAAATGCAAAGCACGCAGTCTGAGATCTTGTTTACTTGGTTGACAACGCTCTATCAGCAAGATCCTACGAGGAGTTCTTCGATGTGGGGTCGACCAAGGGCCGAGGCCCGACAGCTTCTCCAGTCGACTGTCGTGGACTCTTGGCCCGGGGCTCGAGAATTTCCGCCAGAGGCCACTGATCCAGAATGCAGGGTGCAAAGCAGAGCACGACCACCAGCTGCGTCGGACTTTCGCCACAAGTCTCTCCAAGCTTCGTCCGAACAGGCTGGCCTTCAGGCGGACTCCATGATGAGCCGAAGGCTTGCGAGAGCTCACACAGCACGGTCCGACAATAGCGCGATGACAGGGGGGCGCCTCTGGATTATTTGCCGCAAACACCAAATAATGCTGTTATGCGCCTGAGACCAAGGCACACGCCTTCATCGATTGCCCGCCCCTTGCAAAACCAGGGTCAATTCTCGTGCAGGGCTGTGGCCTGAGGGAATCTATTCAAATAACGTTGTTCCCCAAGACCCAGACAGAGCCTCTTTCAAGTAAAATTGATTCTGGGGGCCCTGGCGATAAGCTGTACGGCGGACCCGTGGAATGTTTTCGACACGTAACTCGACGCTATCTATACACGTGTACCTGGCTCCTGACATTACTGGGTAGAATTTACGCCACCCGGTGACTGACGCGATTGGAGAAGTAGAGCCCGCAATTCTCCGACATGCACGCAACATATACGATCATACAGGCGCAAACATGTTTTCTCGACGTCTGCGGGATCTATCCATGATTTGCTTCGACTACCAGCCGCATATATTGTTCACTCTTTCCAGCCAAGTCTAAACTCAGTGGAAAACTTACGATCCCACCGACACGTTGTCTTCCCACATAATCAGATTATTGTTCAATTTGCGGGATATGAAGGAAGATCAATCCATATCCATGCAATCGATGGCGTCGCGGAAAGTGCACATCGAGGTTGATCGTTGCCGGAAGGCTGCTACTTCTCGAAATCGCAATCCGGACAGCATGCATATTGCCATGAGGTAGGTGCGAACGGCAGTCGAGCCGGAACTTCAAGTCAGATACGCCAAATATTCCTCTCAGTCTCGAGCTCAGCCCGAGAATGGGCAAACAGTGGAATCCGCTCCTAAATCTTCTATCCCAAAATGACATAATAACAATATTTTGTTAGGCACTAAATGAGATCCAACGCTTGTGCAACTTACTGCTCCGAGAGATCCACGCTCGTCTAATTTTCTCACGCCCGGACAGCTTCCCTTGCCTCAATATAGCGGAAATTAACGTGTCCCTGAGACCTCCGCGTCGTTAAGGTTCGGGTTCAATTGACGCTCCAGACGGCGGCTAGAACTTCCCACGTGCGTTGGTTCAACATCGACCTCCGATCAGCTGGAACTTCGCAACAAGTGGTTTACAGCATTAACCTGAACCCGTATATATATCCAGGATGGAACGTCCCCCTTCTCAGCTGCTGGCCTTTCACCTACTCCTATGGCAACTCACGATTGGCTTTCTCTCGACTTGACGTCTCGTGCAATTTCTGCATCGGAGGCCGCCGCGGATCTACGCGGGTAAATTCCATTGCATCCCCTGCTGCGCTGCGCGGTCTAACATATGGAAACAGGTCCCTTCCGGCAAATTTCTTCAAAGATGAGGCGCTCAAATCGAAGTTTGAAGCCTTCGAATCCTCGATTTCCGCACTCCGGAGTGCTGTCGTTGTACGCACCACTCTGTTGATCATTTACTACCTCTCGCTTCTTTCAATTTCAGCCATCCAATACTATTGAAGGGAGTCATCCCTCTCCTGGTACGAGTCGCTCCTACCCGATGTTCGACGTTCAAGTTCCTGACGAGGCCTCCACATTTCTCCAGCGATCAAGCTGCTGGCACAGCGCGCGCATAATACCCTCTGGGACGAGCTCCCCCTCTCTGCCATCCGGACAGCCCACAAGAGCAGGCTGGAGAAGCTCGCCACGGCCGACGAAGATGGCGAACCCAGCCCTGAAGTATACCTCGCATTGTACAAGCTTCTGCAGTTGTATCAAGACCCGAAGGGCGACCCCGAATACGTGAGGCTAATCCAGCTTCGTCTTCCCATGCTCCGCTGACGCATTTCGGAGTAGCGCCAATTGAAGAAACGGTTCCTCACCCTCGAGCGTACCTTGAGCGGTGGATCGGGCGGAATGACTTCGAATAACATTAATGTGAGCCATCCATTTCAGTAACGCTCATACGTACTGAACTGGTGTTAAAATTAGGGAGTGACACCTGTTCCGGCTGCTCTCTTATCTCATGCGGCTCCGACGACGGCGCACTACGGAGGCCGTGGAAGCGCCAGGACCGACAGTGGCGGGGGACGTTCATATCCAGGTCTCCCAAGCTCTAACGGCAAGAAGGCGAGTCACCCAGCGGTGAAGGCGGAGAAGTGCTCCCTCATGTCCCGCCTGCGCTTTCACTGAAGGCGCGATGACCGATTTTTCATCACGATGTGTTGTATACTATGTCTAGAGTTTGGGTAACATAATGATTGAACCAGTTGACCTGGATTTCTGAATGCATGTCAATCATCATATATCACTTGTGCGATTTAAATGTGCGGGGTGAGGGAGGGAACCTCAGGTCTGCGGGCAGGCAGTTGAAACTCTCGACATCCAACTAACTTCTGGAAGAAAATGTTAATTTCCATCATAAGCACGGGGAGGGAGCCAGCGTGCCTTGACGTTTGCCTACGCTCGCTTCACAGCATTCTTGTTAGTCCAATGCGCTACGGTGAGTACCGCACGAACACAGCAGGTGGGTCGTATTTACGTAAAAAGCAAAAATGCGCCGCGACTAAAATGGGCAGGAGAGAAATTAATGAAATGCCACTACTGTATGCTGGCCGCCCATAGATAACATAGTTCCAGGCGGACAAGCCACCCAATATTCGAAAGGCACTGAATGCAATCATTCATTTCCTTTTTTGGTGGGCTTCAGATGCGCCACGACCTGTATCACTGGCGTCGTACATAGATAATGAGTCAACTTAACAGTCTCCCCGTAAATGCCCGCTTTATATCCACACCAATGGAGCGAAATTATTTCCACTCGCGCGGTCCCTAGAGCAAAGAGCAACCTGTCTTTCATTAAAATTAGTCAAATTCTGCTCCGCCTGAGCGGCAAAGAGGCGGTAAACGCAAATTTAACGTGGCTGGCCAAGTAGTTTCGCACTAAGGCCTTCGTATGTACAGAGAGAACGCGATGAGCCACCACCTAAATAAAACAACACACAAACCGTGAACTTGAGTTTTATTGGCGAACGCCTAAAAAACAGGAGGAGACCTTTGAACTGTTGAACGCCATCCTCACCACTGCTGAAACGTGAAAAGCACGTTGTAATTACGATATCAATGTGCGAAGCGCGTGGCCATGGCAGGTCCCAGTACGAAACTTGTTCAACGTTACCTGACCTCACTCTTCTTTATTGGCTGAATCCCAAGTGGTCGCTGGACTTCCCATTGACGGGTCGTGATAGTAGGATCCATTTAACAGTTCGCTAAGTCTTTCCATCTCACGGCGTTTTTGCCCTGCCGTCGGGCTCAGGTCGGCGCGGTCGAAATCGATGATAGCCGCATGTCCCGTTTCGGTGATCATCAAGTTTTCTGGACGGATATCGTGGTGGCGTACCCCAGCACGATAGATGTATTCGAGGATGGCGAGAAATTGCGAACTGGCAAGATATGGATGAGACAAAAGCCTGGAAAGAAGATTTAGGGCACCGTTTTACAAACGATACAAAATCTTCGACGTTCTCTGAGCGCATAATTTTCGTCCCGCGCTACTCGTCCCTCCGCCCGTTCACCGCGCCATCACCAGATAATTATTGGCTCCCAATCTGGTGCCTTTGGCATGAGGAGGAGGTTGGTTGCCAGGGCGAGGCAAATAGTGGAAGTGGTAGTTGTAGAATGTTGCCACGTCGATGGCATCAACAAATGTGGCTCCTTCAGCTGGCCGACTAGATTGTGGAATTGATTCGCTCGGAAGAGGAAGAGAGAGTCCTCTGGTGGATATAGATGCCAAGTGTTCCGAAGGAACGTTAGAAATATCGTTCGCCAGGAGAGCCATCGGTTTGACGTGGCGCAAAAGATTCTCATCGAGGTGTTTGTTGTAGAAAGCACGAGGTGGCACAGTAAGTTCGGGACAAAGTGATGAAGATTCCGGAGATTGGATAAGGCTAGGAGGGTTCCAGTCGAAGGTCTCGCTTAGTTCGGGGGTAGCAAGCTGTGCCACAGACATGAGAGTGAGCGCCAAAGTGGTTCATGTGGTTTGCAGCTGATCCGCTTCGGCACAAATGATAGGCGAGGGTCAGTACGGCATCCGAAACAACTGAGACCGACGATGGGCGTTCTGGAGTTCTTCAAGAAATGAGGAATTTGGAGCCGCGCTGTAAACATTGAAACAGCCCGACCCGGTCGAATCTTTGGTGTCCAGCGCCATTTTGAATGGTAACGTCCCATTGACGTCCCATACACTGAATGTACGTAATTCATTAATTTTCTTTTTGGTATCGGTGGCGTGAATAATGTGTCAATCGGAGAGTCTCCCCGTAACCGCCCGCTTCATATCCGCACGATTGGTTCAGGGCAACAAATATTACACCCGGAGAAGATCGCATTCACGCAGATTAGCCAGATTCCGATCCGTCTGAGCAGCAAAGACGCAGTAAACGTAAATTTAACGTGTCTGGCTACGCACTTGGGCCCAGCAATGTCCTGGCCATGAATTGAGCGATTGAGCCACTACCTGAAGTTGAACATCAGTTCTGTGAATTTTTAAATCATTGACGAAAGCATGAGAGAAAGAAAGAATGTAGAGCTTTGCACCCTTGCTGTATTCCATTCTCTCAGCACCGCTGAAACGCAAAAGGGTGGTGTATGCGGAAAGAGGATTGATGTTTCGGTTGGTCCGCAGCATGCCGGCAAACCGGCACAGCATCGGCGCTAAGTTTGGCGTTAATCATGTCAGGTCCTGGATGAAGAAAAGAGCACCCGAACAACACCCGAACGGTCTCTTCCCGACCTCCACCATGAGCTTGAGGAACCAGAGACGACGCGCTGAGAGAGCTAAAGCAGCGGAAGCAGTCAAAGCGTCCTTTGCCCAGGAGGAAAAGCGCGCGGGCCTCCTTGTGACTGCTGAGCTAGAGAAGGCGCTCGCGGAGTGCAAGGCGCTCGTGGAGCGCATTGCGCGCGATTGCAGGGCGCAAAACCGGCGATTTAGGTGCGTGTTGGGTCGTGGCTATCGGAGCGCGCGCGCTGACGCCGGGTCCCAGGGATGTGGAGTTCGATCTCGAGAACGACAAAGAGCGGTACGGGCGCTGGTGATGCCCTTGTGTCAGCTTCTGATCGCACGGACCCCAGCTGCCTTTTCGGTCTTTCCAAGGAGAACGCCGAGTACTCGCCGTCCGACGTGCAGCGTGTCACCAAGATATTCAAAGACCCGTCGTTTTTCGTCGAGGGAGCAGACTCGAATGACATCGTCCAAGGCCGGCTCGGCGACTGCTGGTTCTTGTCAGCCTTGGCGACAATGTCCACGTCCAAGGGCCTGATAGAGAAGTTTTGTGTCGCTCGCGATGAAAAGGTCGGCGTGTATGGGTGGATATTCTTCCGTGATTCCAGCTGGGTCACAGTCATCATCGATGAGTGAGCCGCATATCCTCTTCGTTGCATTTACGTGCTGAGATGCATACGTGCAGCCTTCTGTTCACGTCGATCCCCAAATTCGAGGAGCTCACGCCTTCGGAGCAGGCGCTGTATCACCGCGACAAGACCCTCTACAACGCATCTGCGCGGATCGGCGGTAAAAGTCTGTATTTTGCGCGCTCTGGTACAGAAGGCGAGACGTGGGTGCCGCTGATTGAGAAGGTGAGGGCGGCGGTCTCAGTTTGGATTTCCTGATGCTGATATCGTAGGCGTACGCAAAATTGCACGGTGATTACGCGTCGATTTCTGGCGGTTTTTCTTGTGAGGCAATAGGTGCGTCTGTAACATACCTCTTCCCTTGCTGATTCTAATATTTAACAGAGGATCTCACGGGGTAGGTTCTTTCTAGTCCGGCGCAAATATACCCTGAACTCGTATAGCGGCGTTTCTACGTTTATCCCGACCAAAGTCAGTCCACCCCAACTTCACTTTCATCCAAATCTAAGAGGCATAGGACATCCTCGACCCTGATCTCTTCTGGACGGAGGAGCTCCTGCTCGCGACGAAGGACCGACTCTTTGGGTGCGGCTTCGACACGCTCGATAGCACGCGAAGCGGGAACAGCGAACTCACCGTCCACGGGCTCTTCGGCGGGCACGCGTACTCGGTCCTCCGCGCGGTCGAGTACAACGGCAAGCGCTTCGTCGTGCTGCGCAACCCGTGGGGCGACTCAGAGTGGACGGGCCCGTGGTCTGACGGCGCGAAGGAGTGGACGGAGGAGTGGCTCCCCGCGCTCAAGCACCTGCAGCACTCGTTCGGCGACGACGGAGAGTTCGTCATGGAGTGTAAGCCGGGTCTGCCAGTGCGAGAGCGAGGCTGATATGTGCGTAGATTCGGATTTCTTGGATAACTGGGACCTGGTGGAGCGGACGCTGCTGTTCGATGATTCATGGGTAATGTCGTCCCAGTGGCTGCAGGTCACCGCGCGCGCGCCCACCGCCGCGTGGAGCTACGGCGACATCTCGTGTGCGTCTCAACCCTAGTATCCTGATAGGTTTCCCTGTCTCATTGCGCGCAGTCACCATCTCGATCCCCGCGCCGACCAAGGCCGTAATCGTGCTCTCGAAACTCGACGAGCGCTACTTCACGGACATCTCGGGCAACTCGTGCTGGACATTTGACTTTGTGCTGTTCAAGAAGGGCGAGAAGGGGATGGTCGCACAAAGCCGCCTCACGCGGCTCTACCTCCGCAGCGTGAACCTCGAGGCGCAGCTCGAGCAGGGGGAATACGTCGTGCATGTGCGATCCTTTCTTCCTTCCATTTCTCCCGCGTATCTTGATATTCGCGCAGGTTCGATTGGACCGCGAGGTGAATGAAGACGTTGAGGTGGGCGCCCTTCCGTTCCCTACTGGCGCAGCTGGAGCTTATGGGCCGGATTTAGGTAGTTTCGGCCAGGCAATTGCGACACGCGCAAATTCGCGCGCGTGCAAACCGAGCGCGCTAAGAGCCAGTCCATCGCGTCGAGTAAGCCCAGTCAGTGCCCGCTCCTGCATCTGCATCTCGATCTAACCAGACTGTAGATTTCAAACCAAGGTTCGAATTTACCGCGTTTCGTGGTCTTTTGTTTTGTATTGACTTTGCGTTAGCGCCGTGCTGGAAACCCTCCCGATACCGCTCGAGGTGCTCGCGGGCCAGGATCTGACTGAGCTGAAGACCAAGGCAGAGGAGGTGGAGAAGCAGCTGCGGGCGGCTGAAGTGGCGTTGAAAAAGAAAAAGACTCGGAAAGAGACTGAGTCTGCACCTGAGGCGCCTCGTGAGGATGCGTCTGAGGCGAAAGGGAAGGAGGTGATCTCAGAGGAAACGATAACGACACAGACGGAGACGAAGACAGTGACCATCACCGTCGTTGAAGCACCCGCCCATGGAAAGCGTCAGGCCCAGCCGAAGAAGCCCATCGCTTGTGTCACCCGACGCCGACGCTGGCCAGTACAACGAGATGGAGGACGAGGGCGAACCGGACTTCGAGTTCGATCTAGACAACATCGATGCCCCCGCGTCCCTCGCGGACGAGGACCTCGGCCT